>CM059433.1:74140699-74795199 GCA_030390025.1 Squalus acanthias | reverse complement strand
GAGGTGGGAGAGGGGTGGTGAGACTGGACCGGCAGTGGGCAGGATGATTTTTGAGAGCTCCATAAAAATCTTAAAAAAGAAAAAACTTACCTTTTCAGAGCGGCATCCTGCGGTCCATTTAAGGACTGCTGGTTAGGTTGCTCAACACCTGGAAAACTGGGACTGGCATGAAAGAAAAAAGACTTGCATTTATTTGGGGCCTCTCAAGACCTCAGGGCATCCCAAAGCGCTTAACAGCCAATGAAGTACTTTTGAAATGCAGCATCCAATTTGTGCACAGCAAGGGCTCACGAACAGCAAAGTGATAATCATCTTTCACATCCACCTGAAAGGGCAGGTGGTGCCTTGCTTTAATGTCTCATCCGAAAGACAGTGCAGCACTCCCTCAGTACTGCACTGGAGTGTCAGTTTAGACTACGTGTTCACGTGTCTGGAGTGATTTTGCATGCTCTACCCATTTCTCCATGAAAATTGCAATTGGATCCTACAATCCACATAGGACCTGATTTGTATATTTAAACAGTCTCCCCCCTGTTTTGGGCAGGAGTGCTGGGTGCCGATTTAAATGACTGCCTGAAAATCGATTCAGGAAGGCAAGTGGGTGTCAGATGAGAAACAGGTGGCTAGCAGTTGAAGCCTCCCCCCCACCCCCCCCCCCATGAAGTATACAAGCTTTTATCGTGCATGAAAGAAGGATTACTCATAAGCATAAGGGAATCGCTACCAATGACCCATTTTGATCATTTGAAGTTAATTCTGTTAGTAGTGAAGGATGCATGTAAAAAGTCCTGAATTTTTTTCTCTCTCATAAATCCATTGTATAATGAGTGGTGCTCATATTCTCTGAAACATCACTATTTCTTCAGCCTCGGATCAATATTTATGCATTAGACCATGTGCGAGGTATTGATCTCTGTTCACACGGAGGCATATTTTCCTTTCTTCATTAACCTTAATGAAAAGTAAATGTGCTTTTAACACTTTCATCTCTGAGTCAGAAGGCTCATTCTAGAGACTTGAGCATATAAACTAGGCTGACACTTTAGTGCAGTACTGAGGAAGTGCTGCACTCTTGGAGATGCCATCTTTTGGATGAGATGATAAACTGAGGCCATGTTAACCCTCTAAGATGCCATGGCGCAATTCGAAGAAGACCAGGGGAGTTCTCCCAGTGATCTGACCAATGTTTATCTTTCAACAAGCACCACTAAAACAATGATCTGGGTATTCATTGTATTGCTGTTTGTCAGACCTTACTGTGGCTGTCCCATTTCCCAACATTACAGCAGTGACTCCACTTCAAAAAAAAGTATACAGAATCAGCTGTGAAACGCTTTGGGATGTCCCAAGGTGCCATATAAATGCAAGTTATTTCTTCTTTCTTTAAACAATGGTATAATTATTTCATGTTTTACACTGTTATGATTCATATTTCTCTAAAAGAGGAATTAAAAAAGTAAGTGCAGAATAAGAAAACATGCTGATTTTTCCACATTTAGTTAATTAGTAAGTTAATTATTGATGAACTCATCCAGAATTTTGCAGGCAAATTAAAAAGTGCTCCTTATTCCCTGTGGGAGTATGGCTGAAAAGCTGGAAAATAGGCATGGATCTGGTTATGCTGAAGAAAGGGATTTCCTGCAGGGCCTTTTAAGGGGTGAAGCCTCTGCCTTTCACCATCACCTTCTCAGGTCAACTGGGGATGGGCAATAATTGCTGGCCTTACCAGCGACGCATACGTATCAAGAATTAAATTTTTTTAAAGTTCCTGCTGCTCAACCAGATCTGACTGAATGCTTACAAATGTATCCTCAAATTTGTTGTTGGTTAAGTACAAACTAGTAAACGCTATGCCTTGGCCTGAACCCAATAGACAGCAGATAGCATGGAGGGTTGCGTCCCAGAGTGGAGGTAGAGCAGAATGCAAGAAAAAGCAGCCAAATGGAGGATGGAGTTGTGCGATTGCCAAGCTCAGGAAAAGTTGCTCAGCCGGGATTGGGATGGATGGCCGAGCATGGAAGGTTTTGGGCAGAGCCAAAGGCAATATGGTGGGACTGGTCGCGGGACTGCCTATGTTGGGAGTTCCTGCTCCCCCTGCTTAAAAGGGACCTGGCATATGCCCAGAAAGATGAGGTGTACCGGCCTCCAGAATGGCAGAGGTGGGCCAAGTGGTACAGGCCAGGAAAGTGATTGAGTTATTTGATTAAATAATGAAGAGGGTTGATGAAGGTAGTGCGGTTGATGTTGTGTATATGGTGAATGATTGTTCTTTGGACTGGAAGGAAGTATACAGTGGTGTCCCCCAGGAATCGGCATAGGACCACTGCTCATATTGATACATACTAATCACCTGGACTTGGGTATAGGGGGCATAATTTCAAAGTTTGCAGATGACACAAAGCTTGGAAATGTAGTGAACAGTGAGGAGGATAGTAGCACACCTCAGGAGGACATAGGCAGACTGGTGAAATGGGCAGATCAGACACATGGCAGATGAAATCTAATGTAGAGAAGTATGAAGTGATGCATTTTGGTAAAAGAAAAGAAGGACTTACATTTATATAGCGCCTTTCATGACCACCGGATGTCTCAAAGTTCTTTACAACCAATGAAGTACTTTTGGAGTGTAGTCACTGATGTAATGTGGGAAACACGGCAGCCAATTTGCGCACAGCAAGCTCCCACAACCAGCAATGTGATAATGACCAGATAATCTGTTTTTGTTATGTTAATTGAGGGATAAATATTGGCCAGGACACCAGGGATAACTCCCCTGCTGTTCTTCGAAATAATGCCATGGGATCTTTTACATCCACCTGAGAGGGCAGATGGGGCCTCGGTTTAACGTCTCATCTGAAAGACCTCTGACAGTGCAGCACTCCCTCAGCACTGCACTGGAGTGTCAACCTAGATTTATGTGCTCAAGTCCCTGGAGTGGGACTTAAACCCACAACTTTCTGCCTCAGAGGCAAATATGCTACCCACTGAGCCACAGCTGACACTGGTAGGAAAAATGAGGAGAGGCAATATAAACTAAATGGTACAATTTTAAAGGGGATTTAGGAACTGAGACCTGAGGGTTCACATACACAAATCTTTGAAGGTGGCAGGATAAGTTGATAAAGCTGTTTAAAAAGCATGGGCGATCCTTGGCTTTATAAATAGAGGCATAGGGGGCGATTTTGCCAGCCCTGGGGAGGCGGGTATGGAGGCGGGACTGCTGGGAAAATGGCAGAATTTGGGGACGGGTGCCCAACCCGCCCCAACCCGCCTCCATGCCATCTTCCCAGGAGGCGGGTAGCCGTCCCGCGCCGGGTCCCGTCCCCTTGGAGGCGGGAATAGATTAAAGCCTATTAAATGCTTGTTAACAGGTAGTTAACAGGCAGAAAATAGGATTATCCCCTTTTTGCCCTCACAAGTGTGGGCTTCCCGAAAGCTCCAAAACTCGCCAGGTCAGCGAGGCGAGTACTGGGTCTGCGGGGGTCGGGGGGGTTGCAAAGGTGTGCTGTGAAGGTAAGTGATGGGTGCAAGAGTGTAGAGGTGAGTATCTGAGGTAAGTGCAAAGTGTTAGTAAAAGTGTACTTACCTTTGTTTCTTCCTGCAGGCGTCAGTCGCTGTGTATGCGGAGAATCTCGCACCTCCGTGTTGGAGATGAGAGATGGCCGTTGCATTCTCAGATGCAACAACCATCTCATTTCTGTAAAAGAAAGAAGTTTGATGAGGTCTTGAATTCAAGACCTCATCAAACTACAGAGAATGTCACTGTTTGACAGCTTCACAGAGCTGTCAAACGACGACAATTCATCTGTCAAAAATTGTTGACAGATGAAACATCATACATTGATGTTCTCTGCAACCGGCAACCAAGGGAAAATAGCGTGGGTTGACCAGAAGTTGATGGAGGCGGGACTGAAACCCGACAAGTGGGAGTCCCGCCTCCAAAAGCTTCCCATTGAGAAAATCACCCCCATAGAGTACAAAAGTAAGGAAATTATGCTAAACCTTTATAAATCACTGTTTAGATCTCAGCTAAAGTACTATGTCTAATTCTGCGCACCACACTTGAGAAAGGACGTCAAGGCCTTGGAAAGGGTGCGGAGGAGATTTACTAGAATGGCATCAGTTGAGAGGTTTCAGTTATCTGGAGAGACTAGAGAAGCTGGGATTTTTCTCCCCAGAGCAGAGAAGGTTAAGGGGAAGATTTGATAGAGGTGTTCAAAATTATGAAAGGTTTTGACAGGATAGATGGGGTGAAACTATTTCCACTGGCAGGAGGGTCGGTAACCAGAGGAAACAGAGTTAAAACAATTGGCAAAAAGCCAGAGGGGAGATGAGGAGAAATTATTTTATTCAACGAGTTGTTATGATCTGGAATGCACTGCCTGAAAGGGTGGTGGAAGCAGATTCAGTAGTAGCTTTCAAAAGGGAATTGGATCTCTACTTAAAAAGGAAAATATGCAGAGCTATGGAGATAGAGCAGGGAGTGGGACTAATTGGTAGCTCTTTCAGAGAGCTGGCACAGGCAAGGCACGATGAGCTGAATGGCCTCCTTCTGTGCTGTATGATCCTATGACCCCTGAAGATGGAAAAGTTTAAAAAAAATTGTATTAGCCCCATTACAGAAGGGGCCAAATATGGAGCAGAATGGGTTCTCTGGGGATTGCCCCCCCTCCACCCCCAAGGTAACTAGGAGGTACCAGAGTTTTCAGCAGGTAGACATCCGTGCCGGCCCCATGCTAATTAAGTGCCCTGCCACCGATCTTGCAAACTACAATGTGCTTGCAGTAACTATTTCATCTTTGGCCCCTGCCACAAACTCCGTACCCTTGTCACCAATTCCATCTCCCTCCCCGATCACCGTCTCAGGCTGAAGAAGACTGTTCGCAATCTCAGCGTTATATTCGACCCTGAGCTGAGCCTCTGACCTCATACACACTCCATCACAAAGATTGCCTATTTCCACCTCAGTAACATCACCCACCTCCGCTGCTGCCTTAATCCATCTGCTGAAACCCTCATCCATTACTTTGTCACCTCCAGACTTGAGTATTCCAATGCTCTCCTGTTCAGCCTCCCATTGTCCAGCTTCCATAAACTACAGCTCATCTAAAACTCTGTTGCCTGTATCCTATCCCGCAGAAAGTCCAGCTCACCCATCACTCCTGTACTTGCTGACCTATATTAGCTCCTGGACCCCAATGCCTCAAATTGAAAATTCTCATCCTCATGTTTGAACCCTTCATGGCCATACCACAGCATATCTTAGCAAACTCCTCCAGGCCCTACAACACCCAAAACTCTCTGTTTCTCTGACTCAGGCCTTTTGTAAATCCGCCTTTCCCTTCACCCTATAATTGGTTGCCGTGCCTTCTAGGCCTCACACTCTGGAATTCCCACCCAAAACCCCTCCACCTCCTCATTTCCCTCTCCTCTCCTTTAATGCCTCCTTAAAACCCATATCTTTGACCAAGTCACCCATTGTCTCAGCATCTGTTTTTTGTCTGATTACGCCTGTGTGAAGCGCCTGGGGCATTTTCTACATTAAAGGTGCTATATAAATGCAAGCTGTTGTGTTATCAAAGCAAGTTTCACAGGATTATCAACCCATTTACTGAAAGGTTGTAAGTCATGACATACAGCTCTCAGGCAGATAGCGAAAACATAGTAAATCCTTCTCTAGCTTTTCATTTCAAGCAAAGAATTGGATTAGGGCGAAGTTTTTCTTGCGTATTTTGTAACATGCTAACTTTGTCTTTTATTTTCTTTGTTAGGGTAATGGTATCCGAATAAGCAGTGGTGTTGAAGGAATTGCGCTTGATCCATTGACAGAGCACACCGAAGTGATAGTTCTACGACCAGAGAACTTTGTTATTCATACAACTAAGTCACCTGTGAATAGAAAGGACTTCATGACTGTTCTGGCAAACATTACCCGTCTTTTAATAAGGGCCACCTATAGCAGCGACCAGACTGCCATCTATAGGTAGGAATTAGATTTTCTTACTACAATACATTTTCCTTGCATTTACAACAAATAGTATTACAGTTTATTGAAGTTCAAAAGCTCAGCCCACTTCCTGTACTTAGGCTCATTAACTGCAACCTTTAATGGTTGAATTTTACACTGGCGTAGGGGATTGGAACAGCAAAGACTTAACTGCCAGTGAAAATAGTTAAATTAACCACTGCCAACTGTAAGCCCTCTTGCTCCATATTTAAATATCCTGTAGAAAGGTATGGACAAGAGAGGTCTGCCCCCGTGACGAACTGCTAGCCAGGCGCATTAAAATAAAATATTTTGCTTAAACCCCTCCCTTTGAATGGTTGTAAACATATGCATAAAAAGGAAAGAAAAGTCCAGGGAGAATACTTGTTACTTAAACTACTTACCCTTTTTAAAAATGAAAGTAATAGTTATCTTAAATTTATTTCACATTTTCTGTAAATTTCCTTATTGACATGGTGAACTTTAAATAGGGTCTTCCCTGTACTAAGCTCGTCTAATGATGTCAAATATAGGGAGTGTCCCAAAGTGCCTCCATTGTAAACAATGGGGACTGTGTTTTCACACTGGACAGTGGGCCTCTCTGGAATCATTATACTACAGGCTGTAATATAACTTTCCCAGGTTGTAGTGTGGATTCCTGGGCTCAGGTGGTTTGAAAACAACCCTCAGCCTGTTTTAAAGTCACGTGGCCTCCTTCCCCACGATTGGCAATGGAACTGCTCCAGGATGCACAGGGCATTCTCTGTCAATGACATCACCAAAGGGAGGCCGATCCGACTTGAAAGTTTCAATTTTGGCAATAAAATAGACATTCAGTTATGAGCAAACCCAGTCAAAGGTGTCAGTTGCTTAGACCTACTTAAATGCAAACTTTTAAATTTTTAATAAAATTTTCTCCCTTGGCAGTGACACAGGAAATAAAAATAGTGTACAAAAATATTTGAGATAGCCAGTCTGTTGTTTTTACCCACTCAAGATATAATACTAAAAAATAAGCGTACAAACAATAGATGACTAAAACTCTTGCTGCATATCTACACCTTTTGATCTTTGCATTTTATATTTTCCTAATTCATTCACAGGATGCGGGCTTCACTGGCAACGCCAGCATTTATTGCCCATCCTTAATTGCCCTTGAGAAGGTGGTGGTGAGCTGCCTTCTTGAACCGCTGCAGTTCGTGTGGTGATACTACTTTGTAGTGGTTTGGTACAACTGAGTGGCTTGTTAGGCCATTTCAGAGGGCAGTTAAGAATCAACCACATTGCTGTGGGTCTGCAGTCACATATAGGCCAGCAGATTTCCTTCCCTAAAGGACATTAGTGAACCAGACAGGTTTTTATGACAATCTGGTCGTGTCATGGTCACCATTACTGATACTAGTTTTAAATTCCAGATTTATTTAATTAACTGAATTTAAATCCCCCAGCTGCCATGATGGGATTTGAACTCATAAATCGTTCAGATCATTAGTCCAGGTCTCTGGATTACTAGTACCAGTAACATAACCACTATGCTACCGTTCCTGACTTCAGATACTAATTGCTTGAAATAAGCTGCGATCAATTACATACCTCTTAGAGGGAAAAAATAAAACAAGGGTTAATTCCTAAGTAGAAAACAGCCTAGTGAGCGGCTGACCCATCCGATAGTGACAGTGAGAGGCCTAGCTGATTTTAACGGCCCGGCCTCATTAACAGCCGAAATGGTCAGGAAGTTGGGCCCATGGTAAGTACAGGAACCGGGAGCGGGGAATGGGGGGTTTCGGTACAGGTCAGTGGAGAGTCCAGGCAGGGGAGGTCTACACTACCCTAGAGGAATACTCCTGCTCCTCCTGACCCCACAAAGGAAAGTTTTAAACTTGCCTTCCAGGGCTTCATCAGTGGTGTGGCTAGATTTGGTGTGGCCACAGCGGACTTCCGCTGATTTCCTGGTTAAGCTGCCATCAGGGTCCTATTGATGTAACAGGACCCCGATTTGCCTCCATGTATGAGGCTTCCTCATTCTAATAATGTTATTGTTTATGTTATAATAATGTTAGTAATGCATGTGTCACTTCCTATGTGCAGTACTTTACATTTATCTGTATTCAATTTCATCCACTGTTGTTCTGCCCCTTATCTATTTTACCCATTTCATTCATTCGCTGTGAAGTGCTTTTGAACGCCCTGAGGATGTGAAAGGTGCTATATAAATGAAAGTTATTTTTTATTAGTCAAACAAATTTAATTGGATTTTCCACTTCAAGCCTGTATGCTATTGGCCATGATACTGTGTGCTCTACATGAATTGTACTGTGACCTGCAAATATGGATATTGACAATAAAACTGCAATGATCTATGAAATAATAATTCCATTCATACTGCACCTTACCATGTTAAAATGTTTTAAAAGATCTTAACATGTTGTCTGAACCATTCTGAGACAATTTTAAAAGGGAGTTGGACAGGTACTTGAGGACGAGGAACTTACAGGGTTATGGACAAAAAGTGGGTGGGGGTGGGGGGGGGAACTGTTCTTTCAAAGAGCCAGCACAGGCACGATGGGCCAAATGGCCTCCTACTGTGCTGTATGTTTCTATGATCTCGACATGTTGTATGGATCAGTTACACTGAAGATGACAGTACATGCCACTATCTGTAGCAAAAACAAAAGTTGCTGGAAAAGCCCAGTTTCTAAGCTGTTTCATGACAATTAACTCACTACAAATCCACTGGGCAGAAATGTAATTAGAGCTGCACTTCTATGATTATTCAAATGGATTTAAATTTAATTATGTTTTATGAAGCGGATATATTTTTGTTCTGTTTTTGTCTGAACAGGTTGGGCTCTGTTGTACTCCAGACAGCTAATCCAAATTCATTAGGCCAATATACAGCTACAAGCGTTGAGATTTGTCAGTGTCCCCCTGAGTACTTTGGCACATCTTGTGAAGTAAGTAACAATTGCAGAATCCAGATTTTGCAGTCAGTAAATTTCCAACATCTCATCTTTTATCATCAATAAAGCAGAATGATGAACAACTCTATCAATTTAGAACTTCTAACATCCATAATCAGCAAAGGCGAATGAGCGACTGATATATATATATATCTATACAAGGGTAGATGTTACAAGTTTGCGTTCTGGTCAGAGAGCTTCGTATGCCAGGAGCGGCTATCAGGAATTTAGAGGCCAGTGAACCCGCAGGATTTTGCATCCATTGAATTGAATGGTTGGAAAATCCCACATGGCTTGCAACCAAATTCCCATTGAGTACTCCAGATATTCAATGCTCTGAGCCAAGAGCTCATTGTAAAATCACATCTACACTATAAAGATTACAATTACAATGACAGATTTTATACTCCTGTTAAAATAATGTGAATATTTTAACAGGCTTATTTGATTTTTTTTTTACCAATTGATAGGGTGACAAGAAATAAATTAATACAAAAGCAGAATCTCGGAAAGCACCTGATTGTCGCTCAATGCGTCCCGATGTTGGGATGCTGCGATTAGTAACCCCTTGGAATGTATTTTAACCCCCAAAAACAGGTGGGTAAGGGTCGGGTGAGATGTTGAAATTTTAAAAATCTCAAACCCGACCCCAACCCGCCTCCAACCCACCCACTTCCTGGTTTAATGGCGGCGGGACAGAGGGCAGGCAGCCAACCCGCTCCCAGGAGGAGGGTTGGCAATTTAAATATTTTAATGAGGCTGGCAGCCTCCGATTTAACCTGTTTTACGGGTTTAACCCTGACCGGCTGGGTTTCTCAGGCCTCAGTGAACCCGGAGGCTCAAGGGAGGCGAGGACAGCTTCGGGGAGAAGGTAAGTGCCTTTGCAGCACTGCTTGTGGGCCAGGAGGAGCAGGAGTGCTTCCTACCGGCCCTCCAGCTATCTTCTTGCCTTGGATCAGAAACCTCCCAATACAAAGACCCCCCCAGGATCGGGGATCGGAACCCGCCCCGGGATCGGGGATCAAAACCCGCCCCCCCCCCACCCCAACTGCCCACGCTCCCAGTAGTAGGTGCAGGGTCCACACCCGCGGCTGTGGCGTGCTCCAGAGTGCTTCTCGCTGGACTGGCAGCCAAGACTGTCAATCAGGCTGACCTCCCGGCTGGGATCCTGGCAAAGAGAAAAGTCGCACGCTGTAAAACTCCACAGCATGTGGGGAAACCCGGACTTTCCTACAGGGATGAAGGTGGCCCAGAATCTCCTTGTCCTGGGTCAATAGATAACTCTGGAACTACAGTTGCCACAGCAGTTATGCTGGCTATGTGGGCCTGTATGCTTTCCAATACATCGGCAGTCATTTGAGCAGGGCAGTTGGGTGTTACAAATGTGGAATCACTCCATGAGACATTTCCATCATCCATGCCAGATTACATAGTATTACATAGAATTTACAGCACAGAAACAGGCCATTTGGCCCAACAGGTCCACACGAGCCTCCTCCCACCCTTCTTCGTCTAATCCCATCAACATATCCTTCTATTCCTTTCTTCCTCATGTGTTTATCTAGCTTCCCCTTCAACTACTCCTTGTGGTAGTGAGTTCCACATTCTAAACACTGTCTGGATAAAGACGTCTCTCCTTAATTCCCTATTGGATTTATAAGTGAAGATCTTATATTTATGACCCCTAGACCTCTCCTCAATCTGATTCGTCAATATGATGAATCTGGACAAGACAGAGTCCCGTAGGTTGGAAACCGAAGTCTGTAGAGTACCAGTCATAGCATTTGTGGTGGTTTCCATGCCTGAGTTTATGACTGGCCAATGGGGGCTTCACTGCAGAGGCTCCTGGAATGGCCACGCTCTTTGTGGTGGTCTGCTTGTGGTAGACTTGACTATTCCAACGCTCTCCTGGCTAGCCTCCCATCTTCCACCCTCCATAAACTTATCACCTTTCACACCAAGTCCCATTACTCCTGTGCTTTCTGACCTACATTGGCTCTCGGTCTGCCAACGCCTAAATTTTAAAATTCTCATCCTTGCTTTCAAATGCCTTTGCCCCTCCCTCCCTGTAACCTCCTCCAGCCGCACAACCCTCTGAGATTTCTGCGCTCCTCCAATTCTGGCCTCTTGTACATCCACCGTTGGTGGCTGTGCCTTCAGTTGCCTAGGCCCTAAGCTCTGGAATTCCCTCCCTAAACCTCTCTACCTCTCTCTCTTCTCCTTTATGACACTCCTTAAAACCTACCTCTTTGACCAAGCTTTAGGTCATCTGTCCTAATATCTCCTTATGTGGCTCAGTGTCCAATTTTGTTTGATAACACTCCTATGAAGCACATTGGGACATTTTACTACGTTAAAGGCCCTATATAAATGCAGCTTGTTGTTGTTGCAGACCGATCGGTAACTCATGCAGCACAGTAGTGGGTTGTGTATGTCTCCATAGAAGCTCTCAAACTCTAAACATTGCTTGACACACTATTAAATGATTCCATGTAGCGCTGGTACTGAGCTACCAAAGTGCATTTGTAGGCAGGCCCTGTGAGCTCTGAATCCCTGAGCTCAATAGATGAAGGAGTTCTCAAGCTGCCCCTCCAGTTAGATGGTTATATATCCCGTAATTCCACCTGCACTTTCTCCTTTTCACTCATGTTCTGCGCTATGCCAAATGCTCTCTCCTGTGCCTCACTAATTCTCTCTCAGAGTGGATTCATCTGAGATGGTGCTTGTCACTGTAGGAGTAGGTGATGAAAGGAGGCTGTATATTGGGCACTGCCAGTTCCTCTTTTTGGGCAGAAGAAGAGGAACAGAAGAAAAAAATATTTTAAAACGCTGGCAGTAAGACACCTCATGAAGCAGCTTCACATGACAAGACATTGTGGTGTGTTAGGTTGCAATGCTGTAATATCTACCTATGTGTGCTTCGGGATGTCCTGTTGATGTACCAGATGCTATAAAAATGCTCGTTCTTTTTTCTTTATCTCTTGCTGGCCTCCATTGATTGGAATGTCTAGTCTCCTTAGACTATGTTTGGCTTCATTTTTAGCCATTTCAACACCATTTATTTAATACATATGTTGCTTATTTTATATTCCTAAGTGCAGTACTTTACACTTGTCTGCATTAAATTTCATCTGCCATGTGCCAGGAGGCTCAGTAAGTTGCATAGATGGGAGAAGGAAGTTACAAATGAACACAGACAGATTAAATGTGTAGGCAAAACCGTGGTAGATGAAGTTGAATGTGGGCAAGTGTGAGATCATCTAATTTGGTTCGAAGAAAGAAAAATTAGAATATTTTCGGAATATGGCAAGAGACTAGGAATTGTGGAGGAACATAGGGATTTTGGTGTCCAGGTATACAAATCACAAAAAGCACGTGAGCAGATACAAAAATCGTTAATAGAATGTTGGCTTTTATCTCAAGGGGGCTGGAACACAAAGGGAAGGAAGTGATACTTCATTTGTACAAAGCCTTAGTCAGACCCCACCGGGAGTACTGTGTTCAGTTTTGGGCACGCACTTCAGGAAGGATATATTGAGGAGGTACAACCCAGATTCATCAGAGGGATACCAGGGCTTAAAGGGTTAAGTTATGAGGACAGGTTGCATGAACCTGATCTGCATTCCCTCGAGTTTAGAAGGTGGAGAAGTGATTTAATTGTGATGTTTAAAATGATAAAAAGATTCGAAAGGGTAGATAAAGAGAAGCTATTTCCTCTGGTGTGGGAATCCAGAACAAAGTGGGATAATTTTAAAATTAGAGCTAGGCCATTCAGGAGTGAAATCAGGAAGCACTTTTTCCACATAAAGGGTTGTGGAAATCTGGAATTCTTTCCCCCCAAAAAGCTGTTGATGCTGGGTCAATTGAACTTTTCAAGATTGAGATCGACAGATTTTTATTAGGTAAGGGTATCAAGGGATACGGATCAAAGGCAGGTAGATAGAGTTGAGGTACAGATCAGCCACGATCTAATTGAATGGCAGAATAGGACTGGAACTTCCTTTGGTGCAGGCCGACAATCTCCTGCCGCCCGAATGTCTACTCCTGTCCACCGGCCAGCTGCCACTTCCTGCCCCTTTTGAGCAGACTGCTGACCAGTGGCATACAGATGAGGCCCAGGACTTAAAATCGTCTGTACTTCACGCTGCCAATATCGGGTATGATTGGACTCACCCCGCTCTCAGTTAAAATTCCCACCTTTAGTATGTGTATTACCTTTGACACAGAAGGTCATTTCACCTCCATAATGATGAATGATGCTGCGTCTTCCACCTTGTGTCTGTTTTAATTTATCCTCTGTCAGGCATTAAGGTTCCAACAAATGGCTTGACATTGTGATGGTGTAGTTAATTACTAGATGAGAAATCAAACAAAATTAAAAGTTTACAATTGTCTCTATCTTCATAGACAAACTTATCTTATTCAGCTCTCGTACTAATGCTGTCACCTTTCTTTTGCTTCAACCTTTTGGCTATATCTTGTTCTGTTAGAAAAAAGAGCCAATTAACAGAACTTTTGCTGCTCCTACTCTCCTAAGTAAAAACGAGGTCAGTAGGGACTGCTTTTCTGTAGTGGGCTGTAGTATCGCTTTATTACCCTAGGAGCAAGTTACTACGGATTGAAGAATTTATGAATCAAATTAAAATGTGCTAAGTCAGGACAGCTATCACAGAAGTCCATTTGCAGTCAAATTCAATCATGAGGCATTGTCTTAGCTGTATTATTGCAGGAAATTATAAAATGTAATCAAATTTATATAGTAATAAAAGTTTTACATCTTTCAATAATGGATACGAGATAGCTCCAATGAGCTCATCTGGCAAAACTGCTCACCAAGCACTGGTAGTTTGAATCTTGCAAGCTCCTTGATACGTTAGACAGATATTATATAAGTGCCACCTCTGGATGTTTCTAGAAATGATCATTGTAGTTAGGTTTTATTGTAAGTACTTTGAAGTAAATGGCTACTTTGTACTCAATTTTTAAAGGGGGACGAATTGATGCAGTGGTTTAGAATGTGTCCATTCCTCGCTGGACATGAGTTCAAATCCATACTGATCTAGTAGGAAGTACTTGTTTGAGGCTCGATTCAGACACAGTTGTCCCGGATTTTGCAGTAAAAATAACGGCGAGGCTATCAGCGCTCACCTTTATTAAAGAGTAAATCGAACAGCAGCTTCCGGCAACCGTACATGCACAGTTAAATGCTGAAATCAGGAAGTTGCTGTCCGAGTTGCCCTGCTCATTCAGAAGCTGCACCGTAACTGTATCTCATCAGCGTACTTATGTGATAGATACCCACTAAACATGCCAGAAAAAGTTAGGGCTTGTCCATTCCAGTCTAAGTGAATTTTTAACTTCGTGATAAGCCTTAATTACTGCCAAACAACCTCTCTGGCAGTGAAAATTAACGTTTACAAGTGTGGAGTCTCATTCCTTCAGATTTTAATTATTGTTGGAGATTTAAAAAGATTTAAAAATTTAAATATTTTTTTTTACCTTTTCTTTCTGTGTCTTTTAAACCTCTCTCTTAATCCCATCTTTCTTTCTCTCTCTCTTTTTCTTTCTGTACATGATTTTACAATGAATTAAATATTCCAATTTACACTTCCTAGTTTAGACTCTGCGGGCTGGATTTTGTCAATGGGGACATGATGGAGGCGGGACTCCCACTTTTTGGGTTGTAGTCCCGCCTCCATCGACTTGTGGCCAACCCACTGTATTTTCCCTTGATTGACCTTGTTAAGCCCGCCCAGCGGGCTTAGCAGGCCAATCAAGGGTCCCTTGGATACAGGTGATGTCAGCCATTGAAATTTCATCTGTCAAGAGCTTTTGACAGATGAAATTTCAGCGTTTGACAGCTCTGTGAAGCTGTCAAACACTGACAATATGATTTCTAACTTGAGTCCCTGTACTTAGACTCAGTTAGAAATCAATCCAGCACAGAAAGCAGAGACTGCAGCTTTTGACAGCTCCGCGGCCATTCTGCTTTCTGTGCCGTGGATGTGAGGGACTCCCGACACCTTAAGAAAGCTAGCCTGCAGGACAAAGTTAAGGTAAGTAAAAGTTCTTAAAACACTTTACACACACCAAACACACTTACCTCTGCACTCATGCACCCATCATTCACCTGCACACCGGACATCTCGACCCCTCCAAGCCCTCCAGACCGATGGTCCGCCTCGCTAAATCGGCGTGGTTTGGACCTGTCGGGAAGCCCACACTTCAGGGCTAAAAATCGGGATTAGGCAAAAAACTGCCTGTTAACTACCTGTTAACAGGCAGTTTATTGGCACTAATCCCCTTCCCGCCTCGGGGAGGCGGGTCCCAGCACAGGTCGGGTACCCGCCTCCTGTGAAACTGGCATGGAGGCGGGTTGGGGGCGGGATGGGTTCGGGACCCCCGAATCTGCTATTTTCACACCACTCCCGCCTCCAAACCCGCCTCCACGGGCCGGTGAAAATTGAGCCCTGCGTGTCTCAGTGAGAATTCTTCAGTCTGATTGGTTGAGGAGACACACCGTTGCTTGCTCTGTTCACACAGGCCCCAGATCCCCTGTAGAGGGTGCCTCGCTGTTTTGGATTTCTAATTACCGCAAGTTCCAGTCCAAAAAGCCCATAGAAAGTCTGTGGGCAAGGTTAAGTGCAATGAATGGCTAGTGCCGTTCGTTTGCCGCTGTCCGCAAAATCCAGGCTTATATCAAAGCAACACAGGGGGAGCTTTGCCCTATATTTACTTATTGGTATACCTGACTTTGGAGTGCTTGATACTTACACCAGTTGCAAATAGTGGAAAGGTGTTCAACTCCTCATTACTGGCATTTTTCATCTTAATCAACACAAAAATCAGATTCCTCCCTTATAATTCTGTATTGTATAATCATAAATTAAAGCGGACAAGCTAAAAACTTCAGATTGTTTGATTATGATATTATTTATACCAATATTAAAAATATAACACTTCACATATCCTGAAAGCTATTAAAATAAAAGGAGCACATTTCGCATGAGTGAAAATGTTGCAGTCAACAAATAACAAAGATATTTTCCTTTTTACAGTCCTGTGCGCCTGGATACAGACGAGTAAATAGCACCCTCTATGGTGGAACCTGTGCACCATGTACTTGCTATGGCCATTCTAACTATTGTGCTGACATTACTGGGGAATGTTTGGTAAGTATAAATCAATGCAAGGTATTTACCCAGCCGGGGGTGAGAATATTTTTTTTTGTCTTGATTCACAGCAACTCCAGAGAGTTTGTGCCAGTGTAACATTTGGAGTGCATTTATATGTAGAAGCAGCACCACCCACGTCCCCACTCTGTTAGTAACATTGATCGCACCATCTGTTTTGTATAATATTTGTTGTTATAGTCAGTTAATGCCTCATGTTACAAAAAAGTCATAATTTAATTACTGGGAAATCTCGGTTTATGCTATAATACTTTAAAATTATTTTCCATGTTGATGTTCAAACATATGCTTTTAACTCTTAGCAGCTACAGTAGCATATTAAATGCAGACAAATAACCAGGGAAATATTTTTCCCCCTTTTATTCAGTATATACAGCAAATAAGGTCTTTGGTTTTGTGTGCCTCTCTAAATTTGCATAATAATCAGCATCATAATAAATCTGTTTTGCAGATTATCCCCTGATAATTCGCAGAATACCATAAAATAGTGGCCCCAAAAATCTGCAACTGCTCTGGTCGACTACCACTGTAACTTCGTCAGGGTTCCACCAGCTGGATACTTTTTGCATGGCTAGAAACTATTCGGGATTCCGAATGTTGGAGTTCCTATGCCCCCAACCTCTTTAGTGTCCTGGTGTATTGTTGTTGCTGATATGCTTGGTGAGATCAGGCATTCTGGCTGAAAAACTGGTGGTTTTAGGGCCCATCAGAAGGTACAGGCTGGAATTGTTGCCTGGATTCCCCAAGTAATTGGCTAGCCAAATATATGAATTTTTACAGTGTCCCCCCCCCCCGCAACCCCCCTTTGTATAGCGACAGTGGGGACAGCTTAAGTTTTCTTCTGATGGTGGGGGTAGGGAACCCGGTTCCGGCCCCACAACCCTGCACTTAAGATGACATATGCCACACCGCAGATTTTCAGGGCCCATGGGCTGAATTTTAACTCCCAAAAACAGGTGGGTTGATGTCGGGTCAGAGGTTAAAATTCAAAAAATCTGAACAGGAACCCAACCCGCCTCAAACCCGCCCACTTCTGGTTTTAAAGGAGGCAGGATGAGGGGGCGGGCCACCAATCCGCTCGCAGGAAAGGGGTTGGCCATTTAAATATTATAATGAGACTGCCTGCCTTCATTTTAGCGGTCATTCTATTTTTAACTCGAGTCGGCTGGGTTTCCCAGGCCTTGAGAAACTTGGCAGCTGAAATGAGGTGGGAAGGGCTGAACCCATGAGGTACGTGCCTTTACAGCACTGCTTGTGGGCCAGGAGGAACAGGGCTGCTTCCTCCAGGCCCAATAAGCTGCCCAGTAAACTCCCACCACACCCACCCCCCGCGGTCTGTCTGCTCCCTCCCTGACCACCATCAGACCCCCTGACCACCATCAGACCCCTCCCCGACCACCATCAGACCCCCCGACCACCATCAGACCCCCCGACCACCATCAGACCCCCCGACCACCATCAGACCCCCCCGACCACCATCAGACCCTCCCCCGACCACCATCAGACCCCCCGACCACCATCAGACCCCCCGACCACCATCAAACCCACCGACCACCATCAGACCCCTCCCCCCGACCACCATCAGACCCCCCCCCGACCACCATCAGACCCCCCCCCGACCACCATCAGACCCCCCCGACCACCATCAGACCCCTCCGACCACCATCAGACCCTCCGACGACCATCGGACTCCCGACCACCATCAGACCCCTCCCCCCGACCACTATCAGACCCTCCGACCATCATCAGACCCCCCGACCATCATCAGACCCTTCCCCCCGACCACCATCAGACCCCCCGACCACCATCAGACCCCCCGACCACCATCAGACCCTCCGACCACCATCGGACTCCCGACCACCATCAGACCCCTCCCCCGACCACCATCAGACCCCTCCGACCGCATCATCAGACCCCCCGACCACCATCAGACCTTCCCCCGACCAACCATCAGACCCAACGCACCTCATCAGACCCTCCGGACCATCATCAGACCCTTCCCCCCGACCTCCATCAGGACCCTCAGACCATCATCAGACCCCCCAGAACACCATCAAACCCTCCGACCATCATCAGACCCTTCCCCCCAACCACCATCAGAGCCCCCGACCCACCATGCTCCCCCCCCCCGAATCCATCTGCTCCCCCCCCGACCACCATCTGCTCCCCCCCCAACCACCCATCGGACCCCCCCTTGCCCCCCCCCCGACCACCATCAGACCCCCCGACCACCAAAAAAAGGAGAACGGTAGCGTAGTAGTAATGTCACTGGGCTAGTAATCCAGAGGCCTGGACTAATGATCCAGAGACGTGAGTTCAAATCCCACCATGGCACCTGGGGAATTTAAATTCAGTTAAATAAATCAATCTGGAATAATTACTAGTAATGGTAACCTTGAAACTATCAGATTGTCGTGAAAACCCATCTGGTTCACTAATGTCCTTTAGGGAAGGAAATCTGCTGTCCTTACCTGGTCTGGCCTATATGTGACTCCAGACCCACAGCAATGTGGTTGACTCTTAACTGCCCTCTGAAATGGCCACGCAACTCACTCAATTGTAACAAACTGCTATGAAACATAATAAGAATGAAACCGGACGGACCACCCAGCATCAACTTCGGCACTGGCTATGGACACGGCAATGGCACACCCAGCCCAGTCGACCCTGCAAAGTCCTCCTCACCAACATCTGGGAACTTGTGCCAAAATTGGGAGAGCTGTCCCACAGACTAGTCAAGCAACAGCCTGACATAGTCATACTCACAGAATCATACCTTTCAGCCAATGTCCCAAACTCCTCCATCACCATCCCTGGGTATGTCCTGTCCCACCGGTAGGACAGACCCACCAGGGGTGGTGGTACAGTGGTATACAGTCGGGAAGGCATGGCCCTGGGAGTCCTGAACATTGATTCTGTGAGTATGACTATGTCAGGCTGTTGCTTGACTAGTCTGTGGGACAGCTCTCCCAATTTTGGCACAAGTTCCCAGATGTTGGTGAGGAGGACTTTGCAGGGTCGACTGGGCTGGGTGTGCCATTGCCGTGTCCATAGCCAGTGCCGAAGTCGATGCTGGGTGGTCCGTCCGGTTTCATTCTTATTATGTTTCATAGCAGTTTGTTACAATTGATAAAGGTGGATAGGCTGGAGAGGTAGATGTTCTGAGGGAAGATGTTTTAGCAATTTTGAAGAACCTGAGGGTCGATAAGTCCCCTGGGCCAGATGGGATATATCCTAGGATTCTTTGGGAGGCAAGGGAGGAGATTGCAGAGCCTTTGGCTTTGATCTTTGGGTCCTCACTGTCCACGGGATGGTGCCAGAGGACTGGAGAGTGGCGAATGTTGTTCCTCTCTTCAAGAAAGGAAATAGGAATGACCCTGGTAATTATAGGCCGGTTAGTCTTACTTCGGTGGTTGGTAAGATAATGGAAAAGGTCCTGAGGGATAGGATTTATGACCATTTGGAAAGAGGCAACTTAATCAGGGATAGTCAACACGGATTCGTGAAGGGTAAGTCTTGCCTAACAAATTTGATTGAATTCTTTGAGGAGGTAACTAAGTGTGTAGATGAAGGTAGAGCAGTTGATGTCGTATA
This sequence comes from Squalus acanthias, assembly GCA_030390025.1. Classification (NCBI taxonomy): domain Eukaryota; kingdom Metazoa; phylum Chordata; class Chondrichthyes; order Squaliformes; family Squalidae; genus Squalus; species Squalus acanthias. Next base: position 74,775,466 of record CM059433.1, on the reverse strand, counting down.
CATGGATTTTAGTAAGGCGTTTGATAAGGTTCCCCATGGTCGGCTCATGAAGAAAGTAAGGAGTTGTGGGATAGAGGGAAATTTGGCCGATTGGATAAGTAACTGGCTATCTCATAGAAGGCAGAGGGTGGTGGTGGATGGAAAATTTTCGGACTGGAGACCAGTTACCAGCGGTGTGCCACAGGGGTCGGTGCTGGGTCCTCTGCTGTTTGTGATTTTTATCAATGACTTGGAGGAGGGGACTGAAGGGTGGATCAGTAAATTTGCTGATGACACCAAGATTGGTGGAGTAGTGGATGAGGTGGAGGGCTGTTGTAAGCTGCAAAGAGACATTGATAGGATGCAGAGCTGGGCCGAAAAATGGCAGATGGAATTTAACCCTGATAAGTGCGAGGTGATTCATTTTGGTAGGGCAAATTTGAATAAGGATTACAGGGTCAACGGCAGGGTTCTGAGGAACGTGGAGGAACAGAGGGATCTGGGTGTTCATATCCACAGATCTCTGAAGGTTGCCACTCAAGTGGATAGAGCAGTAAAGAAGGCCTATAGTGTGTTAGCATTTATTAACAAGGGGTTTGAGTTTAAGAACCGTGAGGTTATGCTACAACTGTACAGGACCTTGGTGAGACCACATTTGGAATATTGTGTGCAGTTCTGGTCACCTCACTATAGGAAGGACGTGGAAGCATTGGAAAGAGTGCAAAGGAGATTTACCAGGATGCTGCCTGGTTTGGGGGGGAGGTCTTATGAGGAAAGATTGAGGGAGTTAGGGCTTTTCTCTTTAGAGCGGAGGAGGATGAGAGGCGACTTAATAGAGGTTTATAAGATGATGAGGGGGATAGATAGAGTGGATGTTCAGAGACTATTTCCTCGGGTGGAGGTAGCTGTTACAAGGGGGCATAACTATAAGGTGCATGGGGGGAGATATAGAAGGGATGTCCGAGGTAGATTCTTTACTCAGAGAGTGGTTGGGGTGTGGAATGGACTGCCTGCTGTGATAGTGGAGTCGGACACTTTAGGAACTTTCAAGCGGTTATTGGATAAGCACATGGTGCACACCAGAATGATAGGGAGTGGGATAGCTTGATCTTGGTTTTTGGACAATGCTCGGCACAACATCGAGGGCCGAAGGGCCTGTACTGTGCTGTACTGTTCTATGTTTCTATGACTCCGGACCCCATGAAGTCTCATGGCATCAGGTCAAGCATGGGCAAGGAAACCTCCTGCTGATTACCTACCGCCCTCCCTCAGCTGATGAATCAGTACTCCTCCATGTTGAACACCACTTGGAAGAAGCACTGAGAGGAGCAAGGGCACAGAATGTACTCTGGGTGGGGGACTTCAATGTCTATCACCAAGAGTGGCTCGGTAGCACCACTACTGGCCGAGTCCTGAAGAACATAATTGCCAGTCTGGGCCTGCGACAGGTGGTGAGAGAACCAACAGAAGGGAAAAACCTACTTGACCTCGTCCTCACCAATCTATCTGTCGCAGATGCATCTGTCCATGACAGCATTGGTAGAAGTGACCTCCGCACAGTCATTGTGGAGACAAAGTCCTGTCTTCACACTGAGGACACCCTCCATCGTGTTGTGTGGCACTACCACCGTGCTCAATGGGATAGATTCAGAACAGATCTAGCAGCTCAAAACTGGGCATCCATGAGGCGCTATGGGCCATCAGCAGCAGCAGAATTGTATTCCACCACAATCTGTAACCTCATGGCCCGGCATATCACTCACTCTACCATTACCACCAAGCCAGGGGACCAACCCTGGTTCAATAAGGAGTGTAGAAGGGCAAGCCGGGAGCAGCACCAGGCGTACCTAAAAATGAGGTGCCAACCTGGGGAAGCTGCAACACAGGACTACATGCATGCTAAAAAGTGGAAGCAGCATGCTATAGACAGGGCTAAGTGATCCCAGAATCAATGGATCAGATCAAAGCTCTGCAGTCCTGCCACATCCAGTCGTGAATGGTGGTGGACCATTAAACAACTAACGGGAGGAGGAGACTCCATGAATATCCTCATCCTCAATGATGGTGGAGCCCAGCACGTGAGTGCAAAAGACAAGGCTGAAGCGTTTGCAACCATCTTCAGTCAGAAGTGCCAAGTGGATGATCCATATTGGCCTACTCCCGAGGTCCCCACTATCACAGAAGCCAGTCTTCAGCCAATTCGATTCACTCCATGTGATATCAAGAAACGGCTGAGCGCACTGGATACAGCAAAAGCTATGGGCTCCGACAACATCCCGGCTATCGTGCTGAAGACTTGTGCTCCAGAACGAGCCGTGCCTCTAGCCAAGCTGTTCCAGTACAGCTACAACACTGGCATCTATCCGACAATATGTCCTGTCCACAAAAAGAAGGACAAATCCAATCCGGCCAATTACCGCCCCATCAGTCTACTCTCAATCATCAGCAAAGTGATGGAAGGTGTCATTGACAGTGCTATCAAGCAGCACTTACTCACCAATAACCTGCTCTCTGATGCTCAGTTTGGGTTCCGCCAGGACCACTCAGCTCCCGACCTCATTACAGCCTTGGTCTAAACATGGACAAAGGAGCTGAATTCCAGAGGTGAGGTGAGAGTGACTGCCCTTGACATCAAGGCAGCATTTGACCGAGTGTGGCATCAAGTAGTCCTAGTAAAACTGAAGTCAATGGGAATCAGGGGAAAACTTTCCACTGGCTGGAGTCATACCTAGCACAAAGGAAGATGGTGGTGGTGGTGGTTGAAGGTCAATCATCACAGCCCCAGGACATCGCTGCAGGAGTTCCTCAGGGCAGTGACCTAGGCCCAACCATCTTCAGCTGCTTCATCAATGACCTTCCCTCCAACATAAGGTCAGAAATAAGGATGTTCGCTGATGACTGCACAATGTTCAGCGTCATTCGCAACCTCAAATAATGAAGCAGTCCATGCCTGCATGCAACAAGACCTGGATGACGTTCAGGCTTGGGCTGATAAGTGGCAGGTAACATTTGCGTCACAGAAGTGCCAGGCAATGACTATCTCCAACAAGTGAGAGTCTAACCACCTCCCCATGACATTCAACGGCATTACCATCGCCGAATCCCCCACCATCAACATCCTGGAGGTCACCATTGACCAGAAACTTAACTAGACCAGCCACATAAATACTGTGGCAACAAGAGCAGGTCAGAGGCTGGGTAACCTGTGGCGAGTGCCTTACCTCCTGACTTCCCAAAGCCTTTCCACCATCTACAAGGCACAAGTAAGGAGTGTGATGGAATACTCTCCACTTGCCTGGATGAGTGCAGCTCCAACAACACTCAAGAAGCTCGACACCATCCAGGACAAAGCAGCCCACTTGATTGACACCCCATCCACCACCTTAAACATTCACTCCCTCCACCACCGGCGTACCGTGGCTGCAGTGTGTACCATCTACAAGATGCACTGCAGCAACTCGCCAAGGCTTCTTCAGCAGCACCTCACAAACCCGCAACCTCTTCCACCTAGAAGACAAGGGCAGCAGGCGCATGGGAACACCACCACCCCCAAGTTCCCCTCCAAGTCACACACCATCCTGACTTAGAAGTATATCGCCGATCCTTCATCGTCGCTGGGTCAAAATCCTGGAACTCCCTCCCTAACAGCACTGTGGGAGTACCTTCACCACACAGACTGCAGCGGTTCAAGAAGGCGCCTCACCACCACCTTCTCAAGGGCAGCTAGGGATCGGCAATAAATGCTGGCCTTGCCAACGACACCCAGATCCCATGAATTAATAAAAAAAAAGACCCCTCCCCACCCGAACACCATCAGACTCCCCGACCACCATCAGACCCCCCGACCACCATCAGACCCCCCCGACCACCATCAGACCCCTTCCCCCGACCACCATCAGACCCCCCGACCACCATCAGACCCTCCGACCACCATCAGACCCCCCGACCACCATCGGACCCCCCGACCACCATCGGACTCCCCGAACACCATCGGACTCCCCGACCACCATCAGACCCCCCCGACCACCATCAGACCCCTCCCCCCGACCACCATCAGACCCCCCGACCACCATCAGATCCCCCGACCACCATCAGACCCCCCGACCACCATCAGACCCCCCGAACACCATCAGACCCCTCCCCCCGACCACCATCGGACCCCCCGACCACCATCGGGCCCCCCGACCACCATCGGACTCCCCGACCACCATCAGACCCCCCGACACCATCAGACTCCCCGAACACCATCAGACCCCTCCCCCCGACCACCATCGGACCCCCCGACCACCATCGGACCCCCCGACCACATCGGACCCCCGACCACCATCGGACCCCCCGACCACCATCGGACCCCCCGACCACCATCGAACCCCCGAACACCATCAGACCCCTCCCCCCGACCACCATCAGACCCCCCGACCACCATCAGACCCCCCGACCACCATCGGACCCCCCGACCACCATCGGACCCCCCCCCCCCCCCGACCACCATCAGACTCCTGACCACCATCTGCTCCCCCCCGACCACCAATGGACCTCCTCCGACCACCATCTGCTCCATCCGACCACCATTGGAACCCCCGACCACCATCTGCTTTCCCGTGACCACGATTGGACCCCCGCCCCCCCCCCCCCCCCCCGATGATTGGGAACCCACCTCCACGATCGGGACCCCACTACTAGACCTACCTGATCTCCTCGGCTTCAGCCTTGTGAAACAGGCTTCTCGCCCGAAAGACCTGCAGCCTGTCAATCAGGCTGCCTGTGGGCGGAAACCCGACAGAATTTTTTTTTAAAGGAGCCCTGCAGTTAAAAATAAACGGAACAACGGGTTTCCCGACCTCATAACAGCCCCCGCCCCGCACAGAATTCTCCTCTGGGCTAAAATCCAGGCACATGTTTCTACCAAAGCTGTACCATTTTTGCATGTAAAGCATTCAACAAGTTTAACTGAAATTAAAGGTCATGATTCTTAATGATGCTGAAGCTCCAATTCCAATTGCAGATCTGTGTCTCAACACTCTAATTCAAGCCATTGTCACAATAGCCTTTGCTGTGCTGTTGAAACATGGAACTGCAGTTGAAATGGAAATGAAAATACTGAATATTCAATCGTGTGATTTGGATCCTGTGATCTTTGACTTTGACTAAACTTGTTAAAATGCTGAGTAATTTAAGGAGTCTTGGAGGAAAACATTTAAATTAGTTCCATCAGAAATAGATAAAATATGATGTTATTGGGGAGGGTTAATAGATGGTTTCTAAAACTGAAGGATTAGTGGAAAATCAGCATGAAGCTGATCATATCATGCCTGCAGAAATATGGAAACCAGTTCACTTGGTTATTATGATATAAATAGATAATCAGTTGGGAACTCTAAAACAATGAAGTTCAGAACATGTTTCAAGTGTTAGAAAAACTTAATAACTAAAGAATGAATCACAAGTGAATTATAATTAAGTTTTTCTCAACAGTGCAATAAATTTGACAGTCTGCAGTGTCTCACTGAGTATCCTCTATGAGTATCACACTCAACTGGGGAAAAGTGCAATACAGAATCTATTACACAAGTGAGAAGTAACCTGAGTAGATCAGTCATCAGAAATTAGTGTGTTTCCCCATAAAATTTATTTAGTTGTCATGATGCATGAACTTCAAGGGAATTACAATGACATTTTCCATCCATAATTCAATATGAAGAAAAAATTATGTCCAATCATTTTCAAAACTATGCATGATTGGCATGCAGTATTAGTACTTCAAAACCAGGAAGTATCCAAACTTTGATTTTAAAAATGACACAGATATTTCTGAGGTGCAATTATTACTGACTGTTATTTGAACCATTGCAGATATTGGGATGAACTTTACCCCCCAAAAATGGGTGGGTTGGGGTCTACTGAGAAGTTAAAATATTAAAAATCTCAAACCCGACCCCAACCCGCCTACTTCCGGGTTTAATGGAGGCGGATAGCCAACCCGCTCCCAGAAGATGGATTGGCCATTTAAGTATTATAATGAGGCTGGGAGCCTCACAATAACCCTGGCCGGCCGGGTTTCCCAGGCCTCGGGAAAACCGGCAGCTCAAGAGAGGCGAGGACAACTTTGAGGGAAAAGGTAAGTGCCTTTGCAGCACTGCTTGTGGGCTAGGAGGAGCAGGAGTGCTTCTTCCCGGCCCTCCAAGCTTACCTGCTTCCCTGGGATCGGACCCCCCCCTTCATCAGACCCGCCCCCATACAAAGACCCCCTCCCAGAGTCGGGGATTGGACCCCGCCTCGGAGTTGGGATCGGACCCTCGTCCCCATGCTCCCACTAGCAGCTGCATGCTCCTTACCTAAGGCTGCGGCCTGCTCCGGAGTGCTAGCCGCCCAGCTGGAAGCCAAGCCTGTCAATCAGGCTGACTTCCGGGCGGGAATCCTGCTGCAATAAAAATACACATACTGTGGAGTCAAAACTCCACAGCACACAGGGAATCCTGGACTTTGGGGTTTCCAGAGCAAAACTCCCCCCCCCCACCCCACCCTGCTTACCAATCCCACCCCAGTCAAGATCAGGGCCATTGTGTGCCTTTATCTGTATTGAAAGTATAGCGTTAACGTTTCAGGCCGATGACCCTTCATCAGAACTGGAAAAAGTTGGAGATGTAAAAGGTTTTTAAGCAAGTGTAGGCGCAGGGAGCGGGGGGAGGGGAGGAAAAATCAAAAGGGAAGGTCTGTGATAGGATGGAACGCAGGAGAGATTAAGAGACAAAAGCGATGATGGTGCAAGGCAAAAGGAGATGGCAATGGGACAAGTTAAGAAACAAAAGATGACTCTAGATGAAGTGTAAATGGCAATGGCAGAATCATCAACAGCTGCCATGTGAAAACAAATAGGGGCAGAGGTTATGGTCTAAAATTGTTGAACTCGATGTTGAGTCCAGAAGACTGTAAAGTGCCTAATCGAAAGATGAGGTACTGTTCCTCGAGCTTACGTTGAGCTTCATTGGAACAGTGTAAGAGGCCGAGGACGGAGAGGTCAGAGTGGGAGTGGAGCGGAGAATTAAAGTGACAGGCGACCGGAAGCTCGGGGTCACTCTTACGGACTGAACGGAGATGTTCCGCAAAGCGGTCACCCAATCTGCGTTTGGTCTCCCCAATGTAGAGGAGATCACATCGTGAGCAGCGAATACAGTATACTAAATTGCAAGAAGTACAAGTAAATCGCTGTTTCACCTGGAAGGAGTGTTTGGGGCCCCGGACAGAGGGAAGGGAGGAGGTAAAAGCGCAGGTGTTGCATCTCCTGCGCTTGCATGGGAAGGTGCTGGGCGAGGGGGAAGGGGTGTTGGTGGTGATAGAGGAGTGGACCAGGGTGTTGCAGAGGGAGTGGTCCCTTCAGAATGCTGAAAGGGGAGGTGAAGGGAAGATGTGTTTGGTGGTGGGATCACGCTGGAGGTGGCGGAAATGGCGGAGGATGATCCATTGAATGTGGAGGCTGGTGGGGTGAAAGGTGAGGACCAGTTCTGATGAAGGTTCATCGACCTGAAACGTTAACTCTGTTTCTCTCTCTACAGATGCTGCCTGACCTGCTGAGTATTTCCAGCATTTTCTGTTTTTATTTCAGATTTCCAGCATCCGCAGTATTTTGCTTTTGAAAGTATAGCATTTATCTTACTACATAGATATATATTGTAGGCTTAAACTTTATGTAGTCAAGACCAGAAGATTGTTAAAAAAAAGTGAGAAGTCGCACAACATCAGGTTATAGTCCAACAGTTTTATTTGAAATCACAAGCTTTCGGAGCTGCTGCTCCTTCGTCAGGTGAAGTGAGCAGCGCTCCGAAAGCTTGTGATTTCAAATAAAACTGTTGGACTATAACCTGGTGTTGTGCGACTTCTCACTTTTGTCCACCCCAGTCTAACACCGGCATCTCCGCATCAGAAGATTGTTAAAATTACATTTATTGTATTCCTGCAATATTTGCTTGAAATTTCATTTGTTTGTGCACCCTTTCATTTCAGGAGCACTGCTTTTTCTGCAATTTAGTTTAAACATTATTATTAGTAATATAAGTCAATCTCAAGAAACAACAGATATTGAAAAATATTAGAGGGTCAAAAATAAAAAGAATTAAATTGCAATCAGAAAAAATGAAGTTTGTCGATGCTGGGGACTGAACCAGAAAGATCAGACTTTACCAATGAGCTACTTCTAAAAGCCTAAGCAATAAAGTTGGAAAATCTCCTGTGCTGCTTAAAATGCACGTGAATGGTGAGCAGCAGGATAGCGCCACTGTGTGTATATGGGTAAATTTTGTGAGACGAGGCTCCCTCAAGGAGTTTCTGGCACTGCAGGTTGTAGAATAGGTTGTGGATGTCAACATACACAATTCACGGCACTCTTGATTTTCAATCACTGGAAAATCTGGTGTGCCACAAATTGGGTGAGCTAACGTCCCTGCCCAATTCTCCAATCCACGCTTCCATCAAGTGAGCCACAATGTATTGTGTAATGCACAAGGGAATTTGCATATATAGGTGTAAAATGACTTTGTAAAAAAAAATTATATTTTTTGTTTTTACACTGATTTACAGAGATGAAGCTTTATTCTATATTAGTGACTTACTGCTGGAATATATTCAGTTTTCGCCTGAGACCCTATGAATTTCACCCCATAAACCCATTAAAGACATTTTAAGATTGCTCCCACGTATTCCTGATACAGCTGTTAGAGCCAGTGCACATACAAGTAGTATGTTGGTCATATCATTATCTCAAGTACATGGAATAAACAACATGCATAACAATAATTATTGCACTTCACTGTAATCCATTGTATATTAAGGACTTTGAAATATTTCTGAAAGATTTTCTAAGTGCATGAGATAATAAAGGTTTATTTCATAGCAAAAATGACAATCAGTTATTAAAATAGTTATTTTTTTCATTTCGCCATGCAAAATTTCTCCTCTCTTTCTTCTTATAAAGATGTTGAATATTTGTTGCAGCACAGTTCATGTGCCAGGTACTCTCCTGGTACCTTGCTTAGGTGGTGCTATTCATGATTGAATAGTGACTGTTATAAGGCAACCCAATTCTGTTTTCACCCAGTGTCCACAATGTGCACTTCTATCAGGGATTGCAAAATGAGTGTGAACCTTGGTCAGATTTCCTCTCCCTAATCAAGGGACGCTGAAGGCAACTGTGGTGCCTCTAACACCACAGTGGCTGAGATTAGCAAGCTCATTGGATAAGCTCATCTTTTCACTGAGCTATCAGAGGAATCACTATAAGGAAGTTTTTGATATTACTGTCATTTTTGGAAGTTTATAGAATGCCTAAACATTACAGGAAGACTATGATTAGTGAAGCTTATAGATAATATTTTTCAAAATTTCTATTTGGATCTATGTCCACAAACCAAAAATAATGACTTTAAATTGTTTGTTTTTGATGAAATTGATAAGTATGAGTATTTTTCACAGGCAGCTAAATGGTGCAATATTTTATTCACAGTAATCAAATTAATAGAATGTTTAACCTGAGTTTGTCAGTAGCTCTGTACTTAATCCCTAATGTACTGACATCAGATCCATAACAATCAGGGTGAACTTGTATTAAAACCTTTTTTTCCTTTTATTCCAAACACTTCTGTGATCTGCATACCATATGCCAAGTTGACAATTCTCATTAACTCAAAGACAGTTTGTTTTTATCCAGTCTGACAAGGCATGAAGCTTAAAGCAACTTTTATCATTTTATTATTTCAATAATGTTAGATGGATTGCTACCAGTGTGTAAGGATGATGAAATTAGTTTCATACTGTGGTGCTTTCTTCATCTTAATGATTGCTTTTACGATTTGTTCCTCTCTTGAGGGAGTGTTTTATCTTTATGCCACAGGTTAATTCTAATTAATGAAGGACATTTCACATAAATGTTATTTTAGAAATGCAATATTTATTGCTAAGCACTGCGCATAGTTCATGCTTTCTTGGAAGATTTTCCTAATATATATGAATCTACACATTATAATACAAGATAGTGTGCAATATATCCTTATGCCAAATTAAATGATATAAAGTGCAACATAATTTACAGAAATAGCAAAATGTACGTTTCGAAAATCTGAGAAGAAATGTTAAATACTTCTAATTTCACTGCAAGTTTGAAGTTGTTACGCTTGTTCCAATATTTTTCATTACTTGGAAGTTTCATATATTCTACCTTCAAGAAACATGCCTGAAGATAAGGAAATTTTTCTATTGAAAAATACAATGCTATGTTCCGGCGCAGACTCGATGGGCTGAATGGCCTCCTTCTAATTGTCACATCAGTGTTCTAAAGTATGCATAAAATGGGCAGCACTCTGTCCATATGATAGTGGGATTGAGGACTGGTTCTCCCGCTTTGCTGAGTTCCAAATCTTAGCCTTGCTGCATTTCCAGTGTAGGCCTGGATGCCTTTCCAGAAGGAGCATTGTGACTGGAAGGCTCTCACATATGTCCTTGTAGCTGGCTCCGAGTAGAATTGTGGACACCAGGAAAGGAGTACTGTATTGCCCAATGAGAAGAGGGGAACTGGAGAGAAAAGAGTCAGACTTCCTATTCTCGAAACAATATTTAAAAAATATATCAATGGTATCAGGCAATCATTGCAGCTTTCTGAAGATCTAAGGATACTCCTATTAAATTCCTTTCTCTGATAATTTGACATTAATGTGGTTATTTTAAATGGGTTACTGCCTCCATTAATATAGCATAGAGAGAAATTGCTGCAAATGTATTAAACATTTGTACAATTACATCGTTCATGGTAATCTCCGGGCTTCTATGTTAGATTATAACTAACTCAGTCATGGCTGGAATTTTCTGGAGTGTCAGTGGGTGGGATCGGTGGCAGGTCGGGTGGGAAAGTGTCTTTTTTTGACAGCGGGTAAGGAACCCGCCGCAACGCGCCTTTCCCAATGTCGGAACTGTCAGCGCTGAGCAGACCCGACAGGCAGTGGTGGGGGGCCAAATTAAACTAGTTATAATGTACTTACCAGACCCTTAGCAGGCATTTTTACCTTACTTTTTAACTTTAACTTCATGGCCACGGGAACCACGCTTTTCGGTGACCACGTCTGTCAACCAGAGGCAGGAGTTCATAGAATTATAGAATGGTTACAGTACAAAAGGAGACCATTCGGCCCGTGGAGCCCAAGACGGCTCTCTGCAAGAGCACCCGCACTTCAGCTAGTCCCACTCCCCGAGTTCAGTGGCTATTGCGCCAGCTGATTACATGACTGCATCAAATATACAGTAAAGGCTCCCACCGGACAGAGATCACTTTCCTCAGCCACAAGCTGTTTCTCACTGCATTTCCAAAACAGATTCACCATGCTGCAAGTCTTTCCACAAGTCTCCATCCAGTCTGACCTCATTACCTCTTTCACCATTGACAGATCGTTTCTGTCATCTCTACTTCACCTACCATCTATTCCATCAGCATGGGTACCATTTGTACTGTCTCACTTTGGTCCTCATAATTGGACCACGATGAGCCCCAACGCCAGCAGCACCAGGGACACCAGCAGCAGCAACAACAGCACCAACCTTCTCCGCAATCACCTGATGCTGCACAGGACACAGGGCATCAGCACTCGAGCTCATTGCTGGCCGGGATGCCAGGGATGGCCTCACCATGGCCAGATTTACTTCACTTGATGCTGTACATCCTGGCTGCCACATGATGCGCCAGGTTGACACCACCCCACACCAACACCATAAAGCATCCCTACAATGCCCAAGCCATTCCTTTCACACTCATCACCATTGTGGGGGGTACCGTTATGTCTCACCATTCACTGCAACTCGCTAAGCCACTTCCAAAGGTGCACACAAATCTGTCCAAGAAAGTGTTGAAAATAAAGATTTCAATGTTTGACAGCACATTAATAGAAACTTTACATAAACATTGGCTAAAACACCCAAGTGCCTACCCTTGTGTGTTGTTAGTTGGTATGATTGCACTAGGATGAGTGTGAGAGGTGGCTAGTGAGATGGGGATGTGATAAGGTAGATAGAGAGGGATGGGTGGAGGTGCAAGGTAAGTTGGTGTGAGTAAGTATGTGCAGGAGTAGGGTAGGGAAGGCAGAGTGATGGGTATTGACATGAATCTTGTATGAAGTAATACTGGGTGGCCTGCTGGTGGCGCTGTCCAGGGAGAGTATAAATACTCGGGCATGAGCCCAGCTTGCTTAGGACATTCCTCGACAGGAACTAGTGAAGGACACAACTAGATCTCCATGTTGTAAAACAGTTGATTAAAGCTTTGTTTAACACTTAGACCAAGTGCCTAGTAGTTTTCTTACATCAATTTAATCAACTGAACCTGCTCCACGCTCTGAGCAGTTTTGGGAACAGACGGCTACGACTCAAACGGTAGAAGGGAACCAGATATAGTAATCAATCTATCATGGAGAAACTACTTCGACCCACTCGTCTTGACTTGGACCTGAGTTTACCTACAACTGCTAAGGTATGGAAACACTGGTATCGTACCTTCAGCAACTTCCTCGAGGAGTGTGGTGAGAATGTTCCTGATAAGTTAGAGATACTTGCCAATTATGTATCCCCTCATGTGTTTGACTATATCGAAGACTGTGTAGACTATGACTCCGCTATCCGAATACTACAGCAACTATATGTTAAGGCCCCAAACAAAATTTTTGCTCGGCATCTACTGGCCACAACTCGACAACAACCCGGGGTATCACTTGACGAATTCCTTCAAAAGCTTCGCAGGCTCAGCAAAGATTGTAATCTCAAGGCTGTCTCAGCTGAACAGTACCAGGAGGAGTTAATTCGTAATTCTTTTATTAATGGAATTGTGTCTCCCTTCGTACGCCAGCGTCTGCTGGAGAATAAAACCCTCGTGTTACAAGCTGCCTATGACCAGGCATATTCTCTGGACCTGGCAAAAAAAAATGCAGATGCCTATCTTTTACCACGTGCACGGACTGCTGCTATCACTTTTAGTGACTCCTCCGATAAGCCTCAGGCGGAAGCCTTCACTGATGACGACTCTATCCTAGCTGATGACGACCCTACCCTAGCGGCATCTTGGCAATCTAAAAGGAAGTGTTTCTTCTGTGGAGGTGCATTTCATTATAGGAAATTTTGTCCTGCTCGTAATGCAATCTGCAATCATTGCAGTAAGAAAGGTCACTTCTCGAAAATATGTCAGTCAAGAACCTCTTCTAGGGTTACAGTTGCTCCTCCCCCAAGAGCTACTACTAATGTTACAGCTATCATCTATAAAACTGCTGCTCCCCCAAGAGCCACTACTAATGTTACAGCTGTCAAGGATAAAACTGCCCCATCTCCCATCACAGCTGTTTTTCCCCAAAGCCTGTCCCATGCAGCCACGAAGGTTTCGGTAAATGGACACATTTTGAGTGCATTAATCGACTCATGCAGCTCTGACAGCTTCATCAGTGAGCAGGTTGTAAGTAAGTTAAAACTGCATATTTACCCCTCGGACAGGGAAATTGCAATGGCTCTGACGACACTGACCACTAACTCTTCCGGCTTTTGTCTTGTCAACCTTATTCTCAATGGCCGCACTTATTTCTCCACCCGGCTCGGGGTGCTCAAAAACCTATGCAGTGATGTGCTTCTGGGACAGGATTTCCAGAAACAACACAAAAGACTCACTTTCGAGTTTGGAGGATCAAAGCCGGAGCTTACTATTTCCAAAGTACCGTTTTGTGCACTTTCGGCAGCTTTGCTCGACGAGCCCTCCTTGTTTGCCAATCTTTCCCCCCGATGTAAGCCCATAGCCACTAAATCACGATGTTTCAACCAAGATGACCTATCCTTTATCGAGGTAGAGATCTCTCGCCTTCTAGCTGACGGTATCATTGAGCCATGTTCATCTTCCTGGCAGGCTCAAGTCGTCGTTGTTAAAAATCCTCTGAAGCAGCACAAGAAACGTGTTTGCATCGATTACTCACAAACTATTAACCAGTATACCGACCTGGATGCCTACCCACTACCACGCATCGATGACATGGTCAATAACCTTGCTAACTACAAGGTATTTTCAACTTTTGACTTAAAGAGCGCATACCATCAAGTACCGTTAAAGGACTCTGACAAAAAGTATACGGCCCTTGAGGCCAATGGTCGGCTTTACCAGTTTTGTTGCCTTCCATTTGGGGTCACCAATGGGGTGGCTGTCTTTCAACGGGCAATGGATAGCCTAGTCAAACAGGACAACTTAACGGACACTTTTCCATATCTGGATAATATCACCATTGCTGGTCATGACCAGAAGGAGCATGATGCCAACCTCCAGAAATTTCTTGACGTTCTCCGTCGTCGCAACTTAACCTTAAATGAGTCCAAATCTGTGAAATCAGTGCCATCAGTCAACATCCTTGGCTACTGGGTGGGCAATGGTGTCATCAAACCGGATCCGGAGCGACTTTGTCCGCTTCAGGAGCTCCCTCCTCCTACGAATCTCAGCTCTCTTCGTCGGGCCCTTGGCATGTTCGCCTATTAGGCGAAGTGGATACTTCACTTTTCCGACAAGATCCAGCCCCTGCTTCATGCGAAGTCATTTCCGTTGGAGGCGAGGGCTATTTCAGCTTTCAACCTCCTCAAGCAACAACTGGAAAAAGCCGCGCTTCATTCCATTGATGAAAATCTCCCTTTCGTGGTAGAGTGCGATGCATCGGAGGTGGCGATCTCGGCTACCTTGAATCAAGGCGGTCGACCCGTTGCATTTCTGTCCAGAACTTTGCAGGGTAGCGAGCTCCATTATCCTCCTGTCGAGAAAGAGGCTACGGCCATCATCGAAGCAGTACGTAAATGGAGTCATTTTCTCGCTCGTCGCCATTTCACGCTCATAACCGATCAACGCTCGGTGGCCTTTATGCTGGATAACCGGAAACGCACTAAAATCAAGAATAACAAAATACAGCTCTGGAGGATGGAATTGGCCGCCTTTGGCTACACCATACAGTATCAACCCGGCAAGGAGAATGTGGCCCCGGATACCCTCACGCGTGCATTCTGCTCTTCCATGTCAACTTCGACTCTTGCGGATCTTCATACTGACTTGTGCCATCCTGGTGTTACCCGTATGTTGCACTTTGTGCAATCTAAAAATCTCCCATTTTCAACAGAAGACGTGAAAAGAACATGCTCCACTTGTAGGATTTGCGTGGAATTAAAACCGCAATTCTTCCATCCATCGGATGGCTCACTCATACACGCTACACAGCCTATGCAGCGACTCAGCATTGACTTTAAAGGGCCATTGCCTTCCTCAATGCGAAACACCTACTTGCTTACTATGGTGGACGAATATTCACGCTTTCCCTTTGCTTTCCCCTGTCCCAATATGCTTACTTCCACAGTGATCAAATGCCTTGATCAGGTCTTTTCCCTTTGCGGTACGACCAATTTCATCCACTCTGATCGGGGTCCCTCCTTCATGTCAAGCGAACTCAGAAGTTATCTTTCCCAACGGGGAATCGCCACAAGTAAAACAACACCGTATCATCCTATTGGAAACGGACAGGTTGAGAGATACAACGCTATCATTTGGAACGCTGTTCGTCTTGCACTGAGATCATGCAATCTACCAGACCAACGGTGGGAAACTATGCTCCCTGACGCGTTACATTCCATCAGGTCTCTTCTTTCTACATCCACCAATGTTACTCCCCACGAACGATTCTTCGGGTTCCAGCGTCGCGCCACTCATGGGACGTCCCTACCATCATGGTTGGCAGCTCCTGGCTCCGTGCTGCTCCGAAGATTCGTCCGATCCTCCAAGAGTGATCCCCTCATCGACGAGGTGGAACTAACAGATGTCAATCCTACATACGTGTACGTGCAGTACCCTGATGGCCGGGAGTCCACAGTTTCACTTCGGGATCTGGCTCCCTGCCCAACCGGTCCCACGGACCCAATCGATAGAGAGATCCATATTAACGACGCCGATACTCCACGCTCCTCCGAGGATGACGCCCTACCCGGGACATCAAGGGATCTGCCAGCTACTCCGCTGGATCAACCCGGGGAACAGAGTGCTCTCCGCGGGATGGCCACCCGAAGCCAGGACGCCGGTCAATCACCGGCTACTGAGCAGGATGAAGCCAGCTCTGCGCTGGTGGGGACCCGCACCCAGAGCCTCGATCTCCCCAGTCCCCCTCAGGTCGATCGAGGCGACACGGACTCTGCCAGCCCGCCGGTACGAACCAAGCGACCCAGGGACCAAAACACGGTCCGAGGAGACATGCCTTCCGGCCTCCAACGGAAATCCAAACGACTGCATCTATTCCTAGTCCGGCTAATTCGGTAGAAGGAAGCCGCCTGACTTCCAATCTTTCAGGCGGGAAGAATGACATGAATCTTGTATGAAGTAATACTGGGTGGCCTGCTGGTGGCGCTGTTCAGGGAGAGTATAAATACTCGGGCATGAGCCCAGCTTGCTTAGGACATTCCTCGACAGGAACTAGTGAAGAACACAACTAGATCTCCATGTTGAAAAACAGTTGATTAAAGCTTTGTTTAACACTTAGACCAAGTGCCGAGTAGTTTTCTTACATCAGAAATGTGATGAGAGGCACAGCAGGATGAGGTTGAGTGTGGCTTTGTACTAACGTTTCATGATCTACTGAGATCATTGAAACGTCTGCAGCACTGCACCCAGGTCCTCTTGACCACATCCCTGCTTGTGACCTCCTCTGCAATGTGCAACCAGGCTGTGTTGGTCTCCTGGGGAGGTGTCTTCCATCCATCGGAAGGGAAGTGGACCTCCCTGCGTGCTCTGACTCTCTCCATAAGCATATGGAGGGAGTCATGGGAGAACCTGGGTGCAGCCCTCTGCCTCTGTGCAGTCATTGTCAGTGTTTGCAGCACTTCAGTTCTGTAGAACACTGACAGCACAAATGTCAAAAGAAAGTTGGCCATGGTCCCTTTAAGGAAACCGGCTGATGACATGCCATGAATGATGTCACCAGACCCACTTGCTCTAATTGGCCTGGGAAACGCGCTGGGTGGGCTTAACAAGCCCTATCAACGTAAATTCATTTTAGACAGCGGGATGGAGCCAGCAGCGGGGCCGCGACCCACCACCACCAACATTGCCCGCCCCGGACCCGCTCAGGTGAGCAAAATCCTGGCCATGGTGTCTGCTTGTGATCATTGGAGAGGGACACTGAAGTTGCTTAAAAGTAACCTAATGAAATTGGGGTGTCAGAATTCATGTGTTTGTTAAAAATATATGTAATATAGTAGCAGTGGACACCATGGAATGACATTTTGTTCTG
This sequence comes from Squalus acanthias, assembly GCA_030390025.1. NCBI lineage: Eukaryota > Metazoa > Chordata > Chondrichthyes > Squaliformes > Squalidae > Squalus > Squalus acanthias. Next base: position 74,758,178 of record CM059433.1, on the reverse strand, counting down.
CTGGCAGCTCTTCTATGCATTCAGTAAAGAGGTATCTAATTAAAAATGATTTAATAAGACAAAGAAATGATTTGTCTTTCATCAAGAAGGTTCTTAAAGGAAATATTATTTATTTTAGGATTGCCAACATGACACCACTGGCCTGTTTTGTGAAAAATGTCGGCCCGGCTTTTATGGAGACTCTACTTGGGGAACACCCAGTGACTGTCGCCCCTGCAGTTGCCCATTACTAATTTCTACAAATAAGTAAGTAAGATATGAATTAATCTATATCTGTAGTATTGGAAAATTAACTTCTCATAATATTGTCCTAGTTCTACCTGGTGGCATGTATAGTGGGAGCAAGTATGAGTGTCAGAACCTGATTTGTGAAATGAACCGCCATTGGTAAAGAAGCTAGCTTCACCTCCTTTCCCTTGTCTCCATTCAATTCAAGGCTTTCACATATGAGAAGCAGTGACTGATACTGTCTTTGTAACCTAGCTGAGCACCAAAGCCCAGCAGATTGATACAAAGCATATCTTTTTCATACAAAGATTCAGGCAAATATATACTAATAACATTATCAAGTGCCAGAAAAAACATAATTAAACTTTGTCCATTAAGATAATCTCCTAAAGCACCGCATAATCTAATTGTGCTGAAATCATTGAAGGGACAACATGAGGAAAAGTATATAGCCTGGGTATTACACTGCTCCCTACTGTGTAAATATTGTAACTACTTTTTATTGGTATTTTTTTAGAATCACTTTTCCATGGTGATTAGAATTCACGGAGGATGGTTTTAATGCTTTCTTTGCTGCAGCATGAATCACTGTTCCCTATCCCACCTTAATTCCATTCGTATTCTCAATCTGACAACCACGTAGACAGTGAATCACTTATTTATTAAGAAAGTCTTTTCTTAATTAAAAAAATAAAATAAAATTGTTATTCAATATTAAACAAAGCCTGAAAAAGTCATGACTCATGGCTCCGGGTTCCAACATCTACTTAATAATTTTTTTACAGAAAAAAGTAAAGCAGTAAGTTTTATTTGACAACAACCTAAAGGAGCATACATCTCGGAGCACATCAGAGGATACTCGTTCATAGTTTTCACAGAATAATGGACATAGTCATGGAATTTGATCCCCAAAGCACCAGTAAAATTCCCAGAATATCATTTAATAAAGATGGAATTTGACTGTGAGTCAGTGGTCCTAATTGTTAACCACAAAATGGCATGAACACCACTATTATTATAAGACACGGGTAAATTTTCAGCTTGCTGCCTGGGCGTGAATTCAATGGAAATGAAAATTGGGCAGGTTTTATACTGGGAGGCTGAGCTGCAATGCCAGTTTTATATCTAGGTGGCAAGTTAATAAATCTACCCGAGTATAGCCTCTGACTCACCATAAACAACACCATAGGAGAGCTGCATCGCTAACCGCTGTAGATCTACTCACCATGCCTTTCCAGTATGAGAAACTTCCCTTTATCTCATCCTCTTCTTTCTTCCTTCTAACAATTTCTCTGTCCATGTGGCCACATTTCCTTTAATTCCATACACCATTACCTTTGTGGTTCCTTATCAAATACATTTTTGGAAAGTCCATATAATCCACATCCACTGCAATTCCTTTATCTTTCCTCACTGTTATTTCGTTAAAGAATTTTAATGGGTTGACCAAGCATGACCTGCCCTTCAGAATCCATGCTGATTGAGCCTGATTAACTCATATGTCTCCAAGTCCGGAGTAATTTCATCCTGTAATATGGAGTCCACGGCTCTTCCCCCAAAGTTACAGCGGGCGAGTTGGGGACCCCCTGCGTAAATTCACCCCCACATCATTTACCAACATGTCATCTCCTTTCCTGAGAAGGGATGTCACAGTCCTCTGGCACAATTTTCCTTTCCACAGAATTTTGAAATATTATAATCAAAGCCTCTGCTATTTTTTTTGGCTTCTCTCAGGACGTAAACCATCAGGTATCTGTGATTTTTTTCTACCTTAAGTTTGAGTAACTTCTTTAGAACCAATTCTCTTTGAATAACCTCCACTAACTGTCTATGCCCACCACTGGTGGTGTCACAATCCCAATATGCCAATATCTATCTCCTCTGAAAGCTGAGGCAAAGCACATATTTAGTATTTCTGCCATTCTCTCACTCTCCACTACAAGCATGTCTTCTTCATCTTTCAGCCTTCAGCCTACTTTAACTACCCTAATATGCCTATACAAAGCCTATTAATTGTACTTCAGATTTTTTTGCTGATTTTTTTCGTACTCGAGCTTTCCTTTTTTACTTTTCTTATATTCTTCATATTTGTCCAGGCTTTCATTTTTATTACCTGCTCTGAAGATAAACCGTTTCCCCTCAATAATTAAAATCAATAATGTTTTGGGATTTTTTGTTCTGCATTGGAATAATTGGGTCCCCTTTTAGCCTGTTACATTGAACCAGTGTAGTGAATTTATCAGAGAGCTTACATTATAATGCAAAATGTGGTACTGGTTCAACGTCAATTCCCAGACCTACTGTGATGTACTCAGGATTACCAAATCTATTTTGTTTAAGAACATCTATTAACAATTCAAAGATGATGAACAATCTTTTATATTGTCAGTTGCCCCTGCTTCCCTATAGGCCGGTTGGCTTGCGCAGAAGACTGGGTCTCTCTTCTCTCAATTAATATAGGAGAGCAGAGGCAAATGGCAATATAAATAAAGAGGAACAGCACACTGAAATTATTTTGGTATCGCTCTCCTGCAATACCAGTTGCACATGATCTTTTTCATAGATTTTTACAGGCATGACCAATGCCTTTTAGGAAAATAAACAATTGTTGCATCTTGGTAGTTGATTAAGCTACAGCTTTGTGATTACAGTCAGATACAATGCTTTTCTAAGCTCTTCAGGGCACAGGCAAGCAGCTGTACATTCCTTTTTTTTATAGTACAGAGTTATAGGCTACAGGGAATTTCAGACTGAAATGCCATTGAGATGCTGACATCCTTTTACTATACTCAGTGTCGGCTGAAATACCCAATAGTCATTCCAGAGACTGTTAGCTGGAATGAGATCCCCGCTCTATCTTTGGTGCCGGAAAGGAAAAATAGACCTTGTCTGTTTCACAGTGATGATTTCAGTAAAGAGCACTCGGCTATGCAGCTAATACAATTTTCTTTGGTTTATCTTTTTGTGTCTGTGTCTGCACAACATGAACAACATAGTTTTAGCCCAACCTGTCACCTGGATTCTGGGGGAGAGATAATATGTGACCGGTGCCCTCCTGGCTATGCAGGACCTCGATGTGACAGGTAAGAAATCTCTGGTCTTCTTATTTTGTTCCCACAAGTACTGGGAACTTTTAAAAGCTTCACTGGTGAAAAAAGTTCAAAGCCAAAAAGTTTGTTGCACAAAAGTTGTTTGTGGCTTAACTTCTTGCATGGATCAGAAGCAATCTTCCACTTTGCTCACAAATAATATTTATTTGTATTGTCATTTCTTTAGACTATATTCCATATTCTGTGGTTCTGTACTTTGTTTTTCTCATGTTTTGTAATATTACTCATTACTTTAATTATAGCAATAGCACATAATTTTATAAACAGTGTGATATATAATGGCAATCATATTAGTCTTATGGAAACGTATTTAAAAAATAGTCCTTCAGATGTTGAAGTATTTCTACTGGAATCTGACACACACACATGCATTTTATCTGAAAGTCATCAAACTAAAAATAAAAACCACCCTTTATATTATCTGGGTGATTGAGAACAGAGTATAAATAAACCTGGCCAGTTGTAGTGTATATAGTTGAACTTTCCAAATATTCTCAAATAGGATTAGTTTACTCGAGATCAACTTTTTGAATACTTCAATCTGACATGTTATGAAAATTTAATCTCTCATACCTTCAATTCTCTGTAAAGATGTATTTATGATTTTACAAAACTGATTTGACATTGGTTGACTAAACAAACAAACAATTCAGGGCTTTGTTGAAAATTAATATTTTGAAATGTCAATGTTTTCAGTTCACTGGCTTTTTGATCTTAGTAAAAATAAAATAAAATGTGGTGATTCCACAATAGTTGGAACACAATAATTTATTGAAGTTCCAGTATTTCTGAATATAAGATTTTAGTTTCCCAGAAATGCAAAAATGCAACATAAGTAATTACAGAATTGGAAAGTCCACACCATATTAGGAGATGATTCATTTAAAGGGTATGCTTTGATATACTGCTAGTCATGTAAAGAAAAACATGTTATATTGGGAGTGTCTGCAAGTGTTACAGTTGAAAGAGACACCTGTCATTATGTGTCACTATAGCAGAGGGCTATTTCTGTCAGACTAATCACACTAGTCAGTGGGGGAGCTACAGTAAGCAACATATGCTGCAGTTTATGTTATTTTAGAAGCAAAGGAGCAATGATGCTACAAATGAGAGCATACAGGCACCAGAGCAATAAACAGAGACATATAAAAGTAGCAAAAACGAAAACAAGCAGAAAAAATGATTGCGTTTTCCATGGTTATTAGAAATAGCTGGTATGAAATGTGATAAGCTGGTTGAAACATATCAGGGTCTATTCATAGTTGAAATATATTTTGGTCTGTTAGTTGATAGTTATGGATTAACTTAATTTGAGACCAAACTCTCTCCATCCTCACCCTGTTCCAAAATGAGGAAGGACATTGGATTTGCAATGTGGGTTTGGATTCTGTTTCTGTTACCTTTATTTTCCTTGAAGGGAAGGTTCTTTATATATAAATTATTTGAACTGCATTGCTTAATTTTAATCAAAATATTATAGCATCAAACTACATTTCCAATATTTTATTCAGCTGAAAATTGCAGCCTTTAAATCCCCTGCAGTAGTATTATAAGAACATAAGAAATAGGAGCAGGAGAAGGCCATTCAGCTGTTCGCGCCTGCTCCGTTATTCAATAAGATCATAGCTGATCTTCTACATCATATCCACCTTCCTGCACTATCCCCATATCCCTTGATTCCTTTAGTTCCAAAAATCTATCGATCTCTGTCTTGAATATACTCAACGACTGAGCATCCACAGCCCTCTGGCATAGAGAATTCTAAAGATTCACAACCCTTTGAGTGAATAAACCATTTTTCAACCATCAATATATTTATCAGCAGGCAGTAAAAGCAATAATCATTTCAAAACTCACAGTTTAAAAAAATTAACAAGCCTGTTGTATAGTTGTATAGTATCACTTGTATAGTTACACAAAATAAATAAGTTATACTTCATTTTTATATTTAAAAACAATGGTCTGTATTGTATTTGAGATAGTTATTGTGATATTTATTTTGGTATTACTACAGAAATTGATTTGACAGCAAATAAGTTATCTTGTCTGTCAATATGCAGCCTATGATATGGCTGGCAGTCCATTGTTCAATTGTTTTGACTAGAGACTGACTGTTGAATTCTCCAAACTGATATCTTCATTTTCTTATTTAATTTGAAGAAGGATAGACAGACTTCCGTTTAACTCTTGAATATGAAGTAATAATTGAGGAATAGCTTGGGAAAACCTCAAAAGTAATGGAGCTACTGTGTATTTTCAACATTTCCAGTTTTTATTTTGGATTTCTGGCATTTGCAGATGTTTTTTATCTGTAAGCTGAATAGTTTACTACTGCAATTAAAAATAGAAAGTGCTAGAAAAACACAGCTGGTTGATCAGCATCCAAAAGGGAAGAGAAAAGTTAACCTTCTGGGTGTGACCCTTCTATTACAGTTTGGAGTTTTCCCCCCAAATTTTGCTACCATAACATCTAGAAACTACAGTTTCCATAAGCAGTCCAAGACACTTACGTACTGAAACCTGTGTTTGTATTCACTTCTTTGTATAGGTGAGTGTTTTCAAGTTTAACAATGAAACCCTAATGTTTTATTAGGGAATAAATTCTCCCATTACCTCCAAGAACCGAAAATAACATCAAACCAGTTAAAAGTGTAAAACCTAAAATTATTTTAATTTTTTTTATTTATGGTTGAAATATACCAAAGGAAAAATACAGAACAATTTCATATCCAAACTTAAAAAACATGTGACTGATAATGCAGACCCGGCACTGCGGCCTTTTGATTGCTGTGTTTTCCTGTAGCCCTGTGCAATGATATTATGCTATAATGTGAGGCCAGCTGCTTTGCATAATAATGCAGCACTCCCAGTGTAGAGCACATAGAAACATAGAAACATAGAAACATAGAATCTAGGAGCAGGAGTAGGCCATTCGGCCCGTCGAGCCTGCTCCACCATTCAATACGATCATGGCTGATCATCCAAGTACCCTGTCCCTGCTTTAATCCCCACAGTACACATATCCCACCCTACCCCCGTAACCCCACGTATTTAATTCCCCCTAACATATCCCATCCTATCCCATCCTATCCCCATAGCCCCACATATTTAATCCCCCCCTAACACTAAGGGTCAATTTATCATAGCCAAATCAACCTAACCCGCACATTTTTGGACATGACACAAAGGGCTTTGTTATCTGATGCCAGCAGCTCTTAAAGGGCTGCTTCTAGCTGCTACTGATGGATAGAAATGGCTGCTGCAAGACCAGGATAGTTAATGACATCTTTCCAAGATGCAACTATCAAGTGACTCTTCTGTAAGGAACAGGAACCAACAGGGCCAACCTTGCAGCATCCATTTCATTATGGGGGTTGAGCTTCAGTTCAGGATCCGAAACTGCATTATGGGCCATGAACCCACTGACATTTGTTTGAATCTTAATGAGTCTACAACACACCTAGTGCATGTGCCCTCAATGCCACAGGTGCTTCCCTACTGAATTATTCTGATTTCAGCACCTGATAATGTAGAGAAATAACAACATGAAAACAGGCTGGTTGGCTAACCAATCCATGTTGGTTTTTATCTTCCACACAAGCAGTAGTCCTAATAAGAACATAAGAATATAAGAACATAGTAGGCCATTTGGTGCTTCGAACTGCTCCACCATTCAACAAGATCATGGCTGATCTTCTACCTCAACTCCACCTTCCTGCACTATCCCCATGTCACTTAATTCCCAAAGATTTATCGATCTCTGTCTTGAATATACTCAATGACTGAGCATCCACAGCCCTCTGGGGTAGAGAATTCCAAAGATCCACAACCATTTGAGTGAAGAAATTTCTCCTCATTTCAGTCCTAAATGGCCGACCCCTTAATCTGAGAGTGTGACCCTGTGTTCTGGATTCCCCAGCCAGGGGAAACATTTTCTCAGCATTAACCCTGTCAAGCCCCTTAAGAATTTTATATGTTTCAATTAGATCACCTCTCATTCTTCTAAACTCTAGGGAATGTAGGCCTAGTCTACTCAATCTCTCCTCAAAGGGTAATCCCCTCATCCCAGATACCAGTCTAGTGAACCTTCACTGCACTCCCTCTAAGGCAAGTATGTCTTTCCTTAGGTAAGGAGACCAGAACTGTACACAGTACTCCAGGTGTGGCCTCACCAATGCCCTGTATAATTGTAGTAAGACTTCTTGGGGGAAAAATTTGGTTGCTTTGCGCCTCCCGTTAGCATCCAAAGAGGGCGCTAAAGGGACGCAAAGCAACTAGTGCCCGGGCGCGTCGCCGCTGACGCCTCCCGCATAATTCAGCGGGAGGTTAGAGGCGGCGGTAACCGTTAGCACCCTGCGGCGCTGCGCTGCCGGATATGACGTCATCGCCGTGCGCAGCGCCCCGGCCGCAATCTTCGGTAGCGCCCCCTGACTTACTGCCGGACGCTATGTCCGACGGGGTCAGGGGGGCCTACCTGCGGCCGGGGCAGCACTATTTAAAGACGAGGTGCCGGGCGACCATTTTTGTTGCTGGCCACCTGCCAGCACCTGCCTCCGCTGCCGTCCCCGGCCTCCTGACTTGCCCACCCGCGGAGTGCTGGCTGCGCTCCATGAGCCCGGCACTTCTCTTGAGTGCCGGGCTCTTTTGCCGGCACTCCGATCCCTGGTGGCCCAGCTGGGCCCCAGGTTACGCTGCACAAGGCCCTTCCCCTTTAAGAAGGGGAGGAAGGCCTGCAATAGCGCAGCGCGATATTCCCTTGCAATGCCCCAGGAGGGAGGCGGGGCACTTTCAGTAGCGCCCTGCTTCCCTCTTGTGGCACTACCACTCAATTTCAGTCGCAGGGGCGCTAATTTTTCCCCCCTTTACTCTTATACTCTAATCCCTTGTAACAAAAGCTAACATACCATTTGCTTTCCTAATTGCTTGCTGTACCTGCATGTTAACTTTCTGTGATTCATGTACAAGGACACCCAGGTCCATCTGAATGCAAACATTTCCCAGTCTTTCACCATTCAAAAAATATTCTACTTTTTTGTTTTCCCTACCAATGTTCTTGCCCACTCAGTCAACCTATCTATATCTCTCTGCAGCCTCTTTGCGTCCTCCTCACAGCTTACTTTCCCACCTAACTTTGTATCATCAGCAAACTTGGATACGTTACACTCAGACCCTTCATCTAAGCCATTAATATAGATTGTAAATAGCTGAGGCCCAAGCACTGATCCTTATGGTACCCTGCTAGTTACAGCCCATGAGTCCTAATTTTGTGTAATAACCTCTTGTGTGGCACCTTATCGAATGCTTTTTGAAAATCCAAATACACTACATCCACTGGTTCCCCCTTATCCATCCTACTAGTTACATCTTCAAAAAACTCTATCAGATTTGTCAAACACGATTTCCCTTTCACAATACCATGTTGACTCTGCCTAATCATATTACGATTTTCTAAGTGCCCTGTTACCACGTCCCTAATAATAGATTCTAGCATTTTGCCTATTATTGATGTCAGGCTAACTGGCCTATAGTTCCCTGCTTTTTCTTTTCCTCTTTTCTTAAATAGCGGGGTTATGTTTGCTACCCTCCAATCCTTGGGAACTGTTCTAGAATCTAGGAAATTCTGGAAGATTAATACCAGTGCATCCACTATCTCTGCAGCTACCTAGGATGCAGGTCATCAGGTCGAGGGGATTTGTCGCCACTTAGTCCCATTAATTTCTCCAGTACTATGTCTTTACTTATACTGATTTCTTTAAGTTCCTCATTCTCTCGAGAACCTAGGTTCCCCATTATTTCTGGAACTTTTTTGTGTCTTCCACTGTGAAGACAGATCCAAAGGGCTGGATTTTACCAACCTCGGTGGGTCGGTGCCGTGCGACATCAGTGGCGAGTCCCGACCCCGCTGCTGGCTCCAGCCCGTTGTCAAAAATTATTTTCCCCTGATTGGGCTTGTTAAGCCCGCCCAGCGCATTTGCCGGCCAGTTGAAGGAAGCGGGTCTGATGACGTCATTTGATGTCACGTCATCAGCCGGTTTCCTTAAAGGGACCATGCGCAAATTTACTTTGACAGTTGTGCTGTCAGTGTTCTACAGCATTGAGGTGCTGCAAACACTGACAAGCACTGCACAGAGGTGTACAGCTGCACCCAGGCTCTCCCATGACTCCCTCCATATGCTTATGGAGGGAGTCACAGCACACAGGGAGGTTCTCTTCCCTTCCAATGGGTGGAAGACACCGCCCCAGGACACCAACGCAGCCTGGTTGCACATTGCACAGGAGGGCACAAGCAGGGATGTCGTCAGGAGGACCAGGCTGCAGTGGCGCAAACCTTTCAATGATCTCAGTAGATCACGAAAAGTTACTGCAAAGCCACACTCAACCTCATCCTGCTGTGCCACTCAAACATTGAAATCTTTATTTTCAACACTTTGCGTTATTGGACAGATTTGTGTGAACCTTTGGAAGTGGCTTAGTGAGTTGCAGTGAATGGTGAGACATAATTGTACCCCCCGCAATGGTCATGAGTGTGAAACAAATGGCTTGGGCATTGTAGGGATGCTTTATGGTGTTGGTGTGGGGTGGTGCCAACCTGGCAATCATGTGGCAGCCAAGGTATACAGCATCAAGTGAAGTAAATCTGGCCATGGTGAGGCCATCCCTGGCCTCCCGGGCAGTAGTGTGGTCGGGTGCTGATTCCCTCTGTCCTGTGCAGCATCAGGTGATTGCGGAGAAGGTTGGTGTTGTTGTTGGTGCTGCTGGTGTGCCTGGTGCTGTTGGTGTTGGGGCTGATCGTAGTGGGATTCTGAGGACCAAGGTGAGATAGTTTCAAGGGCACCAATGCTGATGTAATAGATGGCAGGTGAACCTGAGATGACAGAAGTGATCTGTCAATGGTGAGAGAGGTTGTTCCAATGAGGTGACATTGGATAGAGAGTTTACTCCAAACACTTGCAACCTGCATAAATCTCAATCTGTCTTCCAAATGCAGTAAGCAACAGCTTCTGAGCTTGGAAAGTGAACAGCTATGAGATGTGAGCTTTTATAGCACATTTGCAGCTGTCAAGTAATGAGATGATTCCATGGTCAGGCAACTCTCGACCTGCTTACCTGATGTGATCCCTGAGCAGCGTGGACCCCATGGGTGACCTTGTAAAATGTAAAGGTGAGCTCAAAATACTTCTTAGTGTGCTGTTAACAAGGTCATAATGACCTGAATTGCCTCCTCCGCTGCTGCGTGCCAGGTCTGTTCAACGCTAACAGACCTGACATCTGGGAAAGGCGCGTGGCAGTGGGTTGACAGCCGGGTCTTGAACCGCTGTCAAAAAAAAACGTTTTCCCACCCGACCCGCCACCGAACGCGCCCGCTGACCCCCCAACTTGGACCCCAAGTCCTCAAACTCTCTCAGCAGAACCTCATTCCTAGTTCTACCTATGTCATTGGTTCCTACGTGGACCACGACAACTAGATCCTGCCCTTCCCACTCCAAGAGTAGCAGGGGTTTGGGGAGGTAATTCCCAAGGGTTGGCCTTAGGCGGCTGAAAGCAAGGCCAACAATGGTATGCAGGAGAGAGATAGAGGAACGGAGAGTATGGGGGCTGGAGGAGGTTACAAGATTCTGAAGGGGATTGACAGGGCAGATGCTGAGAGGTTGTTTACCCTGGCTGGAGTGTCTAGAACTAGGGGACATAGTCTCAGGATAAGGGGTCGGCCATTTAAGACTGAGATGAGGAGGAATTTCTTCTCTGCCCCAGAGGGCTGTGAATGCTGAGTCTTTGAGTATATTCAAGGCTGAGATAGACAGATTTTTGGACTCTAAGGGAATCAAGGGATATGGAGATTGAGCGGGAAAGTGGAGTTGAGGTGGATGATCAGCCATGATCTTATTGAATGGCGGAGCAGGCTCGAGGGGCTGTATGGCCTAACCCGCTCCTATTTCTTATGTTCTTATGTTCTTCTTATGTTACAGAGATATGGAAGGGCAAGGCCACAGAAGCATTAAATCATAACAATGAGAATTTTAAATATGAAGCATTGGGACAGGGAGCCAATGTAGATCAGTGAGAACAGAAGTGATAGGCTGACATGATTTGGTGTGGGATAGGGTATGGGCAGCAGAGTTTTGGATGAGCTGAAGTTTACAGAGGGTGGAAAATGGTAGGCCAGGAGAGCAATGTAATAGTTGAGTCCAGACTTAACAAAATAATTGATGCAGGTTTTAGCAGCAGATAGGCTGAGGAAGCAGGCAGTTTTACAAAGGTGCAAGTAGAAGGTCTTTGTTTTTTTATGTGGGCGTTGCTGGCAAGGCCAGCATTTATTGCCCGTCCCTAATTATCCTTGTGAAGGTGGTGGTGATCTACCTTCTTGAACTGCTGCAGTCCGGGTGGTGAAGGTACTCCCAGAGTGCTGTTAAGTAGGGAGTTCCAGGACTTTGACCCTGCGACAATGAAGGAATGACAATATATTTCCAAGTCAGGATGGTGTGTGACTTGGAAGGCAACTTGGAAGTGATGGTTTTCCCATGCGCCTGCTGCCCTTGTCCTTCTAGGTGGTAGAGGTCGCGGGTTTGGGAGGTGCTGCCAAATAAGCCTTGGCGAGTTGCTGCAGTGCATCTTGTAGATGGTACACACTGCAGCCACGGTGCGCCGGTGGTGGAGGGAGTGAATGTTTAAGGTAATGGATGGGGTGTCGATTAAGCGGGCTGCTTTGTCCTGGATGGTGTCGAGCTTCTTAGAATAACTAATCAGTAGAAAAAGAAGATTCACTGCTCCATTTCCTTCTGAATTTTAAATGTTTTACATGGATCAGTACTTGTTATGCAAGCCACAGCTCTGCACAATTTAGCAAAACACTTCTAAAATGAGAACTAAATATATAATTAGTGATGGTATGTCAGCCTTTAATTACCTATTTCATTATTGATGAAATTATTTGTTAATTTTCGTTCAACTGGGTCACATCTAACCGTCTGAGGCAGTGACGATTTACAAATACGTGATGTGACAAATACTTGCCATCATTCTGTGTGGGAGCCCTAAACTGCTGCTGCAAGTAATAGTGTTTATTTTGTACAGAATAGCTTTTTTAAAAAATATATAATTTTGGTGAATTTGTGTTCATTACGCTGAGGGTATCCATGTTGCAGAATGGAATATTTTTCTTTTTTTATTGTACCCAGCTTGAGCATCAAATGCTTCCACATCTGATGTAGCATGGGTCAGATGTAAACCTTGATTTTACCAGACCAGCAAAATCAGATTTGGACTTGCCGTGGTGCAGGTGCACCCCAGCTAGCGGTTGGGAGGACTGGCCTCACCACATCTTGTGAGACATTTTAATGAGCTCCCTGTGTACAAAAAACCCTACACAGGAATTCTGGCCTGAAAACTGGTTGATTGCAAGTCACAAAATTGGATAAGCCAGCAGCTCATAAAGGGCTGCTGCTTGACATTAAAGGGCATTTATTTGCCTGTCATTGTTGGCAGCATCAATGAGGGAAGCAGCAAACACTTTCTCGTTAAATAATGAGTTGTTGGAGATTTTGCAGCAGGAAGTGCAGCAAAGGAAGATTTAGAATCCCAGGTGAAAGTTGAATGGACAGAGTAGCTGACTGGATGAATGCAGTCTTCCAGGTCCGCATTAATCGTCATACAACGCATGGACTTCATCGAAATGGTCATTTGCTACTCCGTCAGGTAAATAACCTGTAAAGCATTCACAGAGCATTTACCCCTTTTTCATAGAATTATACAGCACAGAAGGAGGCCATTCAACCCATCATGTCTGTGCCGGCTCTTTAAAGAGCTATCCAATTAGTCCCACTCCTCTGCGCTTTCCCCATAGCCCTGCAAATTTTTCATTTTTAAGTATATATCCAGTTCCCTTTTGAAAGTTATGATTGAATCTGCTTCCACCATTCTACAGGCAGTGTATTCCTGATCCTAACAATTCGCTGCATAAAAAAATTCTTCTCATCTGCCCTCCCGGCTTTTTTGCCTATTATCTGAAATCTGTGTCCTCTGGTTACTGACCCTCCTGTGTCCTCTGGTTACTGACCCTCCTGTGTCCTCTGGTTACTGACCCTCCTGCCAGTGGAAACAGTTTCTCCCTAACTATTCTATTAAAATCCCTCATAATTTTTAACACCTCTATTAATTCTCCCATTAAACTTCTCTGCTCTAAAGAGAACAATCACAGTTTCTCTAGTCTCTCCACATAAATGAAGTCCCTCTTTCCTGCTACCATTCTAGTACATCTCCTCTGCACTCTCTCCAAGGCCTTGATATCCTTCCTAAAGTGTGGTGCCCAGAATTAGACACAATACTTTAGCTGAGGCCTAACCAGTGATTTATAAAGGTTTACCATAACTTCCTTACTTTTGTACTCTATACTTCTACTTATAAAGCCAAGGAACCCATATTTTTTTAACAGCCTTATCAACTTGTCCTGGCATCTTCATGGATTTGTTCCTGCAATCCCTTTAAAATTGTACCACTTACAATACTTTTCATTGATCAGAAACTGCAGCGGGAGACAAAAATGCCATGCTTAATGTACTTCACAGTTCACCTGCAAATGAGTACTAGTAGGAAGAAAAACATGTCATCCGATGTGAGAAGGCCTGGTGCAGGAAGGGAGAGGTCCAATCACAGCAATGCTGTTTGGTGTGCGAAGACACTTGCTAACATCTGATTAAATATGCTCTGCTTATAGGCTTTGGCAGCTTATAACCATCGGGAGAGTACCAGGACAGGTGGCGGACTAGTGTAATTTGATGAGTTGACCCTTGCCCTTTTTGTCTGAGAATTCGTCAAGGGCAGGTTGTGTCAGGCATTCCAGCTGCCCCAAGCACCAGCACCCTGGAGAATGTAGCCACTGTGTTTTTGGACATGATTTCAGCATTGAAAGCACAATAACTCGGATGGTGGCTTAGACCTCGAGATTTTGGCCTGTCACAAAGAGGTTCTCTTCGTCCAATTCATATCGACCGAGAACAGTCTAGGGATATTGCCATCTGTCCAACTTTGTTCACTGCAGGTTGTAATTTAGCAAGAATTGCAAATAATGTAGCAACATGCTGGCCAGTAAACTAAAGGCTTTAATAGCAGGGCATAAATACATAGGGAAAACAAAGTATGCAAGATGTCAAATTTGAAGTAGATAATGCTCACCGCCAAAAATAAAAACTGGGAATTCAACATTCACTCAAAACAATCTCAGCCTTGCTTATTAATTACTCCAAATCAGGTCACTCACCCATTTTATGTGGGTGAGGTGTGCATTGGGGCATAGCCTGACCCAAAGTCTTAACAATCAGCCTTATTTGCCTGCAGCCTGACCTATCAGCACCAAAAAAATCGCACGTCACGAAATGTAGTGTGCAACGATTCAGGTGAGTGAGAACGGGACCTGGTATTCTGATTCACTGCCACCTCCAGTGGAGCCTTGTACAATTTACTCTAAAGTAAAGCGACCTCTACCTTGCCTGAACAATACATTTGAACTTCAACCACAGTGAGCAGCATTTACTTCACACAGTATCTATCCCAACGGCTGTTCTTAGTGACAGACCTGTAACATAAAACCTCCTACCGTGATAAACATACATTAAATAGTTTTGTCTCAGTTGCAATGGCCAGATTATTTTGGCTGCACACAATTGAGGCAGTGGTTTTGATACAACCCCAGGCCACCATTGCATATGTGCATCAGATGCTGTATACAAGCCTGGACATGCCCAGTGGTGCATCAGATGTTGTGGAGGACTGAACATAAAGAATGTGTAGCCAGTATACCTACATATTAGACGAAACTTATCGATGAATTGTCTAAATCAAGGAGTCAGATTCATTAATAACTAAATATGAAAGGCTGTTACAGTTGAAGTTGCGACATCATGATGCACACAGATTATGTGGCATGTGTCAGCATTTCTGTATTTGGATAAAAGGAAAGTTTCTCTCATGTTTAGTTCACAAGACTTTTATTGTAACTGCACCTCACATTCTTAGACTATTCCTTGAACCAAATCTCCTGACTAGTTTTATTGGATCTTTATATACTGGCTTAAATGCCATCATATATTAGCTATATTTTACAGGTGTACACACTGCATTTAGTGTTAGTTATTTCAGCAATGAACCAGCAACTTGTTTGGGCAGGTCTCAGTAGAGTTAATTTAAATCAGAAATAAAAACAGAAAATGCTGGAAACACTCAGCAGGTCAGGCAGCATCTGTGCAGAGAGAAACAAATATGCCGGAATTTTCCGGGGGGTCAGCAGGTGGGATCGATGGCGGGTCGGGTGGGAAAGTATTTTTTTTCACAGCGGGTCGGAACCCCGCTGTGAACCCGCTGCCACACGCCTTTCCCAATGTCGGGTCTGTTAGCGCTGAGCAGAACGACACGCAGCGGCGGGGAACCCAATTAAGCTCATTATGATCTTGTTTAGACATCATTAAGAATACATTTGAACTTACCTTTTGACTTTACGTGCTCGTCCACGGGGTCCTCGCTGCTCGGGGATCACGTCTGTTAAGCTGAGGTGGGAGATGAATGGCCATTGAATCAGCTGATTACTTGACAGCTTGAAATGTGTTATAAAAGATCCCACCTCAAGATGTTCACATTCCAAGCTCAGAAGCTGTTGCTTACTGCGTTTGGAACACAGATTGAGCTTTATGCAGGTTGTAAGTGTTTGGAGCAAACTCTCTATCCAGTGTCACCTCAATGGAACAACATCTCTCACCATTGACATTTCGCTTCTGTCATCTCAACTTCACCTGCCATCTATTACATCAACATGGGTGCCCTTTATATTCTCTCACCTTGGCCCTCAGAATCCCACCATGATCAGCCCCAACACCAGCATCACCAGGCACACCAGCAGCACCAACAACAACACCAACCTTCTCTGCAATCACCTGATGCTGCACAGGACACAGGGCATCAGCACCCAACCATATTGTTGCTCGGGAGGCCAGGGATGGCCTCATCATTGCCAGATTTACTTCACTTGATGCTGTACACCCTGGCTGCCACATGATGTGCCAGGTTGGCATCACCCCACACCAACACCATAAAGCATCCCTACATTGCCCAAGCCATTCCTTTCACACTCATGCCCATTGCGGGGGTGGGGTGGGGGGGTGGGGGGGTGGTGGTGGTACCGTTAAGTCTCACCATTCACTGCAACTCACTAAGCCACTTCCAAAGGTGCACATAAATCTGTCCAAGAAAGCAAAGTGTTCAAAATAAAGGTTTCAGTGTTTGACACCACATTAACAGAAGCTTTACATGAACATTGGATAAAACACCCAAGTGGCTACCCTTGTGTGTTGTTAGTTGCTATGATTGCACTAGGATGAGTGTGAGTGTGAGGGGTGCCTAGTGAGATGGGGATGTGATAATATAAATAGAGAGGGATGGGTGTAGGTGTAAGGTAAGTTGGTGTGAGTAAGGATGTGCAGGAGTAGGGTAGGGAAGGCAGAGTGATGGGGATGTGATGAGAGGCACAGCAGGATGAGGTTGAGTGTGGCTTTGTACTAACGTTTCGTGATCTACTGAGATCATTGAAATGTTTGCGGCCCTGCACCCAGGTCCTCTTGACCACATCCCTGCTTGTGCCCTCCTCTGCAATGTGCAACCAGGCTGTGTTGATCTCCTGGGGAGGTCTCTTCCACCCATGGGAAGGGAAGAGGACCTCCCTGCGTGCTGTGACTCCCTCCATAAGCATATGGAGGGAGTCATGGGAGAGCCTGGGTACAGCCCATTGCCTTTGTGCAGTCATTGTCAGTGTTTGCAGCAACTCAATGCTGTAGAACACTGACAGCACAAATGTCAAAATAAATTTGGCCATGGTCCCTTTAAGGAAAGCGGCTGATGACGTGTCATCAAATGATGTCACCAGACCCGCTTCCTCTAATTGGCCGGGAAATGTGCTGGGTGGACTTAACAAGCCCTATCGACGGAAAGTCATTTCACAGAGCGGGATGGAGCCAGCAGTGGGGTGGGGACCCGCCACCGATGTCGCCCGCCACGGACCTGCCGAAGTGAGCAAAATCCCAGCCATTGTGTCTGACCTCCTGAGTGTTTCAAGCATTTTCTGTTTATATTTTAGATTTCTAGCATCTGCAGTATTTTGCTTTTGTTTTAATTTAAATCAGAGCTGGATTCATTTATTCCATGATTTCAGAGTGTACTATGCTACATAAATACAGCACAAAAGCTCAAGAAGGAACACAAGAGCATGAGATTGCTTAATTGGTGCAAAGTATTGTTGTACACTCACATCCACTGAGATCTGGTTTGAGACCTTCCACTCTTGTTTTAGTTGAGACCATTAGTCACCATCAAAGAGGAGAATTTCATCCCAGTGAAATGAGAGTTTTGGCCCTTCCTTCACCCAAGTCCCCTGTAGGTTGCGTTTCTCCCACAGTTTGTCCACTTAAGTCGACCCTGCCTATAGCTGTTCTGATGGCTGGTGAGATGTAAGAATTTGTATGATATTCAGTGGAAGATAGTAAGAAAACATGAAATGAGAAGAAATGATTACACCATTGGGTTAGTACCTTTTAATCAATTCATGCACTGCCAAAGAATCTAATTTCCTGATCTTACTACTGTTAATATTATAAAACATGGGAATGGTAGCATAGTGGTTATGTTACTGGACTAGTAATCCAGAGGCCTGGACTAATAATCTGGAGATGTGAGTTCAAATCCCACCACGGCAGCTGTGGAATTTAAATTCAGTTAATTAAATAAATCTGGAATAATTACTAGTTATCAGTAATGGTGACCATAAAATTACCGGATTGTCGTAAAAACCCATCTGGTTCACTAATGTCCTTTAGGGAAGGAAATCTGCCATCCTTACCTGGTCTGGCCTATATGTGACTGCAGACCCACAGCAATGTGGTTGACTCTTAACTGCCCTCTGAAATGGCCTAGCAAGCCACTCAGTTGTTACAAACCACTACAAGAAACAATAATAAGAATAAAACCGGACGGACCACCTGGCATTGACCTCGGCACCAAGTTCGGACACGAAAACGGCACACCCAGCCCAGTCGACCCTGCAAAGTCCTCCTCACTAACATCTGGGGACTTGTGCCAAAATTGGGAGAGCTGTCCCACAGACTAATCAAGCAACAGCCTGACATAGTCATACAACAGAATCATACCTTTCAGCCAATATCCCAAACTCCTCCATCACCATCCCTGGGTATGTCCTGTCCCACCGGTAGGACCGACCCACCAGGGGTGGCGGCACAGTGGTATACAGTCGGGAGGGAGTGGCCCTGGGAGTCCTCAACATTGACTCTGGACCCCATGAAGTCTCATGGCATCAGGTTAAACATGGGCAAGGAAACCTCCTGCTGATTACCACCTACTGCCTTCCGTCATCTGACGAATCAGTACTCCTCCATGTTGAACACCACTTGGAAGAAGCACTGAAGGCAGCAAGGGCACAGAATGTACTCTGGTTGGGGGACTTCAATGTCCATCACCAAGAGTGGCTCGGTAGCCCCACTACTGACTGAGCTGGCCGAGTCCTGAAGGACATAGCTGCCAGACTGGGCCTGCAGCAGGTAGTGAGAGAACCAACACGAGGGAAAAACCTACTTGACCTCACCCTCACCAATCTACCTGTCACAGATGCATCTATCCATGACAGTGTTGGTAGCAGTGACCACCGCACAGTCCTTGTGGAGACGAAATCCCATCTTTACATTGAGGACACCCTCCATCGTGTTGTGTGGCACTACCACCGTGCTAAATGAGATAGATTAAGAACAGATCTAGCAGCTCAAAACTGGGCATCCATGAGGCGCTGTGGGCCATCAGCAGCAGCAGAATTGTATTCCACCACAATCTGTAACCTCATGGCCCGGCATATCCCATACTCTACCATTACCATCAATCCAGGCGACCAACCCTGGTTCAATGAGTGCATATCAGGAGTAACACCAGGCGTACCTAAAAATGAGATTCGAACCAGGGGAAGCTGCAACACAGGACTACATGCAAGCTAAACAACGAAAGCAGCATGCTATAGACAGAGCTAAGCGATCCCACAACCAACGGATCAGATCAAAGCTCTGCAGTCCTGCCACATCTAGTCATGAATGGCTGTTGACCATTAAACAACTAACGGGAGGAGGAAGCTCTATGAACATCCCCATCCTTAATGATGGCAGAGCCCAGCACGCGCGTGCAAAAGACAAGGCTGAAGCATTTTCAACCATCTTCAGACAGAAGTGCCGGGTGGATGATCCATCTCTCCCTCCTCTTGAGGTCCCCTCCATCACAGAAGCCAGTTTTCAGCCAATTCGATTCACTCCACGTGATATCAAGAAATGGTTGAGTGCACTGGATGCAGCAAAGGCTATGGGCCCCGTCAACATCCCGGCTGTCGTGCTGAAGACTTGTGCTCCAGAACTACCTGCGCCTCTAGCCAAGCTCTTCCAGTACAGCTACAACACTGGTATCTACCCGACAATGTGGAAAACTACCCAGATATGTCCTGTCCACAAAAAGCAATCCGGCCAATTACCGCCCCATCAGTCTACTCTCAATCATCAGCAAAGTGATGGAAGGTGTTGTCGACAGTGCTATCAAGCAGCACTTACTCACCAATAACCTACTCACCGATGCTCAGTTTGGGTTCTGCAAGGATCACTCGGCTCCAGACCTCATTACAGCTTTGGTCCAAACATGGACAAAAAAGCTGAATTCCAGAGGTGAGGTGAGAGTAACTGCCCCTGATATCAAGGCAGCATTTGACTGAGTGTGGCATCAAGGAGCCCTAGTAAAACTGAAGTCAATGGGAATCAGGGGAAAACTCTCCACTGGCTGGAGTCATACCTAGCACAAAGGAAGATGGTTGTGGTTGTTGGAGGCCGATCATCTTAGCCCTAGGACATCGCTGCATGAGTTCCTCAGGGCAGTGTCCTAGGCCCAACCATCTTCAGCTGCTTCATAAATGACCTTCCCTCCAACATAAGATCAGAAGTAGGGATGTTCGCTGATGACTGCAGTGTTCAGTTCCATTCGCCACTCCTCAGATAATGAAGCAGTCCATGCCCACATGCAGCAAGACCTGGACGATATTCAGGCTTGGGCTGATAAGTGGCAAGTAACATTCACGCAACACAAGTGCCAGGCAATGACTACCTCCAATAAGCGAGAGTCTAACCATCGCCCCTTGACATTCAGCGGCATTACCATCGTCGAATTCCCCACTATCAACATCCTGGGGTCACCATTGACCAGAAACTTAACTGGACCAGCCACATAAATACTGTGGCAACAAGAGCAGGTCAGAGGCTGGGTATTCTGCGGCGAGTGTCTCACCTCCTAACTGCCCAAAGCCTTTCCACTTTCTACAAAGCACAAATCAGGAGTGTGATGGAATACTCTCCACTTGCCTGGATGAGTGCAGCTCCAACAACACTCAAGAAGCTCGACACCATCCAGGACAAAGCAGCCCGCTTGATTAACACCCCATCCACCACCTTGAAGATTCACTCCCTCCACCACCGGTGCACCGTGGCTGCAGTGTGTACCATGTACAAGATGCACTGCAGCAACTTGCCAAGGCTTTTTCAACAGCACCTTCCAAACCCGCGACCTCTACCACCTAGAAGGACAAGGGCAGCAGGTGCATGGGAACACCACCACCTGTAAGTTCCCCTCCAAGTCACACACCATCTTGGAAATATATCGCCGTTCCTTCATCGTCGCTGGGTCAAAATCCTGAAAGTCCATCCCTAACAGCACTATGGGAATACATTCACAACGCGGATTGCAGTGGTTCAAGAAGGCAGCTCATCTCCACCTTCTCAAGGGCAATTAGGGATGGGCAATAAATGCTGGCCTTGCCAGCGATGCCCACATCCCAGGAACGAATAAAAAAAACACACACATGTTAGCACTGACAGGAGATAAATGGCCATTGACCCACCACAAATACCACAAATAATCATTCTTTCACAGCTCCCAAGTAGCTACTTAAGTACTATAAGGGAAGAAAATATAGTTAATCTAGCTATGCAGAGTGGAAAATAGCAGGCTGAAATATATGTAAACTTAGGTCCATTGAATGGAATTTGGATATCTTACTGGATTTCATTATTGAAAAGTGAAATTAACTGTTTGGACTGAAAGGGGGAAAAATTGGGTCGCAGCCCCTTTGGGGGGCTAACTTTGCCGAGGTGCTACTTTAACGCCCCGAAAAAGTTAGCGCCCCCGTGCCCAAAATTGGATGGTAGCGCCCCAAGCAGGAGGCGGGGCACTATTGGAAGCAGGACCCCTCCCTCTTGGGACGCTCCAGCCCAATATCGCGGCGCTACGTGCCACAGTGCCACGCGCACTGGCACATTGCGCCGCGGTACTGCAGGCCTTCCTCCCCTTATTAAAGGGGAGGGGCCTTGCGCAGCATGAACCGGGGCCCAGCTGGGCCTCCAGGGAGCAGCGTGCCGGCAAAAGAGCCCGGCACTCAAGAGGAGTGCCAGGCTGCCCGATTGCGGCCGGCACCCCGTGGGACGAGGGCAGACGGGGCAGATGCTGGCAGGCGGCCAGCAAAAAAAATGGCTGCCTGGCAGCTCCCCTTTAATTATCGCCGCCCTGGCCGCACATACGTCGCCCTGACCGTTTCGGACATAGCGTCTGGCGGTACGTCAGGGGGCGCGACCCAAGTTCCGCAGGAGGTGTTAGCGGCGCCGCGCCCGGGCGCTAGTTGCTTTATGCCCCGTTAGCACCCCCTTGGGAGGCACAAAGCACTGAAATTTGCCCCCAAAGTTTATAGTGGCATGGTAAAAGGGGGCAGAGATCTGTAACACTAGAAGTCTTTTGTGCATGACATGCATTCCCAATGGGTGAATGGGGAGGCATAGGAAGCTTCCATCTGAACCAAACAATAGATTGTAAATGATGTGGAAGTTCTCATAACCGTTTGTGCCAATTAATTTATTTCCTCCACCCCAGCATCATCACTGCCACTATTGGGTTTCCCAATGGCAATCCCCCTATCTGAGGTGTTTGCAAGAAGAAGAGGAGGGCCACTGAAGGGGTGCCAAGGCAGTTTAGATGGCACAAGAGGTGCTTTGTGCACACTTCACCCATTGTTTCTTCAAAATTGCATCAAGACCCTAATGACATCATACTACCCCAATTTCCATTGGATAACAAGGTTCCTTCCTGTTTCCAGTGAGAGCCTGGACCACCTATTTCAAAGCCCCCACCAAAGTGGTAGTGCCCTGGACATTGGTGGGAATGGGTGGTAAATTGTGCATTCCCATTTACATTGTGCTACTCCCCTGTTTTTGCCCCCCATGATACTTCAATCGTAGTACTTTGTTGCATTATAGTGCCTAATTCTTATGAACACTGTGTACTTTCCACAAGCCTATTCTAGTGCTCCTTCTAGGTGCTACCTGAAGGCCAGGAGAGCTAGTGGTGGCTGGCTGCAAAGTATGACCAAGAGTCTTTTGGGACTCAGGTGGCCCTCCTCTATGGGCAGCTGAATCCGGAGATGACCGTGTTGCAGGCTTCATCTCTACTGCTGCGGTCTGGATAGCCTGGCCCTGATTCCTTCCAGCTATGTGGCATCTGAGCAGGAAGGCTGGAGTGCTTCTGTGTGTTACATTCATGAAGGATACAGCATTGTGTGTGGACTCTGCCATGTCACTGGTACTGGGTCCTAGATCCAGTTGACCACTGATCAGCAGGAGGGCACAACGAATGGTTTCAGTGAGATCTTGGAAACACTGAGTGATAGTGACCTGAAGAT
The DNA here is from genome assembly GCA_030390025.1 of Squalus acanthias. Classification (NCBI taxonomy): domain Eukaryota; kingdom Metazoa; phylum Chordata; class Chondrichthyes; order Squaliformes; family Squalidae; genus Squalus; species Squalus acanthias. Next base: position 74,735,048 of record CM059433.1, on the reverse strand, counting down.
CTTAGAAACCACCTCCAATTGTTTTGGTTCTGATGAAAGGTTTCTCTCTCCCTGACCTTCTGAGTGCTTCCAAAATTTCTGTTTTTATTCCACTTGTTTTCTCTATACAGTCGCCAAAGGCCTGATGGCCTTTGGAGGCACTGACAGGTCTTTAAACTTCCCTAATAGAGGGGATGGATGGATATGTTTCCGGAGCTGCCCTTCAGTCGAGAGGGCATTGCATAGGAAATGGTGGCATAAAGGATTGCATTGGACTCATCGTAACCCTTGCCATCTTCCTCATGTTCTTCGAGATCATCCTCAGTGCCGCTACATAGTTGTGATCTCATTCAACATCCTTCTATCCAGAACAAGAGCCTTGAGATTATAGTCTGTAGGCTCTTCAGTCAGAGACTGGCATCTCCTAAACCGCTGCTCAGCACCGTCAGAATTTTACTCATGACTTTACTAGTTCCCTCATATTTTGTGTCTCACCCAGTGACAATACCTCATTAGCATTATCTAGTCCTCTCTCTCCCCACCTCCCTGCAACCCCCCCACCGCCCCGGTGAATCTCCCTGGATTGGTGAATGCACAAGAAAGATGAATGTTGGTATGGATGACGCAGAGGCGGCAAAACCTGAGGCAAAATGATGTGGCACATTTTCTTCCTCCACTTTTACAGATTAATGCTCTGTTTCACCTAGGGGAAAAGAAGAGAAAGATAGAATAGTTGGTAGAAAAACTGAGGTGTGCTAATTTGCAGCTGAAAGAGAATGAAAATCTGATTGTATCTGTGCTCCTGCACTAAGCTGGAGAAGCAACAGATGGTCAAAACAAACCTACAGCTGCCACCAGCCTTCATAATTCTCTGTCCCCAACACCATCTGTTGAGTGCCTGCCCAGGGGTTGGAATACTTCTCCTTGATGGATGAGAAGCTAATAGTGGCCTGAGATTTCCAGGCATTATAGGACACCTCTCCTGCCAGAAGATACAACACTAAGCAATTCATGCTGTCAGAAGTCTAACACACTTTGGCCGCAATTTTGCCGGTGCTCAGCGTACGGGATCGGTGGCGGGTTAGCAGTGAAATTTGATTTGATTGACAGCGGGTCGGAAACCCACTGTCAAATCACGCACACTTGCCTTTCCCAATGTTGGGTCGGCCAGCGCTGAGCAGACCTGACCAGCACGGCGGGGGACCTAATTTAAATAATTATTGGCTTGTTGACAAGCCCTTAAGAGTAAATTTAACCTTACCTTTTGACTTTAACAGCTCGCCCACGGCTTCCACGCTGCTCCTGGATCCCATCTGTTAATCTGATGTGGACGTTGAGTGGCTATTGAATCAGCTGATGAGTGACAGCTTGAAATCTAGTATAAAAGCTCCCACTTCACACCTGTTCATTTTCCAAGTGCTGTTGGCTGTTGCTTTCACCCTTTGGAACAGAGATTGAGCTTTATGCAGGCTGCAAGTGTTTGGAGCAAACTCTCCAGCCAGTGTCACCTCATTGCAGCAACCTCTCTCACCATTGACAGATTGCTTCTCTCATCTCAACTTCAACTGCTATCTACTCCATCAACATGGGTACCATTTACACTCTCTCACCTTTTCCTCAGAATTCCACCACAATCAGCTCCAACACCAGCACCAGGCACACCAGCAGCACCAACAACAACACCATCAACCTTCTCCGCAATCAACTGATGCTGCACAGAACAGAGGGCATCAGCACCTGATCATATTGCTGCCCAGGAGGCCTGGGATGGCCTCCCCATGGCCAGATTCACTTTACTTGACGCTGTACACCCTGGCTACATGTGATGCGCCAGGTTGGCACCACCCCACACCAACACCATAAAGCATCCCTACAATGCCCAAGCCATTCCTTTCACACTCATGACCATTGCGGGGGGTACCGTTGTGTCTCACCATTCACTGCAGCTCACTAAGCCACTTCCAAAGGTGCACACAAATCTGTTCAAGAACACAAAGGGCTGTATTTTGCCATTGGTGGTGGGTTGGGGGCGGGTCAGGTGGTCGGCGGGTACCGCTCCCACCTCCAATGTCAGGCGGGATAATTTAGCTATTTTGCCCTAATTGGGCAATTGATTCCCAGCGTGTGCGCACCCCTGGCCCAATGAGTTTTTTGACCCTGAAACTCGCCTCCTGATGACGTCATTTATGCAGCTGCATTTAAGGGCTCCAAGCAGCCTTGCTTCATTTTCTGCCTCAGAACTTTTATTTGCGAATCTTCTAACGGTTTTGTCCTCTTGAAATGTCTAGTTCAAGGTCCAAGGCTGCACCCCGGTTTGATGATGACTCCCTTCATGCCCTGGTGGAGGGAGCCAGAGCTCAGAAGGAGGTGCTGTTTCCTTCCTCTGGGAGGAAAAAACCTCCCCAGCAGACAAAAGCTGTGTGGCTGCAAGTGGCACAGGAGGTCAGTTCGAGATCAATGTGCAGCAGAACCTGGCTGCAGTGCCGAAAGAGGTTTAATGACCTTGTCCGCACAGGAAAAGTGAGTATAACATCACCATTACCCTCAATCTGCTCCTCATCGCCAGCACTCTGCATTGTCAACCTCCTCCTCCACATCCCACTTTACCCTTGCATCCCTTGCACCTTTAAGCATCCCTCTCTCTCTATGTACACAATCACTTAACTATTCGACTATGCTGCCCTCACACTCCCTATCACTGTTATGCTATGACAACAACTAACAACACACAGGGAGGGCCTTTGGTCTTGGGACCTCACTCCATCTTTGTGTCCTTCTAAGCATCTATGCTATGGATTTTCTACACTCACTCCATCGTTCTCACTCAAACTCCACTTGTGTCCCTCATTGCAGGAAAAGAGAGCCCACAATAAGAGGGAAAGGGCGAAGACAGGAGGAGGGCCACCCTCAATAGCCCAGCTCACCAGCGCAGAGGAGGCGGCCCTGGAGATTGTGGGAGCCGAGGAGGATGTGTATGTGGGGGACGGACAGATGGGCGCATCAGAGCAAGCTGGTGACAGAATAGTTTTGCATCTCTCTCATTTACATTGCATGAGTGACTGATATGGCTTCTGATGCTCAAACAGATTGAATTATGATCATCTGCACAATTCCATGTGCTTGCAACGTTTATCTCACATGTCTAACTCATTCCTTTACTCCCCCACAGGACCATCGACAGCCCCCCTCCCCACTGTCCAGGAGTAAGAGCCTGAGCCAGAAGACTCCTCAGAGGAAGCTGCAACCTCTGAGGGCACAGCGTCAGCAGAATTAAGCGCACCCAGCACCAGCGCAGACACTCACACCTCGGTGGGACCTTCAGGAGATAGAGTAGTGTTGTCACCTGGTGTATCACAGCTCATAAGTGAGCATCAGCAGATGGTGGAGACAGGGACAGCAGTGGAGAGCAGTAGGGCGCTCCCAGCTCGGTTCAGCTGCATGTTAACCCTGTGCCTCCGGGTCCATCCAGAAGGAGAGCGATGCTGGAACTCCAGGAACAGGTGCAAGAGTCTCTGGCAGGTTTTGTCTCCAGGGTCACTGTGAGTGTGGAGAGGATGGAGGAGTCCATCGCTAACATGAGCAGAGCCTTTGTGGAGGCATTGGTGCATGAACGCATCACCATGGAAAGGATGGCAACCTCTGTGGAAAGGATGGCTACGGTAGAGGAGAGGATGGCTATGGCCATGGAGGAGCTAAGTCGCCAAAGTGTTGAAAACATGGTGATTGTTCAGAATAGACTGACATCTCTGCAGGAGCGATGGGCAGCTATTGAGCAGAGAAACCAGAGCTTTATGGAAGTCCTCTGGAGTAGGACTTCCAGTGTAGAAATGGGTTCTCATTGCCCCGCTGAAGTGCAGCAAGGTGCTGCCAAGCCACTTGCTAGCTCTGAAATGGGGCTGATGTTGGTGGCAGACAACAAGGAAGTGGGGGCTCCTTTCCAAGCACCCACACTTTCATGCCACTGCGGAGCCCTCGGTCAGAGCTCCACCAGAGTCCTCACCCAACTGAGATGGGCGTCTCATCCCCTGCACAGCCGCAGGAGCAGCAGACTGTTGATGAGCTCTCACAGGCTCGCAACCCCAGAGGACTCCCGCCAAAGGTGTCGAGGCAGGAGCAGCATGAAAGTGAGCAAGGGGCCTCCACATCTGCTGAAGCCACAGGGGAAGCACCACGTAGGAGCACGCGTAAGAGGAAGATAAAGCACAAGTAGTCACAAGGGTAGTCACTTGGGTGTTCTGTTGTGTTTAATTGTTAAATGCCATCCTTTAGTCTATGTCATAAAATGAAGTGACGGCAAACTGTTGAAATTTTGGGCTGTGCCATTTCGCTAATGGAAGTTACACATTGAGGGCTCAGGGCAACGTGGATTTGTCATCATGGTGGTCAGAGTGATAGGAAGCCGTAGGTTCTTGTCCATTGTCCATGGTGTGGTAAGAAGGTGCGAGCCAAATGTGTTTGATTGGGCAACCTAAGCAAATTTGACCGAGATGAGTGCATCCCTTGCATCCCGGGCAGCAATGAGCTCGCGTGCTGCTGCCGCTGGTTGATGCGCCTCCTCGTTCTCACTCTCCTCTTCCTCATCCTCCTCCTCCTCATCCTCATCTGAGGAGGCTATGCGCTGAGCCACTTGTCCCTCAGGCAGCTGCAAGCCACGATGCTGTGCGAAGTTGTGACGTGCACAGCAGACTACGATGATTCTGGAGACCCTGGCTGCTGAGTACTGCAGAGCTCCACCTGATCTATCAAGGCATCTGAATCGTAACTTCAGCAAGCCGATGGTTTGCTCGATAATGGATCTGGTCGAAATGTGACTGGAGTTGTAGCGCTCCTTAGCTTCGTTGGATGGCCTCCTGAATGGCGTCATTAGCCACGTCTTCAGGGGATAGCCCTTATCTCCAAGTAGCCATCTGCAAAGTTGGTTTGGCGGACTGAAGAGCGGAGGCACACTAGACTGCCGCAGGATGAACGAGTCATGGCAACTGCCAGGGTACTTGGCGCAAACATGCAAAATTTCCTCCTTGTGGTTACACACCAGCTGCACGTTGAGGGAGTGGAAGCCCTTGCGGTTGACAAAAAGAGCTGGATTGTGATGGGGTGCCTTAAGGGCCACATGTGTGCAATCTACGACGCCCTGCACCTTTGGCAAGTCTGCCATATTTGCAAATCCAACCGCACGTGCGGTTATACTTGCTTGATCCTTGGGGAAGTTTATGTAATTGTGCGCTTTGGCAAAGAGTGTGCGGCCGACTGGGAGATGCCGCTGATGTCTGCTGTTGATCCCTGGAATGAGCCTGAAGCAAACAGTGTTGAGTGCGGTGGTGACTTTTATGGCCACTGGTAAGGGGTGTACACCCGATCCTCTGGGCTCCAGGGCTTGCTGCAGCATTGCGCAGATGTCACCCACTACCTCTCGCGAAAGTCTCAGCCTCCTTTGGCACTGCTGCTCAGTCTTGTTGAGGTAGCTCGTCCTCTCTCTGTAAACCCTGTTTTGGGGGTATCTCCTGCGGCGACGTGCTTCCGTGCGCTGGCGCCTTCTGGCCTGTGCAGCTTCAGGTGGGTGAGCAGCAGGTTGGCGCTCCTGTTGTTGCTGCTGCTGTTGGTGCTGCTGTTGTTCCGGGTTCTGCTGCTGCCGCGGCTGGTCTTCATCCGAATCTGAGGTCCAGGAGGAAAGGAAATAAATGGTTCCCATGCTGCTGGTATATATCTCAGTGGAGGAAGCGCTCAGTCAATGTGGGGAGAGGGATTTCCCAGGAGGTCACAGTGGAGATGGATCTCAGCTTCAACACTTCCAAAATCAGTAGACCTGCAAAAAGTTCTCCAAGACCTGAAAAAACAAAGTTCTGCCACCTGCAAATGATCCTTGTTGAAAACTCCATTTTTATGGTGGAGTTGCAGCTGTTAGGCAGCCAACCACTTGTGAACCCGACAGCATTAGCTGGCATGTTTCAGGAGAGATGTGCAGCACGCTGGAAATGTGGCAAAATTTGAAAGGCCTCTCAAAATGGGATTATAGAGGTCGTTAAGTAGCAGTTAAGTGCCTATCCCGCCGCTTGGAGGCGGGACCAAAACAGAGTCTGCAAGTCCGCATTTGGGAAAGTTGCGCCGAGGCGGGTTGACGGCGGGATCGGAACCCGCCGCCATTTTTTACAAATTTCCCACCTGACCCGCCTTCAAACCCACCTCCTCAGAGCTGGCAAAATCCAGCCCAAAGTGTTGTAAATAAAGGTTTCAATGTTTGACAGCACATTAACAGAAACTTTACATGAATATTGGATAAAACACCCAAGTGGCTACCCTTGTGTGTTGTTAGTTGGTATGATTGCACTAGGATGAGGATGAGTGTGAGGGGTGGCTAGTGAGATGGGGATGTGATAATATAAATAGAGAGGGATGGGTGAAGGTCCAAGGTAAGTTGGTGTGGGAAGAGGACCTCCCTGCGTGCTGTGATGGGAGAGCCTGGGTGCAGCCCTGTCCCTTTGTGCAGTCGTTGTCAGCACCTCAATGCTGTCGAACACTGACAGCACAAATGTCAAGATAAATGTGGCCATGGTCCCTTTAAGGAAACCGGCTGATGACGCATCATCAAATGACGTCACCTGACCCGCTTCCTCTAATTGGCTGGGAAAAGCACTGGGCGGGCTTAACAAGCCCAATCAAGGAGCGGGGTTGGGACCCACCACGGACCCGCCGAGGTTAGTAAAATCCCAGTCTTTTTGTGTTTGTATTCTAATGTTGTCAACAGTAATTTTGAGACTTACATTATGGAAAGGCTTATCTTTCAAATAATAAAGTTTTGATGTTTAGGACAGATCATACAACACATTACCAGTAGGAAGCTGCACTTGTAAGGGAATAAGAATCAGAGATAAAGTTACACCACTGTAGGCCCAATTCATGCACCTTGTGATTGTGACACCCCACTGGGGGCACAGAATTATTGCTGTAATCTAAAATTGACAAATTCATAAAATTAAATACTTCTACTGTCCATGGGTAAAAAGCTATAGTTTGATTTTCTCGAAATATCTGTATTCTAAATGGTGTTGCTACAAGATAAAACAATTTGATTATCATTCAGAGATTTAATTTTGAATTTTTCTTTTGTTAACCAGGTGTTCAGAAGGCTTCTTTGGACGACCGAGTAAACCAGGTGGATCATGCCAGCCCTGCCAGTGCAATGGTAACCTTGATCTGTCAGTACCTGGCAGCTGCAATTCATTGACAGGAGAGTGTCTACGATGTACTGAGGGAGTTGCTGGTCAATTCTGTGATCAATGTGCTGAAAGATTCTTTGGAGATGCTGTTGTAGCCAGGAACTGCCGACGTAAGTGTGCTGCATTGTTCATTTGGTATTTGCTCCTTAACTGTGACAAACTAAGAACTATAGAACTTGGTTTTGTGGTACAATCAGGGAATGCTAAAGTGATTGATGGTCCTTTGGGCAGATCTTAAATGGAAATAATTTTGAACATAGAATCTTTAGCAAAAAAATCCCTTACAGCATAAAGTTACAATAGAGCAATATATCCCTCATCTTGACACTCTCACAAGGGTAAATCTTACAGTTTGAGTGTGGACAAGGAGGGACTTGTACATGGCAGGCTTCTTGCCTGTTGGACTGGAGGAGGCCAGTCCAATTATAATAACCCATCATAATTTCTGCCTGCCAGTGGGAGCTTGCTGTTGAGCGGTGGAAAAACAGACACTGGTAGGGGATTGAAAAGCCTGTAGCAGTAGCTTAAATGGTGGTGTATTCTAAATTCTAATTGATGCAGCTATAAGAACCAACGCCAAAACCCTTGGCCAAAAGCGTACAACAAAATTATGTCAAAACCAAGCACCCAAAAATAACCTTCAGTCAAAATGTTAGTTGTCATTTTCTAACTTCATGCTCACGATGGGGAACTTCACCTACCGAGAGCGCATATAGAATGATCTGAACTGCACATACGGCAGGCTCCCAACCAGGTGGACAAAATTGGAAAATCACCCCATAGTCTTTGAGGGCAGGTTGAAATTCTGCCATGAAAAAGATCAAGGATCTCTCATTAAATCCTGACTTCTGTCTGCAATGCAGGCGAAGCGGCCGGCTCCATTTTAAAAGGGGCCTACCATTGGGTGTCCACAGCGCCTGCCTGTTTCAGCTGATAAACCTTTTTTAATATGGAAATCAGAGTCTTCTGATCGAGATTGGACCCCAATTACCATTTTAAATCAGAACTGGTTGCAGCATCAGTTCTGTGTGCGATGGAAGAGAAGAGGCCAGCTAATTGTAAACAGATGTGCTCCTCCAGGGCCCACAAAAATAATCCGGGCCACTGTTGCACCGGAACCCCCTCTTGATTACCAGTCTTCAATCGGCAAGCTGCGTCGGGATGCCTGTTTGGAATTATCCTGAGTTTTTTCATGCCTCCACTGCTTCACGCTGTCATTTGTTTGTTACACTGGCCACCGCATATAGTGAGCAAATCACGTTGACACCAATGCTGTAAGCGGTGGGGACTGTATTCAGTTTGAAATACTTGACTGTTTTGCAATGCCGCCCAGATCCAGCTGTCATTTTTTAGTTTAGAAGTAAAAGAATAACAATTATAACAATGCACCTTATCATGTCTCTCAAGCACTTTCTAAAATCACTTCATATTCAGTAAATTTCTTTGAAGTTAAATGACTGTTGTTATGTAGGTGACTGAAAATTGACTTCTTATTAACTGGAAACGGGATCCAAAGAACTTCAAAGAATAATTGACATGATATTTGTGTGAAAGTGTTTCATGAGATTGTAGAGAAAATACTGCTAATAAAGCTAGGGCCAAGTCCAAGTCATGCTGAGCATGTGGGTGCTGGAGCCCCGGTCTATCTGTCTGTCACATTCGAATGGCAATGCTGCACGCAACAACAAGTAGACACAACTAGGCCAATCTTTGAAGTGATCATTCAGCATCAAAACATGCAGGATCTGGGCTGGCTATTTTTTGCTATTAATGAGCTTGCACCTGGATGTGAGAAATTGCCTGTGGTGCTGTAGAATTAAAACTTGAAAATAAAGTCTGCCACTGCTCTGGTCTCTTTTGTATTATTGTATACTGATAAATCAGCATGCTTTAATACTTACAGTGGCATTTATGTGTTCTTTCACTATTGTTTGAGGTTATATTTTCAAAGCTATCTTTAAACCAGAGCACACAGACATTCTGCATTGTTGCATGTGCCCTTCCCTCTATTGTTGGAAAAATCAAAGAGCTGTCAATTGCAAAAAAAATCCACAAAAGAAACCAAACAACAGCAACCAAATTGCTCATTTTCTGTCCTTTTTCTACAGTTTTACTGTCTAGAACTCCATTGTATTCAAATCTCAGCAGGATCCACAGCTGTTTGAAAGAAAATGCCTTTATTATACTTTTAATTACAGTAGCAATACGAACATTCAGAATGCTATGAAAATTGCCCCATGTCTCTTTTTGATTATATTACACTGTCAAGTGGAGCAAACATGAGCTGGAAGAAATCCATGGTATTAGAATAGAGATAAAATAAGTCTGAATGCAAAGAAGTCAGTTGTAACTTTGCTTACAACATGCCATATTTCTCTTTGAATAAACCAGTTAGAACTTTCAGAAAAAAACCTGGCAGCACCAGACCAAGAAACGATCTGTACAGGTTTACCTGGTACGGCATCTTCCAGGAGTTCACAATGACTTTTGATTAAAAAATAGTTGCCACGATTTAAGATCAACCCTTTAACGTATTTGCCTGCATAGCAACAATGAATGCATTTCAAAAGTTATTAATTGGTCATAAAGTACTTTGGGACATCCTGAGGACATAATAAGGTGTTCTATAACTGCAAGTTCTTTCTTTTTAAATGTTTTGAAAACCTTATAACCACTACCGAGAATATACCATTTTAAGTATTTAAAAAAGGAAGTTGAAAAGTGTCCAGCTACATTGTCAAATGAGAGTATAAATAGAAATAACTTGCTGTTTGCAGTGAGAAAACATTGGAAAGTATGTAAGCCTAAATGTGTATCCAGGTTGATGCATGGGGACAGAAGTGTGGGGAAATAGATTTTGCATTGTGCACATTTACTGTATTGTATAAATTCTCTAATTTTTCAAAGTGCATGATATTCATCAGTTTCTTAAAACTATCTTTTCTGTCCATTTTAGCCAATAATTAATTCAGTAAGTATGGTGCATGACCCTGGAAGTTTAACATTCATGCCCTACCAGTAGAAAAATATTTAAAGGATTAACAACATACACTAGTATCTTGTAACTGAATGGAAACTGGGCATTGCTTTGACATACGTATAACTCTAATTGTACTGAGACTCTCATACCTCAGCTGTTAATTTTTCGCATTTTGTTTTAGTCATTTGTTTTACATCGGGAGGCACATTAAAAAACTAATTCCAGGTGGCACATTTATATTACAGCTCTGCTACCGAATGTTTCCCACAAATCCAGTGTTAGCACTGTAATATTAACCAGGGAGCATTAATGGCTTCAACTGAATGGAGATACACTTTAAGAGGTGTTTGTTCCCCCAGTACCACTAAAGGTGCAGTGTCATTCATGGCAAATGGAAATGACTGCATTAGACACCACAGGACACCATTTGTCTCCAACCATAACAGCCTGACTTCTCGGCTCACATGTATAAGTTACCACTGTAGTTTTGGAATCTGGAAAGAGAAGGCCTTTGGCCAAAAATTGAGTCATGATCATGGCTTTTCAACTACTTCAATCTTAACCAGTGGAAGTTCAATGCAACGGCACTTCTAAAATCTGGCTTTCCACGACTGAAGTTATATTCCACCCACTGTGAAGCTCAAACAGTCTGAATCTATTCACCGGGGTGCAGGCAGCAAATTAAAAATAGTACAGATTTCTTCTGGGCAGCACATCTTTTGTCACCTCTTTCCATGCCCGTTGACTTCACACTTGTCTCCCACCAGAGGGAAAGAGCACCTCCCTCCTTCCTGCTACTTACTTGTTCAATCAGCATCTCCATTGCTGCATCAGAGAACCTGAGCGCCCTATTCAAAGTAATTTTGTCTACTGCTGCACAATCTTGCTGGCCGAACTTCACCATTATAAAAAGCACCTCCCCTTTAAAGGTGTTGCTGGATACCTTTTAAGTAGTAATTGTCCCACCAGATTTCCTGCCCTCCCAATTGGTTTTACTCTGCAGATTGGCAAATTAATCTAAATTAGGCTCGGCCACAAAAATGGCATGGGCGCCACTCTGACTCCATCAGGCCCACCACCTCCCCGATATGCACTCCACACAAAAATCATCTCTTTCGTCACATTTACGCATACACACTTCTTTCAGCCAGCTTTTACACTCAGTTTCAAAATTGCAAATCATATCCCTGCAAAACAAATGTGTGGAATTGTATACACCTTCCTATGCACATGCTCTCTACTAGAGGTGGTCTCACAATTCTTGCTTTAGAGTTCTTGCAAATCAGTCCACTGAACTAATTCGTGAGTTATACCGTATACCCGAAGTCACTTCGCATTGACGCAAAAGTTGTAGCTTAAGGTAGTCGGGGATGCTGCATGGTTCGTTGAAATGCTATTTCTCTTCGTTTGTAAATATGTTATTACCTTCCCCGTATTACACTGGTTACACATGCCGCATAATTAGAAGTCTCTGTACAATAACACATGGACCTTGGTACGTTAATCGACATATAAAATGTGAATTTATAGTACTTCAACATAATTGCCAGAAAATAATGTTTCGTTCATTTTGCTGATCTTGTTAAACTCCAGCCTGTGAATGCCATGCGAATGGATCCATTGCTGAGCTCTGTGACAAGCAGACTGGACAGTGCCAGTGCAAACACAATGTTGCAGGAAGACAGTGTGACCATTGCTTGGTAAGTATTACTAAATAACCTCTAGAAATTCAAACATTTTTAAAGAAATTTTCTTGGACAGCTTCTCGTAACCATGATGCCATGTACTGACCGTGGACTAAGAGATATGTTTTCCTCTGAGGGTAAAGTTAAAGAAACAGAACGAAAATCCCCAGCTGTTCTGGCATACTCCTACCGGACTTACCAGAATGGCAGAAAATTCTGTTGGGACCCAAATATGCCAGGTTCCAGGCTTGCATGGGGTTTTCCATGGGACTTGTAAAGAGCAGATCTTGTGCTTGCCCCTTCCAAGATCAGTGACATGGAGAGGGTTGGGACTCCCCAGGCTGGGGGTTCCTGCAGTCCCAGCCTGGGTCATACTGCGTCATGGATTGCTGGCCTGTTCTCCCAGAAGGAAGAGTATATTGATTTCGTGGATGGTGGACCTGGAAGCCCACATTCCAAGGACTTCCAATGAACAGGTCAGGTTTTTTTTTAATTTTTACTTGGTTTACAGCTTTGTTGGCAATTTAGGGCACAGTCTCACATTTCTAGGTGGCCCCCAGCAACCCTCCCCCCACTTCCCCCAGGCCAGGTGGGAACCCAGGATGTGCTCACAGTGGCCCCACCTAACCCTGCATACTCCAGCGGGGTCAGTGCTGGATGGCACCAATGGGCGCAATCCCGGTTTAAGTGCCAGGATTACACCCAATGGAATGTTATTGTTTGAATTTTGTTTTTGTCTTATAATACTTCTGTGAAGCGCCTTGGGACGTTTAACTACGTGAAAGGCGCTATATAAATACAAATTGTTGTTATAGTTGTTGGATGTTGAATAGCTTGTTTCAAATTCCTCTTTCTGCTATTTTGATAGAATTCAAACAAATGGTTAAGGTTACCATTAAAATAGCGAAGAGCGGCATCTTTGATTTGATATGAGTGCATTAAGCATACGTATGATAACATTGCTCAGGGTAATTTCCAGGCTATTGCCCAACTGTAGCAATAGTTACTGACTACTTAGCAAGTTCATATATATTTACGCTTACCCTGCAACACTTAAATTGAGTAATGTAGAAGCCTTCTCATTGCATTACATAATTGAGTTTAAATCAAATCAAGGGCCACGGCCAAAGTCAGTTACTTAATTTGGCACACATGCTTTTTCAGTCCCTTTCATTCCTGTTTACAACCCCATCGGTGCTGTCCTCCATGCAGAAAACCAGGTAGACCTTGTTGGCTATGCTGTACGTGAAAATATTGCTGGGCCTCATTTAAACAGTGCAGTTTTAATCTCTGATCAGTACATAAGTGCGAAGACGACAGAGACGTTATGTAATGATGAATAAATTACACTAACCTGTGCTATCATTCTGGACTGTGCTCCATTTTATACTCCACTACATCATGCATTCAAATGATTTCTGCACTACCACATTTAAATGTTGTAGGGTAAGTAAATATGTATGAACTTGTTAAGCAATCAGTCCCATTGTTAAAATCTTATATTAGAATATCATTTTCTTGACTTAGGTAAGCTGAATGAATCATTTTTGACTCTTTCCTGCATTTCCTTTCCTTTTCACAACCTGTAACTCAATATTTTGCTTATGACTGCCTTAAGTTAGGAGTTATGAATTAGAAAAAGAAATGCTATGAATTAAAAACTCAGGAGGAAAGGCATTTTTCAAAAATTCTATATACTGATATTTTCCTGATAGCTAGCAGAAGACAAAATTTGATGAACTAAGGACTGAAATGACAAGTGCATGAATAAAATTTGACTTTGGAAAAAGAATGAGCAGTTTTGCTTTGTAAGTGTAAACTGTGACATAAATTCAGCAACCTCACACACTCAGTGAGGAAGTCATGTTTGAAGGGAGTCAGCTCAGTATGAGGGCAACAGCATTGTAACCCCGATTGTCCTTCGCTCTCTTTGAGCGCAGCTCCCCACCAGGAGCACGGGACCACCAAATTTACTCTTTTACATGCAAGTTAAACTTCATATTAGTTATTGAGGGAGACTTGACTTCAAGATTACTTCTAAAAATCAAATTATTTCAATTAGTACTGGTTATTTCTTCCTTGTTGTGGTCTTGTCAGACCAAGCGTCTCCAGCAGCCAAGATGGCAGGTGGGCAACTTGTCCCAGGTTTCTAGCAATGTTTCTCTTGAGCCTGCATCTATGAGGTGCAAAATTGCAGTTTTATGATGATTATTTTCCCCTCATTTTCCCATATCCTTATGGAAAGTTGGCTGATCTCAGTTTTGCAACAGTACAGCTGAAATGAGGAGTTCATCAGAGGAAGGGACTGAACCTGCAACTCTCCATTTCGCGGTTCTGTGCTGTCATGCATATTCATTTAAAGTATGATAACATCGGCAAGTACCGATTTGGTAAAGTTTCTAAGCCCAAATGTATAAGGAAGCTAAATTGATATCCAGTTATACGTTCAGCTTATTTAAGTCCAGAAAAAGAAATTCTAAATATGAAGTACAGTCATTAAATTTTAATTTGTATGTTCAGCTCCCCTACACTATCGTGCTCAGAAACGTACCAAACTAATACCACTTATGAGGTCATCAACATTTACTGGTTTATCAAACGTGCTTACCAAATAAGAAATGCACAGAACATATCAAATAGGTGTCAGATGATAATGAGACTCACTTTTACAGCAGCGGACAATTTCTGTATAAACTGAATACTAACAATAGAAAATGATCCAGTAAATGGTGCATATAGTTAAGAAATTAATTAATATTGGACAAAAGAAATATGACAGTAGGATCTTTTATGGTGGTATTAATTACATTGAAATGTAATCAATATTGAACAGAACTATTTTAATAACAGCCTACTGGTTGTAATCTGTTGGCATTTGATATTGTAAGGTAAGGCCTATGCTGATCTATGAATTTAGTTATCATGCTTCCTGTTAATTAAGATATTTCTCAGTTGATCCGTTTGTTATTGCCTTTTTAAACAGATAATTTTAAAAGAGCACAGCAGAAGAAGCTGGTCATCAGTAGATGTATTGCTCCAATACATTTTAAAGTGTTCAGTCTGAAAACTTGTTTTAAATGAAGTTTGTTGAGATCAGTGATCCTGCTCATCCATGTTTCTCCCCACATCTTAAAGCTCTTGCAGTATGCAATAATTTTGAAGGCCATTTGGGATCATTTTCTGAAAGTTTATTTCAAACAGAAAAGCAAATTGGTTGTGTGGCCTCATGACTACACCACTATTGTGTGGTCTAAATATTAATGTAGTCAAAAATTACTCTGTTTTTGTCTGGATTCTAACTAGAGAGTGGAAGGGCTTAATTTTCTTCCAGGGTGGTTTCACCGCTGGGGTTGGGTCAGGGTGGGACATTTTCCCACTGTCATGATCCATTTTCCTGGGTTGGGGTTCATTACACATACAAGGCAGACTCCTGGCACTATCTCTAACTCTATAGTGGGAGCCCGCCACTACCAACGCAGGAAGTTCAGTGGTGCTGCAGTGAGACACTCGCTGCAACATCAGAAATAGGTAGAGCTGAAGTTAGATGGGGCATAACCTCCCTGAAGCTGAAACAAATATTTTGCTCAGATGGCTTGGGAAAAATCTACATAGCAGCACTCAGCATGAGGATCACATAGGAGAGGGAGAGGTGACCAGAAGCAGGTCCCTTGGGCAATCTTACTGCCACTGCTAGAGTAACTACTGCCACACCTTTTCTGTTCTTATTTGGGGTCAGCAGTACTGTGGCAGGAAGGCAGTGACATCAGCCATTTTCCCCTTTCTCCCCTTTCTGTGGTTTAAATGCAGTGAGATGGTCAATGTGCATGTAGTTGAGATCTCTGCTGGGGAGGAGGAAAAGTCCAATGGTGTTTTTAGGGGTGGGGATCCAGCGGCAGACCTCACCGCCTCATCCTCTATACCTCACATAGCTGACCTCACAATAAAGCAAGATCAGCTTATTAACATATTTCAAGGGTGGTCCCAGCGTGTAGTACATGACCTGCTGAAAGAGCCTCGAGGTTGCGGGTGGGTTATCAGGCTCTAGCAACTGTTAACAAGTTGCAGGTTGGCCATAATGATGTCCTGGTTTACTTGGGCCACTTAATAGCCTCCACAACAAATGCACGATGCACTGGTTAGGTGTTGGAGGCCATGAGCAAAGAGTTCCTTCAGCAAGGGGTGACTGTGTGTGAAGGAGAGGGCACCAAGCAAGGCAGAACATGTATTTTACTGCAGGCTTCCCCTGAAGCACCCACTCCAAACTAAAGTAGATGGGGGAAGAATGACAAAGCTGTAATACATCAAAATCATAGGGCCAGTAATGTGGCCCATGGCACTGAAGCACTGCAGCACATCGGGCATACGCATGTCACAAAATGGGATGTTAAGGCCTATTCAATGCCAATGTGCTTACTGCCTCCTAGTGTGACACTCAAGTGTTGTTGGCACTCACAACTTGTGCACTGGTGCAAGTCTCATTAAGACCCCAGTAGTTATTCAACTTAATGGCATCCCATAATGCTGGAGTGCCTAATCAGTGCTTCAGATATTCACCATTCACTAATGCAAAGTGCCCATGTCCATTGCACTGCAGTGCTTTGGCACTGTGGGCCACATTATTGGCCCACAGTCTTATTGCATTATAGATTCGTCATTCTTCCCGCATGTATTTCAGTTAGGTTAGAAGTTTAGAACCTTTGTTGACATCTATTGCATATAGATATAAGCCTCAAAAACTTAGCTTTAGTTGAAATTCCTGGGTATTAGTTCACTCATGCTTTGTGCAATACAACTGATTCAAGGTCTCCCCAGTCATTCTTTCTTAGGTAATTTCCTGATCTCAACTGGACCGTCTAGGAGGTGCCGAATGTAGGTGAGGTGCATCCCTAAGGGAGATTATGGGGTATGGTATGTCAGAGGGTGTGTTAGCTCAAAGTACTCTCTCACAGCCCCTAGTAGCCATTTCAAAGCAATATTCCCAGAAGACTGGAAAGGTTGTTGGTTCATACATCTTTATCAAGGATGGGGTGTGATACGTTTCCTACACTACCACAGTAACTACACTTCATTGGCTATAAAGCACTTTGGGACATCCTGAGATCATGAAAAGCGCTATATAAATGCAAGTGCTTTCTTTCTTTACATGTGGGACTAAAACAAATAAGGAGGAAATTAAAAGAAAAAGTTCAGGGCCGAGGTTTTACTTTAATTCCATAGTTCTTACATTTTGAATAACTTGAAGTCTGTTTAAAGTTCTGTTGAATTCTATCTCTTTTGTTATTATGAGAGCCTATCATGGCTTAACTCATCTCACAGTAGCTTGGATAAGGATTGAAAATTATTCAAATCTGTTTGGTCTTATGTTCTTGCTTTGATTTGTGTTTTTTTGATATTCTATTCTGTGGACTGTAAAGCCTAACTGCTGGTGGGATCATGAAAAGAAGGTCTGCATGTCATGTCAGTGCAGTCCCATCGGTTCCATGTCACTTCGGTGTGACAAAACAGGGAACTGTATCTGTAAGCCAGGCTTCTTGGGGAAACGCTGTGATCTCAGCAGGCAGCTCTATGAACAGCAGTACCATAAGGATTCACAGATGGCAAAACCTCTTCAGAGCCAACGTCGACGGTGGTGGGCAACTGGCATTGGCGGCTGTCCACGTGGTGCATACAAGCCTGCCACACCCTCTGCCAGAGGGGTAAAAGCGCATTATGCTGTGTGCCGTGTCTTCCTTCATAATTATTGTGTGGATTAAGAAAAATGATTGCATTCCCCTTTTGAGAAACCTGTGTCACATTTTTGAAACATGAATGTCATTACACATTTTTATAGAGTTATATAATGTTAAAGATTTTAGATCTGGGTTTGAATCCAATCCAAAATAATGCAGTGAAAGTTTTCTATCTTTTGCTGGCTACAAGATACTACATTTAAATTAATTTGGACAGGCTGAGCCTAATTTCTATTGGGCAAGTGGCCCAGCATAAAACTGCCCAGAATTTGGCACAAATTTGTAGCATGCTCAAGGTACAAGAATGAATAAATACTGTGGTAGTTGTAAAATGTTATTCTGGTGCTGTAGGGGATGTTGTTCTGAAGTTAGGTTAAGGTACATGATTGGGCACAGGAGATGGAATATTTATTCTGTATCTGCCTGTTCTCAACCTGATCAGGGTGTGCTTGATGCTGGCTCTGAGTGAAAAAGTAAAAAAGTTCCTAGTCCAGCACCGGTGAGCACAACAAACAGATCACATAAAATAGATATTAAAGAAAACTTTAGATAATTTTGCTTTAAAATATATGTGCATGGTAATGTTCACCCATATCACGAAATACAAAGCAACGGTGCAGTATGAAGTAATTAAATGCAAATTGCCTAAATATCAGTCATTCCCATTTTTCCTCTTTATTAATGGCAATATTCTGGATTGAGATTCGGAATTAAAAAAGCCTCTTGCAAATGGTTACTAAATTGATTTTTGATAATAGCATTACCAATCATCAGACAATGAAAGCACAAGTGGAAAATGGTGGTATTAAGTTGAAAAAGTAGCTTTCAGTTTCAGATCACAGAATAAATACAATCATTAAGTAAAAGTGATTATTCATAGGAGGGATAGAATCACTTTCAATTCAAATTTTAAAAAAAATAAATATTTGCTACCTGTGAGGGAAGTAACAATTTTTTGTAGTCAAAGCAGCCAGCAAGTAACTAGCCTATCATGATACCCAATCAGAAAATAGCTGATGTGCGGATGGCTCTGTTGAGCAGAGATTGGACCATTCCTGATTCTGAATGGCATTCTTGCCCTCCAGCACAACAGGACTGATCTTTAGAGCCCCTGCCAGGCATAAATGGGGTGATAGCAGCCTGAAAAATGGTGTTAGGTCACTGCTTATGATTGCGCTCTGGCCGCCATCCTCTTGGGTAGGGTCCTTAAAGGGACCGCTGGAGACCCTTCAGAAAATGGCACTCCAATTAAAAAACAAATTCTTGATCCGGCCAGAAGGAGCAGGATAAACCCCACCTTCCCAGGATCGCCTCCTGCCCTTCCAGGCTCCGACCGTCAGTCAGCTGGCTCAATGTGGGAGCCTGGTTGACTTCCTGCCCTCCCATAACTAGCAAGCTGCAACACGGTGCCCACTTTCCACCTGCAACTCGCAGGCTGCATATAAATGAGGCCAAGGCCTCAAATGCCTCAGCCTAACGACAGTAACAACAGGCGGCTGGCGGGTGTGTTCAGCTCACCCGTTGTGTGCCTTAAGTTAAAATCACCCCTAAGAATTACAGTACTAGCTGAGACTTGAGTTAGGATGCTTTCTTTTTCTTTACATTTATTATGGGGAAATACATAAATTTTAAAGTGCTTCACCTGCCACAACCAACCTTTGCAAGTATTCTTATTTAGCATCACCAGAGTGAATAAGATCATAAGAACAAAGAAATAGGAGCAGGAGTAGGCCATTCAGCCCTTCGAGCCTGCTCCGCCCTTCAACAAGATCATGGCTGATCTTTTACCTCAACTCCACCTTGGTTCCCTTAGTATTCAAAAATCTATCGATCTCTGTCTTGAATATACTCAATGACTGAGCATCCACGGCCCTCTGGGTAGAGAATTTCAAAGATTCACAACCCTTTGAGTGAAGAAATGTCTCCTCATCTCAGTCCTAAATAGCCAAACCCTTATTCTGACTAGCGAACTAGCGAAGCAAGTGATTGTAGACGCACTTTACAATCTAAACTCTGCTAACATGGAGACCTTTGTCACAGAAAAATCTAGTGATAATGAAATTCATGAATTATTAAATATATTGTTCAGAGCTCATCTTTTTGCAATGTACACCATCTGGAGTGGTATGCATAGGACCTGATCCAGAGTTTACTGCCCTTAATGATATAACAGTCACTTAAGATATTATTTCCTCAGTAAAAGTGATTTTAAAAGCTACATATAATCTGCACATTCCCATGTTTTATTTGTTTTATATTACTCTATAAAAGGTGCATAAGTGTTGAAATGTGTATACTTTTGGATCATTAGTGGATTTCATTTTTTGTTTGGTGAAGCAACTGAACTAATTTGAGTATTGCAAGTTTTTGTTGATTGCAAGTTTGAAAACTAATAATTTTGCATGGTGTGAATTGAATTAGCATGTAGAACTCTCAAAGGAGTCCTGATACAGTGTTGAAAAGGAATATAATGAAATGACAATTAAATTACTTTATTTGATTTACTGATTGATCCTATGAGTTGAAACTCTAGTATGTCTTGCAGTTACAATAGGCGTACTTCAAGTATAATGTGAAGATATGGTGTAATACGTTAATACGGTGTGTGGCAAAATGTGCTTCAGTGTCTCCCCTAAAGTGTACAAATGCAACAACTCATTGCATCAAATGTGCCGCATATATTTCCAGAATTATGATATTACTACAAGTAACATCAGCTTTATTCCAGTAATTTGTAAACTTAGTCATGATTTTCGCTAAGTCTATTTAACCTAAGCCCTTAATGATATAACAGTCACTTAAATATTGTGTCTAAAATCTAAACCCAACATTACAATTTGGACAATTTACTGATTGGTAAAGATAAGAGAACTCAAAGAATCAAATCTAATTAGCTGGGACAGTGAATGGTACAAGTAGTAAACTTGGCACTCTTGAGACTTCCAACAAAATATGTCAGTAGAAATTTTCACAGCAGCATATCATGTACGTTTTTGTTAAACTGCATACAGCTCAGTACTCAGCACAGTAATGACCTCATTTTTTTGATCACATTTCTCCTCATTTAAATTTGTGCATCCTTTGTGTTGCTGTTATGTTTTGACAGTTAATTAGCTATTGTTACAAGTAATTTTTGGATGATTTTCCAATCATTATTTTCAATGGTTAGAAAATTATACACAGCTTGTGCCCAAAATTCTGATATGTGCTACCAGTGCCGAGGCTCCTCGCCAAAAGCACAAAGTCAGAAGATTATCCTTTATATTCTATCGACTTATTTCTCTAGCTAGCTGCCAAAATATAAATACAGAGTTTAAAAAAACTGTAAAATAGAAATAAAAACAGAAAATACTGGAAATGTACAGCAGGAACATGACTTTTCTTTCAGATGATAACTGATCTGTTGTGTATTTTCAACTTTTTCTATATTTATATATGTGTATATATATAGAATCATAGAATAGTAAAGCACAGAAGCAGGCCATTCGGCCCATCGAGTCTGTGCCAGCTCTTTCGAAGAGCACTCCCCCACTCTTTCCCCATATCCCTGCAATTTTTCTCCTACAAGTATTTATCCAATTCCCTTTTGAAGGCTACTATTGAATCTGTATCCACCATCCTATCAGGCAGTGCATTCCAAATCTTAACCACTCGTTACGTAAAAAAGTTTTTTCTCATGTCGTCTCTGGTTCTTTTGCCAAGCACCTTAAATCTGTGCCCTCTCATTATCAACCCTTCAGCCATTGGAGACAGTGTCTCTTTATTTACTCTATCTAAATCCTTCATGATTTTAAACACCTCTATCAAATCTCCTCTTAGCCTGCGCTGCTCCAAGAAGAAGAACCCCAGCTTCTCCAGTCTATCCATGTAACTGTATTCCCTCATAACTGGAACCATTCTAATAAATCTCTTCTGTACCCTCTCCAAAGCTTTAACATCCTTCCTAAAGTGTGGTGTTCAGAATTGGACACAATACCCCAGCTGTATCCATATATGAATAATATGTTAAAAATCTTACGTCTGTCCATACGTATCTGCAGAATCTTCGGCCGCGATTTTATTAATGGAGGCAGGTTGGGTGCGGATCAGGTGGTTTCCAGCTTCCAGTCCCGCCCCCAGCTGCATCCGGCCCATAGATGTGATTTTGCCTTGATTGACCTTGTTAAGCCCGCCCTGCGGGCTTGCCGGCTAATTAAGAGGAAGCGGGTCAGATGACGTCATTTGATGATGCGTCATCTGCCGGTTTCCTTAAAGAGACCACGCACAATTTTATTTTGACAGTTGATTTCTCAATGTTTGACAGCATTGAGATGCTGAAAACACTGACAATCACTGCACAAAGGTGACCTCTTGCACCCAGGCTCTCCAATGACTCCCTCCATAGGCTGAAATAGATGGCAGCTGCAGGTGAGGTGACAGAAGCGATCTATCACTGGTGAGAGAGGTTCTCCCAATGAGGTGGTACTGGACATGGCTTTAAAAACTTGTAACCTAAAGAAAAGTGTCAATGTATTAAAAATGCAATTCCCAACATTTTCTTTCTCTGACACTCACCATGTGCAACATTTGATCCTTCACACCACTTCTGCAGCTGTCATCAATCCAGAAACATTACAGCAGACTCACAACACGCCACACTTACCTGGCATGGTGTCCGGACGTCGGGAAACCCGAGCCAGAAGCGGCAAAATTCAAAAATAGGCTGTCAACTACTGGCAGCTACCAGTTAATAGGCTGGTAATTGCCTTTAATCCTCTTCCCGCCGCTAGGTGTCGGGCCCATTCGCAAATTGGAGACCCGACACTTGGGAAAATTGTTTGGAGGCGGGTTGACGGTGGGATCGCAACCCGCCGTCAATCAAAATGATTTTAACCTTTGACCCGCCTCCAAACCCGCCCTCTGAGCACTGGCAAAATCCAGCCCTTCATGTTTTTATCACACTTTTTCCCATTCTAAATTCCTGTATCTACATTTATAATGGAAACTGCCTCTGTAAACTTGTCATTACACACTCTCACCAGTGGTTTTGTGCCTCCCAGCTTCTTGCCTTTAACCCTGCTTCACCTGAAGACTACACTGTCTTGTCTTCCTGTGCGTAATGCTATGGGAGATTGTGTGTATGCACACACGCACACATGTGTACATAAATGATATGGCTAGTGCGCACTTCCAGTTCATCACACTGGAGTGTCAGCTGTGCCTCAGTTGGTACCACCCTAGCTTCTGAGTCAGAAGGTTGTGGGTTTATGCCCTACTCCAGAGACTTGAGCACAAAATCTAGGCTGACACTCCAGTGCAGTGCTGAGGGAGGGCTGCACTGTCAGAGGTGCCGTCTTTCTGATGAGACGTTAAACCGAGGCCCCGTCTGCCCTCTCAGGTGGACGTAAAAGATCCTATGGCACTATTTCGAATAAGAGCAGGGGAGTTATCCACAGTGTTCTAGCTAATATTTATCCCTCAATCAACATCACTAAAACAGATTATATTGTCATTATCATATTACTGTTTGTGGGAGCTTGCTGTGTGCAAATTGGCTGCCACGTTTCCTATATTACAACAGTGACTACACTTCAAAAAGTACTTCATTGCCTGTAAAGCGCTTTGGGACGTCCAGCATGTCTGTAACCTCTGATTTACCTTACCCATCACACTTTATGAAATGAAAAAGAATATTCGGATTCTGACCTGAAGTTATGAAACTTTGACCTCACCCAATGTTTAGTTAACAATAATTAGACTTTGTGGTGTTACACCATAGAATCATCACCCTAGCAGCAGAATAATATATTGCTCCGTACATGATATAATGCTCTTATGCTTATAAAATTCTCTGATTGACCATGAGCAATGACATGGGAGATCAGCTTATGTTTAAACATAGTTTATATCAGCCCTGTCAAGTTTCACTCATTACCAGTCACACTCACTTATATCGGCTTAAAAATTGAATTAATTTTGAGCATATCATTACAGTATTACAAATAAATGGGTTAACACCTTGGTTAAAACAGTAGGCAGACAATTACCAAACAAACACATTCATTGTTCATCTGCTAATATCGCCAACAATAAATTCTAGCTTTATATATTTTGATTTCTCCATGTGGTATAAACAAATACATAAAGTAGGTTAATGGTTCATTGCAGTTTGAATTCAGATCTTTGCTACTTAATTGTGATTTATTCCACTGGTTAATGGGGCCTTTTCATGCGATGAACTGCATATTCCATTGTTCTACATTATGACTCTATTTATGTTGATCTTTGATAACTTTTTACTTATATTTTTATAGAGTGGAACTTATCATCTGCAGTCTTCAAGGGGCTGCATTCCTTGTAATTGCAATTCCTTTGGATCAAAATCATTTGACTGTGATGATAAAGGGCAATGCAGATGTCAGCCTGGAGTGACGGGGCAGAAATGTGATAGATGTGCTCTTGGCTTCTACAACTTCCAAGAAGGAGGATGTGTCCGTATGTAAATTAATTTAATTTCTTTTTTAAAAGATGCATAAAGTAATTAACACTGTCATAGATTTGGATGTTACACACCTTAATGATGATATCATTTGGTTGTGAAGACTAAATACTATCTAAATAAACTAAAATGCTTCATAAATGCATGCATTGTGTTTAATAATGCACTATTGGAGTTAGTAATTGGAGCAGAGATTATGTCAATACTTAAGAATAGGATGGATAGGTAAAAGTGAATAACGGGATCTGGGAATAGGCAGGCACATGGGATTAAAACTAATGCTCGTGTATATACACCAACATGGAATGGTTGAGCCGAATGGTCTTTTTCCATATAATTTCTATGTAATTCTATGGGTTTGATACTGTAGTTCCTGGGTTCCTACAGCCTGAGCTCTTGAGCTCAGACTGTTGCCTTGGGAGTGGTTGAATGAAAGAGAGAGATTATGAAAGGTTGAGTCAATGTGTCCAACACTAAGGGATAGCTCAAGGGCTGAGGATCAGGTTGCTGTTCTGTCCTCTTGCCTCGGGAATAGTGATGAAATGAGGAACCCAATAAGGGAAAAGAGCTACTATTTAAAAATTAGGGACTTAATACAATAAACACATTAACATCTGATCTCTAAAAGCCTCATAGCATCAGAAATTCCATTCTGTTTCTTGAAGGTCCCATGGTTTAGACTATTTAAAACTGTTTAAAATAAAATCACAATTGAATACATTTGCCCAAATTGTCATTGATGTCACTGAACTGACTGCCAGGTCATGTTATGATATTTTACAAAAAAAAATGTTTGTCTTGCCTGTCAGATAACCTCACAAATTAGGGCTTTAATAGATACATTGTAGATACATAATAGATGTTTTCCCCATAGTTTCTGAGCTGGACACTTGTGTTCTGTCAGTTCTTGGATATATGGAACACTCTAATGATATAGTTGCAGGACTTTGATGACATTATTGTGTTGTTAATATGCTGCAATTTAGACAATGATATTTCCCATTCATTTTAGTGGAACATAAAAGTGATCAGTTGTTAATACAGTCACTATTAGTAAAGCAGAGTTGCGAGTGTCTGCCTGGCAATAGCCATTCTCCTGAAGTTATTCACAATTGTAATCGTGGAACAGCTCCTAGTCCAAATGAAATCAATAAAGAAAAACTGTGCCTTTAACCTGGTAAAGGCAAGGCTTAGCTACGTTCCAGCTTATTGTGAATTCTTAGGCCCGTATTTTCCGATTGGAGGCTTCCTGCGTGCGGAGACCTCCGATCTGGAAAAAATCTACGCCCTTACCTGAGGACTCCAGAGGTCCGGCCATTTCATAGAAACATAGAAACATAGAAAATAGGTGCAGGAGTAGACCATTCGGTCCTTCGAGCCTGCACCGCCATTTAATGCGTTCATGGCCGAACATGCTACCTCAGTACCCCATTCCTGCTTTCTCGCCATACCCCTTGATCCCCCTAGTTGTGAGTATAGAATGACGAAATGCGCAGGGCCCAGGTATCCCAGGGGCACATGCGGTTCGCAAGCGTCCCTGGGATCACGTGGGCCATGGGGAGCCAATGGGAAAAGGGATTCTCCCTTCATACTTTTGACAGCTTAGACATGTCAAAAGTATGAATGGGGATCACTTAAAAAACACATCAAAACATTAAATACATTTTTTTTTATCCCCTTTTTAAAATTAGTTAAAATTACATTAAATTAAATATTTTAAACAAAACTTAAATTTTTTGGAAAAAAAATTAAGGTTTTTTACGGGGCTATAAATAAACTTACCTTTTTAAAAAGTATTTTAAAATTATAAATGAGTGAAATTTTTTTTTTTTAACTTTTTTAAACACTTATGCTGCTTTTATCAGGCGTAAGATTTTTAAGGGATTTCAGCGGGCGGAGGTTCTGCAGAAAGCGGAACTCTCCACCTGCAGAGGCCCTTCTCCAGTGCAGGCGTGCGCTCTGTCAAGGGGATTCTTGACAGATCGGAAATGCCGGTTTTCAGCGCATGCGCTTCGCATGCCTGAAACCGGCATTTGCGAGGTCCCTACGGGTGTATACACAGCTCGTACACATCCGTAGGGATTGGAAAATACGGGCCCTAAAGTCAATAATCAAATAGTGAACCACGATAGCATTTAGTCCTGGTATGAAGAATTGGAATTGATGCTTTCTCCATTTCATAGTTATCCAAATCACTCTGAAATGAAGTTATATTAAGGACATAAGACCTGTAGGAAATGCTTTCACCAGCTGTTGTAACAGGTCAAGGTGTCAGCTAGTCTTTCCCCTTCAGCATCTCAGCAGCACCAGTGCATTCTCCATTTGAGTACGTTCAGGGTGTCCAGAATACTACAAGAAAAATAGGGAAATAAGGCACTGGCTGAAACAATAGTGGAAACTGAGAGAATAATGGTTCCACCTGACCGTTAACAGGTAATTGGGGACAGCATACCAATCAAAAGATTTAGCCTGTGGTTTCATCCTTCAGACCAGCTGTCTATCTTCAGTTTTGAAGTAAACGGCCATGTGCACTGTTTTCCCCGGGTTTCTGCAGATCTTCTGCCAAAGATATGGCAGGAGATCGGGAGAAGCCCCACCGATATTCCAGGTGATAATGTAACCTTGTGACGTCATAATGGGTTCCACTGCAAGTACGGTAATGGGATGGATTGTAGAATCAGCTTAGTATTTAGTAAATATTACTTAAATATTTTACAAACAGGTAATAGTGCACGTATTTCTGAGCTAGATTAAATTATAGGAGGAACATGATATGTATCTATAGTTCATGCCCAGATTATCTGTTATTTTGCTTAATGTGTAGAGAAGGTTTTTTTCCTTGTTTCCATTCATTAAAAAATGCCTGTCAAGCATAGAAATGAAGAGAGTGCACAGATCAGGAAGAGCTTGGCAGTAAAGAGTCGCGCCCCCTTTTGGGGCGCTAACTTCGCCGGGGCGTTACTTTTAGCGCCCTGGAAAAATTAGCACCCCCGCAACGGAAATTGAGTGGTTGTGCCTCAAGAGGGAAACGGGGCGCTACTGGAAGTGCCCCGCATCCCTCTTGGGGCACTGTGAGGGAATAAAGTGGCGCTACGCTGCGGCATGTCATGCCGTGGTATTGCAGGCCTTCTCCCCTTCTTAAAGGGGAGGGGCCTTGCACAACGCGACCCAGGGCCCAGCTGGGCCCCTGGGGATCGGGAGTGCCGGCAAAAGAGCCTGGCGCTTGGAGCGCAGCCGGCACTCCGCGGGGGTGGGGGGGGGGGACGGTTCAGGAGCCCGGGGACGGGAGTGCAGGCAGGTGCTGGCAGGTGGCCAGCAACAAAAATGGCCGCCCCGCACCTCGCCTTTAAATAGCGCCTCCCTGGCCGCAGGTAGGCCCCCCTGACCGCATTGGACATAGCGTCCGGCGGTAAGTCAGGGGGCACTACTGAAGATCGCGGCTGTGGTGCGAGTGGGGCACTGTGCACGGCGATGACGTCATCACTGGCGGCGCAGCGCTGTGGGGTGCTACCGGTTAGCGCCGCCGCTAACCTCCCGCTGAATTTCGCCCTATTACGGCGCTAATGGGAGGCGCAAAGCAACTGAATTTTTACCCCTAATTGTCTTGAAATTAAGCTACAGGATAATAGTGTATGAACGCTTAAGGCACTTGTCTGAAATTCATTGTTCTACTATTTTAGCAGAGGCATTAATTCCTTTATTTTAAGTGGGTTAATGCCTTTGCTAAAATAGTGAAGAGAGGAATTTAATTGGATGTGTTAAGCATTTGAATTCAATTAACCCACAATATAATTTCAAGATCAATGAGTGTATGGCATTGCAGATACCAGAGAATAGTAGACTTCTGGCATTGAGGTACAAAATTATATTAAAAATGTGCATGCAATGTTGTGCTTTCTGGGAAATATAGGGTGATTGAAAGCATTATATACAATATAGGAAGATTAATGGATGCCTGCTCCATTGGATAGTCTCAGATGACATTGTAAATCATAACAGCACAGCATAGTTTATAACTGATATGTCAACCCCAAGATTAGATTACTGCTTGAAATCAATTCTCTGGTATCTGCTATATATTATATACTGTTTCAATGTTGTGTTGTAGGATTTATTCTGCCTTTGGTCGGTTTCTGTTCTGGTTGCAGCTATTAGTACAGATGCAGACTGTGGGTGTGCATTCCATGTTATTTGTGTGATAACATCATTACTGCAAGCATATTGTCAAAAAATCCATAAATTATTACTAATAAATCTAGTATACATTACCATAATATTTTCCATTTTATTGCTTATTATTTCCTTCTCATAAATATGAGTCACCTATCAATTATAACCAAACGATAATTGTCTCAAAGATTTGAAATGTTAACTATTTCATTTATATAGAAATAATGATGTGTATAAATAGTTCTTAAAATGCTTGGCAGCTAAGTTGTTAATGGGGGGAAGCTAATTTGATTTTTTTTCAACAATGTTAGTTTGCTTACTTTTTTTAAAAATTTCTCCACTAAGCTTGTGAATGTGTCCATGTCGGCAATCATTGTGATTCAGAAACCGGCCAGTGTGTCTGCCCTCCAAATACAATGGGTGAAAAGTGTGACCAATGTGTTCCGAATTTCTGGGGTCATAACTTTGTCAGTGGATGTAAAGTAAGTTTATCAAGAAATACATTTCACTTAATTGTCAGAAGGTTCTTATTAATATATGCATGAGAACTGTGCCTATTTAAACTTTAACCTCCCCTTATTTTGTTTACTTAGAAGGCAGAGATTGTAAAAAATATATATTTTGTAAGCAGAAAAATAGGAAGATTTTGATTTTAAAGTATTTTTATCTCTTTCTCCTTTCTTGGGACTTTGCATGTCACAAACCATTCCCAGCTAAGAGGTTGGGCAGCAGACCTGCTCCCATGCTTCTGCCAATTGAACTGAAAAGCTGGTTGCTATCAAATATTTTGAGCAGCCTAGGTGAATCTCCCTTTCTTGTATACCCAGTCTCCGCTTGAATTTGCCTTCTGTGGCACAGGTGTAGTTGGTACTCACTTGTTGCTCTGCCCCAAAGCAGTCGGAGACGAGCGTGTACTGGTTCCAAACGATCTTTATTCAAGCACGTGCAGGGAGAGGCCCTCTCAGTCTGAGCTGAGACGGGAGTCTAATTTTTACATGGCCTCTTCGCCTTCTTTCACTCCCCCAATCATCGTGTAATATGCTTTTTCCAACTGGCAGCAACTGTCTTTGTTCTGCCAGGCTTCTCCTTTATAACATCAGCCAGCTAGTCAGTTAAGCCGCTAATCTAACTTTTAACCCCTTCATCACTATATGGAGGATTGCGGGCATGAATCTGGCAAAGCTCTGCTAAGTTTTGCCATTAAACTGCTCCCTGGCGTATCATATTTATCTGATAGAAGAAATGTACTATTACTAGCCTTCGGAGTTCAAAAACCATAAGAAAGATAGATCACATACATGCCACATCAAAGGGCTGAAATTATATTATTAAGTACAAGAACAATGTTTCAACAAATTATTTATTAATCTAAATCTCTGAGTGTGAAACAGCCTGAAAACATAAAGCAGACTGTAATCTATACAAATTGAAACATATCTCACCAATTTTTGCATTTAAGTAGTGAAGATAAAACTGTTCTTACTGACATTTGAAAGATATATTACTCTACCAAAGTGATGTGGTTAAGCCAAAACAAGTGGAGTTTGATATGGCATTATAATTACATTTTTATTACTTATTTTTAGTTCTAAAATCCTAAGAACTGTTTAATAGTCAATTATTAAATTGTATGCAAAATAATTAGAAAGTTGGGACTGTATAAATAGAGCAGGAGTAGGCCATACGGCCCATTGAGCCTGCTTCACCATTCAATAAGATCATGGCTGAATGAATAGAATTTTCCTATTATGTATTGTGTGCTGAGTAAAATATCAGTATGCTTATGGTGCCTGATGGAGTAACATTGACATGCTCTTATGTAGAGATTAATTCTTATAACTTTCTAATTTCATTTGAAATCTTCTGAAAAGGCTTCTTTTTTAGCTTAATTGTATTTGTAATCATGACTATTCGCGTAGATGTCTCCTCAGAGGGTGCTGATTTGATTTGCTATTGCCTGAGGTGACTTGAATGGTTTGTGAAAGAGTGTCCAAACTGTAACCAATGGGCCACATCCAGCTCCAAGCCCTGGAATCAGGCCCTTAAAGCTCAGGCAACTTAGTGTATTTGTGCTTATATTTGTTATTTGCTAGTTTGTCCTGTTTGAATTTCATAGGCTTCGAGTCTTAGAAGGGATTATTCTTGGTGATGATGCCAATTGACAGATAAACCCTAAGTCAGAACAGCAAAATCTGCTAGCAACTTGAAATGCATGCAATGGGAATATTGATTTAAACTCTTGAGGCAATTTTTGACAAAAGGTCCAAGTCAGTTTCAAATGGTTTAGAACTCAAATAGCACTCATTTTCCCTGGTCTAAGCTAACTTTAATCATTTTTCAAAACTCCTGTTCTAGAGTAAACTCTAGTAATGGGAGAGGGCAATTGCATGTAAGTGAAATTTAAAGGGATGGGGACAATTAAAGGGGAATTTCACAATTTGCATCTTAATCTGTCAGCAGTCATTGCCAAGGGTGAAAGGGCAGGGGATTAAGATGTTACAGGCAAAAATAAAGGGAAAGGGACCCTAAATGCAGACATGAAGCTGCAAATTCATCCAATTTTCATTCCTGCAGTCCTGAAAATTCTGACACAGGATAATGTATGGTTCATCGCCGACAGTCAGTATTTTCAGGGCAGTAGCAATGTGAACATAGCTTCCAGATGTCTCCCCCAGTGCCGCTACTGGTTCCTAAATCCTACTGCTCTCACAAGATTAGGAATTCTCGCCCACAGAATGTAATGGTATTTAATAACTTAGAGAAGCAGCAACCAGAGGTAGGAGCTGGAAGTGATGGTAATGGGGAGGGAGCTATGCTGAGGAAGAGATGGAAGATGAATGGGAATGATAGCTTGATTACATAGGATTACATAGGATATAAAGCACAGAAACAGGCCATTCGGCCCAACCAGTCCATACCGGTTGCTCCAAACGAGCCTCCTCCTGTCTTTCCTCATCTAACTCTATCAGCATAACCCTCTATTCCCTTCTCCCTCATATGGTTATCTAACCGCCCCTTCAATGCATCTATACTATTCGCTTCAACCACGCCCTGTGGTAGTGAGTTCCATATTCTCACCATTCTTTGGGTAAAGAAGTTTCTTCTGAATTCCCTATTGGATTTTTTGGTGACTATCTTATATTGATGGCCTCTAGTTTTATTCTTCCCCACAAAAGGAACACTCTATCTGTATCTATTCTATCAAAACCTTTCATGATTTTAAAGACCTCTATTTGGTCACCCCTCAGCCTTCTCTTTTCAAGAGAAAAGAGACCCAGCCTGTTCATCCTTTCCTGATAGGTATAACCTCGCATTTCTGGTATCATCCTTGTAAATCTTCTCTGCACCCTCTCCAGTGCCTCTATATCCTTTTTATAATATGGTGACCAGAATTGTATGCAGTACTCCAAGTGTGGTCTAACCAAGGTTCGATACAAGTTTAGCATAACTTCACTACTTTTCAATTCTATACCTCTAGAAATAAACCCTAGTGCTTGGTTTGCTTTTTTATGGCCTTGTTAACCTGTGTCGATACTTTTAGTGATTTGTGTATTTGTACTCCTAGATCCCTTTGTTCCTTTACCCCATTTAGATTCTTATTTTCCAAGTAATATGTGACCTCCCTATTTTTCTTACCAAAATGTAATACCTCACATTTATCTGTGTTGAATTTCCTTTGCCAATTATATGCCCATTCTGCAAGTTTATTAATGTCTTCTTGTAATTTGTTGCAATCCTCCTCAGTATTGACTATCTCCCCCAATTTGGTGTCATCCGCAAATTTAGAAATTGTGTTTTTGATTTGAAGGTCTAAATCGTTAATATAAATTGTGAACAACAGTGGTCCCAGCACTGATCCTTGTGGAACACCACTTCCCACCTTCTGCCACTCTGAATAGCTACCCTTTACCCCTACTCTCTGCTTTCTGTCTTGAAGCCAGCGAGCTATTCATTCTGCTACTTGTCTCCTGACTCCGTATTCCATGACCTTATTCATTAGTCTATTATGTGGTACCTTATCGAAGGCCTTTTGAAAATCTAGATAAATTACATCTACTGCATTACCCTTGTCTACTCTCCCTGTTACCTCTTCAAAAAATTCAATTAGGTTGGTGGGGGAAGGAAGGAGAGTGTCAACATGTTTGGTGTGGAAAGAGAGTGGCAACATGCACTGGGGAGAGAGTGCCAGCATAAGAAGGGGAAGTAGAGTGTCACCTTGGATGTGGGATGGAAGAAGAGTCCTGATTGAACTCGGGTGGAGGGGGAGAAACGAGTGACAGCTTGAACTGGAGCAGTTGGAAGGGAAGAAAATTTCACTTTTTACATATGGGGAGTGATGAAGCATGCCAGGTCACACTCGAGGGAAGGGGAGAAAAGTGTTAGTACAAACTGGAGCCTTGGAAAGGATATGAGTCCTAGTTTGAACTAGGGAAGGAGGAAGGAGAATTTCAGCAAGAACTGGTGGGGGCAGAGCAGGGGTGCAAGGAGGAGAGTGAAAGCTTGAACTGGTGTGGGGAGTAACAAGGAGTGTGCCAACATGAACTGGTGCAGGGAGCAGGGTGGAGAGTGCGATCATAAACCGCGGGGAAGCAGGGTGGAGAGTGTGATCATGAACTGTGGGGGAGCAGGGTAGAGAGTGTGATCATGAACTGTGGGGAAGCAGGGTGGAGAGTGTGATCATGAACTGGTGCAGGGAGCAGGGTAGAGAGTGTGATCATGAACTGGTGCAGGGTAGAGAGTGTGAGCATGAACTGGTGCAGGGTAGAGAGTGTGATCATGAACTGGTGCAGGGTAGAGAGTGTGATCATGAACTGGTGCAGGGTAGAGAGTGTGATCATGAACTGGTGCAGGGAGCAGGGTAGAGAGTGTGATCATGAACTGGTGCAGGGTAGAGAGTGTGATCATGAACTGTGGGGGAGCAGGGTAGAGAGTGTGAGCATGATCTGTGGGGGAGCAGGGTAGAGAGTGTAATCATGATCTGTGGGGGAGCAGGGTAGAGAGTGTGATCATGAACTGGTGCAGGGTAGAGAGTGTGATCATGAACTGGTGCAGGGTAGAGAGTGTGATCATGAACTGTGGGGGAGCAGGGTGGAGAGTGTGATCATGAACTGCGGGGGAGCAGGGTGGAGAGTGTGAGCATGAACTGTGGGGGAGCAGGGTGGAGAGTGTGAGCATGAACTGGTGCAGGGAGCAGGGTGGAGAGTGTGAGCATGAACTGTGGGGGAGCAGGGTGGAGAGTGTGAGCATGAACTGTGGGGAAGCAGGGTGGAGAGTGTGAGCATGAACTGTGGGGAAGCAGGGTGGAGAGTGTGAGCATGAACTGTGGGGGAGCAGGGTGGAGAGTGTGATCATGAACTGGTGCAGGGAGCAGGGTGGAGAGTGTGATCATGAACTGGTGCAGGGTAGAGAGTGTGATCATGAACTGTGGGGGAGCAGGGTAGAGAGTGTGAGCATGAACTGGTGCAGGGAGCAGGGTAGAGAGTGTGAGCATGAACTGCGGGGGAGCAGGGTAGAGAGTGTGAGCATGAACTGCGGGGGAGCAGGGTGGAGAGTGTGAGCATGAACTGTGGGGGAGCAGGGTGGAGAGTGTGAGCATAAACTGTGGGGGAGCAGGGTAGAGGGTGTGAGCATGAACTGTGGGGGAGCAGGGTAGAGAGTGTGAGCATGATCTGTGGGGGAGCAGGGTAGAGAGTGTGAGCATGATCTGTGGGGGAGCAGGGTGGAGAGTGTGAGCATGAACTGTGGGGGAGCAGGGTGGAGAGTGTGAGCTAAAACTGTGGGGGAGCAGGGTGGAGAGTGTGAGCATAAACTGTGGGGGAGCAGGGTGGAGAGTGTGAGCATGAACTGTGGGGGAGCAGGGTGGAGAGTGTGATCATGAACTGTGGGGGAGCAGGGTAGAGAGTGTGATCATGAACTGTGGGGGAGCAGGGTGGAGAGTGTGAGCATGAACTGTGGGGGGGGGGGGAGCAGCAAAGAGCGTGCTAACATGAGCATGTAGGGTAAAGAAGATTGCCAGCTTGAACTGGGAGAGGAAGAGAAGAATGCTGCTGGATTCAAGGATGGAAATAAATGCCAAATTGAACAGAAGTGGGAGGAGAGAGATTGTACAGTTCTGAATTTGCTTCCTACAGCCCTCACTGGAATAGTTTTGCGGTCGATAAGATAGACTTTGAATCTCTTGTTCATTGTTAGGCATTTTTTTTTAAAACAGAAAATTAATTAAAACTTCTTTCTGCTGCTCTTGGGAGAAAGAAGTTACTGTAAAGAAATATAATTAATCCCTAACTGGCAAATAAAAAACTGTTCTCAATAAAATTGAAGAACTGTCACTTGTCTTTTTAGATGAAATATAAAAATGCAATCTCCTTGTACATTGCTCATCGGTGACCCCTGACCCGGGGGTCAGTAGGAGTTCACCTGATTTGCATGGGGCTGGCAGGCACTTGCTCCAGTAGGGGTGAATCTTAGATGTTC
The DNA here is from genome assembly GCA_030390025.1 of Squalus acanthias. Taxonomy (NCBI): domain Eukaryota; kingdom Metazoa; phylum Chordata; class Chondrichthyes; order Squaliformes; family Squalidae; genus Squalus; species Squalus acanthias. The sequence continues at coordinate 74,700,339 of CM059433.1, read as the reverse complement.
ACCTGCCCCAGGAGGATACAAATTGTGATGTTGATGGCGAAGCGATGCAGCCCTCCCCTCCACCACAAAAGCCCAGCCATGGGGCACCCGCAGTAACTCCGCAAACATTTCTGGGACCCAGATATGGAGATTCCTATGGCCTTGTTTGGAGGCAGAGCCTCGGCCCACGCCCAAATAAAGCAAATCACACAGAGCGAGCAGAGCCAAGAGTGGGACTTTACAATGCTGGAGGTTACTGCATCTTCAGGACCCCGGTGTAAGTACCAGGCTGGTGCAATGAGTGAGAAGAAGCATACCGACCTCCTGAAAGTGGAAGATACCCTTAACAGAGTAAGGGGGGGGGAGCGGGGCGGGGGGGAGCAGGGGGGGGGGAGCGGGGCGGGGGGCGGGGCGGGGGGGAGCGGGGGGGGGCGGAGCGGGGGGGGCGGGGCGGGGCGGGGGGGGGAGCAGGGGGGGGAGTGGGCCGGGGGGAGCAGGGGGGGGGCGGGGCGGGGGGAGCAGGGGGGGCGGGGCGGGGGGGAGCAGGGGGGGGCGGGGCGGGGCGGGGGGGAGCAGGGGGGGGCGGGGCGGGGGGGAGCAGGGGGGGCGGGGCGGGGGGGAGCAGGGGGGCGCGGGGCGGGGGGCGCAGGGGGGGGAGCGGGGCAGGGGGGAGCAGGGGGGGTGCGGGGCGGAGCGGGGGGGGCGGGGCGGAGAGCAGGGGGGGGAGTGGGCCGGAGGGAGCGGGGGGGGGGCGGGGCGGGGGGAGCAGGGGGGGCGGAGCGGGGGGGGGCGGGGCGGGGCGGGGGGGAGCAGGGGGGGGAGTGGGCCGGGGGGAGCAGGGGGGGGGGGCGGGGCGGGGGGAGCAGGGGGGGCGGGGCGGGGGGGAGCAGGGGGGGGCGGGGCGGGGGGGAGCAGGGGGCGGGGCGGGGGGGAGCAGGGGGTGCGGGGCGGGGGGCGCAGGGGGGGGGAGCGGGGCAGGGGGGAGCAGGGGGCGCGGGGCAGGGGGGGAGCAGGGGGGGCGGGGCGGGGGGGAGCAGGGGGGGGGCGGGGCGGAGGGGAGCAGGGGGGGTGGGGCGGGGGGGGGCGGGGCGGGGGGAGCAGGGGGTGTGGCGGGGCGGGGGGGCGCTGCGGCAGTTGCAGACTGGGTTTGTGGCCTGAAACCCTGAGGAGAATTTTTTCAGCAGCCCCATGGCTGGGCCTTGTTCGGCATTTTTATAAAAAGCAGAAAATGAATTAATTAAATGCACTTCCCACCTCTCCACAATGGCATGAACAAGCATAGGATTTTCCATTAACTGATATCCTTCCACCCCATGGCTCAGCAAATAGGAGCATACTGTACTATCATTGTAACCTGTGAAACTTAATGAGTTTGACAGCTGTTTTGGTTCGATTCGTTTGTTTCATTCTTAAGCTGAGGATTGCATAATGTGTTAGACATTAAACATGGTAAGCATTTGGTCAACATTTTGTAAAGATATATTTCTTTTATTGTCTTCTCTTGTTTTCTTTTTAGCCCTGTAACTGTACTACTGTGGGATCTTTAAACCTTCAGTGTGACGATGTAACAGGCTGCTGCTTCTGCCGTCCAGAGTTCACGGGGGAAAAATGTAATCGATGCAGAGCAGGTTACTGGGATTATCCACAGTGCAGGCACTGTGACTGTGGTCTGGCAGGGACAGAGAGTCAAACCTGTGATGAAATGGGAATGTGTTCATGTGCAGAATACAACGGACAGTGTAACTGTAAGGTATGTCCGTCTTTCATAACAGATGGGACCTCGAACTGTCCAATAAATACTGAGCAGCTGCTGCAAAGATTGCCTCTATGAAACTCATTGACAATCAGACGCTCTAATTGAGTTGTTTAAGTCCACTTAAGTCCACTTATTTTTATCGCAAAGAAAAACAAATGTGCAAAAAGGGAGTAAAGGAAAAAATCTATATAATAGCATAGATTCAAAATTTATAATAACTGCTGGGTTTCAGGAGGCATGTGAGGCATTCACTGCAGGCAGGCGAGGGCCTCCTAAATATTCCAAAGTCAGGGTCCGATGATGTCACTTGGACCCCGATGTGATTTGAACCCCGGGCTGCGCGGGTTGCACACGATGCCGAATGCGCCTGGCAACTGCCAGCAGATGCATCCAGGGCCAGAAGAGGCCCAGCAAGGTAAGTTTTCCTACAGTTATAATGGTTTCCTTGAGGGCCAGGGGAAGCAGGATTGCTCCTCCGGGCTACATAAGGAAACCTTGGGACTCCCCTGAGCTTCCTCCCCCCCCCAACCCCCAGGCGACTTTCCTCAGTGCTGGGGACTGCGCCATTGGGTCCACACTGGTGACCTTGTGCCGCCCACAATTTGGCTGCCACCTGCCAGCCTCCTCGTCATTGCCGCCACGTTTGGGCAGGGGTCCATCCTGAAATATGGTGATGAGGCCCGGGGGTTAAAATGACCGAGTTTCTCACTCACCTGGATTAGTGTGCTCCATATTATAGGAACTAAGGACAAGGAGGTGACCATTTGACTCACTGAGCTAGTTCCACCATTTTGTTAGTCCTGATAATTCTACCTACTCAATCCTGATTTCTTGCTTTTTCTCTATAAACTCACTGTAGAGAAACTGAATCTATTTGGTTAGAGTTAAGGAATAAGAAGAAAACTGTTATTCTATTGGGAGTACATTATAGACCGCCAAACAGTGGAGAGGAGATAGAAGAGGTATATAGACAAATTAGAGAAAATTGCTGGGCCCCGGGTCACACTGCGCAAGGCCCCGCCCCTTTAATAAGGGGAGGAAGGCCTGCAGTACCGCAGCGGCACGTAGCGCCGCGATATTCCCTGGTAACGCCCTAAGAGGGAGGGGGAGCACTTCCAGTAGCGCCCGCCTCCCTCTTGGGGCGCTACCAGTGAATTTCGGGCGCGGGGGTGCTAACTTTTATGGGGCGCTATGACAGGCATCTTTGGGATCAAAATTCTCAAACTTCTGGTAATGTGATGGTTTTTAAACTCAAAAAGGGTAATCTTCTGACCTTCTGCACTGGCTGGGAACCTTGGATGCCGAGAGCACAGATCAGAAATTCTGCTTTGGGCTGAGCACAGTATTCTCATTATTATTTTAAATAGTTGGAAAATTTTGCACAGAGCACACTTGAATATCCAGTATGTGCTTTTGGCTGACGGGACTTCCCTCTGGTAGTGCAAAGTCATAAAATTATCCCCATAGAGTAAAAGTCAGTATCATACCTGCGTCATCTCTAATCTCTATCCATTTAAATTGGTTTGCTAAAATTAAAACATTCAATAGTATTTTCTGAAATAAAGCATTTTAATAACGAGTACATTAATAGGAACTGTTATCATTGATCTCCTAAGCAACTAATTGTGCTTGTTGTGCAGGTGAATGTGGAGGGCATTAGTTGTGACAGGTGCAAGACTGGTGCCTTTGCACTCGATTCCAGCAATCCTTATGGATGCAGTAGCTGTTACTGCTCAGGTGTGACTTCACAATGTACCGAGGCAAAAGGACTGATCCGCAGGAGAGTAAGTGAATCACTGATTATTTTCACATTTGATGTAATCATTTTATCTCAGTAAGGGCTAAAGCAGTTCTTTACTGTAACTGTAGCTCGCTACTGTGTATTGCTGTTCATTTTGTATTAATCTATCAGCAGCCAAAAGAATCCCAGAGCGATTTGAAAGATTGCTGCCACAATTGTAGCAGAGCAATTGAAACTTGAGTAGGCATATTTAGTTTGAATGGAAATATAAATGCAGATAAAGTCCTTTAAGTTGGTTTCAACTTTACTCAGTAACATAATTGATCTTAATATTATAACCGTGCTTTATGAATTGAAGTACAATGTTTATTTTTGTTTAACTCTGTTTATGGTACTAAATCTTGAAAAGAGATTTGCTTTCTTTTTTAAATTTGACTTTTTCCCCTTCCTTAGGTTCCTCTGTGCACCAGTCTCCTCTAAGTGCTATAATTGGTCACTAGAGGTATACAAGAGCACATGATGATGACAATCTTCCAAATTCCCCTCCATGTGGGGAAATATTTTGAATTTGTTCACCATCTACTCTAGGTGCAGCTGAGGTTGGGAACTGACTGTATTGGGAACTGTGGCCCCAGTGTGACATCTCAGGTCAATACATTAACCCCCTGTTGTGCCACCTTAATACAGTGTTTTGAGGTTTAAAGTGTTATGAAACTATCCTTCAGTTTTCATTTAATGGCAAAAAAAACTCTAGCAAGATTTACAGCCACACTGTAGGCTTGTTTTGTTTGAGTGAAACACTGTCATGAATCATCGACCTAGCATTGTTCAGTTAATGTTGGTAGCACTTGTTTTGCTGTATGTTTGCAAATTCTTACAAAGTATGTCTGAAATCACAGTAAGGATTCAGCTGGAATTTTACATCCATGCTACATCTAATGAATGGTTTGTTTATCTCTTGAAGCTGATACTTAATCCTGACCAGACTGTGCTGGAAATAGTAAATAAATTCAATGACCGAAAAACAACCACTGGTGTCTTCCATCAGCATCCAGAGATAGTAGCTAATGTGGACACGGTGATCAAACATCTTCTTTATGAACCTTTTTACTGGAAACTTCCAGAGCAGTTTGAAGGGGAAAAGGTAATGATCCTCTCAACTTCATATTAAACAGACAATATAGTTTACAACTCCTTACCAAACTGACTGATGAAAACCATCGACTAGCTCAACAAATGAAGAAATGGGGTTGGATTGATGGAGACACGGTAGTCTTCATGATATATTACATGGTGATAGCAATGCACCAAGAGAAGCACTTCTGGTAGTAATAAATGTCTACTATAAAGCTGTGTAAGTTCAATGCACAATTTACATTCTCTAACGTAGGAACTGCCTGACATCATCTTGGTACAAAGGCAGTGTTTCCAAACACTTGCACTATAGTGCCCTCATAGGGTACAAATTGCTATTGCAATCTCTATCAGAGTGGTATGTGTTGGGTGGCAATTGTTTAGTGTTTTGTTCAGAAAGAACCAGTGATTAACTTTAGTCACTGGCATTTATAACTCTGCATTTTGTTACATGTAATTTCCAGGTAATGAAATGTGACCATTGTGACTTTCACTAACTAAATATACTGGCACACTAACAACTGACTGTCATTATCATTTTTTTTAACGTTGCTAATTCATTTTTTAAACAAGATTCAGTAGAGCAGATTTGGGACTGATATAATTAAAAAGTCAAATGATCTTAAAAGTGGTACTCAAAAAACGAATGGAGAATTTCAGTGAATTACTGAATGACTCTATTATCTCGAGTGTTCCTGTCTGATCCATTGTGATTGAACTCCAAGTTTGCTCTGAGCAGCTATCCAAAAATCTAAAATGTTCAAAACATCATCAAAGTGAGGAATTTCTTACAATGGCTTCTTTCTTCACAAAACATAGTATTTGTCCAAAATATAACCAACTCAAGTTCAGCCAAAGCACAAACAGTTTTTGTCATCAAAATTATCAGCCAGACAACAGCAAGATTAAAAATGTTAAAACAAACCTTATCTGTTTGGGTTCTCCTGGCCCCGGGTCCTCTTCTCGATAGCTTCCCTTGACAGGAAAGCCACAATGTCTTCCCCGCTTAGGCCACCGATTAAAATCGCAGTCAGTCCCCGATTACACAATCGGACCCCAATCTACATATTTAAAGACAGACCCTGCCACTTTCAGGAGAGCAGGTTAAATTCCAGACTGCGGGCTGCCTCACGAAACTCCCTCCCCGCAACTTACCCGAGTGCCGGAGACTAATCCCTTGGTCCCAACAGACGGCTTTTAGCCGCCTGACATTCCACTGCTGCTCGCTGGCCAGCTCTCGCTTCCCGCCAGTTTTGGGCAGGCAACTGAACGGGGGACAGCAGTTAAAATCGCCCGGGCCTCACGCTGCCAAGGTCAGGGGCGTTTGACGCTCACCTTAACCCTTACCTGCCCAATCTCCTCTCCAGGTTTCAACCAGGTCTAATGTAACTCACACTTCTTTTCTGTGAATATGTCAGTTAATTGCCTTTAATATCTTGAGCAATAATTGTGGCAAAGCCTACTCCCACATTATTTGCCACAGATCATGTTTTTAATTACAACAGAAAATGCTGGAAACACTCAGCAGGTCAGGCAGCATCCGTGGAGAGAGAAATAGAGAGAGAAACAGATTTCCAGCATCTGCTGTATTTTGCTATTGTATTCATGTTTTTAATTACTAGTTTAATTTTAATGATTGTGTCATCACATCTTAACTCTTAGACTGTTGGCTGCTTCAGGGAATTCTGTGCTGCACAAACTGGCAATTTTTTACCCCCAAGTTTTCAGCTCATGGGCTATGGCTCAAGAATAATCTTTTCATATAATATATACCTTATAATACAAAAATGAAGACAATAATTTTAAACACAATTGTAACATTTTAAATCATTCTGCTTAACATTATTTCTTATTCCATCTTTCCATTCATATTTGTCATTTAACATTTTTACTTTATCCTGAACTAATAAAGCTTACTCTAATCATTTTTTTTCATAAACATGATCTTAAAATAATTTATTTACCTGTTTTTAATGAGTCCATGTAGGAAGTAGGATCCACATCATAACAGTTGATTATTAGTTTGCTCCAAAGACTTTTCCCTAGCTGACTTAGGCACAGAGATCTAAGGATAGACATTGTTGCACCATAAAGTTGACTATGTCAACTTTGGATGCAGTTTTCCATCATTAAACAGGAAGTACTATCTCTTGCCAAGCTATCTCAATGTGGCCTCAGTAGTCAGAATGTGCTCCAGTGAGGGAAATCATTACAAGTGCTCTAAAAGTTAAAACAATTGAAAAAGTTAAGATAGATCACATAGATTATGTAAAAACAAGTTTTCAAAAAGAACACTGGCCCTGAAATTCCTGGGGACCTACTCCAGCAGTGCAAATGGGTAAGAGCAGAACTCCCATCTGTCCTAGCCCAAAGATGGAGACCCCATCCCGACTCTCTGGGGTGGGGTTATTTGCATGACCAGGGCAGATGCACCACACCTGTGAGAGTGCTTCAGTAGTGCCTGCCTTAATCTGCCTGCGGGAGGGCGGAGTGGCTGGTGCCTCCAGGCCATTTGGACTGAAGAAAGAAATGCTAATAAAATCTCCAGCTTGCAGCAGACCCATAATGTAACAATTTATTCCAAGATTGATCATCTCAGTCTAGTAAAGTTTTGAAGCCTTTCTAAAGACTTTAACAGGGCTTATTCCAGCTCTGTTGGCGTGAGTTCCCCTGAGGCTTACCGGGGACATAATAGGCAGAATTCCCCCAAATATAGCTCTTGACATGGGGGGTCGGACGGAAGATCCTCCCATGTCCCCTCCATCAGAGTTTAAAGGGGCTCTGCAAATGGAACAGAATTCTGGTAGAACCAGGTTCCTCCGGATGGGAGTCTTGTTTCCGCCATCTCTGGCCCCAGGTTTTTTGGGGCCTCTATATTTAACAAACTATTCAACATTGTTAGTACATAGAAAATGCATTATAAGCATTTGATAGAACCATTTTGAGTGTTTAGCAAACTGTAAAATGTATTTAGTACTCAAGAGGCCAACACAATGTATTCAATTTACCTGTCATTATGCCTTGTTTCATTTCATAGCTCACAGCCTATGGTGGCAAGCTGAGGTATGCCATTTATTTTGAAGCTAGAGAAGAAGTCGGCCAATCCACCTATGAGCCACAGATTATTATGAGAGGTGGGCCCACAAGAGAGATGACTATTGTGCGACATGTATCTGCACCTCAAATCGGTCAGCTGACCAGACATGAGGTAGAGCTCACTGAGGTATGTGTTTTTAATCTCAAGAATTGCAAATGGAAAAATAATAAATATTAATTATTTTTGTAATTATTGATAAAGTAAATATTATCTATACTGCAGTTTTGGCCGGGATATTAACAGGGGTGGTTGTGTAGGTGGGGGAGCAGAGTTTTGGACAGGATACTCGGAAAGTCCGGGTTTCCCCACATGCTGCAGTGTGCATCTTTTCTCCTTGACCGGTTCCCTGCCCAGAAGTCAGCCTGATTGACAGGCTTGGCTTCCAGTCGAGCGGGGAGTGGGCCGCAGGACCAGGTAGGTCCGATCCCCTCCCCCTCAGGGTCGGGGGTGGGGGCGGTCCGTTCCCTGACCCTGGGGGCCTTTGTATGCGGCGGGGGTGGGGGGTGGTCTGATGAGGAAGAGCTTGGGGGCCAGGGAGAAGCAGTCCTGCCCCTCCTGCCCACAAGCAGTGCGGTAAAGCTACCTTCCCCCTGAAGCTGTCTTCACCTCCCTTCAGCTGCTGGGTTTCCCGAGGCCTGAGAAACCCGGCCGGCCAATGTTAAACCTGTAAACCCCACCCTCCATCCAGACCAGCCATCCCCACATCCGACCATGCCAGATGCACAGCCCATCCTCATTCTCAGTTATTAGCAACAAACACCATGAGGGATCCATTAGTATTACGAGAAAAATACTTGTGATGTATAAAGTAAAGGTCTATAGTTCATATAAGAGAGACAGTAGCAGTAAGGCACCATCAATTATGCATTTGAACTATTTATTCCATGGGAATATAAATTTTTAGCTTCATAGTACAGACCTATTGCTGCTCAGAATCATTCCGATCTTGACAGACATAAAAACACAGAGGAGTAAATTTTTATCTTCATTGGCTGGGCGGCAACCTGGTAGAGCGGAGTGCCCGCCCATTGTTACTCCTGGTCAGGTTCCAAGGCAGGCAGGTAATCCGCTCTGCCAGGTTATGCCCAGGCGATGAAGATGAAAATCTACCCCAGATAGTTAAAAACTATCCTCCCACTCAGTCCATTTAAGTACAGCACGTGTGCAATAATTGGCTTTAAGGGCACAAGAAAAACCTACTGCTTGCATAAGCCATTAGAAGTTCCAGCTGTTTCAACACTAAACACAACTTCATTATAAATACTAATGCTTGCATTTATACAGGGCCGTATTACGTTGAATCATCTAAAAGCACTTCACACAATTATTTGGAGTGCAGCGATAGCGGTTATGTAGGAAAACACAGCAGACACAGCACCACCAATGCTACACAGCCATGAAATAAATGACCAGTTGATTTGTTTTATATTATTATTCGTTGAAGGAGGGATGTTGATCAGAACACTAGGAGAACTCCATGTTCTTCTTTAACTAGTGGTTTGAGATCATTAATGTATATCCTGAACTACCAGAAGAAGCAGATAGAATCTTGGTTTAAGGATCCTGAGATTGCAAGACTCCATTCCTGTCTTGATGACGGGAATGCAGATTGGTGAATCCGGCATGAAGGTGAGCATGTCTAATTCTTGCATTCCTGGTTTTCTGGCCAGTAAAGTCAATTATTGACCTTCATGTCTGATTCACTGACTATGATCCTATCAAACGCGACTCATGCCACAAGTGGAATCTTGCATTTTCAGGGTTAACATCTCATCTGAAGGATGGCACCTCCGACAATGCAGCACTACCTCAATACTGTACTGGAGTCTCAGTCTATAATTCAGGTGCAAAATCAGTTGACTCTTGCCAACTGATGTTGAATTTGAAATTCACAATTCAATCAGAGCATGAATGGCTAATTTGCTACAGCAAATTGGTATCATTTTAAATTTCTCTGTGGTGGATCATTTCACTGGGCTGTGAAATTACCCTTTACACATGTGGTATAATATAATTTAATAAAAGATTATCGGGTAAATTTACTGATGCTATGTCCCTGGTGGGAGCCATGCTCAAAGAGGTTGGAGAATAGCACTACAATGTTGTACCTTTATCGCTGATGCACTCTCCTTTCAAGGAGTGCAGGATTAATTAATTTATCATTATTTACATTTTAATGTGAATCTTTAATTCTTAGAAATGCCAATTAGAATTTTTACATACAAAAATTATTAATTTAAATAGCTAATAATTTAAAAAAAAACGTAGTATTTTTTGTCAGGTTGAGCAAAAAGATTTGCTGTAAATAATCTTCAGCATGAATATCAACTAAAATCAAAATATTTTTTTCTTTAGCATGATTGGAAATATGACAGTTCACCAGATGGCAGACCTGTGTCTCGCAAAGACTTCATGGATGTGCTGTATGACATTGATTCTATCCTCATCAAGGCTTCTTATGGGACTTTCATGAGACAAACCAGGTATAAATAGAAGCCTTCATATGAAAATAGAATGCCAGTTTTGGAAATCCAAACACTGGACCAAAAGTTCTTCATGTTGCAATTGCTTTTCTAGAACTCCTACTCCTGGGTTCTAAAATTTCCCAGTCTGAACACTTACCTGAACTGTCCAGTCAATACATGTTTGCTGAAGGTTGAAGTAATTTGCAAAGAAACAAATGAGGAAAATTTGAGTTGTTTGGGGTATTAGAAGGTATGAGAAAGTTCAGCCCAAAAACATATTTTGTAAAATAGGATCTTAACACAAAGTTAAAAAGGCTGCCCATATAGTTGTAGTAGGGGCTTTTGCTATCTGAAATTTGACTGTAGCACGCTGGTGATATCAATGCTCCAGCAGCATGTTTCATTTGATCAGATTGCTTTATGTGATGCATTCATTAGAACATTTTGCTTCAGTTATTGCGTGTGTTTATTTGTTCAGGCTCTAAGTAATTGTTCATGCGTTGCGAAGTTTTCTTTAGTGGGATCTATCAAATTAAGGGACCATTTCATTTGTCAGAGATGTTTACCCATTAAGAAGATTCTGCTGTTTTAATAAATCATTATACAAAGTCAAACCAATTGGGAATGGCATTTATCTGTGCAAGAAGAACTTATGGAATTATTAATACATAATGGTATCCCATTAACTTTTTTCTCCCATTGACTATGAATTGCAGGAGCAGAAATTCACCCAGTATGTATTACAAGGGGAAACAGTGTTTGTAAAACATTACTACTGAAGTTCAGCGTGGCTGACTTGATGCAGAATGTTGAGCTGCAGCTCCAGCAGCTCATGTACTTGCCATAAATATGTAATCTGGCTGAAACATGCACAGCTTAATAATGGCTGTAAAAACAACATAGAGGCAGTTTCAATTTACAAGCACAATTGTTGTTTCAAGAAGTGTACCAAATTTCATATTTTTTTCATTGTCAATCCAGAATCTCTGAAATATCTATGGAAGTGGCTGAAGCCAGTGACAGCTACTTTCTGGCTGAACATGCCCAACAGATTGAACAATGCTTTTGCCCTGAAGGTTATTCCGGCCTGTCATGCCAGGTAATATCAATATTTCTTGGAGTCTATTGTGCAATGAAACAAAGGGAGAAGCAAAAATAAAAAAATCACTTTTTTTTTGAGATAAAGACAACAGAAACTAAAATAAATAGTAAAAATATACATGAACAGATAATGATGTGGTAATACTCTGGAAAGAATACATTGCTGGGGTGAAGACTAAATAGGTTTTTATGTCAGGAGTAGGTTCAAGGATCTTGTTAATCTGTTGACATCATGGTAATTACATCTTTTATGGGGAAATTAGTTAGAAACTTTCTCGCAATTAACTAAAATCATGGTGACAATTAGCTGTCGCTACCACTTCTAAAAATAGTTTGGGAAAGCATTTTTGCACATCAAAACTCCGAAGGTCTGCTGCAGGCATATGAACTTGTCTCACAACCTGCAATACTCAAAGGTTAAGGGAGTTCATCTGAAATTGAAAAATCCTGACTTTTTTACTTCTTTATAAAAAATATGAAATCCAAAATTTGGTCAGGCTTTAATTATTGTTTTAATAATAAAAAATGTACAGCTAGATGCAACCAGCAATTCTCAAGACAGTTTACCAAATAAGAATAGCTCTTTAAATACACACCAAACCAATTGCCTGCAAAGTTGCACGATGACAGGCATACAAAATATAGCACTATGTTCATTGTTATTCACTCAGCATGCTAAAAATTTGTTCTAACAAGTAATAATTTCAAGGAGAATTGATGCCATTAGTTCAGAACATTGATTTTAATTCATATCTGCTACAAAAAAAGTTTTGTCAAATTAGGAAAAGTTATTTCATTTGTCTCATAATGATATTACTTAACCACAACATATTCTTCAGATTTAATTTCAGAAAAGGCAATTGTGAGGCACCACATATTTATTGACTTAGACAGCTGTTTGGAGCTCAAATGGATGCTCTCTTATTGAAGTGTAATGGAGTGAAATATTAATGTTGGCAATACTAACCAGCTTTAAAATTATTAGTTATTTTTCCTCAAGCGCATTTTTCTAATATGTCTTTTTATTAGTAGACTGATATATGAGAAATGTATTGCATATTTTTATTTTTATTGACATTGAGCATTCAATTTGTCTTGTTAATTGTGAAGCCATGTGCTCATGTACACTGATCAACCTTCAGAAAAATACAGAAGTTACGTGATTTTCAAACTCTGAACTTGGCTTTTTACAATGCCAAGTCATAAAACTCCTTAATTTATACCTCATTATTTTTGTGTTAACCTAATTGTGATTCCAGGAAATAATTAAACAATAAGCATTAGAGGGAAAATAGAACAGAACGTCCTCTCCCTCCCCATTGGGATGACACATTGAAAGAGTAATCTGAAAGGGCTGGATTTTGCGGGGGTCAGCGGGCGCGCTCGGTGGCGGGTCAGGTGGGGAAGTGTTTTTTCCCCAGTGGGTCGGGACCCCGCTGTGAACCCACCGCCACGGGCCTTTACCAAATGTCGGGTCTGCCAGCGCTGAGCAGACCTGACACGCAGTGGCGGGGGAGGCAATTAAAATCATTAGTGGCTTGTTTACGGCCACTTATCAATGGTTTTTTCCCAGCTTTTTGGATTTGACAAGTCGCCCACCAGTTTCCCCCTGTGCCTAGACCTCATCTGTGAAGCTGAGGTGGGAGGTCAGTGGCCATTGAATCAGCTGATGAGTTGACAGCTTCAAATGCCAAGTCAAAGCTACCAGCTGATTGAGAAATGTTCCCTTAAGCACTAGCTTCTCTAAACTGCATTTCCACTACAGATTCAGGATGCTGCAAGTCTTTACACAAGTCTCCATCCAGTCTGACCTCATTACCTCTCCCACCATTGACAGATTGCTTCTATCATCGCTACTTCACCTGCCATCTATTCCACCAGCATGGGTGCCCTTGAAACTCTCACAGCTTGGCCCTCTAAATCCCACCACGATCAGCCCCAACACCAGCATCACCAGGCACACCAGCAGCACCAACAACAACACCAACCTTCTCCGCAATCAACTGATGCTGCACAGGACACAGGGCATCAGCACCCGACCACCTTGCTGCCCGGGAGGCCAGGGATGGCCTCACCATGGCCAGATTTACTTCACTTGACGCTGTACACCCTGGTTGCCACAAGATGTGCCAGGTTGGCACCACCCCACCCCACACCATAAACAATCCCTACAATGCCCAAACCATTCCTTTCACACTCATCACCATTGCGGGGGGTACCGTTATGTCTCACCATTCACTGCAACTCACTAAGCCACTTCCAAAGGTGCACACAAATCTGTCCAAGAACGGAAAGTGTTGAAATTAAAGGTTTCAATGTTTGACACCACATTAACAGAAACTTTACATGAACATTGCATAAAACACGCAAGTGCCTACCCTTTTGTGTTGTTAGTTGGTATGATTGGACTAGGATGAGGGTGAGTGTGAGGGGTAGCTTTACCTGACGAAGGGGCAGCAGCTCTGAAAGCTCGTAATTTTAAATAAAACTGTTGGACTATAACCTGGTGTTGTGCGACTTCTCATTTTTGTCCACCCCAGTCCAACACCGGCATCTCCGCAACGAGATCATTGAAAGGTTTGCGCCACTGCAGCCAGGTCCTCCTGACCAAATCCCTGCTTGTGACCTCCTCTCCAATGTGCAACCAGGCTGCGTTGATCTCCTGGGGAGGTCTCTTCCGCCCATGGGAAGGGAAGAGGACCTCCCTGTGTGCTGTGACTCCCTCCATAAGCATATGGAGGGAGTCATGGGAGAGCCTGGATGCAGTCCTGCACCTCTGTGCAGTCATTGTCAGTGTTTGCAGCACCTCAGTGCTGTAGAACACTGATAGCACAACTGTCAAAAGAAATGTGGTCATGGTCCCTTTAAGGAAACCGGCTGATGACATGTCATCAAATGAGATCACCAGATCTGCTTCCTCTAATTGGCCAGGAAACGCGCTGGGCGGGCTTAACAAGCCCAATCTTGGGAAATTCATTTCAGAGGCCGGGATGGAGACAGCAGTGAGGTCGGGACCCGCCACCGACGTCGCTGGCCACAGACCTGCCGAGGTTTGTAAAATCCAGCCCATAGACGAAGGGTTTCGACCTGAAACGTTAACTCTGTTTCTCTCTCCATGGATGTTGCCTGGCCTGCTGAGTTTTTCCAGCGTTTTCTGTTGTTGTTTCAATTTTCCAGCATCCGCAGTATATTGCTATCGTGACGTTTTAGAAATGTTTGATTCTCAGAATTTTTAAAGAAGATACTGCAATGCAGAAAGCAAAAAAATAAAGGACAGGCATTTCCTTGGAGCTGCTCTGACTCCTCTGCCATAACTTCACCGCGTAAATGGTGTTTCCGACATACTTCCAGCAAGGTTACAGCAGGGGAGCAGGAGCAGCTCTGAGGAAATTTCCAGCCAAAAAGAGAGATGAAAGGAAGAAGGATCTGGAGCAGGAGACCATTTTGTAGCCCTGGAACCTGTGATTGAATCCATCTTAGACTGTTATAATAATTGTCTTCTCGTACTGCTGGCTCTAAAGGTTCTCTGAAAAATAAGCTTGAACAGCCTTAACCCAGTATGTAGAGAGCCTGGGTCTGTCGTGGAGGATAATTGATGCTAACTTAATAATCTAAGAGAGACCACGGGCAGGATTCTCTTCTTCTCAGTGGGGTGGTGGTGCGGTAGAACTTCTACCCGCCGCTGTGATCCTGCCTTCACCTCGAACCATTTTGTTGGATCGGGGCTCAATTTGGAGGCATGGTGGACTCCCAACAGCATCCACGCTACCAAGAGGAAGCCAGCTACTGCCGAAGGGAGAAATTATGCTGGTGGTACCGCGGACTGCCACTGCAGCACCAGCAGAGGCGGCTGCACATTTAAAGGGGCCTGAAAACTACGGTAACTATTCTCTTAGGCCTCCGCTGAGATCGTGGTCTAAAAAAGTAAGTACATTGGACCATTATGCAGGGAGAGGAGGCCACTGCTAAACCCGGTCCCTTCATGCACCAATCTTGGGGGTCTTACTGCCACTGCCACATTGCCACCTTTCTCCTGGTACTCTTGGAGTTGGTGGAGACTGTGGTGGTAAGTAGGGGAACCAGTTGGAAACCTTGACCCTGCTTACCTGCCAGCATTTCCATACGGTGGGAAGGCTAGGAGTGGCCACTGTCCTATCCACGGTGTGAAGGGTGGGGTGGGGGGGGGGGGAAGTGGAAATCGAGGTTGGGGCAGGAATGCGGTGCAAGGTATTACCGTCCAATTTTGTTACATTTTCCACCGTTATTCAATCCAATTTTTGCTGGGAGAATGGAGGAATATCCAGCCCCATAAGTGTAACTGAAATGTGCAATGGAAAGATTGCAGTGGTACTGTAGTTATAAATTAGGGCAGTTTAGAAAGAATCTTACTTTGCATCAGCTTATGCTCGTCCTTAGCTGCAAGTGCTACATGCTGATACTTAGTGTCAAAAGTAGAAAATTGTTTCATTTCCCAGCACTGATATCTCTTGCCATGGTAAGCACAAAGTCCATCAAAAACATTGAAATAGAGAAAAAAAGAGAATTAATCTTGAAAGTGATGAAAACTAATAAGTGACTTCTGTTTTCCTTATACCTTAGGATTGTGTCCTAGGTTATTACAGATTACCATTGAGATCAACAATCAGGGGGCCCAGACCTGTGGTGTGGAGCTGTGTACAATGTCAGTGCAACAGCCACAGTGACATCTGTGACCGCAAGACCTCCGTATGTCAGGTACTGAATACTCTCTTGTTTTTATCAAAATAGCTAAAGAAGTTAATTTCCGGCAAGGAGTTCTTTACAGACATTGGGGAGAATTTTAGCACATAAAAACGGGTGGGCTGGGAGCAGTTGGGGGTGAAAATTCAAAAAAATCTGAACCCCCCCGTCCCCAATCCGCCCAATTCCGGGTTTTATGGAGGCAGGACAAGGGGCGGGCAGCCAACCTGCTCCCAGGAGGTGGGTTGGAAATTTAAATATTTTAATGAGACTGGCAGCCTCTGATTTAACCTGCTTTGCAGATTTTACAGTGGGCGGCTGGGTTTCCCAGGCCTCGGGAAACCCGGCAGCTGAAGTGAGGAGAAGGTAAATGCCTTTACAGCACTGCTTGTGGGCCAGGAGGAGCAGGAGTGCTTCCTCCCAGCCTCACAAGCTCCCTCCAATCAGATCCATCTCTCTCCCTCCCCAATGCAAAGGCCCCTGGGATAAGGATCCGTTCCCACCGTACCCTTCCCCCTGGGGTCGTGGATTGGACCTACCTGGTGCTGCGGCCTGCTCGGGAGTGCTCCCTGCCTGACTGGAAGCGAAGCCTGTCAGTCAGACTGACTTCCGGGCGGGGAACCTGTAAGGGCCAAAAGACGCACGATGTGGAGTTAAAACCCCACAGCATGTGGGGAAACCCAGACTTGTGGGTTTCCCGTGCGAAACCCCGACCCCCCCCCCCCCAACCCCGCCTATGTTACCCGCCCCTGTTAATATCCAGGCCATTGTCACTGATGTAATATAGGGAAATGGCCTACATTATTAGAGATCTAACACCAGATTATGTGCTTTTTTTCAAAATCAGCTCAAAAGTGAAGCAGCCCTACATTATACTAACCAAATAGTTTTTAAAATCTTACTGGATTTAGCACAAATTGTATTCTGCAGGTAACATTCATGTCACAGAAGTGCCAGGTCATGAACATCACCAACAAGAAAAAGCTCTACTAGCTCCCCTGACCTTCAAAAGCATCATCATTGCCAAGTTCCCCACTACTAACATCTTGGACTTAATACTGACCAGAACCTTAATTGGACCAGCCATATCAACACCGTAGCTATGACAACATAGCAGAGGCTGGGCACTCTGCAACAAGTGGCTCATCTCCTGACCTCTCCACCATCTATCTACAAGGCACAAATCATGAGTGTGATGGAATCCTCACCACTGACTTGCTGGGACAAAAATCATTTAAGAGCCTCAATATCACTCAGGGCAGTGCAGTCTTCTTGTAAGCAGCTCTGCTACTGAATGCAAGGTCCACCCAATCGCCACTGGTACACCGTGGCTGTGCTGCAGCAACTCACCAAATGTACTTGACAGCAGCTCCTAGTCCTGTTATCTCTACCACTGAGAAGGACAAGAGCTGCAATATCATGGAAACACCTTCTCCCCAAGTTCACCTCCAAATCACACAGCATCCTGACTTGGGCATATATTGCTGTTCTTTCGTTCTTTTGCTGATTCAAAATCCTGCAATTCCCTACCTAGCACCACCATGGAAGCACTATCACTGTAAGGACTGCAGCAGTTTAAAAAGAAACTGCCTGCTCATGGCATCTAGGGATGGACAATTCATCAAATTTTGCCAGCATCACCCATATCTCATGAACAAATTAAGCAATGACAGTGCTTAATTCAATTCCCATGTCTTTGTCACTTACAATGCTCCTTTTCTTTGAATTGTAAGTCATACAGCCAACAGTGTAGAGATCCGATGTAAGAGGTGGGGGAAGGGAAAAGAAAGTAGAGGCCTAGTTACCTCAGGATCACTTATGATACTCCAATATATTGTTTGTGGTTAGCTCTCAGCTTGAAAATGAATAGGAAAAAATATACAAAACATATATTTATATAGCACTTTTCATGTAATTAAATGTCTCGAGGCATTTTACCAGGGGAATTAGAGGAGAATGAGCAGGAAATAGAGAAGTTGTAGGAGTGAGCAAAGAGATGGTCAAAGTGGTAAATTTTAAAGAGATTTTTGAAGCTGGAGAGGTTTAGAAAAAATGTTTGAGTTTGTGGGTATGGTGTCTAAAGACTTTTCACTTGTTAATGACTGTTAATCAACCTCTTTGGCCCAGAAAATGAACAATTATAAGTGTGGAGTCTCATTCCTTCAGGTTGTGAATTGTTTCAGGAGATTTTCAAAATTAAAATTTTTTTTTCTTACTTTTCCTTTCTGTCTTTTTTCTGTCTCTTAATCCAATCTTTCTTTCCCTCTCTTCATTTCTCTTTCTGGTACCTGATTTGACATTGAATTTACCCACTCTAATTCACCTTCCTTCTCAGTCCTTCCTGTTTATTTCTCAATCCTTTAATCTCATCGGTTAAGGAGATAAACTGTTTTTTTAATTCTTTCATGGGATGTGGGCATCGCTGGCAAGGCCAGCATTTATTGCCCATCCCTAATCGCCCTCGAGAAGGTGGTGGTGAGCCACCTTCCTGAACTGTTGCAGTCCTTGTGGTGAAGGTACGCCCACAGTGCTGTTAGGGAGGAAGTTCTAGGATTTTGATTCAGCGACGATGAAGAAACAGCAATGCGCCTGAAATTGCAGTTGAATGCCGCCAACTTGCAAAAAATCTATGAACCTACCTGATGGTCCTGGATATTGAATGTCAAAGGGAGGTGGTTAGACTCTCGCTTGTTGAAGACGGTCATTACCTGGCACTTCTGTGGCACAAATGTTACTTGCCACTTATCCCCATTTCTGACCTTATGTTGGAGGGAAGCAGCTGAAGGTGTTTGGGCCCAGGAAACTGCCCTGAGGTACTCCTGCAGTGATGTCCTGGGGCTGTAATTGACCTCCAACAACCACAACCATCTTCCTCTGTGCTAGGTATGACTCCAGCCAGTGGAGAGCTTTCCCCCTGATTCCCATTGACTTCAATTTTACCTGCGCTACTTGATGCCACACTCAGGTCAAATGCTGCCTTGACGTCAAGGGCAGTCATTCTCACTTCACCTGTGGAATTCAGCTCTTTTGTCCATGTTTGGACCAAGGCTCTAATGAGATCTGGAGCTGAGTGCTCCTGGCGGAACCCAAACTGAGCATCGGTGAGCAGGTTAAGTGCTGCTTGGTAGCTTTGTCGACGACACATTCCATCACTTTGATGATTGAGAGTAGACTGATAGGGCGGTAATTGGCTGGATTGGATTTGTCCTGCTTTTTGTGGACTGGACATACCTGTGCAATGTTCCACTTTGTCGGGTAGATGCCAGTGTTGTAGATGTCAGTGTTGTAGCTGTACTGGAACAGCTTGTCTAGAGGCATGGCTAGTTCTGGAGCACAAATCTTCAGCACTACAGCCGGGATGTTGTCGGGGCCCATAGCCTTTGCTGTATCCAGTGCGCTCAGCCGTTTCTTGATATCGCGTGGAGTGAATCAAATTGGCTGAAGACTGGCTTCTGTGATGGTGTGGACCTCAGGAGGAGGCCGAGTTGGATCATCCACCCGGCACTTCTGGCTGAAGATGGTTGCAAACGCTTCAGCCTTGTCTTTTATTTGTCCCGTTGTTCACCAAGGTCCCAGATGCCCTGTTGCCCTCGCCATGCCGTTATCAGCTTGCAATTCCAGCAACTTTGTGGGAAAAACATTTTAAAACCTAAATGTGAACAAACCAGTCCAACTAACAAGACACACTCCAGGAAAATCTGAGCCATTGTGAATAATCTTCCTGTGGGAAGATGTTATTGCCAACAGAGCAATTACATCTAATGCATCTTTTCTTACCAACAATCTTTATACCAAAAGCAATTTTTGAACAATAGAAATTGCTATTTTTCCAGAAAGAAGAATGACTGTTCTTAAAATAGAGCTCAGCCCTTCCTACAACAGTGCTCAAATGAAAGACCAAAAATGACTGTTTTGAAATCAAACTTTGATTTCAAAATAGTCATTTTTCATAAATTTACTCTGTCTCTGTAGGTATAACTTTTGAAGTTACTAAACCAGATTTTGAGTACTTGACTGCTGACAGTCCTTCTCTACAAAGCAATAAATCATTGGGGACGTAACATGATTATGGACAGGAAAGATGTTGTGTGCTGCGCTAATGGGAATACAATCTTGGTTTTGGTTGTTCTGAGCAATACAGGATTTTTTCCATCTCAGAATATGAGTCAAAAGGAACTTTCTCAAATAGCTTCAGAGCATTTTCCTGTGAACTGCTTGCACATCAGTATCAGGATAACATGCTTTTCCAAGTATTGCCTTATTGATTGAAAATGATATGCAAACAGATCCTGACTTGAACTGCTTAGATTTATAAATAACAACTGATGCAGTTTATAATGAAGTGATAAAACTTTACTAAACAGGATTTCCCCCTCCCCCCAGAATTGTCGTGACAACACAGCTGGTGGGCATTGTGACGTGTGTGCTCCTGGGTACTACGGGATAGTAAGAGGATCTCCAAATGACTGCCGTCCTTGTGCTTGTCCTCTTCAAATTTCCAACAACAAGTAAGATTCTAGCATTGCAATGTTTCAGATTCCAATGGCAACGTAAGTTAGACAAAACTGACCTGAATTTTCACGGGGTTCTCATGATCACTCGCCATAACTTCAGGAGATCAGCAGAACACCCAGACAAGCAGCCGTTTTTAGAGATTTACACCATTTCTCTGGGGGGTGTTCTGCCAGGCCCCCGGTGGAGAACGTATGTGGAAATTCCATGTGAATATTTAATTTTAATAATTTTTAAGAACCAGTAGAATTATGAACATAAAATATAGGAGCATTACTCATCCAGATTATTCTGTGACCAAGGGATTATTTCAGAAGCCATTTAAAAAAAACCTTTTTCTTACACAAAGCTTCACATTTTGCAAGTACGTCAATAGTTTTTTTTCCCCATTTTCTTCCCTCCCCATCTCCTCTTAAGGTGCTGATTCTTTGCTGTCATACATTTCATGTGTGCTGGTCACTCTCCAGTACCTCTCCCAAATGGTCTGTCTTCACGTTTGCTCCCAGACAGTGAGTGTCAACTGGCCGTTCAACCACAAGGGCACCACGACTGAGTTTGGTCCAGTACTCACCTAAGTTCAGTTGCCCAATTGCAACAGCAAACCCTAAGGCCGCGATTTTGTAAATGGATGCGGCTTGGGAGCGGGTCAGCTGGTTTCCGGGTTCCAGTCCCGCCCCCAACTGCATCCGGCCCACGGACGTGATTTTACGTCGATTGACCTTGTTAAGCCCGCCCTGCGGGCTTGCCGGCCAATTAAGAGGAAGCCGGTCAGATGATGTCATTTGATGACACGTCATCTGCCGGTTTTCTTAAAGGGACCACGCACATTTTCTTTGACAGCTCATTTCTCCGTGTTTGACAGCATTGAGGTGTTGCAAACACTGACAATCACTGTACAAAGGTGAGCTCTTGCACTCAGGCTCTCCAGTAACTCCCCTCCTTAGGCTAGACAGATGGCAGCTGCAGGTGAGGTTACAGAAGCAATCTGTCACTGGTGATAGAGGTTCTCCCAATGAGGTGGGACTAGACATCCAATTCAAAACTTGTTACCTACAGAAAAGTAACCCAGGAGTAATAAGCCCACTTTTAGAGGCCCTACAGTAGCCCTAGCTGAGAATCAGGTAGCTCAACATTGACCAGGGATTGAACCCAGGCTCTGCTTTGCTTTTATGGCTTAAATAATCACTGGCTTAACCAACTAAGCCATCAGGAGAGCCTTCATTCGAGATTTGTTGAACAATAATTGACTGATTATCAGCAGGAAACTGAGGCAGAAGGTCAGGAATGCCCCCTCCCACTTCGTCTGAATTTCAGTGATGGGCCTGTGCTTGCTGTAGGCATAGCTCTGCGCACCCCCCCCCCCACCAATCTCAGGAAAGCCATGGAAATCCCTGCCCATTTTTCCTGATCTTTGTTTCTGGGCAAAGGGGCATTCCTCAAGGACATTGGTCAGGAAAATCTATATCATTTTATTTTCGCATTATGATGTTTTAACTTTCTCACTATCTGTAGTCTTCTAAAGCTACTCAATGGCCTGGATATTATCAATGGCAGGATACATAGGCAGGGGTGGGGGGGGGGGGAGGGAGGGGAGTTTCGGACAGGACCCGCATTCTGTGGAGTTTTAACTCCACAGCACGCTCGTTTTGTCCTTGACAGGTTCCCCCGCCTAGAAGTCAGCCTATTTGAAAGGCTTGTTTCCAGTGGGGTAGGGAGGACACTGGAGCAGGTTGCAGGAGCAGGTAGATCCGATCCCCAACTCCGGGGGGGGGCCCAATCCTGTTGGGGGACGGCGGGATGGGGGGGTGGTCCGATCCCCGATCCCGGGTGTCTTTGTATAAGGGTGGGTCTGATGGGGTGATGGGGGGCCGGGGGAAGCACTCCTGCTCCTCCTGGCCCACAAGCAGTGCTGTAAAGGCACTTACCTTCTCCCTGAAGCTGCCAGGTTTCCCGAGGCCTGGGAAACCAGGCCGGCAACTGTTAAACCTGCATAGCAGGCTAAATCAGAGGCTGGCAGCCTCATTAAAATATTTAATTGCCAACCCGTATCCTGGGAGCGGGTTGGCTGCCTGCCCCTTGCCCCGCCTCCATTAAACCCGGAAGTGGGTGGGTTGAGGTCAAGTTTCACATTTTTAAAATTTTAACATCTGACCTGACCCTAACCCACCAATTTTTGGGTGTTAAAATTCACCCCACTGTTTCAGTTAAGTTCAAGAATTTAGCAGAACAGTGGCGTCCTCTGCTGTCCTGGTGGCAGTGTTCATGTCAGACATTTCAGTGTACCAGTTTGGCTTGTCACCTGTCTGATGAAACTATTCACTTGTTTGCTGGATGGGTTAAATGTTGACCCATGTTGAGATTTAGATGTACTATCATAGAAGTAAGATTCTTCCTGCAGTGTGATGAAATAACCTCACAGTTCAACCCAGCCCTGCAAAGATAACCCTGTTCTTAGACCAAGTATTAGTTTTATGTTAATATGTATGTGGCCTGACATTTATTTGGTATTATTGCAAATGAAAGCATAATATTTTTAAATTAATTTGTTAGCTATCTAGCTTTAGTTGACCATTTGTATTTCATTATTTTTAGCTTTAGTCCAACCTGCATTATGGAAGGACTTAATGCTTATCGCTGCGACGCATGTCAAGAAGGATATGAGGGGCAGTTCTGTGACAGGTAAAATGCCATTCTGATCCTCTGCATGTAGTATAATAATTGAAGGATTAATTTGTTAATAATTATTAATAATAGTTAAATAATTATGGTACAGTAAATAATTACAAGGTGTTACACATATTTTCTTACAAGTTTATAATGCTTAAAACCTTTTTTTTAAATTACAATATATACGCTGGCCCCAAAATTCTGGGGGCCTAAAGGCAGAAAGGTTGCAGAGTTTGGGCAAGAGGAGGTGGAAATTGGGTGGGCACAGTGTGATGCCAAACAAATGAGGGTAATATGTCATACAACCTATTTTCCATTATTTGCACCTAGCAATGCTGAGCGCAAAGGACACTAGAGCATCTCTTTAATCTAGTGTTCCTAAGGGCCTTGGGGATTTAAAATTTAAAATACTGGTTTTCTGAAATCATTCAATTGCAGAGAGATTATTTGTTTTTCGGAAACTAGCCCAATGGGAAAGGAGCAACACTGAAACATTTAAAAAAAATGTATTTGGGCTGGGAGTGCAGGCCCACTTACGCTGCGACAAGGCATGTACCTGATCAGGCATGTATCGGCACTAGAAATGGTGGGGTAGTCGTATGCAATATGTAAATACCTTTGATCCCAGGATATTGGAACTGGATCAGAGACATATCCATCGGGTCAGGGATGTTCCCAGATCCAACCCCATAAGTCCTCTCCTAGAATGTCTGGGTTTACAGTTCATGTTTAATGTATTTGAATATTACTTTTTCAAATACTGATTTTGTCATTTTTAGGTGTGCACCTGGTTATTATGGTAATCCTAGAATTGAAGGAAGCTCTTGTGTACAATGTGAGTGTGATCCGATTGGTTCTTTACCTGTACCATGTGACAAAGCCACTGGTCAGTGTAATTGCAAGCCAGGAATGAAGGGCTGGACCTGTGATAGATGCATGGAGTGGCATGTTCGTGAGGGCACGGAATGTATCTGTACGTATCCTAACATCAAATATTATTATAATTGTGTTTGCTGACTTGTCTCCATGTACATTTTCTCCAACATAACAGACTCAGATGGCTGGACTTCATAAATCATACAGTTATTGACTCATCATATTAGGCAGGCATGCAACAAATAAAGATAGTTGATTTTGCAGAGTTCTATCCAAATGGCCTCCAACCTCAGTATTTTATGATTTAATACTGATGCTGTTGAAACCATTTACAGCGAAGTGCAGATATAGGTTCCTTCACAGATTCTCAATTCTTCAGGCCTTGGAATAGTCATTTTAAGTGTGACAAGTCTGCATCATTTGATAACCAAACCAAGATGTTGAATGCTAGTATATTTCCAACAAGAAACACATTATTCACAGTAGTATGTTGTTTTAAACAGATCTGCAACAATCTTTCAAGCCTACCATTATAGTTTTGTTTATTTAGTGCAATTCTAGACTGAGAAGATTGTCTGGCTTTAATCCTTAGCTTGTTTCTTCATGGATTTCTACTGTGTATTCAAATAGGTGTTCTGGTTTTTGGCTGGGTAAGATTGAAGTATCTGTATTGTCAAAAAGTAGCAGATCTATAAACCTTCAGTATGAAGGGATAGTGTCAGCTCTTAGAAAGCTCTTCATTTGACTTCTATTATGTGTAACAAATAAAGGTAGCTGATTTTTCAGGGTTCTATACAAATGACCATGAACCTCAGTCTTTTATACTCTATTAATACTGAAGCTGTTGAAATCATTTACAGTAATATTTATTGTTAAATTTCAGTGGACATAATTTGCCTGTTGACATCATTGCTATTACTCAAATTGCATTCTAAGGAGTTAACCAAGACTTTGGCCTAGAAGTTGCAGTATGCCGGAAACCCGCCGGTGCCACCATGGGCTGCAGTTAATGGCTACCCAAAATCATAGCACAGGCAGCCCCGGTATTTTGGTGCTGCCTGCTAATTTAAATTAATGCAGTGCTAAATCTACCATGCAACCCTCTTTTTCCGGTGCAACTCTCAGCAGGAGGCCCAATGTAGCCTGGCCGTAGCATCCCTGAAGCAAGAACAGCGTTGTCTTAAAGCTAGCCTGTCATTTTAGAAAGCAGTGTCGGTCCCATAAAGGGGAACTGCCTTCTAAAATGAAAAAAATAAAAATCATTTAAAAATAGGCAGTTTTTAGCCCTTAGAGCTCAACTGCCTTCTGGGGGAAAAAAAGCATTTAAAACAATTCCCAAATGGCAGTCTTCAGTTCTTAAAGCTAAATTGCCTTCCGCACCTAAAAAAAAAAAATGGTAAAAGTGTTTCAGCACTAACACAAATGGGTCAACGTGCCAAGGAAGGGGCACCCAGGGTCTCATGCGCAGCAATCCAGCTTTGTTCAGGGGTCAACACTGCAAGAGAGGTCCTCTACCCAAAGGGGCCAGGAGGCCCTCCGGAAAGAACAATGTGGGACCAGATCACCGAGGCCATCACTGCCAGCAGTGTCGCCCCCCCACGACCTAGCTCCAGTGCCCAAAGAAGCTGCAGGACCTCAGACCACTGGTCAAGGTCAGTGAATGCATCTTCAAAAGTTGTCTTCTACCAACTGCACCACTAGCCTCACAGACTTCTCAATGCACGGCTTCCCCCCGCCCCCACTAATCACGCACCTACCAACAATCTGTACCAATCACGAGGCACACCTCCCATTCCTAGCTTCACCTCACCCCCTTGGAGGAGACGGTGCTGGTCGTTCTTGCCAGGAGCATGGCTGAGCCCTTGACCAGTGGCAGGGCAGAAAGGATACAAGGGGCTGGATTTTGAATGACCCATGGAGTCGGGTTTGGAGGCGTGCGGGGGGTTAAATTTCTGGGGTCGGGGGTCCCGACCCCATCCCGCCTCCACGCAATTTTGACAAAATCAGTCGCAGGGTTCCCGACTCCGTCCCGCCTCCAAGAGGCGGGAGAGGCCATTAAAGCCCTTAACAAGCTCTAAATTGGCGCTGTAATGCGATTTTCAAACGTTTTAGCTAGTTTAACCCTTTTCTGACGTGAAGCACGCCTGGTGTGAAACACTCCAGTGAAACCTGGCGGGAGCACAAGTGGATAGCTGACTATTGGCTGCAGGTCCACTATTACAACGGAGATGTGATGAAGGTAGTAGTAGTATTAGGTGGTGTGAAAGTCGCGTGTGATGCTGTTGCATTGAATGTGTTCAGAGACTGCCTGGCCTTTGGTGTGAGGGGACTTGGATGCAAAAAAATTCTCATTCTCTCCCTCTCCCCTCTCCCCTCTCCCCTCTCCCCTCTCCCCTCTCCCCTCTCTCCTCTCTCCTCTCTCCTCTCTCCTCTCTCCTCTCTCCTCTCTCCTCTCTCCTCTCCCGCCACCCCCGCCCGGTCCACTCACATCAAAAGCAAGGCAGGT
Organism: Squalus acanthias; assembly: GCA_030390025.1. NCBI lineage: Eukaryota > Metazoa > Chordata > Chondrichthyes > Squaliformes > Squalidae > Squalus > Squalus acanthias. Next base: position 74,673,786 of record CM059433.1, on the reverse strand, counting down.
CCTCTCTCACCAACAGTCTCTCAGACTAGGCAGTCAGCAATGATGACATCATCAGAGGTGACTTTCAGACTGAAACCACTAATTAGTTCATGGGTTCCCACATGCTGGAACTCAATTGACCAATTAAGTGAAAATGTCATCATTCTTCCACATTCAACTGGAGTCGGGGGGGAAACACGAAATGCAGATGACACGACCCCAACCCGACCCCAAGACAAAATCCAGCCCAAGATGTTTGTATCCTCATGCTTTATCCTCCTTCTCACATCCCACTTCCCCCTCATCCCACAATATCTTCTGATTTACAAGGTGTGCATGGCATAACCATGCAGCTCTTGCTTTCCCGCCCTCGCCTCACCACAACTCTACCTTTACGCGTTCCACATTTCATACACCCAAGAAATCCACCCTGCTCAGCCACTGGTTGACCAAGAAGAGGGAGAGGAGAGTGAAGAAGAAGAAGAAACACCTCACTCGATTTGACATTCCCAGCCCCCAGCTCCTAGAGGTTGTCCTGCAAGGCCATCTGCAGTGTTCCCCACAGAAAGTCAGCAGCCTTCCACCAGCCATGCTGCAGCCACTGGGGTAACACTGCATGAGATCACTAGGATAGGCAAAGACACACACAAGACAGTCACTAAGGGACTGCACAATGGTGATCAGTTGATTTCTTGATGTCATATTGGATGGATAGATGTATAAAGTTGGATTGGAAAGTTTGCTTTCTGGTGGCTTTTATTTCAGCATTGTGGCTAAGAGGACGCTGTGATGGTCAGCAACAAAGGGAAGGAAAGATGTGGGACAAATGTTGAAAGGGTAATTGGGGTTGTGGTCACTGGTACCACAGGTGGATGATTCCATCCCAGATATCCCGGCCAGAAAGGGGCTGTCTGGGTGCATCCTTTCTTCCGCTTCCTCCTCTTCTGCTTCCTCCTCTTCTGCTTCTTCATCTTCCCTCTGCGAGCGGATGCTGGAAATCTGAAATGAAAGCAGAAAATGCTGGAAATACTCAGTGGGTCAGGCGGCATCTTGACCTGAGACATGAACTCTGTTTGTCTCTCCATGGATGCTGCCAGACCTGCTGAGTATTTCCAGCATTTTCTGTCTTCTCAGAGGCCTTCCTTTACCATCCGAAGCCTTGTAAGCACCCAGCAGCACTCCTTGCACTCCCTGCACACTTTAAAAACTTTTTAACATCTATTGCACCAAGCCTCCACTTCAATAAAATATTTTTAAAAAGTCCAATAGCTTAAATCCAAACTTACCTGAAAGATGTGTGTGTCCCTTTAAGAAGCGCTGACAGCGTCTCTGTAGGTCTGCTTTACGCACACTTTTCGGAGTGTGCTTAGGACCCGGTGGTAAACTCAACGAAAAAGTCAAAGTTTGCAGAGCGTGGCATCAAGTCGGCGTTGCATGCCGACTGATGTCACGCTCTGCTGATTTATATTTCTCGGGCCAGCGCTGCTAACGGCAGTGCTATGGCTCTTACCAAAATGGTGGCTGCCGAGTCCTGCCGTGAAGGCCGGCGGAAGTGAGATGGCAGCCATTTCTTTTTCCCGAAACGGGTCTTAACGGCCAGCGGTAAGTCGGCCAATTTCTAGGCCTTTATCTTTTAGATAGCTATGAAGCTGAGTTAGTTAATTGTGAGGTCGACAAAAGGTTTTCAAAAAAAATCATAGCAAGGTTTACTTGCTTGAGAAACCTAGCTGAAAGGCTGAGGCCTGTACAGACATTACTACAAAGGCTGAAAATAAAATGAGCCATGAAGCTTAGTGGCTATGATAAGTCTTAAAGTCATGAGATTGGAAATTAATGTTTATGATAATAGTTGATGAATGCTTAACACATAGGTATGCATTACACTATCCATTGTTTTAACAGAGGCATTAACCTGTCGTTAACTTCCCTTTGGATTTATGGAAAGCCTTATTAATGACACATTCCCTTAAAAAGGACACACTTTTAATCTGTGGTTAATGCCTCTGTTAAAATAACAGACAGGGAACATGTTAAGTGTTCATCCACTAATATTGCCAACAGTAATTTCTAGGCTATCATCATTTTAGTATAACCATTCAATACTTCTTTCTGTGAATGTGTCCATTACTTATAAAATTTGTGACAGACTTCACACAGAAATTCATGACTGTTCCAGGAATCTACCACCTCAAGGAGATCCAAGTTTTATTATTATGGTAGGCATACTGATTTCCACATGGTGAGCAAATTATATATTTTAACCATGCAATAATTAAATAAGAAATTCTCAGTCACACTAATCATCTCTACATGGTAAAGCATAAGAACAACTTGCCAATGCTTGAAATAATGATGTGGCTTATGTTTCAGTGGCTTGTTCCTAATGAGCTACAGTTGTTTTCTATATTTCTAAGGAAATTGCTGATGTTTGCAAACTAAGAGACAAAATTAAATTGCTTGAATATATTTCACCTTGAAGATATAAAAGTAAATTTACTGATCCTGCATCCCAGCCACTTTCAAAGGGAGCAAGGTTGGAGGTATCGCCACAATAATGATTTTACGAATCACACTACATTTGAGCATCGCTTCCCACTGGAATTGTGGGATTGTGAATTTACCTTATAACATTTCCCAACAAATTGCTCAACAGAAATTCAATTATTTTGATAAAGTGTGATGAGGTAGGATAGAAGTTACACAACTTTGAAATATATGCATGAATTGTTGCCTTTAATTTGGGCTAATTGTCTGAAATTGTTGCTTTTGATTTGTTTTGAAATGTCTATTGTGTTTTAACAGAAGGTTTAAGTTTTATATTTTCACACTAACAAGTGTCATTTGTCATCCTTGGAAAGTGGTAAAGTTATCACCATTAACAGCAATTATTTCTAGGTTGGTTTTATCAGAGACATTTGACATTCAGTTTACATAAAATAAAAATGTTTTAGTTTTTTCAAATCATCATAGTACTCATTAAGAAAGTTTGTAATCATAGGAATGTTCTCATATATATCCGGGAGGAGGAAAGGTTCCCAGAATATAGCGTCCAAGGGTAGTTACACTACAGGTTGCGAGGAAAAGAGAAGCAGAGGAACTAGTGACCATCCTCACAGGAAGCAAAGAGAGACAGGGAAAGAGACAAGGCAGAAAGAGACCCATTGGGAGGCGTAACAAACAAACAGGAGGATTGGACGAGATTACAAAGGACATAAACAGACTAGGAGAATGGGCAGATAAGTGGCAGATATAGTTTAATACAGAAAACATGTGAGCTAATGCATTTTGAGAGGTAAATCAAAGACAAGATGTTATGATCTCAAGCTAAACACTAAATGGGGAGATTAAAATAAATATTTTCATACAAAGAGTTATTAGAATGTAAAATGGCATAAGTAGAAGAAAATAAAAGGGCATAGGATTACTTTGCAGAAATGTAGGAACAAATTTAAATTTAAAGGTGGCAAGATGTGCTAAAGGTTTTGTTTCTTAACCTTTAGTTGTCCAATGCATTTTTAATGAAAACGTTTTCATATTGCTTTAATGGCTATCCACACACTTCTGCAGTACTGATAATAGACATATATCAGTGGATAAAGAATAGAAAATGGTGTTTTAATGGATGAGAATAATTATGTTGTTATGTTGCATAGTGTGGAAAGGGTAGGACATCTAATCAGCAAAGTTCCTTTATGAACCCTTAATATGCTTGTTTTTCATTGCCGTGTGCACTATTGTAACGCAACCCATTGACCTATATAAAATAAATCAACTAACCAAATGAGTTAACACCTGTATTAAAATAGCAGATTGAGAAATATCATAAATAAGTTAAATCTTCATATGCTATAATGACCAAGAGTAATTTCTAGCCTAATGTTTTAAAATATTTTCAAGGATGGGATTTACATTATTTGTGACACTTTATTTCAATCATTCATTGTTCCTTGAAATGTAGTAAAAATTGGCTGTGGAAACATATCCCGGTGGTAAAAACAGATTGCATTTAACTTTTATACTGAAATTCTACTACATTTTTATTTATTATTGTATGCCTGTCGTCTAAGTAGTTTTGTATTGATATTGAATAAATCTTACACCAGCTTGTGATGATGAATGCACTGGACTTCTGCTGAATGACCTTGAACACCTTAATCAACTGATGACAAGGCTGAATCTCTCTGGACCCCTACCTCCTCCTTATAAGGTGCTTTACAGATATGAAAATGTGTCTCAAGAGTTGAAGGCAAGTACATATTTGTATCTCAAACTAGTCTTTCAAGATATACTAACTAAACTAGGTGAAAAAGAATAACAAAGACAAATAAAGGTGTATTGAAAATATTGATTTGCTGTTTTTAATGTATTTTGATGGTATTATAACAGTTGTAAAAGTCAGCATTTTTATTCTGTTTATGTTTCGTTAACAAAGATGCTCTTATAACCAACAAATTGTGAATATTTTTTGTTAAGAGATAAATAGTACATGCAATTAAGCAACAATTTACATTTGTTTGTAGCACAGACAGTGACAGGATGATAAATTTATCAAAAACTGAGGGAGACATATAAGGGCCGATCTTACAGAGCATATTAAGAATTCAGGTGTGCCATAATGGTCTGAAAATCATGAACTATATGTGGTTAAATTTACAAGATGTGCTGCCGACGGGTGAGGTTACTTACCAGAAATACAGACTCATAAAATTGCTCCTCTCTTGCCGAGGATAGTTTACACAAACAGATTGTTACAAGTTTAGGGTCTTGCCTTAGACACTCTCTTGGCTGTAACAGTGCTGGTCACTTCCATAAGCAATCTGAGCATTTTCTGTTCAAGGGTGTGCCCATACTGCCTGATATCTAACTGTACAACAGCACAACGCAGGGTGTAACAATAGTATCCCCTTGTCATCTGAAATGAATATTCATTTCTTTCGCAGTGCACTTCCTCAATCCGTTTGAAGGTGGGCTGACAAAACACTTGTTAAGACAAGGCCAGATAGAAATCATTAACAACAACAATGTGCATTTATAGAGCACCTTTAACATAGAAAAAACATCCCACTGCGCTTCAAAGAAGCGGAATCAGACAAAAAATGGATGCCGAGCCAAAGTAGGAGATATTAGGAGGGGTGACCAAAAACTCAAAGAGGTGGGTTTTAAGGAGGGTCTTAAAGGAGGAGAGGGAGGTAGTGAGAAGGGAATTCCAGAGTATGGGATCTAAGTGACTAAAGGCATGGCCGCCAATGGTGGGGTGAAGGGAAGATGAGATGCACAAGAGGCCAGAGTCAGAGGAACAGAGAGTTTGGGGGAAGAGTTGTAGGGCTGGAGGAGTTTACAGAAATAGGGTGTGGTGAGGCCATGAAGGGATTTAAACACAAGGATGAGAATTTGGAGGAATTGGGTGATGGGAAACCAGTATAGGTCTGTGAGGACAGAGGTGATGGATGAGTGGGACTTGGTGCAGGATAGGATACGGACAGCAGAGTTTTAGATGAACTGAAGCCAATGGAGGATGAAGGGTGGGAGGCTGGCCAGAGAGCATTAGAATAGTTCAGTCTGGGTTACTTGTGTATGTGGGTCTCATTATAGCCCTGATATTAATGCAAATTGCTTTAAATATGTACCACAATGAATTTCTGGTGTTTTCTCACCATTTAACTCTGTGTGCACTACTCACCAGTTTATAGTGGGCACTTGAAGGCTTCACCCGATTAGCTGGAGAATATCCATTCTTAAAGTTGGGACTGGGTGGTTTTTAGAATGTTGCTTTCTGCTGCCAATTCGTGATTTATCATACCTTTGTTTCTACATTATCGGTTGTGCAGTAGTTTTTTCTCCTGCTGTTTGCCGCTAATTTTTTTTTACACTATAGGGCTCCTTTTGCACAGACTTCTACTCACAGCATTGTTTCTACCACAAACTGCCAACCTCAGCTCTATCCAGACTGCTCAGTATGGGTATTGTACTGGGCCTTGGCAATGGCTGCCATGAATATGGAGAAGAAAGAGGAAATCGGGCAGAGGGAAGAAAGGCAGGTGCAATTGCGCCTCAGTGATCTGGTCCCTACTCAGAATTATAGTCCAGGTTCTATATTTTGGCCTGGCATATCTACTTAGTCATGTTTGAGGAGACTTGCCCTCACCTGATTCATGACAGTTATGGCATCGACTGAAGTCTGACCTATAGACAATGGCCCTAAATTTCCAAATAGTTCTCCCAATCGTCTGTCATTACTTCAACGGGAGATTGGCATAACACCTAGAGAAACAGAGTTAATGGCTGTATTTAGTCATTTGTGCTATTTCTTTGGGGTTCCGCCAATCTCCTGCGAGAGAACCCGCACAGAAATTTCAGGTGAAGGCCTTGCACAGGGACAGCTCTGGTTGTTGCTATGAAATTCAACACTGCATTCAACGTTTAAGCTACTAGATCCTCTCAAACCACCACTGGTGACATCTGCCACATTAATCAGACTTCAGTCCACCACCACATCAAGCAGATCACAGAAGCTTTGTTTGCCAGGGCACTCATTTTCTTGCTTTCAGCACAAGGAGGAGGCAACAGCACTTTTACCATATGGCAGACTTCCTAAAGTACACAGTCTCATTAATGACATACATATTGCCCCATTTATTAACATGCGTATAACTATAAAGGCCCCTAACAACAAAACATGGGCATACGACTCGGAAAGGCTATCATTCCATTAATGTACAAATGGTGCCAGCACTATTTTAATGAGCAGGCAGACAGAATGATGGCTGCAGGCTCCCTTCCTCTATTGTTGCTTGTTATGCTGCCACCTCCACTTGCTGCTCCTCACTGGTGCTACCTCTTGATGCTCTCTATCTTATTCCTCCAAACTGAATGGGCTGGATTTTGTCAGCCCCGAGGAGGCGGGTATGGAGGCGGGAATGCTGGTAAAGTTGCAGAAAGTGGGGGTGGATGACAAACCCGCCCCCCTCCCGCCTCCGTGCCCTCTTGCCAGGAGGCGGGAAGATGTCCTGCTTTGGGTCCCGTCTCCTCGAGGCGGGAAAGGGATTAAATCCTTTTAACTGCCTGTTAACAGGTAGTTAACAGGCAGAAAAAAGGATTAGTCCCATTTTACCTTTTTAGGTGAAGGCTTCCCGACCTCGGAGAACCCCGCCGGGTTGGAGGAGTCGAGTAGGAGGTCTGCGGGGGTTGGAGGCACCTGAAAGTAAGATGTAGAGGTGAGTGATGGGTGCAAGTGTGGAGTGGTAAGTATGTAAGGTGAGTGTTAAGTGTTAAAAATGTTCACTTACCTTGTTTTCTGCTTACAGCCTTCATCCTCTCTGGATCGGGAGTCCCGACATCTTTCTTGTCGATTTCACAGACTGGCTGTTGGATCCTCCAAACCAACAGTCATCTGAAATCTACAAAGTTGAAAGGTTTGATGAGTCCTGAACACAAGTACTCATCAAACTACAGAGAATGTCAGTGTTTGACAGCTTCACAGAGCTGTCAAACGCTGACATTTCTTCTTTCAAGAAGTCTTGACAGATAGCACGTCTGACGTTGACGTGCTCTGTCAGTGACTTCCCCTTAATTGGCCTGCAGAGCCCGCAGGGCGGGCTTAACAAGGTCAATCAGGGGAAAATTCCTCTGGTTGGCCAGAACATGATGGAGGCGGGACTTAGACCCGACAAGCAGCAGTCCCTCCTCCAGCACGTCTCCATTCACAAAATCCAGCCCAATGTTTCTGTGCTTGTGCCTAACTATTGTGGAATGCTCATGCGATCAGACAGCTTTTTGCTCTTCCCTGGTACCAACCACATAATCCTGGTAGCTCCCTGCACAAAGAGAAAGGGGACATGAGTTAGTATGAGGAATACAGCAAATTGCTGTGCACATAGTAGCAAGGCCAATACAATCCAATGCTGCTATTGGGCAGATGTGCTGCATGTGGTTCACTGAGTGATTTTAAGGACCAGCAAGAAAAAGTTGAAGGGAAAGCTTATCTTGTTGGGATGCCAGGAGATGGCATTTACACACCTAGCCATCTACTCTGCCTACTGCTCATTGACCTCCAAAATTTCCACCTTCCTCTTCTGCACCTCCTCCGGCAGCACATCCAAATTTTCTTCAGTGAAGGAGCAGTTCTGCCACTTGCTCTGGACATCTTTGTGCCAAAAAAGTCAGCCTTTATTCAAATCTAAGCAGCCCTTGAAGAGCTGCTGCACTACTGTTGCACCTTGGAAATGTACAGACAGTGGGGGTAATTTTGACTTTGGGTGATCGTGTAAAACAGACGATATCAATTCAGCCACCTGTTATATATCTCTCCCGCTTTTCATTTCCATTGACTTCTGTGGATAAAATTTATGATTTGGTTGAGTTTCTTTGGTATTTTTCTTGTATCATTCCACTAAGATATATTAAAAGATTATGCTATTCATCATAGCTGGCATAATGGTACGAAAGGTTTGGTGCTTTATATTTCATAACATTAGTGTGTTATGCAGTAAACGAGAGTTCAACAGTGGAAAGTACAAAGTGTTCATGAATGGCTCGTATACTAATTGTGTTTTAAACCAACAAAGCTGCAATATAGTAAGTTATATAGGGGGAAAAATTCAGTTGGTTGCGCCTCCCGTTAGCGCCTTAAGAGGGCGCTAATGGGGCGCAAAGCAACTAGCGCAGGGTGCAGCGATGTTTGCGCCGCTCGCGAACTTAACTAGAAATTTTGCGGCGGCGCTAAACACTACTGCCACGATCTCCTGCGCCGGCAGATCGTGACATCAGTGGAGTGCGCAACGCCCCAGTATCGCCCCAGAGCGGATATTGAGTGGCGCCCCCTGCCTTACCGCCTGACGCTAGCAACGACAGGTTGAGGGGAGCGTTCTGCAGTCATGAAGGGAAAGGGGGAGCGCTATTTAAAGGTGACCGCTTCCTGCCTTTTATTGTTGGTGCCATTTTTGAACTACACATTCTGAGAGAGAGAGAGAGAGACTTCTGGAGAGATTCAACGTTGTGTGAAGGAGTTTTGGGTACTAAGCAGCACTTTGCAGGTTCATTTTGATTTACCATTCCTTGTATCGATTTAGAAAAGACTGTGGGGGCTGCACTCTGAGCTCTTTGCCTGGTACTCTCCATTGTTCTTTCCAGCAGATTTGATGTGCAGGTCTCTCCAGGCCGAGATTCAAGGCTGCAATGAGCAGGATGTGGATGGAAAGCAAGATTAACCATCCCCTTTAAGAACTGGCCCGTGCCATTGTGTGTGTGCTCCATTGCTGACTGACATTACATGAGCTTCGCCAGCGCTCTGAGGTAGCGCCTCGCTCCTCGGCCTTTGCGCCTTAAGACAGGTGTGAAGCGCCTGATTTAGCGCTCCAATCAGCTCCAGGGGCGATAAAAGTCAAGTTTGCAGTCGGTGGCGATAATTAGCGCCAGGCGCTAATCTTTGCGCACGACCGATAATTGCGCCCCAAATGGGGCGATACTGAATTTCTCCCCCATAGTTTTGGTGCTATGTATGCTTATTGTGAATGCCTCCTGTAATCAGTGAACTTGTTCATATGTCTGCAGTACCTAATGTCACCTCAGAGAGCTCCAGAGAGACTCCTACAGCTGGCTGATAGTAACCTGGACACCTTGATCACAGAGATGGATGAGTTACTGAACAGGGTAAAGGACAGTAATGTAAACTTAACATCAAAATATAGATGAATACTTAAAATTTCTGCTTGGCAAAACCTGATTTCAGCACGTATATTGCAATGTAACCTGATGAGAGGATCTAGAGCTAGTTTATTTAATATTTTAGCCTTTTGTGATAAAACATTTGTGAAGTAATTATTTCTTTACTGCATTCGTGAACTTCTATTTCTAATTCTAAAATACTTTTAATAAATAGAAATAAAGATTAAATGTATAGCAAGCAGACTAAAAATTACAGTTGCTATGCTCTTACGAGTTTAAAAATGAACAAATTGTTATAAAATTCTGAATATGTTCTAAATTTGACCACAAGCAAAAGTAAATTTACAAATTAATTTTAAAATAATATTAATTCAAACGCTCTTTAGTGGATGAAATCATTTTTTTAACTGAATTATTTTTATATTATAATTAGACAACGAAAGTTTCAGCAGATGGTGAGCAAACTGATAAGGACACCAAGAAGACTCAGAAACGAGCAATGGAGTTAGAAAAATCCATCAAATATACGATGATGGCTTCTCAAGGTATATAAATGTCATCAGGATGCTTTTTTAAAATCATTTTCTGTGGCTCTTGGCTTCTGATAGTGTTGTAATTTCACATAATATGATCGGCAACTACATGTCCAAAGATTTCAGACCGTGACAATGATATGCTTATTTATTGGAGTATTCTAAGTCTTATTCACACTCCAAGCTGCTGTTCACAAAAACAAACCTATCTATTTGTGTAAAGCCGATTGATCGGTAAGTTTTCTTTTTTACATTTATCACCACCACCACCGGTTTTCTCTTTGTTGCCTGTTGACCATTGTGCATTTAACCTTTCAGTCTGTCTCCGCACCATAACTACCTCTCCATGGTCAATTTAGAGAAGACAGAGGTGGTGTGAGGTAGGACACTTTCTGTACCCCTTTCCCACCAGCAAAACCAATGTGCAAGGCCCTGACCTAAGTTTGAAGTATCTTTATGGAGGAATGAAAAGTGTAGGTATAGGTATCCGCAATGGTGGCACTTTTCCAACTGATATCATTGCATTTTGTACAGCATTGGCTAAGGGATAGAAAACAGAGTTGCAGTGAATGGCTGTGTTTTGGACTGGAGAGAGGTATATATTGGCGTTCTCCAAGGTTCAGTACTAAGACCACTGCTGTTTTTGATATACATTAATGACTTGGACTTGGTGGGTCCAGGGCACAATCTTGAAATTTGCAGATGACACAAAACTTGGAAGTGTAGTAAACAATGAGGAAGATAGTAATAGATTTCAAGAAGACATAGACAGGCTGGTGGAATGGGCAGACACATGGCAGATGAAATTCAACGCAGAGAAGTGTGAGGTGATACATTTTGGTAGGAAGAATAAGGAGAGACCATATACACTAAATGGTACAATTTTAAAGGGGGTGCAAGAACAGAGAGACCTGAGGGTGCTTGTGCACAAATCTTTGAAGGTGGCAGGACAGGTTAACAAAGCAGTTAATAAAGCATATGGGATCCTGGGTTTTATAAATAGAGGCAGAGGGCTGGATTTTCTCAATGGAGACGAGTTGGAGGCGAGACTGCTGCTTGTCGTGTCAATGTTCCGCCTCCATCCTTGTCTGACCAACCAGAGGGATTTTCCCCTGATTGACCTTGTTAAGCCTGCCCTGCGGGCTCAGCAGGCCAATTAGGGAGGAAGTCACTGACAGAGCACGTCAACGTCAGACGTGCTATCTGTCAAGACTTCTTGGAAGAAGAAATGTCAGCGTTTGACAGCTCTGTGAAGCTGTCAAACACTGACATTCTCTGTAGTTTGATGAGTACTTGTGTTCAGGACTCATAAACCTTTCAACTTTGCCGATTTCAGATGGCTGTTGGTTCGGTGGATCCAACAGCCAGTCTGTGAAATCAACAACGAGGATGTCGGGTCTCCCAATCCAGAGAGGATGAAGGCTGTAGGAAGAAAACAAGGTAAGTGAACATTTTTTTACACTTATCACTCACCTTACATACTTACCACTCAACACTTGCACCCATCACTCACCTCTACATCTTACTTCCAGGTGCCTCCGACCGCCGCAGACCTCCTCCACGTCTCCTCCAACCCGACGGTGCTCTCCGAGGTCGGGAAGCCTTCACCTGTGAAGGTAAAGTGGCACTAATCCTTTTTTCTGCCTGTTAACTACTGTTAACAGGCAGTTAAAAGTATTTAATGCCTTTCCCGTCTCCAGGAGACGGGACCCGAAGCAGCACATCTTCCTGCCTCCTGGCAAAAGGGCATGGAAATGGGATGGGGGCGGGTTTGCCATCCGCCCCCACTTTCCGCTACTTTACCGGCTGTCCCGCCTCCATGCCCGCCTCCTCGGGGCTTGGAAAATCCAGCCCATAGAGTGCAAAAGCCAGGAAGTTATGGTAAACCAATATAAAACACTAGTTCGGCCCCAGCTGGAGTATTGTGCCCAATTCTGGGCACCACACTTTAGGAAGGGCATAAAGGCTTTTGAGAGGGTACAGATGAGATTTACTAGAATGGTTCCAGGGATGAGGGAATATAGTTAAGTGGATAGACTGGAGAAGCTGGGGTTGTTCTCCTTGGAGCAGAGAAGGCTAAGAGGAGATTTAATGGAGGTGCTTAAAATCATGAAGGATTATGCTAGAGTAAATAAAGAGAAACTGTTTCCAATGGCTGAAGGGTTGCTAACGAGAGGGCACAGATTTAAGGTAATTGGCAAAAGAACCTGAGGCGACATGAGGAAAAACTTTTTTACCCAACGAGTGATTAGGATAGGGTGGTGGGGACAGAGTCAATGGTGGCCTCCAAAAGGGAATTGGATAAATACTTGAAGGAGAAAAAATTGCAGGGGTATGGGGAAAGAGCGGGGGAGTGAGACTAACTGGATTGCTTTTGGAAAAGCTGGCACAGACTCGATGGGCTGAATGGCCTCCTTCTGTGCTGTACTATTCTATGATTCTATGAATTATGTGGTTGTATTGTAAGACAGGCAGCCCACGTGTCAGTTAACATGTAGGAGTAAGCGACTTCCAATATCAATTGTGAGGATTCTATAAAGTCTGTCAGTGTGAGAACATGAGAACTGTTGAAATTTTGCATAATTAAGGCTTCAGGTTTGAGTTTCACACAGTCTTAGGATTAAAAAGTAAATAGTCATTCTGTGCATTTATGGTAATATTATCAAATCAGATAGCTAATCAGTTATTTCGAACATGGCACCACTGTGCTTAGAATTAGACATAAACAAAAATATTAAGGCCAAATTTACAAAATTATGCTCCCTGTGGGAATACTGACTCACCTCTTTTTCAGCCAATGTCAAAAGCAAATGAACTGGTTATTCACCTTGTTTTTTTTGATGTGTGCAAATTGGCATCTGTGTACACTGATATAATGATTACTGATTTCCAAAGTAATTCATTTTGTGTGAAACACTTTGACACATTTCTGAGAGACATTATAATAATGTGCTATATAAATGTAAATCTTGCAATGTATTGGAATTTTGTAATTTGAAATTGTTTCCTTTTGTTTTTCCAGATTTAAAAGAAAAATCTAAAAAATTAAATGAAACCCTTAGAGTCAGAGATGGGGTTACAGAAAAAAACCTACAACACATGCAGAAGGATGTTGAAAAGATGATGGTAGAGATGCGTGAGCGATCATTTGACAAACACGAGGAAATGGCTGAAGATGAACTTGAGTATGTAGTTTGAGCCTTTGTATTGTTCACATACTATAATCTTACTTCAACACTGAGTATTTCGTTCAGTAAGAATTCTAAGCATGAATTGCAAAATTAAGTTTTTAATCAACAATAAAATAATTATTTAATACATTAATTAAGTAAAATGGTGATGGCAAATTGCAAATCCTGGAGGGAGAAAGAGGAAGGGGGACATTGGATAATAAAAGAACAGGCAGAAGCACATCAAACAGGTGCTTAGAGGGTCCAACGAGACCTAAAAGAATTCATAACAGCTGAAGCAGAATATAACAGTAAAAACTCTTTCAGTACCACAGCAGCAAGAGGGTGGTCAGGGAAGAGATGTGAAACATAAATAAGCAAATGGACTTGAAACTGAGGACAAGCAGAAAATACTTAATATTCTGAATGATTTCTTCCTCCAAGTATTCACTAAGGAAGACACGAGCAACATGCTACCCCAAACATTGTTAACCAAGGTGGAATTTGTGTGTTTGATATAAATACAATGGAAGTCCTAGACAGGCTTAAAGGACTAAAAACAAATGGTATTATATAGATGGTATTTATCCCAGCATGCTGAGAGACACTACAGAGGAAATGTGTGAGGTACCAATAGATTGGAAATGGAGAAATGTTCCAAAAAGGGTGACAAACCAGATACAGGCAAATACAAACCCATTATTCTCAACTTCAGTTCCTTGTAAAATAATGGAATCAGTTATCAGGAGAAAATTTGTAGATTATACAAGAATAATCTAGTTAACAGCAATCAACGTGGCTTTAAATAGGGAATTACAGCCTGACAAATCTCCAAGACTTCTATGAGGAAGTGTCAGTGGGAAACCCTGTGATCTTCTGTACCTGGACTTTCGAAAAGCATTTGACAAAGTTTCACATGACATTCTACTAGTTAAGCTCAAAGTTGTAAAGTATTCAGGGTGAATCTTGGGAATGAATAAGAAACTGGCTGAAGGGTAGAAATCAACGGCTGTTTTTGAGAGGAGTTATGTCAAGCTGGGGAGAGTTTTGAGTGTGTTGCCCACATCGCACGGTTGGGACCACAACTGTTTCTAATTTACATCAACGACTTGGATTCAGAAAATCAGTGCAAAATAGTCAAATGTGTAGATGGGAGGGTAGTGGAATTGAAGGAGGTGATTAAACTGTATAGTGCTCTGGTTAGACTGCACTTGAATATGGTGTTTAGTTCTGGTTGTGGAGAAACAAAGAGAGACATTCAAGCACTTGAAACAGTTCAGAGCAAAGCCCCATAAGACTGGTTCCTCAGAGCTGATTTTAACTTGGCTAAATCGGTGTTAACAAGGTGTTAATGGCCTCATAATGGGGTCAGTAGGTTTACTACCCTGTTAATGTCGGCACTCTGACTGCTGCCATTTTTAAAGGGGTCTACTGCTGGGTGCTTCAGCCTGCCTTTTTAGGTGGCAGGCTCCTTTTAATATGCAAATTGGGGTCCTATGTTGTGCATAGGATCGCGATTGCCATTTTAGGACTGAACTGAGTGGAACATGCGCAATGCTTTCTCTGACCAGTTTAATATATGGTACAGCAGACGCGGCCCCAAAAAGGCAAGTTTTAAATTATTTCTGTGGTGCCAGCAGGAGCAGGAGTGCTGCCACCCAAGACTTACCCTGCTGCTGCTGGCCTGCCCGAATCCGGCAAGCTGCATTGAGATGCCCCATAGGTACCAGCAGCTCGCCGGTTCTATTTAAATGAGGCCTCAACCTCGCAATGGTTCCGGCCTCTTCGCTCCCGGCCCAGGTGAGCGACCGGCACACTCCACCGCTCGGCCACCTGAAAGTTAAAATCTCCCCCCTAGTGTCAGTGGATTGAGTTATATGAAAAAGCTGGAGAAACTTGAACTTTTCAGCCTAGAAAGGTAGGCAGCCAATAGGTGATCTTCTACAGGTGTGTAGGATTGTTAAAATAATGGAAAAAAGTAAATTTGGAATATCACTTTAATTTAAATTTTTAGAGTAGGGTAAGGGACATGGGTTCAATCTAGCAAAAGGTAAATTTAAGACTGCTATCAAGGGATAATTCTTCACATGGCAAACAATCAACACTTGGAATGAACTTCCACATGCAGTAGTGGAGGTGAAAACCTTGGCATCATTTAAGAAATGAATTAGATGCAGTGGGGGGATTGCCGAGTCCATTTAGGTGGATGAATTAAAATCGGCTAAATCGCCTTCCGCACCTGTAATTATCTTGTGATTTGTGAAATTGATTAATTGCTCTATGATGTGAAATTTCTGGGCTACTGCAAAGATCTGGTTAGCACTGAAATACAATCGAAGCGGCCAATTATCCTAGCACCTCCCCCTACCCTTACCTCGGTGCTGTCCAAGAGCAGCATAAGAGAAGTACACTGCTTCTATCCAAGCCCAGCAGTGCCGATATTTCCTATCACTGGCCATTAACATGCTCTGGGGCAACCTTGGGAAAATGTGCATTCCCTGGTGCAAGGGTCTTATATGTTTGTTTCATAAAGTACAAACTTTTTTAATTGTCCTAATATCTTAATGGTTTTGAACTTCAGTGCTGCCATTGTACTTTTGGAGAAGGTGAAAAAGATGTTTAGTGATCCCCATAAGACCACTCAAGGGCTGAAGGATGAAGTCATGAACAAAATAGCTGATTACAAAGACAAATTTGAAGAAGCCCAAGAGCTATTGAAAGAAGCACAAGGAAAAATTGAAAAGACTAATCGCCTGTCTGCTGTTAATCAAAAAAACATGACTGCATTGGAGGTAAACAATTATTTCAATCACCCTGGTCCTACTCCCTTCCTAAACCCCTCCCATCTGTGCACTTCTCTCTCGCACTATAGATACCTTCTCCAATCCCATCATTTCAACCAAGGTTTTGGTTACCTATTCTAATCCTCCATGGCTTGGTATCCTTACCCTTATCTATTTTTTTTCTCCCCCTGTAAAGCATTTTGGGGCAGTAAATAAATGCAAGTTTCTGTTTTGACTATGGTGCTACATACTGATTCATTTAGACTTTTATTTTTTTCCCCTACAATGCTCTTCTCTTCTGCTCGTCTCCTGAAGGTATCAATCCCTTTACTGGGCTACAGGTCCACAGTTGTCCCCACTGCAGCACCACCAGAGTTTCCCTGCTGGCACTGATGGGTCACTCTTGATTGCGGGAATCCCTTCAGGAGCCCGCCGTCCACTTGCAATGAGTCCTGAGCCTGGAAAATGGTCAGGGCTGGGGTGGATATGAAGGGTTGGGCGGAAGTCCTGTTCTACCGGAATTCCATCCCATAGAGGAGAATCCCTCTCTTTAGATCTATTTGTAAGGACCAGTATTGGGGCTACTTTAGATCAATTTGATCTGGATGTATTGGCCCTTTTTAAAAAATGGTGCAGTGCATATATGATGTAATTTCTGTTGCCCTGTCATTAATTTCCTGCATCATGGCAATCAGTGTTTCTCATTCTTGGGGGGGAAAAAAGCATTATTTTTTCTGAATGTCTGGTGGAGTAATGGGAGTTCAGAAATGGGCACATGATCTTTGCAGATAAAGGACTGGTGATATCTGGGTACTGGCGATGCATCTACAGGTATCCAGTTAAAATGTGCCTTTTTGGGGCTTTGTAATAACTTTAAAGCACCTACTCTTAGATTTCTAGCACAGTGCTTGGGAACAGTTAAATAATTTGGTCTCCTTTCTAGAACTGAGTTTTGAATGCAGCCAAGTAATTTTAGAAGTATCTTCTTTCTGATACCTGTAGAAGGTTAAAAGTTAGATAAATTCCGACAATTCCAATCAATCTATCCTACTAAATGTGGCACATCATTCATTTGTGTTGTTTTGAGAGACTGGAGAGTTTGAAGAATGGAACTACTACATTTTTGTGATGCAAAATGTTGTTTTCCAACTGCAGTAGTTACTGGTTCCATGTATAAAAGGTCTTACTGCACTGAAGTTTATTAAAAAAATTAAACATAAGAATATTTGCTCATATTGTAAGAGTTGATTCCTTCCCTTTTATTATTTAAATTCAGAAAAGGAAACAGGCAGTTGAAGGTGGTAAAAAGGATACAGAAGATGTACTTAAGGAAGGTCATAATCTTGTAGTTGAAGCCAAACGACTTTTGGAAGCAGTCTCTTTGGGATTAGATGTAAGTAAAAAATTTTTTAAAGAAAAATTAATAATGATAAATGCAACTTCGCTGTGTAATGGCAGAGCATAGTTATTATGTGTGCATAATATAAACAAGGTAGGGGAGAATATCCAGAAATTTCACATCATCGGTCAGTTGGAGGTAAGATAAAGGCCTGGAATTTGCGGTTGGGATGACGGCGAACTGTCAGCTGTCATTCCGCCTTTGAAACTGACCGCAACTTTGGGATTTGGCACAGGCGCATGCAGAAATCCCGAAGTTGCGGTCAGTCATTGACAGCTCTGAAACAGGCTGCGCTGTGCGCTCCCCCCTCCCCACCCACAGAGCCAAATCATTGAAACTGACGAAAACTTCGGCTCTTCCGCAGTAATTACGCTGCTAAATTCCCCACTAAAAGTTAGACCCAAAGGGATTAGGTGTAACTGAGGTCTTGACAGCGTATTGACTGCTAAACAAATGTTAAGGGCCTGGAAAACTAATTTTAATTTTGTGCAGTGTGAAATTTGCCCATTTTAATAAAAATTAACAATTTTAAGACACTTTTCAAAAAGTTTTAAAATTATTTTTTTAAAGTTTGTCCCATCTTTATTTCAGGTTTGCCTTTTCCCCATGTGAGAGCCCCAATCTTTGTTTTGCTCTCTAACATTTTTAAAAAGTTATAATTTTAAGAGCTTAGTAACCTTCTTGTTTGCTGTCTGTGAGAATTCTGCGTTTTGACTGGCTGCTTAGACAGCCTGTTGACATCACAGCAGTTCACAGTAGGGGATTCCCACTAACTTCCATTGATTTGAATTGAAGGTCAGAAAACCCAAAGTTCGCGACACAGGGATTGCGAGATCCTTGTGCAAAGCGTACTTTGGGGCCAGCGGCGAACACCTTCGCTTCGCTGCTGACCGCAAATTCTGGGCAAATTTGCTTAACTTTCAGTAGGATATGAGATCATTTTACCCACTGAATATTATGACTCAGAACCCTGCATTGACTTGTACTAGATTGTCTGTATCATTCTTCATTCATGTCACATCATGGGGAGGCCCACACAAAATATCTGCTTCCAGATCCCTCTAACTTGTAGTTCTAAACTAAAAACATGGTAACAAGGAATAACTTCAAAATACTGTACAGACTGATGCACAACTCTTTTTTGAAGATCTCTTTCTATAACTCAGTAGAATATAGTGCTCCTTTGTTGGCGATCTATCTTTTGTGAAGCAAAGACCAGGGATTTGTATTTCCATGTCAAAATAAATGAGGTAACAAGTCTAGAGTCAGAGTCATAGAGTCATAACGGCACAGAAGGAGGCTATTCGGCCCATTGAGTCCGCGCCGGCTTTCTGCAGAGCAATCCAGTCAGTCCCATTCCCCCGCTCTATCCCCGTAGCCCTGCAAGTTTATTTCCCTCAAGTGCCTATCCAGTCTCCCCTTGAAAACATTGAGTGTCTCCGCTTCCACCACTTCCGTTGGCAGTGAGTTCCAGGTCCACACCACTCGCTGCGTAAAAAAGTTTTTCCTCACATCCCCCCACTGTATCTCTTGGCCAAAACCTTAAATCTGTGTCCCCTTGTCCTTGTACCATTAACTAGTGGGAACAGCCTTTCCCCGTCTAGCCTATCCAAACCCGCCCTAATCTTGTACACCTCTATCAAATCACCATCTATGGTCATACCATGCATAAAAGTGATTTCTATTTAGATACCAGAGATAAAAAAAGGTTTACTTTGACTCTTCTAAAGCTACTTTAGGTCAGCTGATAGAACAGACCTTTTAAATCAGTGAAGTATACATTGCCTCCTGTAAGCCTCAAGTATTTTACTCATGTTGTAGCTGTCACTGTACATTTTGACTTAATTTTGGTGGCGAAATATATCTGGATGGTTCCTGCACATAGAAAAACAGTGAGTAAAAGTGACAACTAATTATGCTATCGTTTATATTAAGCACATTTCTCTTTTGCTTCACAGGAACTAGAAGAGCAAAAACATCTGGATTCATTAACTACAGAGCTAAAATACAAAATGGATGAACTGGCAGCTGGCATTCATGATGAGAAACTTCCAGAACTAGTCCTCCGTGCAGAATATCAAGCTGCAGTACTGAATGACTCATCTGGAATCCTGGATGGGTAAGTTAACAACAGCAACTTGCATTTGCCTTTAACATGGAAAAATTGTGTCAAGGTGCTTCAGAGAAATATAATCGGACAAAAATGGATGCTAAGCCAAAGAAGGCGAAATTGGGAGAGGTGACTAACAACTTGGCCAATGAGGTAGATTTTAAGGAGGATCTTAAAGGAGGAGGGAGAGATGGAAAGATTTAGGGAGGGAATTCCAATGGTGGGGTGAAGGAGAGGAGATGCACAAGAGGCCAGAGTTGGAGGAACAAAAGTCTCTTTACAAAATCAGTTTGAAAAGAACTAATCAGTTTGAAATTCTTGATAGAGAGAAAATCATCAGTTTATATTTCCAAGAAACAGTGCAGGTTAATTAAATTCTCACAGTAGCAAGAAATTCAAGGAAAAGAAGCACTTTATTATTTAAAAGATATTTGCAAAGGGTAATGAGACTGTTTTAGACATATATTATTCGATATTAAAATAAAACAAAGTGCTGGAAATATATAATAGGTGTAATTTTCTGACTTTGGTTACCAGTGGGGAGCTTTACTCACCAATAGCGCAGAACAGAAATTCAGACAGGCATTGTACATAATTTTCTAATCATTGGTTAATTGGTGGAAAATACTGCCCAGATTATATTCAAATTTAAGATATGTGCTACTGGCGGACAAGGTTCCTCACTGATAGCATGAAATTGGAAAACTACCCCAACAGGTCCAACAGCATCTAAAAAGAGAAAAGGCAGCTTAGCAGTTCAGGTAGAGATCTTTCACCAGACCTGAAGTTCTAATGAAGAGTCTCTACCCGAAATGTTAACATTGATTTTCCTCTTTTCAGATAGACCTGCTGTGTATTGCCATGATTTTCTGCATTTGACATTGGTGTGCAGTACCATGGAGTTACAGGGATGCTGATTGGAGCTCCCAATTTGCTGAACTCCCTGTCGTAGCCAAGCAGATTGGGCTGTCTCTATAAGAAAAGATGCCTTCTGGTGGCTGTCAAGGAGTGGCACAGGTGGTGGCCTGGGAGCAGACCAACTGCCTCATCATCTCCGCTGTAGAGCTATGTGGTTTTTCTCTGCAAAGACAAAAAAAACCAAATCAAATCTGATACAACTAATTAATTGGAGGGAAAAACTCCCTTAACAGAAAACAAAATGTTCAACATTTTGTTAAAAAAATGGCAAGTATAAAAATGTTCAAAGTTATAGATATTGCTGATATTTTTGTTTACTGTTGTTTACAAATATATTTTTATCTACAAAATAGCATCCTCGCTGAAGCCAAGAATTTGTCTTTTAATGCAACTGCAGCCTTCAAAGCTTATACTAATATCAAAGACAAAATTGATGAAGCTGAAAAAGTAGCAAAAGAAGCCAAGGATACAGCCAATCAAGCTGTGAGACTGGTAAGGAGGAAGAGTGTCTCTTGTCCCTGAAGAAGTGTTGTATGAATTCTGATTATTACTGTATTGTACCAATATGAACCACTTTCCAATCACTCATTTCTTCATTACTATAATGCGTTATGAAAATAATCAAACAAAATTAAATATATTAGCCCAACAGAGCTTGGGAGCCCCCAAGTCGCAAGGTCTGCGAAGTTTAAACAGTTGAGGTATATATCAACCATGATCTAGTTGAATGGTGGAGTAGACTCGAGGGGCTGAATGGCCTACTCCTGTTCCTGTGTTAAACCAGTAGAGCAACAAGTAAGAAGCAGCCAGCACCATGAGACAGCCGTGGGCTCCAGCTTAGAGTAGTATAGGGAACAGCAACAGTGGGTTTCAATCAAAAGCAAAGGGCGAGAAGCAGCATATTCAACCAGAGGGAGAATGGATGGTGGGATAGTCATGAGGAAGCAACCATTTGGAGAAAAATCAACAGGAAAGCAGCTGGTGGAATCATATAATCATACAGGACAGATGGAGACCATTCAGCCCATTGTGCCTTCTTTGAAAGAGCTGTCCAATTAGTCCCACTCCCCTGCTCTTTCCCCATAGCCCTGCAAATTTTTCCTTTTCAAGTATAGCAGTGGGTAAAGCAAGTGAAGCAGTGAATCTGAGGTAACTGATGTAGCTAAATAATGTGTTAAAATAGCACACAATTTCATTGGAATGCACTAACTCAGTCGTTACAAATACCACTAAGAGCATGTTCATAAATTAGGTAAAATCCAAGATAGGAGAGATTTTGTTTGATTGGCAAATTGAGTAGCCTGAAGTCCTGAATTTCCTTTCTCATTGCACACTTAATGCTAGCAATCAGTTTGGATTACATATGATTATAAGATGTGGATGAATAGTCATATGTTACAGATAAAGTAATGGACAATATCATTAGGCCCGCCATGATTTGCAGTCAGACTTGTGGCCTGAAGCTCCTGATCTCTGCTTCTGCTGTCAACATCACTCCTTTGCTGCTCGGCTCACCTGAATCTACTTCTGAACGGAATTGTGCACAAAACCAGGGAGAGAAGTGGTGCCCGGACAAAGAAGGAAAGAGAGAAGTTCAGAGAGAGAGAAAAACAGAAATTCATAAAGAGTTCAGATAAAGAGAGAAAAAAAGGTGTTTGGAGAGAAAAGTTTAGCCAGAAAGTTGTTCAGATGGACACACAGTTAGAGAGTGAAAATTCAAATACACAGGGAGAGTCAGAAGTTCAGACAGAGTGAGAGAAGTTTAGACACAGGAGAGAGAAGCAAACAGAGATAGACACAATGATAAAGAACCACAGATACACATAAGGATAGAGAAAATAAACCATAAATACACATAGAGATAGAGGGAAGTGAACAAGAGATTCGATAGAAAAAGAGAGTAAAAAGAAAACCATAGACACACATAGGAACAGAGTTTGATTTTGGTTATGCACGGTCATGGTAGACCTGTTGCATGAGTGGTTTGACCAAAGGTATGTTTACAAAACATGAAAATAGGTTTTTTTTCCTGAGCCGCCAACAAAATCAGGTGTATCCACCCTGAGACATTGTGGGCTGGATTTTCTGAATGGGAAGCTTTTGGAGGCGGGACTGCTGCTTGCCGGGTTTCAGTCCCGCCTCCATCAGCTTCTGGCCAACCAGCGGGAATTTCCCCTGATTGACTTTGTTAAGCCCACCCGGCGGGCTCAGCAGGCCAATTAGGGGGAAGTCAGTGACAGAGCACGCCAACGTATGACATGTCATCTGTCAAGAACTTTTGAAAGAAGAAATGTCATCGTTTGACAGCTCTGTGAAGCTGTCAAACACTGACATTCTGTGTAGTTTGATGAGTCCCTGTGTTCAGGACTCATCAAACCTTTCTACTTTGCAGAAATCAGCTGGCTGTTGGATCGGAGGATGCAACAGCCAGTCTGTGATCTCTACAATGGGGATGTTGGGGACTCCGGCTCCACAGCGGCTGAAGGCTGTAGGTAGAAACAAAGGTAAGTTAACATTTTCTAACACTTTACACTCACCTCACATACTTACCACGCGACACTTGCACCCATCACTCACCTCTACATCGCACTTTCAGACCCCTCCGACCCCCGCAGACCTCCGACTCACCTCCTACACCCCGGCGGGGTTCCCCCAGGTCGGGAAGCCCGCACTTCAGCACGAAAAATGGGGATAATCCTATTTTCTGCCTGTTAACTACCTGTTAACAGGCAGTTAATAGGCTTTAATCCCTTCCCGCCTCCAAGGAGACGGGACCCGGGGCAGGACGGCTTCCCGCCTCCTGGCAAATTCTGCAACTTTCCCGGCAGTCTCGCCTCCATACCCGCCTCCTCGGGGCTGAGAAAATCCAGCCCTATTAGACAGTGGCTTCAACTTGATCATAATCCTGTAAATATTGTACTGTTTAAGTAATGGTAGTTGTCATGCTTTATGTTTCTTTAATCAGGCATCTGGTCCAGATGGATCTTTGAAGGAAACTGCCAAGAGCTCACTACAGTCAAGCTTTAGACAGTTGAATGAGGCCAAACGATTGGGGGCAGATGTAAAAGGTAAGCTAAGAATAGATCTGCACTCGTACTTAGAAAGAGACATATATGATAAAAATTTAAACGTGTAGCTTATTGGTCGTAATAGCTATGGGGTCAGTATCTAATCAAAACATAACATAACAAGATTGTTTAAAGCTCCAGATAAAAAATGTACTATTTATATTATTTTGTTGTGTCCATTTGTTGTAGTACCTCTGGGGTTAAAATCGGGTTTGTTTAAAGAAATAACACAGTCTGGGAAGTGCACATTTTGTAATGTAGTGTATTCCCTCACACAGAGACAAACTGGCCGGCATTATATGTTAATACCAGTTAATTGCAAAGCTGTTTAGGTGATAGCACCAGAAGCACTTCCAGATGTGTGCTGGTTTTGTTCTGTGAATGGTCCATAAAGATGAAAGAAATTTTAGTCAGGTGAAAAATGGATTTGTAGCTGACACCTAATAGATGGGCACTGCAGACACCCCAGGAAGACCCTGGAACAGCCCACATACTGGGGTAGATTTCTGATTGGGAATGGCCATTTCTTGGGGCACAAAACAAGCATTCCCAATCAGAAAATTGAGTGGAGATCTGTAATGCCAGATCTCTGCCCTGATTTTCCCCGTTGCAATTTCCCAATCATATTGTGGACTGGTGTAGAGTGCACTTGCTAGTCGCTACGTGAATGCATGCAAGTTAATGTATAATGATGTGATGATGTCATATGCATGATTTCCCATCATTTCCAGCCGTTTAACCATGCTTCCTCTAGCTACCCAGATAAACTGAGCATTCAGTGTTTCTGACTGCTGTGATACATATTAAAATTGTTTAAAGAGACTAGTACTGAGATTGCAAAATTGCTAGGCCATTACTGAAGCTTTTTCTTGTTTTTTGTTTTTCTCTTACTGCTGATGTGTTTGAAGAGCCTTTGTTGCTGTTGTCTGCAGTTCTACAACTTTTCTACTCTTGTCCTTATCTAGTGAGCTAGCTACAGTGACAAGGGTTTCTGTTTGATCCCTAGTTTTGCTATGTTACCAGGTAATGAGCATATAAAAGCACACTATGCTTCATAGGGAGTGAGAGCTTACTAACAGGAGTGATCTTCGGAACTGAGAGAAATAAATTACTGATACAGTGATGCCACCCATTATTTCTTCTTACAGTCTATAATGCAAAATTTCTTATAGTGGTTGCTCTTGCCAGATTTCTGTTGTTTTAATGCATAGACTGTGCCCAGATTAAATGTGTAAAATGTCTACAGCATCCTGGTAACATTTAACATCTGATATGATAGGGTGACTACCATTTCTGGTACTGAATATTATCCCATATGATCAACGACCAACACCTGTGTGAGTTATGACTGCTTATAGGCAGAAGAAGCAAACTGATTAATTAATGAAGAGTACACTATGGTCCCTGCCCATGAAATAAAATATATCAACCCTATAATTTCTAAACAGTTTACTTTTTTAATAAATATGACTTTCAACTAATCAGTAAGTTGACTTCTCTGTCAACTTTGCTTCGTAGTGAGTTAAGTGTTTATTTTTCTATATTCTGCTCAATGTACTGATGTATTCAGGGGCATGAGTGCCAGCAGTCACCGCAATACCTTGTTCAAGTGACCATACTTAATTTGAAAGTCTAGATAGTGACTGTTGGTAGGCTGTTTGACTATGCTGGGATTCACAGTCCAGCTCAATTCTGTCCTAACCCAACCCCATTCTCGCTCAATGTCCAGTGTTGCACACTTTCCAGCAGGAGTTAATGCATGGTAATTAGAAATGGGAATACTCTGATTTTTCAATTTCTTATCTAAGTGGCGCTGAAGCCAATTGTAGCACCTCCATTGCCAATCCCAGTTGAGATCAAACTCAGCATGGACCACGCATCAAATTGGAACCTACCTGATCCATATAGCTCATCACTAAGCCACATGGTGCATCCACCCACTAAACTATAGCTTGAATAACTCAAAAGTATAAAAGAAATTGCTGTATTCAATATAGGCAGTTAGAAACGTACAAACAAATAATTTATTCACATCAAGAATTCTATGTCACTACAGATGCCATCTCTTGAAATCTGATTGTTGTCTTTCAGAAAAAGGAGATAACTTGAATAACTTACAAAATAGGCTAAAGGATGGTGCAACAAAAAACAAAAACTTGCTGAAAGCCTTAAATGATACTCTTGCAAAACTCCATGCCATTCCCAACGGTAAGTCTTTCTGATCTGTGGCTCTTTATGTTTCTACAGTGATGTCTTTTTCAGGATAAAAACTGGTCACATACTATTATCATCATCTGTAAGTCTCATCTGCTATCAGAAAGGATCACACCTCTCCTTTGTGTTGTAACCATATTGAGAGAATGGACATAAAATCAATGGGCAGTGTACCCACAATTTCTGGTCTGTGCCTCAAGCGGGCAAAGCTCCCCACCGGCAGTGCAAACTCAGAAAATCAGCCCTATAATGCCTCCTTTCTGTTCAATGTTAACTATATTGCCAAGTCTAGCCTTATCTATTTTGATACTGTCATGGGGAGGGTTTAAACTAAAATGGCAGGGGGTTGAGAACCTGTGCAGGGAGACAGAGGAAAGGGAAGCAAGGAGAGAAGAAAAAGACAGGAAGGAGAAAAGCAAAAGTGGAAGTCAGAGAATTCAAGGATGTAAATCAAACATGGCCACAGTAAACAATAATTCTAAATGGTCTAAGAGTGTTAAAAAAACAAGCCTGAAGGCTTTGTGTCTTAATGCGAGGAGCATTCGTAATAAGGTAGATGAATTAGCTGCGCAAATAGATGTAAACGGATATGATATAATTGGGATTACGGAGACATGGCTCTAGGGTGACCAAGGCTGGGAATTCAACATCCAGGGGTATTCAATATTCAGGAATGACAGGCAAAAAGGAAAAGGAGGTGGGGTAGCATTGCTGGTTAAAGAGGAGATTAACACAATAGTAAGGAAGGATATTAGCTCTGATGATGTGGAATCTGTATGGGTAGAGCTGAGAAATACCAAGGGGCAGAAAACGTTAGTGGGAGTTGTATACAGACCCCCAAACAGTAATGCTGAGGTTGGGGATGGCATTAAACGGGAAATTAGAGACGCGTGCAATAAGGGCACAGCAGTTATCATGGGTGACTTTAATCTACATATAGATTGGGCTAACCAAATTAGTAACAATACTGTGGAGGGGGAATTCCGAGAGTGTATACGGGATAGCTTCCTGGACCAATATGTCGAGGAACCAACTAGAGATCAGGCCATCTTAGACTGGGTATTATGTAATGAGAAAGGATTAATTAGCAATCTTGTTGTGCGAGGCCCCTTGGGGAGGAGCGACCATAGAGTCATAGAATCATAGAAGATAGGAGCAGGAGTAGGCCATTCGGCCCCTCGAGCCTGCTCCGCCACTCAATGAGATCATGGCTGATCATCCAAATTCAGTACCCTGTCCCTGCCTTCTCCCCATATCCCTTGATCCCTTTAGCCTTAAGAAATATATCTAACTCCTTCTTGAATATATTTAATGAGTTGGCCTCAACTGCCTTCTGTGGTAGAGAATTCCACAGGTTCACCACTCTTTGGGTGAAGAAATTCCTCCTCATCTCTGTCCTTAAATGGCTTATCCCTTATCCTTAGACTGTGACCCCTGGTTCTGGACTTCCCGGCCATCAGGAACATCCTTCCTGCATCTAGTCTGTCTAGTCCTGTTAGAATTTTATAAGTTTCAATGAGATCCCCTCTCATTCTTCTAAACTCCAGCGAGTATAAGCCCAATCGACCCAATCTCTCCTCATACGTCATTCCTGCCATCCCAGGTATCAGTCTGGTAACTCTTCGCTGCACTCCCTCCATGGCAAGAACATCCTTCCTCAGATAAGGCGACCAAAACTGCACACAATACTCAAGATGTGGTCTCACCAAGGCTCTGTACAACTGCAGCAAGACATCCTTGTTCCTGTACTTGAACCCTCTAGCTACGAAGGCCAACATACCATTTGCCTTCTTAACCGCCTGTTGCACCTGCATGCTTACCTTCAGTGACTGGTGCACAAGGACACCCAGGTCTCGTTGCAGTTCCCCTTCTCCCAATCTATTGCCGTTCAGATAATAATCTGCCTTCCTGTTTTTGCCACCAAAGTGGATAACCTCGCATTTATCCACATTATACTGCATTTGCCATGCATCTGCCCAATCACTCAACCTATCCAAATCATACTGGAGTTTCTCGGCATCCTCCTCACAGCACACACGCCTACCCAGCTTTGTGTCGTGTGCAAACTTGGAGATATTACATCTAGTTCCCTCGTCTAGATCATTAATATATATTGTGAATAGCTGGGGTCCTAGGACCGTACCCCACTAGTCACTGCCTGCCACTCGGAAAAAGATCCGTTTATTCCAACTCTTTGCTTGCTGTCTGCCAACCAGTTTTCTATCGAAATCAGTACCCTGCCCCCAAACCCATGTTCCTTAACTTTAAACGGTAATCTCTTATGCGGGACCTTATCGAAAGCCTTCTTAAAGTCCAAATACACCACATCCACTGGTTCTCCCTTATCTATTTTACCAGTTACATCCTCAAAAAATTCCAGTAGATTAGTCAAGTACGATTTACCTTTTGTAAATCCATGTTGACTTTGACCGATCCTGTCACTGTTTTCCAAGTGCTCTGCTATTACATCTTTTATAATGGACTCTAGCATTTTCCCCACTACCGATGTCAGGCTTACCGGTCTATAATTCCCCGTTTTCTCTCTACCACCTTTTTTGAATAGTGGGGTAACATTAGCTACCCTCCAATCCATGGGAACTGTTCCAGAGTCTATAGAATTTTGGAAGATGACCAGTAATGCATCTACTATTTCTAGGGCCACTTCCTTAAGTACCCTAGGATGTAGATTATCAGGCCCTGGGGATTTATCAGCCTTCAATCCCGTCAATTTCCCTAACACCATTTCCCTACAAATACTGATTTCTTTCAGTTCCTCCCTCTCATCAGACCCTATGTTCCCCGACATCTCTGGGAGGTTATTTGTGTCATCCTTTGCGAAGACAGAACCAAAGTATGTATTTAATTGGTCTGCCATTTCTTTGTTCCCCATTATAAATTCCCCTGATTCTGACTGCAAGGGACCTACGCTTGACTTCACCAATTTTTTTCTCTTCACATATCTATAGAAGCTTTTACAGTCAGTTTTTATGTTCCCTGAAAGCTTACTCTCATACTCAATTTTCCCCCTCTTAATTAATCCCTTTGTCCTCCTTTGGGTCGATTGGGCTTGTATTCGCTAGAGTTTAGAAGAATGAGAGGGGACCTCATTGAAACTTATAAAATTCTAACAGGACTAGACAGACTAGATGCAGGAAGGCTGTTCCCGATGGCGGGGGAGTCCAGAACCAGGGATCACAGTCTAAGGATAAGGGGTAAGCCATTTAGGACTGAGATGAGGAGGAATTTCCTCACTCAGAGAGTGGTGAACCTGTGGAATTCTCTACCACAGAAGGCAGTTGAGTCCAATTCATTAAATATATTCAAGAAGGAGTTAGATATATTTCTTAAGGCTAAAGGGATCAAGGGATATGGGGAGAAAGCAGGGACAGGGTACTGAATTTGGATGATCAGCCATGATCGCATTGAATGGCGGAACAGGCTCGAGGGGCCGAATGGCCTACTCCTGCTCCTATCTTCTATGTTTCTATGTGAGTAATTGCAACTGAGTGATGTGTACACTTCTTTGAAACAATAGATGCTGGCACCAAGATACAAGCAGCTAAAGATAAAGCTAAACAGGCAAATGACACGGCGAATGCAGTGCTGGCAGAAATAAAAGATTTGAACCAGAATCTACTTGGATTGCAGGACAACTGCAGCAAACTCAAAGAAGATGTTGCCAAAGTAAATGCCGCCATTAGCACACCAGGTAAGACAAGTAAGTTTCAGTTATACTGTTGCCATATCTTTGTGTGAACAAAAGATGTCCAATTGCACAATTAATATAGTTAGGGGGAGAAATTCAGTATCGCCCCATTTGGGGCGCAATTATCGGCCGGGCGCAAAGATTAGCGCCTGCCGCTAATTATCGCCTCCGACTGCAAACTTGACTTTTATCGCCCCTGGAGGTGATTGGAGCGCTAAATCAGGCGCTTCACACCGGTCTTAAGGCGCAAAGGCCGAAGAGCGAGGCGCTACCTCAGAGCGCTGGCGAAGCTCATGTAATGTCAGTCAACAATGGAACACACACACAATGGCATGGGCCAGTTCTTAAAGGGAATGGTTAATCTTGCTTTCCATCCACATCCTGCTCATTGCAGCCTTGAATCTCGGCCTGGAGAGACCTGCACATCAAATCTGCTGGAAAGAACAATGGAGAGTACCAGGCAAAGAGCTCAGAGTGCAGCCCCCACAGTCTCTTCTAAATCGATACAAGGAATGGCAAATCAAAATGAACCTGCAAAGTGCTGCTTAGTACCTAAAACTCCTTCACACAACGTTGAATCTCTCCAGAAGTCTCTCTCTCTCTCTCTCTCTCTCTCTCAGAATGCGTAGTTCAAAAATGGCACCAACAATAAAAGGCAGGAAGCGGTCACCTTTAAATAGCGCTCCCCCTTTCCCTTCATGACTGCAGAACGCTCCCCTCAACCTGTCGTTGCTAGCGTCAGGCGGTAAGGCAGGGGGCGCCACTCAATATCCGCTCCGGGGCGATACCGGGGCGTTGCGCACTCGACTGACGTCACGATCTACCGGCGCAGGAGATCGTGGCAGTAGTGTTTAGCGCCGCCGCAAAATGTCTAGTTAATTTCGCGAGCGGCGCAAACTTCGCCGCGCCTGGGTGCTAGATGCTTTGCGCCCCATTAGCGCCCTCTTAAGGCGCTAACGGGAGGCGCAACCAACTGAATTTTTCTCCCTTACTCTTTTTTTCTCTGCTTCATCTTATCAACATCTTAAAACAGTGTTCTTTGTATTTTGTAATCACCAAAACCAGAGTAATTTCCCCCCAAATACAGTGCTTAATGTGGCTGATAATTCTAAAGGTTCTAAGTAAAGTGAATTTGAAGAATCTCAACCTAATTCCCACTGAGCATAGTTCCACAATACAGTTCTGACCTCACATCAATATTATGCTGATAGTCTCATTCAGAAAGGCAACATGGATGATTTGTGTGGAAACTACATATATTGTAAGAATGAAATGGGAGTTATTCTGTCAATAACTGGTAGAATAGATAAGGGAGAACCAGTGGATGTGGTGTATTTGGATTTTCAGAAGGCCTTTGATAAAGTCCCACATAAGAGGTTAGTGTGCAAAATTAAAGCACATGGGATTGGGGGTAATATACTGGCATGGATTGAAAATTGGTTAACAGACAGGAAACAGAGTAGGAATAAATGGGTCTTTTTCGGGGTGGCAGGCGGTGACTACTGGGGTACCGCAGGGATCAATGCTTGGGCCCCAGCTATTCACAATATATATCAATGATTTGGATGAGGGAACCAAATGTAATATTTCCAAGTTTGCTGACGACACGAAACTAGGTGGGATTGTGCGTTGTGAGGAGGATGCAAAGAGGCTTCAAGACGATTTAGACAAGTTGAGTGAGTGGGCAAATACATGGCAGATGCAGTATAACGTGGATAAATGTGAAGTTATCCACTTCGGTAGGAAAAATAGAAAGGTAGAATATTATTTAAATGGTGCTAGATTGTGAAATGCTGATGTACAAAGGGACCTGGGTGCCCTTGTACACCAGTCACTGAAAGCAAACATGCAGGTACAGCAAGCAGTTAGGAAGGCAAATGGTATGTTGGCCTTCATTGCAAGAGGATTTGAGTACAGGAGCAAGGATGTCTTACTACAGTTGTACAGGGCCTTGGTGAGACCACACCTGGAGTACTGTGTGCAGTTTTGGTCTCCTTACCTAAGAAAGGATATACTTGCCATAGAGGGAGTGCAGCGAAGGTTCACCAGACTGATTCCTGGGATGGCGGGACTGTCGTATGAGGAGAGATTGGGTCGACTATGCATGTATTCACTAGAGTTTATAAGAATGAGAGAGGATCTCATTGAAACGTATAAAATTCTGACCGGGCTAGACAGACTGGATGCAGGGAGGATGTTTCCCCTGGCTGGGGGCTTCTAGAACGAGGGGTCACAGTCTCACGATACGGGGTAGGACATTTAGGACTGAGATGAGGAGAAATTTCTTCACTCAGAGGGTGGTGAACCTCTGGAATTCTCTACCACAGAAGGCTGTGGAGGCCAAATCATTGAATATATTTAAGAAGGAGATAGATAGATTTCCAGCCACAAAAGGCATCAAGGGGTATGGGGAGAGAGCGGGAATATGGTATTGAGATAGAGGATCAGCCATGATCATATTGAATGGCGGAGCAGGCTTGAAGGGCTGAATGGCCGACTCCTGCTGCTATTTTTCTATGTTTCTGTGTCAAGTGTGATTTTGAGACAGTCTGTTTCAACAATATAGCAAGAGCTTTACCCAGCAGCTCACTTTAATTAGGAGCGCTTGATGGTACCACTGGAGACCAAAAGTGAAAATGCTCCTTTCCCCTCTCTTGACAACCTTCACCTTGCTTACTTCAAAACTTCACCAAAATAATTCAGAAAGGAAGTGTAATAACTGAACATATGGAATGTGTAAATCATTTTTATACAGGGACCAGGAATTTCCTCGGCGCTTCCTCCCTCCATCGGCAGAAGTGCAGCAGAAACTCCGTTTACACGTGCATACAGGGTTTCCGTCACAATTCCAGCGAAGTTACAGTGGTGGAGTGGGAGCAGCTCCGAGGAAATTCATGGCAATAATTTTTTTTCTGAATTTTGTCTTACAGTTTAACATTTCCATTTGTCCACCATTTTTCTTTAGCGAAACTTTCATAAATGGCATGTGCAGGAACCTCAGTGCCCTACACCATGTACACAAGATACACTAAACAATAACAAAGGAGTGTTTTGATAGGTTTTAGCTAGGAATTAAAATATCAAGAAAGAGCAGAGATTTTATTTTACTGTAATCAATTATTTTGAACTCATGAATTTAAATAGTTCACCTGCGCCATTAATTTTCAGTCTAAGTGTCTGGGTGAGGGAACGGGTGTAAATCCAGTAATTTTGTGATTGCCATTGACTTAACTGGGGGGACGGAGCTATGATCAATTTTGCACGGTTTCGGCGAGGGTATTGGCAGAGTGGCGCAAAAGTCCCAGGAAATTATGGCGCTGCGGGAAAGATGGTGTAACTCACTTACTCCATAATTTCCTGGGACACTTACAGTGTAAAATAACGCCGTAGATGGTGCAAGTTTTGAAGAAATTCTGGGCCAAGGTAAATATGTACTTACTATGGAATTCAAAACAACATAGTTAATTGGCATTTTTATCTACATTTAGTCTTCTCCAAATGCATATTAGTAGCAGCATCTTCCAGGCCTAGATTGAGGAAAGCATCGATCTTTTTCTTTAAATTTTTATCATGTAGCAACCCATTTGCCTCACATCTATATTACCAGCTTCATCTTCCACACTCTGTATGATGTCTGCAAGTTATGTAACATTTCATCTGTTTTTCCCGCTTAACATTCACAACATCACTTCAGTTTTCTCATATTGTCTAGTGTCAATCTAGTCTGCATTTTATTCTGGTTTTTAGGATCCCTGCTGAACATGCCGACATCACCAGGGTAATTTTACAGATTCATGCTGCCAACACAGATTTTCGCCTGCCAGCAGAGCACATCAGGGATTTGAGTTTCTGTCCACTAAAATCAATGGATGGCAAAATCTTGTGGTGCCTGTGCCCGAAATCCTGATCTGTGCTCCTGTGGATGAGACTCAGTGAATTCGTAAAATTAGACTTCACGACCAGAATTTCATATTCCTCTAAACTTCTGCTCTGCCCAGAAATGGGTTCCAGAACAACCACCTTAAAGAGTGATTTGTTCCTGTTTTAATCAGCTACGTTAAGGAGCACAGAAACAAGCACACAAAGAAAATCAAATACACACAGCAAAACATTTCCAGATGCAACAAAAATCACAATTATTTGGAATGTTTCCTAACATTAAAATTCAATGAACTGTTGTTTTTAAATTACATAGCTAATTCAGAATACTAATGTTAAATATGGGGATGAATCATGGCTTTTCCTGGTAGTTTATCTTTCACAAAATCTTATTGTAAGCAATGCTCTCGCCATAGCAACAATGTAACTGTTCATAGATCAAATGGGATTTAAAAGAACTGAGAGAGAATGGTGGGTATGTGGAGGAGGGCTAGCTGCGAAAAAGGCCTTTCAGATAGAGATCGTCCACCACATATTGTACCGACCCTTATACTCTCCTAGGTGGGGTCAAGTGGAGTTTAGGGATGGCACTTTACTGAGAGTTTATTTAAGTTAATATTAAACGGAAGAGGCACAGATTTTAGACACCTTCTGTGGGCTATTGGTAATCGAGCCTCTGCTGGTACTTCTTGTTGATTGTTTCGGTACCGTTTAAAGGCATAGGTATTAGTTTCCTTCAGTCTGCAAATTGGAGGTTGGTAAGATCCATAGATAAGGGTGTGGCATAAGCTTCAGTTTGAAAGGGTAAAGACTATTGTAGTGAGTAATCTCCTTTCATATAAAAGCTGGGAAAGATGTATCATAGTGACCTTATAGGTTCTAAGTCTAATTCTGACAAAATGGTAAAACCGATAAATTTGTACATTTATATTTTTTTTATTGTGGCATGAAGTTGCTGCTGCGGATATGAAAGTTAAAGAATTAGAAGAAAAGACAGATAGGTTACTGGATAAACTGAAACCTATAAAAAATCTTCAGGATACTCTGGGGAGGAACATCTCTCATATCAAGGAGCTTATAAATCAAGCCCGTAAACATGCCAACTCCGTGAGTAACCTGCTCAAGATAAATATAAGTTCAGTATTTTTGTTACTTTGCGACTCTCCATTTCACTATCTAATTGTTACTGCTTACTTCAGATCAAAGTATCAGTCTCATCTGGTGGTGATTGCATCCGCACTTACCGTCCTGACATAAAAAAGGGCACCTACAATTCTATCGTCCTGAATGTGAAGACGTCGGAGCTCGAAAATCTGCTATTTTATCTTGGTAGTGCAAAATATGTGAGTATGCTTCTCCAGAGCTCACTCTAGATTTTTATGCCACCTACTGTATTGTCACGAAAGCAAATTTTAACATTAAACAAAACTTGTGGCTGATAGCCTAGGTCCTGTGCAGTGCCTCCAGCACTGGTGCTGTTCAGGTGCCCCGCACACCTATGCAGAATAACCTGACCTTGCTTGTTCACACAAGGCCAGCATATTTGAATATTTATCTGGCGTTTTGGCCGTATCACTCATGATGTGGTTGGAGTGCCAGGGGGGCAGGAGATGGGATTTTGGGCAGCGCCAATCAGTTGGATGCTGCTGACTGCCCATAGAGAACCTATGGGATTTTCCAGGGTGGAAGAGTGTGGGACAGAGGTGGTACGGGAGTGGGAACACAGTTCACGGAAGTGATGGAGGAATAGAGAGGGGCACCAATTTCAGCATTGGTTCCAAATAGGGGCTGTGTTGCCAGATGCTGGTCAGGCACTCCAGTCGCATTATATGGAGGTTTATTTTTCAAGGTTTTAATGAGCTTGGGAGGTGCCTAACATGCATTGGGATGCCTCTGGTACATTGCAAACCTCAGGTTTTCAGGCTAGTTAATACAGGTGGTATCTGCAAGCAGATTATCAGCCAAGTTATTATCACCAGCTTTACCTGTTTTGTTGTGTCTCAAATGGGAGAGCTCACCACTGGCACTAGTTGCCGAAATGAGAGAGTGCTCAATTTCTCAACACTAATGTTTCATCTTCAAATATGAGATAAATAGAGTACACAATAGATATATTCCTATAAGGTGAAAAGGTGGTGCATTGAAGAATAGGAACGAATGAACGTGCATTTATTTTGTGCTTTTCACAATCTCAACACATCCCAAAGCTCTTTACAGCCAATGAAGTAATTTTGAAGTATACTCACTGTTGTAATGTAGGGCACACGGCAGCCAATTTGCACACAGACCAGATAATCTGTTTTAGTGATGCTGGTTGAGGGATAAATATTGGTCAGGGCACTGGGGATAACTCCCCTGTTCTTCTTCAAAATAGTGCCATGGGATCTTTTACGTCCTCATGAGAAGACAGAAAGGGCCTTGGTTTAATGTCTCATCTGAAAGACGGCAACTCTGACAGGACAGCACTCCCTCAGTGCTGCACTGAAGTCTCAGCCTAGATTATGGGCTGGATTTTAATGTGCAGGAATGTGTGGGTTTGGGAGCGGGTGGGTGGTTAAAACTGGCAAAATTGACAGCGCGTTGGGAAGCCGGCTCCAACCCACCGACTTCCACATTTCACTTCAGCGCGTTAGGCTGCAATGTCCTCGGGAGAGGCGGGTTGCCACTTAACATAGGTTAATCACCTAATTAGAGCGATATTGACACGGGTTTTCAACTTTAACTTTGGGTCCACGGGTTTCCCAGGTTTACTGGAACTCGCCAGTGAAAGCAAGGCGAGAACACAGCGGCAATTGAGGGGGCTGAAGTCATGTCAGGGAAAAATGCCAATATGTACTCAGTACTCAAAGCTGCTTTCTTACCTGTTTGTGGGAAAAGGTTTGCTCACAGTACTTGTGCTGAGAGGTTAATTTATACAATTTGGAGGTTTCTTCAACACTTTGGAGGTTTGAAGGCCTGATTTGCACTTTGGAGCTCTGATCTACCAGATCAGCATGGGTACCGCTTACGCTGCCTTAGATTGGACCTCGGACGAGGAGGAGGCCATGCCCAGCACACAGGCTCTGCAGGCCGAGGATAAGCTTCCTCGACATGTCGGAACACCAGTGTCTCAGGAGGCTCAGGGTGTCGCGTCAAGTGGTGGCAGACATATTTCCAGCCTGCTGGAACAAGACCTGCTGCCACCTGGACCTGGTGGTCATGCTTTACCAGTGGCTGTCAAAGTCACCACTGCCCTCAACTTCTTTGCCTCTGGATCCTTCCAGGGTTCTGCTGGAGACATTTGCAGGATTTCGCAGTCCGCAGCACACAAATGCATAAGACAGGCGACTGATGGCTTCTTTGCCAGGGCCGCCAATAATGTCAACTTTACCTGCGATGATGCCAGTCAGAATGAGCGGGCAGTTGGGTTTGCAGCTCTGGTTGGCTTCCCCCCAGGTGCAGGGCATCATCAACTGCACACATGTGGCAATTAAGGCACCCATAGAGCACCCAGGAGTGTTCGTGAACCACAAGGGCTTCCACTCCGTCAATGTGCAGCTGGTGTGCAGCCACAAAAAAGATCTTTATGCAGGTGTGCACAAGATTCATGGCAGCTTCCATGATGCTTTGTCCTGCGGCATTCCACCCTCCCAGACGTCTTTGTACCTGGAAGCTGGCTGATCGGAGACAAGGGATACCCACTTAAAACGTGGCTGATGACACCTCTCAGAAACCCGAGGAATAAGGCCCAGGAGTGCTACAATGAATGTCATATGACCACCAGATGTGTCATCGAACAACCCATCGGCATGCTGAAGATGGGCTTCAGGTGCCTGGACGGATCTGGAGGCGCCCTTCAGTACACACAAGCCAGGAACTCCAGAATGATCATGGTGTGCTGCGCTCTGCACAGCATTGCACAGTGGTGAGGTTTGGACCTGCAGGAGGAACAAGGCACAGAGCACAGAGAGCCTCTTATGAGGAGGAGAAAGATGAGGAGGTGGAAGGTGATGCAGGCAAGGCACCACCAGCAGCGCACATTGCTGCCTGAGATGTCATCCCATTCATCATCAAACAACTGAAAAGGCCGCTTGCCAGCCAGCAACCAAGAATGGGCAAGGCAGGAAAGTGGTGCAAAAGAATAATATTTATGTGCTTCAAGCACACAACAGAAACATACCAATCTAACAATGTGTAGCACACCCATGTGCATACCCTTGTGCAACTACAAATCTTTACTCTACCTTTTCCTCGTGCTTCTACATGGTACACCCCCTGTGACTTCAGCAGAGGTAGAGGCAGGCACCTCATATCCCTGCTCTGACTGCTGAGATGCTCTTGGCCAACGTCCTCTGGGTTTTGAGCAGGGGCAGTCTCAGCCATCAGGACACGAGGCAGCATGTGGGGAACTGACTGAGGGGGGTCAACGGGTGAGAAGTGGAAGCGCTTTGCGCCGAGTCCCAACGCCTTGTCCCCTTTCGCCGTCATCCCCCTCTCATGGCATAGCTACACTTCCCTGCTAGCACTGTGCTGGAGAACACTTTGCTGCAGATCAGTGGGGCACTGAGAGGCCAAGGCTAGGATATCATTCATCCTATTTAAGGTGGCATCCAGAGTGTGCAAACCATTGTTGAAGGCCTGCATGCACTCGTTCGATTGCTGCATTGCAGTTGGCCACTCTATCCATGGAAGAAGACATCAGCACAATGGCCTGCGACAGCATGCCACTCATGCTTGAGACGGACTCCTCCAATCTCTCTGCAATCGTGCACAGTGCGCTTGGAACGACTGGCAGTACATCGCACATTCTCTGCTGTTGCTCAATAAGTATCCTCTTCATCGACAGCCCCCGGGATACAGCATCTGCATCCAGCTGAGAAAAGCTTGGAGAGTCCTGCGCCCTCCGATGCGGTCTGCTGTCCCTGACTCCACCATCTGCGCTTTCTTGCTTGTGAAGTGAGAGTCACCATGTGAAAACCCAACTATCTGTCTAACTACTGCCACCGACGTGTGAGTATCTGAGCTGGTGCATGGTCTGCGTAAGTCCTGTGACGGTGCCCCCTCAGAGCGAGTGACCTCCTCTGAGGAGTCGTCATTGTCATGGGCGACCTCGACCACCTCCTGATGGACACA
Organism: Squalus acanthias; assembly: GCA_030390025.1. Lineage (NCBI taxonomy): Eukaryota > Metazoa > Chordata > Chondrichthyes > Squaliformes > Squalidae > Squalus > Squalus acanthias. The sequence continues at coordinate 74,635,252 of CM059433.1, read as the reverse complement.
TGAAGGTCCTGTTGGAGATAAAAGACATGAATGAGTACTGTCAAGGTAAGAGTGTTTGAAGTTATCATTATGTACATGATCATATTTCACTTGCTGTTGACATCAAGTCAACATGACTGAGTGTTGTATGCCATGGGTTGGCTGATATTTAATTCTGTCACCAGGTAGCTGTATGCCCCTATCTCCTGATCTCTGATGGCCAGGCACTCCGAGATTCAGCTGATTTCCAGTGCCCCCTCCTCTGTAGCTGTTAGTTGTGAGATCTGTTTAGGGCCACCTCTGGTTCTCTGCCTCTCCCTGCTGTTCTGTTCTCTCTTCTCATGCAAGGAGGAAAAGAAGAGACCTATGAGTGAGTGATGGCATGTGTTCCCCCGATGGATGGGGAGCATTTGTTGAGGGTGGCTATGAAGGACAGGCATGACATTGCATAAGGATGAGGGTGAGTATCAGTGGTGGATGGATAGATGGGGATGTGAGGAAGTACATAGACAGAGAGGGATGGGTGCACCTGCAAGGTTGGTGTGAGGAGTGATGTGCTGGAGTAGGCTTGAGAAGGCCGAGTGAGGAGGTTAGGGGTGATACACACATCAGGATGTAGGGCAATGCGCCATTGCTCTCCCCTTTCCTGCGCTGCTTAGGTCATTGAAGCGCTTCCTGCATTGGATCCAGGAGAGTGGCACCACACTCCTGCTGCTGACCTCCTCGGCAACCTCCAACCACGCCTTCTTTGTCTCACCAGCAGGCTTCTTTCTCCCGTTGCTATGGAACAGTATCTCCTTCCGGGTCCTCACAGCCCCCAGCAGCACATCCAGGGAGGTGCCGGTGAAGCGGGGCTCAGCCTTTGCCCGTCTCGACACCATTCCAACACTTCTTTCTCTCTCCATGACAGCTCCAACTGCTTCAACTTGCATATTTGGCGTGTCTCTTTAAATACTGGAGTTGAGATCGCGTCAAGCGGGTTGCCACCACGCCCTCTGACGCTAATTGGACGGGAAACCCGGAAATAAGATGTTAATGAAGTGGCTACATTAAAAAGCCACTGACAAACACGCTGCAGATATTTTCGGGTTTCCTACGCGCTATACTTAAAAGGGAGGCATATGATAAAATTAGGTCTAAGCATAATGGGCATCAGTTAGATTAGCGGAATGGGTGGTCAAATGGCAGATGCAATTGAGTGTGAAGGAGTGTGAAGTAATACATTTTGTGAATGAAAACGAGGAATAGGAGAGTACACGCTCAATGGAAAGACTCTGAAAAGTATGGATGGAAAGAGACCTCGGGGTTCAAGTACTTAATTTCCTGAAAATGCGAGTGCAGGTTGTAAAGGCCAACAGTCTGTTGGGTTTTATAAATAGCGGCATAAAGTACAAGACTGAAGAACTAATGATACATTTTTATAAGACGTTGGTTAGGCCACTATTTGAGTACTTGGTACAGTTTTGGATGCCCCATTATATAGGGAAGATTAGGGCCATTGAGAGTGCACAGCATAGATTCGCCCAGATGATACCAAGGATGGGAAACTATAGTTATGACCAGGGACTTGCTATATTGGGACTTTTCCACTGGAGCAGAGAAACCTAAAAGGAGATTTAATAGAGGTTTTAAAATTATAAAAGGTTATGATAGGCTGAACAGGGAAGGATTATATCCTTTGGCTGTGAAGTCAGTCATCAAATGGTCCTCAATTTAAAACTGTCACTTTGAGCAGGGAGGAGAGAGGTTAGGAGACATTTCTTTACTCAGAGGGTTGTTAGAGCATGGAATGCTTTGCCAATAGGGAATGACTGAGACAGAAATCATTGCATCTTTTAATGGAACGTTAGATAAATATTTGAAGCAAGAAAAAAGGACTGTGGCAAGAGAGCAAAGAGCCGACACAGACCCGATGAGCCAATTGGCCTCTTTCTGTACTGTAAACTTTTATGGTTCTTGATGAGTGGATAAATTTACAAGAAAATAATTTTGTCAAACTGGAAAAAAAGGAAAACCATTAGATAAGGGGTGAACACAGGTTTTTAGAAAAGCATACAGATAACCAAAACTCAGTGAAGGCAGATTACTGAATGATCAAAAATTGTTAACTGCACAATTTTAAAATAGTTCAATATGTAACAAATGTATTTATGGGAAACTGAGTATACAAAATTTAACATGACAGCTTTAGAAATGAGTTTGTCTCCACCTTTTGACTGAACAATCAAATTGCAGTGCCTTCAACCAGGATTTTCATCAGCTGCTGTAATGACTGCTCTGTCCTTTGTTTGAAAACCATACTGTTGTGTTTTCAGTAGTGTTTATACCATTGTGTTTATATCATTGAAGAAATTGTGTTTGAGACCAACTATAGACAGTACACAAGTACTCTACATTTACAAATCACTATTACATAGAACTACACAGAAATTACAGACTGTTCAATCAATTTCTTACCTATACCCAAGATGTAACCTGAATCCCCACAGTTTTGAACTTAACTAGTGGTCTTTTGTGCTGAACTGTCAAATGCCTTATGAAAGGCCAACAAATACAACACATCATAATGGCTTACCACAGTCCATCCGGGATATCATATGAAACAAAACATTTTAAGGTTTCAAAGTCTCTGGTTAGTCTGTGAAAAGCTAACGCCTAATGGCCAACACCGTCTTCTCCAAGGGGGTGTGGTGAAGCTAGGAATGGGAGGTGTGCCTCGTGTTTGGCACAGATTGTTGGTAGGTGAATGATTGGGGGGTGGGGTGGGGTGGGTGGGTGTGCATTGAGCAGTGTGTGAGGCTAGTGGTGCAGCTGGTAGGCGATGGCTTTTGAAGATGCATTCACTGACTTTGACCACTGGTCTGAGGTCATGAAGCTTCTCTGGGCACTGGAGCCAGGTCGTGGGGGGTGACACTGCTGGCAGTGGCGGCCTCGGTGAACTGGTCCCGCATCATTCTTTCTGGAGGGCCTCCTGGCTCCTTTGGGTAGAGGACCTCTCTTGCACTGTTGGCCCCTGCACAAAGCTAGAATGCTGCGTGCAAGACCCTGGGTGCCACTTCCCTGGCTTGCTGAGCCATTTCTGTTAGTGCGGAAGCACTTTTCCCATTTTTCTAGGTGCGGAAGGCAATTCAGCTTAAGAGCTGAAGACTCCCATTTGGGAATTCTTTTTAATGTTAATTTCTTTTTCAGAAGGCAGTTGAACTGTAAGGGCTAACTACTGCCTATTTTTACCTGATTTTTATTTTTTTCATTTCGGAAGGCAGTTCCCCTTTAAAAGACCGAACTGCTTTCTGAAATGACAGCTTTGTTTTCAGAGCAGGCTGTTCTTACTGCAATGATGCTACAGCCATGCTACATCGGGGCCTTCTCCCGGGATGAATGCCCCCAGGACGGTGTTGCGCAGTGAGTTTAGCGCTGGGCTAATGTGAATTAGCCCCCAGTGCCAATTTACCGGTTTGGCCAGGGCCACCATTTTCGGCAGCCGTTAACACCGGCCCGCAGTAGTACCAGCAGGTTTTTAGCATTCGTGAATTTCTAGGCCTTAGTTTTAGCGTTTATACTGAGATTTCCAATTTGAGTATTGTAGAGAATCCGAATGCTTTAACTGATTTGGCTTTGAACCAGCTGCATTATATTATAGTGATGAGTATGTATGTTTTAAGAAGCATTTTGCATATTGCATTGCTATGTCTGAAGATTTTTCATGATACTTATAGATACTGCCTTCTTTGAAGGACAATTAATCAAAATTTATAGTGTGGTTCCGAAATTATCCCTCAACTTTTTGATTTTCTTGTTATTCAACAGACTGATTTCTTAGCAATTGAGATGCGTAAAGGCAAAGTCAGTTTCCTGTGGGATGTAGGATCTGGTGTTGGACGTGTTGAATATCCAGACTTGATCATTAATGACCAATACTGGTACAGAATTGAAGCCTCTAGGTAAGTTTCATGCTTCTGAGTTTATTGTTTCTGACTAAGTCTATTGCTCAAACTGTGAGTAATGTGACTGAATGTGCACTCTTTTATTCAAGCATAACCATGACATTTAAAGACAGATTTTACTAAATTCCACTCCCGATGGGCAACAACTCCCCTTCCCTCAGAGCTTGCATTAATAAAATCTGCCCTTTAATCTAATTGGTGTTACTTTTTCTTTCACAAAGTTTTAAATATCCAGGTGCTTGGTCAGTATAGTTATATGACACTGTATCATTGTCGCTGGGTCAAAATCCTGGAACTCCTTACCTAACAGCACTGTGGGAGTACCTTCACTACACGGGCTGAAGCAATTCAAGAAGGCGGCTCATCACCACCTTCTCAAGGGCAATTAGGGATGGGCAATAAATGCTGGCCTTGCCAGTGACGCCCACATCCCGTGAATGAATTCAAAAAACACTGTAACTGTAGTATGTGGGGGCTTGGGATAAGTCATCCACATGTCTCCTTAGATTGAAATTTCGATTTAAAATAAACGTCTTGGGTAGAACTGATAGGTACATGTGAATCAGTGTGTTAAAAATAGCAGAGAAATCTCACTCCCTTGTTTGGAAAATGTTGGCATCGATTTTCATCCCTATTTTTGAGTGGGAACAGGATAGCAGTGCGCTCAAAATCATAGGGCAGAACTGACCACCCTGTTCGTGCAGTCATTCCGCCGACCACCATTTTGATTGGGGCCGATAGGTAAGAAGGCAAGGCTCCCGTAATTTTCAAGTACCAATGGTACTGAACAAAAAGCGTCCGAACTAACTAAAGAGACTGCTGGAGACTGCTCCAAAAATGAAGCAGGTGTGTTTTTCGGCTCAAACCTCTGCGGCACTTGCCTCTCCCCTTTAATCAGAAAATGGCAGTTTGGCTTCATGTAGGAACTGCTGGATTTCTGGCCACCACCGCCAACCTGCTCCCCCCTCCACCCCCTCTTCCCCCCGCCCCCCCCCAGTCGACGAGCTGCCTTTCAGCACCCCAAACGCGTGGCAGCTTACCGTGAATATTAAAATGAAGCTCAACCATGAAAATGGTTCGGGCCTTTCACTGATGTCATCAGATGAGCTTCCCAATTGTTCCTCCCACCTCACGCCCAATGTGCACCACACACGAAAATCTACCCTGATGTGTGGTATGGGTATTTAGGTTTGTTTTTCAAATTTATACTTAATTTTAAAGATTGGCTGCCCAAGTCTAATAATGACCCTCTTTTCTGTTGATAATTATTTACCTAGAAAGTATTTTGCATTAATATTAAAGTGACTTATGGTTCAAGTACACCACTGATTGACTAATAAAATATTACTGATTTTTTAAATGTTGCTAATTAGCATTCCAATCACTGTTTAGATTTGCTAATAACAATTAGATCTGCCCTGCAGCATTTTGATGTACTAACATGGAGAGAAGATGTTTCCACTTGGGGGAGACCAGAACTAGGAGCTGTAAATATAAGATGGTCACTAATAAATCCAATAAGGAATTCAGGAGAAACTTCTTTACCCAGAGAGTGGTTTGAATGTGGAATTCACTACCACAAGAAGTAGTTGAGGCGACTAGCACAGATGCATTTAAGGGGAATCTAGATAAACACTAGGAATAGAAGGATACATTGATGGGGTTAGATGAAGAAGGGTGGGAGGAGGTTCCTGTGGAGCATGAATACCAGCATGGACCTGTTGGGCCAAATGGCCAGTTTCTGTGCTGTAAATAATATGCAACTATGTAAGTGGACCCTGTGTTCTCATATAACTAAGAAAATTGGTCCATAGAAGCGGAGATTAAGGATTACAAAGGGTCCCTTGCACCCATCTTGTTGAGAGAGCAGTGTGTTGGAGGAATTTAAAAAGCATGAGAGGATAAGTTACAAAATGGGGTAGGGATGATTTAAAAAAACATTTTACTCACATGGTTCACCATTTAATATTCTAGCATCCCACTATTAACTCTTCATTTTTGCTATCACAGTCATTATTTTCTCACCTCCATTTTACTATGATAGAAAGAATATTGTAGTGACCTTTGAAGCCTGCTTGTGTAAAATAAATTGCGCTTGAGCCAAATTTAATTTTATTCCGCAATGCTCAGTGTTCAATTTTTTCTTAAATTTGTAAACTACAGCAGTAATGGATCATCTCTTTTACAAAAAGGTTTCGAAGAAATGGTACAGTTTCTGTGCGTGCACTGGATGGCCCAAGGGCAAGCATCATGCCAACTACTTACAGCGCAGTATCACCTGAAGGCTACACAATACTTGATGTAGATGCAAATGCTTATCTGTTTGTTGGTGGTCTAACAGGAGAAGTAAAGGTATGGTATAACATTTATTCAAGAATATGGTTCTTTGATTTACAATATTAATAACTCAGCAGAAATATCATCAAAGATCAATTTACAGATATGATCTGTTCTGCAAGTAGTAGATATATTTATTTGAAAATTTACATTTTTTACAATTACATAACTAGATCATTTAATGAGCATTTCTGTAAACAGAAAGAATTGCATTTATATAGCACCTTTCATGACACCAGGACACCCCAAAGCACTTTACAGCCAATGAAGTACTTTTTGAAGTGTAGTCAGTGTTGTAATGCAGGAAACATTGCAACCAATTTGTGCACAAAGGTCCTACAAATAGCAATGTGATAATGACCAAATAATCTGCTTTAGTGATGTTGGTTGAGGGATAAATGTTGGCCAGGACAGCAATGAGAACTTACCTGTTCTTCTTCGAAATAGTACCATGGGATTTTTTTTAATTCATTTATGGGATCAGGGCATCACTGGCAATGCCAGCATTTATTGCCCATCCCTAGTTGCCCTTGAGAAGGTGGTGGTGAGCTGCCTTCTTGAACCGCTGCAGTCCGTGTGGTGAAGCTACTCCCACAGTGCTGTTAGGTAGGGAGTTCCAAGATTTTGACCCAGCGACGATGAAGGATCGGCGATATACTTCTAAGTCAGAGTGGTGTGTGACTTGGAGGGGAACTTGGAGGTGGTGGTGTTCCCATGCACCTGCTGCCCTTGTCCTTCTAGGTGGAAGAGGTCGCGGGTTTGGGAGGAGCTGCCGAAGAAGCCTTGGCGAGTTGCTGCAGTGCATCTTGTAGATGGTACACACTGCCGGTGGTGGAGGGAGTGAATGTTTAAGGTGGTGGATGGGGTGCCAATCAAGCGGGCTGCTTTGTCCTGGATGGTGTCGAGCTTCTTGAGTGTTGTTGGAGCTGCACTCATCCAGGCAAGTGGAGAGTATTCCATCACACTCCTTGTGCCTTGTAGATGGTGGAAAGGCTTTGGGGAGTCAGAAGGTGAGACACTCGCCGCAGAATACCTAGCCTCTGACCTGCTCTTGTTGCCACAGTATTTATGTGGCTGGTCCAGTTAAGTTTCTGGTTAATGGTGACCCCTAGGATGTTGATAGTGGGGGATTTGGCGATGGTAATGCCATTTAATGTCAAAGGGAGGTGGTTAGACTCTCGCTTGTTGGAGATAGTCATTGCCTGGCACTTCTGTGGCGCGAAGGCTACCTACCACTTATCAGCCCAAGCCTGAACGTCGTCCAGGTCTTGTTGCATGCGGGCATGGACTGCTTCATTTTCTGTGGAGTTGCGAATGGCGCTGAACCCTGTGCAGTCATCAGCGAACATCCCCATTTCTGACCTTATGTTGCAGGGAAGGTCATTGATGAAGCAGCTGAAGATGGTTGGGCCTAGGACACTGCCCTGAGGAACTCCGGCAGCGATGTCCTGGGGCTGTGATGATTGACCTTCAACCACCACAACCATCTTCCTTTGTGCTAGGTATGACTCCAGCCAGTGAAGCATTTTCCCCCTGATTCCCATTGACTTCAGTTTTACTAGGGCTCCTTGATGCCAGACTTGGTCAAATGCTGCCTTGATGTCAAGGACAGTCACTCTCACCTCACCTCTGGAATTCAGCTCCTTTTTTCCATGTTTGGACCAAGGCTGTAATGAGGTCGGGAGCCGAATGGTCTTGGCGGAACCCAAACTGGGCATCAGTCAGCAGGTTATTGGTGAGTAAGTGTCGCTTGAAAGCACTATCAATGACACCTTCCATCACTTTGCTGATGATTGAGAGTAGACTGATGGGGCGGTAATTGGCCGGGTTGGATTTGTCCTGCTTTTTGTGGACAGGACATACCTGGGCAGTTTTCCACATTGTCGGATAGATGCCAATGTTGTAGCTGTACTGGAACAGCTTGGCTAGAGGCGCGGCTAGTTCTGGAGCATGAGTCTTCAGCACGATAGCTGGGATGTTGTCGGGGCCCATAGCCTTTGCTGTATCCAGTGCGCTCAGCCATCCACCTGAGAGGGCAGATGGGGCCTCGGATTATCATCTTATCTGAAAGACAGCATCTCCAATCTTGCAGCACTCCCTCAGTACTGCACTGGAGTGTCAGCCTGGATTATGTGCTCAAGTCTCTGGAGTGGGGTTTGAGCACATAGCCTTTTGATCCAGAGGCAAGAGTGCTACTACTGAGCTACAGCTGACACTATAGTGCATCATATCTTTAAGAATTAGTATTCTTAAATGTAATGGGAAGTTTGATTGCATTGTTTGTTGGAGCACTGGCGTGTAACATCATGGCGACAATGGGGTGTGGATTTGCGCACATTATTCCTATACTGCTGTGGTAAGATGCTGATTGAAAACCAAGCACTTCCCCATTGGAAGAGAGAAAAACAGAGGGAAAGCATTGGAAAAATCCAAATTAATGTCACCCTGGAACACTGTCATGCCACCTCATAGCCAACTTTGCAAAGTAGCCTTGATGGATGCATGGCTGCAGGTCTGCCAACTACCAATCAACTGCATGGCATAGGAGACAACGGAACAGGAGAAAAATAATTGAAAATGAAGGGGAGTCTTTATTACAATTCAAACTCTATCGCAACACTTGTTCTCATGTTCACAGATAGAAAGCAGTTTTCATAAGCAGACACATTTTTCATTGCAGTGCCCAGGTTTAACAGTGAACACCTAATTGCGCTAACCCACTTATTAGATAAAATGTAGGATGCCCACCACATTCTCCCATCTCCTTCATAGAAGAAAGGTGAAAAATAACATATTGCCAGACCAATTGATGCAGTCTAAAACTACCTGCTCAAATGTAGTCATTTTAGTCTTTTGCTGTGCCTTTTTGCTTCTGTATAGTATTTCAAATACTATAGTATTTCAAGCAGCACAGTACTTAAAATCAATAGAACTAAGATAATTCCACAAGGAACTAATATACCCTTTTGAGATATTGGCCTAGAAATTCCGGTCGGAGGTGTACCTCCGGAGTGCGCTTCCGACCCGTGAAACAATTCCGAAAGTACCTCCTGGCGGCCAGGCTGCGAAGAGTTGCAGTCTCGGGCCTCCAGACGGACGGCAGCGTAAAGGCCCACGGATCCCAGGGACGCAAGCGGTTCAGAAGCGTCCCTGGGATCACGTGGGCCTGGTCCTCCAATCACAAAGGAGGATTCCATTGCAATTATTTACGAAGGGAATCCCCTAATGATATGCAATGGAATCCCCAAATAATTATGCAATGTAGAGAATTCTAATAATTATACAATGTACTGAATTGCAATTTTATTCATAAGTCCCTTCACTGCACCAGCCTCAATAAAAATTTATTTTTTGATAAATGATTTTAAACATCTTAATCCGGGCCAATATTTGCATAAACTCATTTAACGTGTATGTGCATAATTTTGTATTTTTAATTGTTTTACTTAAGCCTTATATATACCCTTACGCCTGCTTTTATCAGCCGTAAGAGTTGCGTGGGCAATTGCTGGTCAGTTGTTGGGCAAATAGCTCAACTCTATGCCAGCAATACTCATTTTTCAGGCAGTTTGGATGATCTGTCGAGGCATACCTTAACAGATCACAAGTTCCAGATTTTGCACATGCACATGCGGAAATCGGGAACTTGCGGGGCCTTTCTAAAGGAATACAATGGCAAACTCTGAGAGTACGCCGTCGCAGACACCGCAATTTCAGGGCCAATGTTTCTTACAGAGTTGAGGTGTAGATCAGGCATGATCTAATTGAATGGCGGAGGAGGCCTATTCCTCTTCCAAATGTTCCTATGTATGCTCATGAGTGGGACAAAAACACTTCCAGGTGAAACTTCGGCATCTAAAGGGCCCTGTAAAATCTCCTGGGTATTAATGATAAGCTCTTGAAGCACTTAAATACAGTGCGAGGTAGGTGGTTGTAAGTGGCAAACATTCTGAGTACAGTCCATCTTCGAAGGTATGGCTGACTCATCTTATTTTGTCTGACTTGGTAAGACTTGGGAAGGTCATTAAATGACTTGCAGCCATGCGAGGATTAGTGGAAGTGGCACTTACTGCTATGGTCACCTCTTACCACGCTGCCTGGCAGTTTCTTTGGATGGCCTCTTCCCCTCCATCTCAAACAGGGCCTCTCTCCTCCAACTGATTTAGGCGAGCAGCACTTCTACTGATTCCTCTGAAAATTTAGGGGCTCTGCACCCTACAGGTGAACTTTCAGACATGTTTTCCTAATTAGTCATTCTGCTTGCTGCAAAAATAAAATAGTTGGTAAACATGCCTGACCCTTTAAGCTGCTCAGGTGTTTAAACCATGTCACAAACCCCAGTGATGAGCTTCTATTTGGAGGCAGGAATACTGCTGGGGCCTGTCTTTCTTTGCAAGTCTTCCTTTCGTTTCTCAAATTAAGTTTATCCCAGAACATTTGCTTATACCGCTGCAGGAAAATATTAGCTTATGGATCAGCTAGATGCGGTTTACACATCGCTCCACATCCAGTCAGAAAATCTGTTTGTGTCTGGAAACACAGTTTACAGCCTGGCAAAAAATAACAGGTGATAAAATCGATTGTATCAGTATTGTAATTATAGTTTTTTTTCTTAAATACTTTAAGAAATCAGATGTAGTCAAAACAACCACTTTCTCTGGCTGTATGGGAGAAACTTCCTTGGATCGTAAACCTATTGGATTGTGGAATTACAGAGACAGACAGGGAGAGTGCAAAGGCTGTGTTGTGAGGTATGTACTCCTACCTTTCTTAACTAAAGGTTCAAGTCCCAGGGCAACTATCACCTAAATCTATTCCATTTTGAAAATGTCAGGATAAAAAAGGGACAAATTTCTGACTTTGCATTCCTGGTGAGGGGCCTCACCCACCAGAAGAACATATCAGAAATTCAGGCAGATATTTTTCAAACTATTAATTCACATTTGATTTTCTGATATGCATTCCAGGTAGGCAAAACTTCCTGCCAGGAGCACAAAGTTGTAAAGTTACTACAAAGAAGTGATTCCACTCTCCCAGTGGAGAACCTGTGTTTGCTTTGAGCATGACTATAATTGTAGCCCCATTTTCCGACTGCACCAAAGAGGCCATCCGCCCCACAGTTTCTGTGCCGGCTCTGTGAAAGAGCTATCCAATTCGTCCCACTCCCCTGCTCTTTCACTATAGCCCTGCAAATTTTTCCTTTTCAAGTATATATCCAATTCCCTTTTGAAAGTTACTTTTGAATTTACTTCAGCCACCCATTCAGGCAGTGCATTCCAGCACATACCAACTCACTGCGCAAAACATTTCTTCCCATCTCCTCTCTGGTTCTTTTGCCAATTACCATAAATCTGTGTCCTCTGGTTACCGACCCTTCTGCCAGTGGAAACAGTTTCTCCTTATTTACTCTATCATAACCCAACATAATTTTGAACACCTCAATTAAATGTCCTCTTAACCTCCTCTGCTCTAAGGAGAACAATCCCAGCTTCTCTACTCTCTCCACATAATTGAAGTCCCTCATCCCTAGTATCATTCTGGTAAACCCTTCTGCGCCCTCTCCAAGGCCTTGATATCCTTCCTGAAGTGTGGTGCCCAGAATTGGCTGAAAGACTCCAGCTGAGACCTAACCAACGATTTATAAAATAAAACAGAAAATGCTGGAAATACTCAGCAGGTCAGGCAGCATCTGTGGAGAGAGAAACAGAGTTAATGTTTCAGGTCGATGACCCTTCATCAGAACTGGAAAAAGTTGGAGATGGAACAGGTTTTTAAGCAAGTGCAGGGACAGGGAAAGGGGGGAGGGGAGGAAAGAACAAAAGGGAAGGTCTGTGATAGGATGGAAGGCAGGAGAGATTAAGAGACAAAAGGGATGATGGTGCAAGGCAAAAGGAGATGGTAATGGGACAAGTTAAGAAACAAAAGATGACTCTAGATGAAGTGTAAATGGCAGTGGCAGAATGATCGACAGCTGCCATGTGAGAGAGAGAAAAAAAACGGAGGAAAAAAAGATAGGGGCAGAGGTTATGGTCTGAAATTGTTGAACTCGATGTTGAGTTCAGAAGACTGTAAAGTGCCTAATCGAAAGATGAGGTGCTGTTCCTCGAGCTTACGTTGAGCTTCATTGGAACAGTGTAAGAGGCCGAGGACGGAGAGGTCAGAGTGGGAGTGGAGCGGAGAATTAAAGTGACAGGCGACCGGAAGCTCAGGGTCACCTTTACGGACTGAACGGAGGTGTTCCGCAAAGCGGTCACCCAATCTGCGTTTGGTCTCCCCAATGTAGAGGAGACCGCATCGTGAGCAGCGAATACAGTATACTAAATTGCAAGAAGTACAGGTAAATCGCTGTTTCACCTGGAAGGAGTGTTTGGAGCCCTGGACAGTGAATCATAGAAAGTTACAGCACGGAAGGAGGCCATTTCGGCCCATCGTGCTGCGCCGGCCAACAAAGAGCTATCCAGCCTAATCCCACTTCCCAGCTCTTGGTCCGTAGCCCTGCAGGTTACAGCATTCCAAGTGCACATCCAAGTACTTTTTAAATGTGGTTAGGGTTTCTGCCTCTACCACCCTTTCAGGCAGTGAGTTCCAGACCCCCACAACCCTCTGGGTGAAGAAATTTTCCCTCAAATTCCCTCTAAACCTTCCACCAATTACTTTAAATCTGTCCCCCATGGTTTTTGACCCCTCTGCTAAGGGAAATAGGTCCTTTCTATCCACTTTATCTAGGCCCCTCATAATTTTATACACCTCAATAAGGTCTCTCCTCAGCCTCCTCTGTTCCAAGGAAAACAGACCCAGCCTATCCAGTCTTTCCTCATAGCTAAGATTCTCTACTCCCGGCAACATCCTTGTAAATCTCCTCTGTACCCTCTCTAGTGCAATCACATCTTTCCTGTAATGTGGTGACCAGAACTGCACGCAGTACTCTAGCTGAGGCCTAACTAGTGTTTTATACAGTTGAAGCATAACCCCCCTGCTCTTGTATTCTATGCCATGGCTAATAAAGGCAAGCATTCCGTATGCCTTCTTAACCACCTTCTCTACCTGGCCTGCTACATTTAGGGATCTGTGGACAAGCACTCCAAGGTCCCTTTGTTCCTCTACACTACTCCGTGTCCTACCATTTAATGTGTATTCCCTTTCCTTGTTAGCCCTCCCCAAATGCATTACCTCACACTTCTCCGGATTGAATTCCATTTGCCACTGTTCTGCCCACCTGACCAATTTATTGATATCTTCCTGCAGTCTACAGCTTCCTTCTTCAGTATCAACCACACAGCCGATTTTAGTATTATCTGCAAACTTCTTAATCATACCCCCTATATTCACATCTCGATCATTAATATATACCACAAAAAGCAAGGGACCTAGTACTGAGCCCTGCAGAAACCCACTAGAAACAGCCTTCCAGTCACAAAAACACCCATCAACCATTACCCTCTGCTTCCTGCCTTCGAGCCAGTTTTGAATCCAACTTGACACTTTGCCCTGGATCCCATGGGCTTTTAACTTCGTGACCAGTCTGCCATGTGGAACCTTATCAAAAGCCTTGCTAAAGTGCCTATACACTACATCAAACGCACTACCCTCCTTGTTACCTCCTCAAAAAATTCAATCAAGTTTGTCAGACACAACCTTCCCTTAACAAATCCATGCTGACTATCCTTGATTAATCCGTGTCTTTCTAAATGAAGATTTATCCTGTCCTTCAGAATTCTTTCCAATAATTTTCCCACCACCGAGGTTGGGCTGACTGGCCTGTAATTACTCGGTCTATCCTTTTCACCCTTTTTAAACAAGGGTACCACATTAGCAGTTCTCTAGTCCTCCGGCACCACACCTGAAGCCAGAGAGGATTGGAAAATGATGGTCAGCGCCTCTTTTGCTTCGCTTAATACCCTGGGATACATTTCATCTGGGCCTGGGGATTTATCCACTTTTAAAGCTGCTAAACCCCTTAATACTTCCTCTCTCACTATGTTTATTTCATCTAATATTTCACACTCCTCCTCCCTGATAGCAATGTCTGCTTCGCCCCTCTCCTTTGTGAAAACAGATGCAAAGTATTCATTAAGAACCCTACCGACGTCTCCCGCCTCCACACACAGATTACCCTCATGATCTCTAATAGGCCCTACCCTTTCTTTTGTTATCCTCTTACCCTTAATATATTTATAAAACATCTTTGTGTTTTCCTTGATTTTACTTGCCAAGAATTTTTCATGCTCTCTCTTTGCTTTCCTAATATCCTTTTTAATTGCACCCTTGCACTTTCTGTACTCCTATAAAGATTCTGGAGTATTTAGCCCTTGGTATCTGTCATACGCCTCCCTTTTTTTCTTTATCCTACCCTGTATGTCCCTAGACATCCAGGGGGCTCTAGATTTGTTAGTCCCACCTTTTTTCTTTAAGGGCACATATTTGGTCTGAACCCTCTGGATCTCCTCCAGTGGGAAGGGAGGAGGTAGAAGGGCATGTGTTGCATCTCCTGCGCTTGCACGTGAAGGTACCAGGCGAAGGGGAAGGGGTGTTGGGGATGATAGAGGAGTGGAGCAGGGTGTCGCAGAGGGAGCGGTCCTTTTGGAATGCTGAAAGGGGAGGTGAGGGGAAGATGTGTTTGGTGGTGGGATCACGCTGGAGGTGGCAGAAATGGTGGAGGATGATCCGTTGAATGTGGATGCTGGTGGGGTGAAAGGTGAGGACAAGGGGAACCCTATCGTGGTTCCAGGAGGGAGGGGAAGGGCTGAGAGCAGAAGTGCGGGAAATAGAACGGACACGGTCAAGGGCCGTGTCAACCACAGTAGAGGGGAATCCTCAGTTGAGGAAAAAGGAAGACATGTCAGAAGCACAAGTATGGAAGGTGGCATCGTCAGAACAGATGCGGCGGAGACGGAGAAACTGGGAGAATGGAATAGAGTCCTTACAGGAAGCGGGGTGGGAGGAAGTGTAGTCCAGGTAGCTGTGGGAGTCAGTGGGCTTATAGTGAATGTTTGTCAATAGCCTATCCCCAGAGATGAAGACAGAGAAGTCGAGGAAGGCAAGGGAAGAGTCGGAGATGGACCATGTGAAGGTGAGGGAAGGGTGGAAATTGGAAGCAAAGTGAATGAAATTTTCTAGTTCAGGGCAAGAGCAGGAAATGGAACCGATACAGTCATCAATGTACCAGAAAAAGAGGTGAGGGAGGGGACCTGAGTAGGACTGGAACAAAGAATGTTCCACATATCCCACAAAAAGGCAGGCATTGCTAGGACCCATGCGGGTTCCCATAGCAACACCTTTAATTTGGAGGAAGTGAGTGGAGGCAAAGGAGAAGTTGTTCAATGTGAGAACAAGTTCAGCCAGGCGAAGGAGGGTGGTGCCCTGTCCCTACACTTACTTAAAAACCTGTTCCATCTCCAACTTTTTCCAGTTCTGACGAAGGGTCATCGACCTGAAATGTTAACTCTGTTTCTCTCTCCACAGATGCTGCCTGACCTGCTGAGTATTTCCAGCATTTTCTGTTTTTATTTCAGATTTCCAACATCCGCAGTATTTTGCTTTTGTATTAACGATTTATAAAGGTTTAGCTTAACTTCCTTGCTTTTGTAAGCTATCCTCTCCTATCACCTGATGGTGGAGCATATTTTACAACAAAATAGCAAATGTTTACAGGTTTTATTTTATTCAGAGAAAACCCTACATCATTTATTGTGTAATTTTGTGCATTTCTCCTATTTTCATTTGAAATATTTAGAATTAGGTTTAATAATTCACAAATTAGAGGTTTTGCAGAGCCTAGATATTACTGTTGGAGATATAAATGGACAAAAACTTATTTGTATGATACTCCTTTGTCTGCTATTTAAGACAAATGGGTCAACAACAGCAGTTTGTATTTATATAGTACCTTTAAGGTAGCAAATATTCCCATAGTGCTTTATGTAGGCGTAATCAAAAAATGGATGCAAAGCCAAAGAAGGAGATGCTAGGAGAGGTGACCAAAAGCTTGGTCAAAGAGTCTTTACTATGATCTTAAAGGATGTGAGGGTGTTGGAGAGATGGAGTGATATAGGTATGAAATTACAAAGCTTGGGCCGAAGTAGCAAAAAGCATAACCACGAATGATGGGGCAAAGGGCGGGGGATGAGTACAAGAGTCCGGAGTCAGAGTAACAAAGAGTTTGACTGGAGTGGGTTGTAGCATTGTCCATGAAGAGATTGAAAATGAGGATGAGAATTATAATTTGAAGTATTGGGGAACAGGGAGCCAATGTCATTTAACAAGGAGTGGGACTTGGTGCAAGATAGGATAAGGGCGGCAAAGTTCTGGATGAGCTGAAGTTTACGGAGGGTGCAGGATGGGACTCTGGCCAGAAGAGCATTAGAATAGTCAAGTCTGGAGGTGACAAAGACACAGATGAGGTTTTCAGCAGTAAATAGGCTGAGATAAGGGTGGAGATGGCAATGTTACAGAAATAGAAGTAGGCAGTCTTCGTGATGGGGAGTCTATAAGGTCAGAAATGTAACTCAGAATCAAATGTGATGGGAAGGTTGCCAACAGTCTGGTTCAATTTGAGACGGTGACCACAGAGGGAGATGGGGTCAGTGGTAAGGATGCAGAGTTTGTGGCAGGGGCAGTCTTCCCAATACTTAGCTTGAAGAAATTGTGGCTTATCCAAGATTGGATGTCAGACAAGCAGTGAAGCACAGAGGGCGTGAAGGGGCCAAGAGAGGTGGTGGAGAGGTAGAGCTGGGTTCCATCAGCATGCATGCTGACCCCACGTCTTTAGATGATGTTGCCAAAGGGAAATATGTAGATGAGTAAGAGAAGGGAGCCAAGGAGAGATCTTGGTGGACTCTGGAGGTAATGGTGTGGGGCAGAAAGAGAAACCATTGCTGGAAATGCTTTGGCAACAATTGAAAAGTTAAGAATGGAACCAAGCAAGGGCAGTTCCACCGAGCTGGACAACAGAGGACAAGCATTGGAGTAGAATGGTGTAATTGTGTCAAAGAAAAGAAAAAAGACTTGCATTTATATAGCGCCTTTCACGACCACCGGACGTCTCAAAGCACTTTACAGCCAATGAAGTACTTTTGGAGTGTAGTCACTGTTGTAATGTAGGAAACGCGGCAACCAATTTTCACACAACAAGCTCCCACAAACAGCAATGTGATAATGACCAGATCATCTGTTTTTGTTATGTTGATTGAGGGATTGAGGACACCGGGGATAAGTCCCCAGCTCTTCTTCGAAATAGTGCCATGGGATCTTTTGCGTCCACCGGAGAGAGCAGACGGGGCCTCGGTTTAACGTCTCATCCGAAAGACGGCAGAAAAGGCTGCAGAAAGGTCGAGGAGAATGAGATGGAATAATGCATTCACAGAATATTAGGGCTGTTTCAGTGATTGTATATATTCAAGCAGGTAGTTGCGGGAGCGATGGGCATGAATATGGGAGGCAGCAACACACTCAAGGACGTTGGAGAGGAAAGGGAGGTTGGAGATGGGGCAATAGTTTGCAAGGACAGAGAGGTCAAGGGTGGGATTTTTGAGTAGGTGATGACAGTGTTTTGATAGGGAGAGGGACAGTGCCTGAGGAGAGGGGACCAAAATATCAGAATTTAAATAGTGGACAAAGGAATGTCATATGCATGTCTTAACCATTAGTCTGCTCACTTCCCCAACAACAATTTTTATGCTTAGGTAACTATTGTAGATCTTTTAAAAGCTCCCAGATGAATTAATTACTGAAAGGTTTAAATGATGTGATGTTAATAGCTCAAAATGCTATTAATAAAATTCTTTATGTTTCCCCCTTTTATATAGTCCCCAACCCACTGACACTGAAGGCACAGTGCAGTTTGATGGAGAAGGTTATGCAGCTGTTAGTCGACCAACTCGCTGGAATCCGAATGTATCAGCGATTGCGTTCAAATTCAGGACTTTTTCTTCAGATGCACTACTCATGAACCTTGCCACGAAGGACCTGGTAAATGCAGTGTCAAAACGTTGAAAGCAAACTATTTGTAACTTCTCATGTCTGAGCAGAATTCCATTTATTAATTTTTTTGCCTATTTTTTAATGTTGCTAAATTTTAATAGAAAGATTTCATGAGTGTTGAATTGGCTGATGGGCGAATAAGGGTTAGCTACGACCTTGGCTCAGGTACATCTAATGTCACCAGTAGAGGACGCCACAATGATGGAAAATGGAAATATTTCACACTGTCAAGAATTCTGAAACAAGGTGCACTTTTTTATAGTAATATTTTCATCTCACAAAGACATTCTGATTACATTTGATAATTAATCAAATATTTTCTATTTTGGCAGCAAATATTTCCATACGTGATACAATAAACAATAAAGAAGAAAACCTGGTCGTGATTTCCCCAGGAACCAACCATGGTCTCAATTTGAAAGATAACGAGAAGATATATTTTGGTGGCTTGCCTATATTACAAAATTTAAGGTACTTTCTGCACTAATACAGTTTCAATGTCGGGTTGTACAGATTCTTGCTTCTTGAAGTAAAAAAAAGGTTATGTTTGTTTAATATGTGTCTGTGTAAATGCATACCCAGTATATATACATTTAGTGTTATGGTAATCTAATGGTTATGGTACTGGGCTAGTAACCCAGAGATCATGGGGAGAATTTTTCGGGGGGTCAGCGGACGCGTTTGGTGGCAGGTTGGGTGGGGGAAAAAAAAATGTTTTTGATGGTGGGTCGGGAACCCGCTGTCAACCCGCCACCACACTACTTTCCCAGATATCGGGTCTATCAAGGCTGAACAGACCCGACACGCAGTGGTGGGGGAGGCAATTTAGGTTATTATGACCTTGTTAAGAGCCACTTATAAAGTATTTTGAGCTCATCTTTAAATTTTACGAGGTCGCCCACAGTGTCCACACTGCTTGGGGATCACGTCAGGTAAGGAGGTCAGGATTGTGTTGGCATGAAATCATCTCTTTACTTGACAGCTGCAAATGTGCTATAAAAGCTCCCATCTCATAGCTGTTCACTTTCCAAGCTCAGAAGCTGTTGCTTACTGCATTTGGAAGACAGATTGAGCTTTATGCAAGTTGTAAGTGTTTGGAGTAAACTCTGTATCCAGTGTCACCTCATTGGAACAACCTCTCTCACTATTGACAGATCACTTCTGTCATCTCAAGCTCACCTGCCATCTATTACATCAGCATCGGTGCCCTTGAAACGATCTCACCTTGGTCCTCAGAATCCTACCATGATCAACCCCAACACCAGCAGCACCAGGCACACCAGCAGCATAAACAACAACACTAACCTTCTCCACAATCAACTGATGCTGCACAGGACTCAGGGCATCAGCACCCGACCACATTGCTGGCTGGGAGGCCAGGGATGGCCACACCATAGCCAGATTTACTTCACTTGACACTGTACACCCTGGTTGCCACATGATTGCCAGGTTGGCACCACCCCACACCAGCTCCATAAAACATCCCTACAATGCCCAAGCCATTCCTTTCACATTCATCACCATTGTGGGGGGTACGTTATGTCTCACCATTCACTGGAACTCACTAAGACACTTCCAAAGGTTCACACAAATCTGTCCAAGAATGCAAAGTGTTGAAAATAAAGATTTCAATGTTTGACAACACATTAACAGAAATTTCACATGAACATTGGCTAAAACACACAAGTACCGACCCTTATGTGTTGTTAGTTGGTATGATTGGACTAGGATGAGGGTGAGTGTGAGGGGTGGCTAGTGAGATGTGGAAGTGATAATGTAGTTAGAGAGGGATGGGTGGAGGTGCAAGGTAAGTTGGTGTAAGGATGTGCAGGAGTAGGGTAGGGAAGGCAGAGTAATGGGGATGTGATAAGCGGCACAGCAGGATGAGGTTGAGTGTGGCTTTGCAGTAACGTTTCGTGATCTACTGAAATCATTGAAAGGTTTGCGCCACTGCAGCCAGGTCCTCCTGACGACATTCCCTGCTTGTGCCCTCCTGTGCAATGTGCAACCAGGCTGCGTTGATCTTCTGGGGAGGTCTCTTGCACCCATGGGAAGAGAAGAGAACTTCCCTGTGTGCTGTGACTCCCTCCATATGCAAATGGAGGGAGTCATGGGTGAGCCTGGGTGCAGCCGTGTACCTCTGTGCAGTGCTTGTCAGTGGTTGCAGCAGCTCAATGCTGTAGAACACCGACAGCACAACTGTCAAAATAAAATTGCGCATGGTCCCTTTAAGGAAATCGGCTGATGACGAGTTATCAAATGATGTCATCAAATGACGTCATCAGACCCGCTTCCTAAAATTGGCTGGGAAATACGCTGGGCGGGCGTAACCAGCTCAATCAACATAAAATCACTTTGGACAGCCGGCTGGAGCCAGCAGCGAGGTCGGGACCTGCCACCGACCCCGGCCGCACCGGACCCGCTGAGGTAGGGGAAATCGCGGCCCATGAGTTTAAATCCCACCATGCCAAATCTGCTAATTTGTGGGCCTGCATCAGGAAAATAACCATGAAATGTGTTAGAAAGGGCATAGTAGGCCCTCTCCCTCCATTCTGCCAAGGGCTACCGTCAGACTTGTCTGGTGGTCTCACGGGGTGGGGGAGAACAGCAGTAATTGAGATGGAAAGTAGGAACGTCTTCCAGGAACTCAGGGGCAACCTCACTGCCAGCATTTACATGCTGAGGACGAGGAAAGGATGGGATCACAGAGAAAAATCCAGCCCAGTGTTCTTAGATGTCCAGTGCATGTACATTGTGTTTGTGTGTCATTTATACACACTAGGGTAATTTTATGAGTGTGCACTCCTGGTAGAGAGCCTCACCGACTGCCTCACCCACATCAGACATTTGATCGTAAACCGCCCACGATTTTCTTACTATTCATTTTAAGGGGTTTGTGGTAATTGTGCGCTGATATTTCCAGCGTGCCCTCCTGGCAGGTAAAACTCCCCACTGAATTGCAGAATTACCTCATTGAGTTCAACTCCACAATCTAGTGATTAGAGCAGAAAATGCTGGAAACATTCAGCATCTGTGGAGAGAGAAACATAGGGTTCATCAGTTTTGATGAAAGGTCATCGACCTGAAACGTTAACTCTGTTTCTCTCTCCACAGATGCTGTCTCACCTGCTGAGTGTTTCCGGCATTTTCTGTTTTTCTTTCAGATTTTCAGAATCTGCAGTATTTTGCTTTTTCCAGCATCTAAGCAACCTTAGTACTTAGTTATACCTTCCTCTAAGGTATAAATTCTAGCAATCTAAACTATTGGAGTAATTAACTTCCACAGTGCTTAAGTATGCAACTAGCAAGTTTACCAAGAAATTACATTGGCAGGACCTGTGGAGTTGTATGTTGGCAGGCAGCTGTCTCTCCTGACACACGAGTGTACGATAGGGTGCGAAAGAGGGAGAAAATTAATCCAAAATGTAAAGATATCTGATTGCCTCACATTCTAATGCTTTGTGTGAAAACTTTAGTGGTGTGCACTGTTATGTTAGAGATACTGGTAATGAATCTTTGAAACAATGGTAACTTTATCTTGCTTATGGAGTACGTTAGAGGAGGAGTCTTGCTGTCAGTGTGTCGTGAAAATAACTCACTTTAAACAAAAATATTCCCAAAAAATCAGAGTAGGAAGAAAACCAAAAGAATGTTGATTCCAAACTATTTTAATCTGCTTGATTATTAAGCGAGGTCCTAATGAAAAAAATCCTTGATCATTTCTGTATAAAAATGAGAATTATGAAAAAATTTGCTTGCAAAGGTAGTATAGATTAAATTAGTCATGTTCCAGGATATTCTGGTTTTCTAAGAACTATATATCAACTATATTAATCTAATCATTTTGTTTTCTTTTTGTACCCTTTTTTATCCAGTATGAAGGCCAGGTAAACAGTGTTTCAGTGCATGATTTTTTTTGCAGTGCATGATGTTAATATTGACAATTAAGGCACTTGATTCCATTGCAATTTGCTCATCTTTAGATCATGTGAAGCTAATATTTCACATGCTTTACGCCAAAGATGCAAGCTTTACTCTTGCTTGCCAGTCAAACTGCTTATGCTGTTGCACTCCAGCAAACAACGTACATCAAATGTTGCAATACGCATTATGCTTGTGCAAAACAATGATGATGTTGTATTTAAATGACACATTGCTATTCAGGAAGAAGGTTTGATTTTGTCATTGAATATTGCTAAAATTTGCTGATTCATTCTGGCAAGGTGGTATGTGTCATGAACTGAGGATGTTTACAGAGCACACAGGTATAAGTCCCACATTCAGTTTGTAATCTATAAGCTAGAAATTGAGAAAAGATTAGGTGCAGTTGAATATATGGTTATATTGTGACATACAATTCTGCACCTGGTGTCACTAAAGAGGGTTGGTCATCTTACTGACTTCTTATAGGTTACTTCTGAAGTTTAAATGAATTGTACATTTATTGGTCCATTCAAAGATGTGCGCTTGATGGGATGAATGACTTTCTGATTCCGAGGCAAGACATAGGGGCCAATAATACAGTACTTAGTGGTAATATCTCTACTCATCAGACACAGGTTACTCGTGGTATTGGATACTGAGGCTTACTCTGTACCCAGTGCACAGACCTCGCAGCCATAAGTCAGGGAAGCTCAGCACACCTGGCATGAGCTAATTTCATTAAGGCCCCAAATTTAATTTAAATTAACTGATGGTCCTCTAACGCATTTGCATTGCCAGAATAGTGCTGGTCCCTCAGTGCCCTTATAAAACAGACACTGGCTGTTCGGCTCCTTGAGACATATTAGGTCTTCTTTCTCAACAAGGAGTCTGCTTGGTAGTTGTCTGGACCCAGGAATTTGTCTGCTGTTTTTAGTTTTTTTTAGCCTTCACGACTGAAGTTATTCAGACCATCTCCCATCAGGGGGTCTTTTCGAAGGGAATTAATTATCCATGAACTAAATAGGACCTATCAATATTCCACTGGGCATCCTTCTACATCTGAAGGAGGAGGCATTGGAAGGCAGGTGCATTTAACCTCATAAAGGAGCTCATATGCTGCTGCCTACAGGCTAAGATATTTGTACCGCAACATGCCCAAAGGGATCTGCATGAGAGACTACAGCCCTGATTTTA
Source organism: Squalus acanthias (assembly GCA_030390025.1). Lineage (NCBI taxonomy): Eukaryota > Metazoa > Chordata > Chondrichthyes > Squaliformes > Squalidae > Squalus > Squalus acanthias. The sequence goes on along the minus strand of CM059433.1, from coordinate 74,611,895 downwards.
AAGGCTTCCTTGTGTGGCCTGGAGGAGCAACAACATCTTGCATTTATATAGCGCCTTTAATGTGGTAAAACATCCCAAGGCACTTCACAGGAGCGTTGTCAAACAAAATTTGACACTGAGCCACATTAAGGAGGTATTAGGACAGGTGACCAAAAGCTTGGTCAAAGAGGTGGCTTTTAAGGAGCATCTTAAAGGAGGAGAGAGAGGCGGAAAGGCAGAGAGGTTTAGGGAGGGAATTCGAGAGCTTAGGGCCTAGGCAGCTGAAGGCACGGCTGCCAATGGTGGAGCACTCCTGCTCCTCCTGGCCCACAAGGAAACCTAAAAAAATGTTTTTACACTTGCCTTGCTGGGCCTCTTCTGGCCCACAATCTGGTTCCTGACATGTCTTGCCTGATGGGGAAGCCACTCCTGCTCCCCTGCACAAGCTTTCAACTCAAATTACAGATCGGATCCCGATAACATCATCGGACCCAATCTGCTTATTTAAAGAAGGACCCTGCATCCTTCTTGTGGGTGTCCCGCTCACCTGCTCAAAAGCACAGGTTAAGATTGGGATATGGCAGAAAAGCAATGGGGGTAAATGACTCGACTCATTTTAACTGTACCCCTGCCCGGTTTCCTCCAGGTGGGGGAATTAAAAATCAATGCCTACGATTCACCAGGGAGGCCGTGAGACACTGTGCAGTCTTCTGCAGCCAGACCTTACAACCACTTCAAGGATAGCTCTGTCAAAGGCTGTCAAGGTGACTGCTGCCTTGAATTTTTATGCCTCTGAGTTCTTTAAAAAAAACCAGCAGGAAATATCTGTCAGATCGCACAGCTAGCAGTGCATGGCTGAATCATGCAAGTAACAGATGCATTGTTTGTTCGGACCAGAGATTTCATTAACTTTCCCATGGAAACCAGCCAACAGATAAAGAAGATCTGTACTTCAACTCCGGAAGTGCAGAACATTATTGATGGCACACATACAGCCATGGCACGTTCTTCATGAACCGAAAGGGATTCCACTGCAGCTGTGACTGTAGATACAGAATTATGCATGTTAATACTCACTATCCTGGTAGCTGCCATGATTCCTTTATTCTGCAGCAATCCATGGTGCCACCATTATTTCAAGGGCGGGAAGAACTGGAGGGATGGCTGCTTGGGTACCAAGACTGAGCTCGTGACCCCTTTGAGACACCCATGCACAAGACAAAAGAGAGATATAGTTAAGCACATGCAGCTACTCGGGTCTTGGCAGAGCATACTATCGGAATGTTAAAGCAAACTATCTGATACATTGACTAATCAGGGGAGTCTTTGCAGCACAGCTTGGCCAAGGTATCCAAGATTATTGTACCCTGCTGTGCCTTATATAACTTCTCCTGATAAAGGGGCATTGCTGTAGAGCAGGTTGAAGAAGAGAGCCAGCCTCAACCGGTAGCAGAAGAAGACCCTGAACACGAGCTAGAAGAGATGTCTTCAGAAGCATCATTCATAGCATTACATAGAATGTACAGCACAAAAACAGGCCATTCGGCCCAACTAGTCCATGCCGGTGTTTATGCTCCACACAAGTCTCCTCCAGCCCTTTTTCATCTAACCCTATCAGCATAACCTTCTATTCCTTTCTCCCTCATGTGTTTATCCAGTTTCCTCTTAAATGCTGCTATACTATTTGCCTGAACTACTCTTTGTGGTAGTGAGTTCCACATTCTAACCACTCTCTGGGTAAGTAAGTTTCTCCTGAATTCCCTATTGGATTTATTAGTGACTATCTTATATTCACTCAGCAAGAGACTTAAGACAGCCACTAATAGACACAGTTAGTTGAATGATTGTACCATCCAAGGCACAACAGTCGTTTACACATGTATAATATCCTACTAAAATGCAGGATTCCTGCAATGCATTCAGCCTTACACCAAGAATCACAAATAACAACACATTTCTCCACAAGTATTTTAATCACCCCATCCCAAATGAACTCTTGTGACCTATTAGTGAAGCAGTTAACACAAATTTTATTCATCCTAACAGTGCATCTTCTTTTTGTAAATCTGTGCTCCTTAAATATTTCCATAGTGGGTGAAAGAAGTGAGGAGAATTAATTTTTAGCAGTTTTATTACTACAATTAAAGTCTATTTTACCGCCAGTGTTTTTATTTTATTTCTTTAACTTTATTTCAGTAATGTGTCTATAATTTTAGAAAAACATTGACAAACTTACATTGACAAAATGCCTTTATGTGTTGCAGGCCTGAAATCAGTTTAAAGAAATATAGTGGTTGCCTCAGAGATATAGAAATTTCACAGTCACCATATAATTTGCTGAGTGGCACAGATTACCTGGGGTTAACAAAAGGCTGTACATTAGAGGTTTGTTATTTAAAACCTTATGATATCTTATATTTTATAACAATTTTCTTTGTTTTGAAATACTTGATTCTAACAGTATTCAATATATGCCCCTGTTGATGAAATTGTCCCAGTACTGTGTATGATTTTCACTAATATGCTCTTTTTGACAGAATGTCCACACTGTTAGCTTCCATAAACCTGGATTTGTTGAGCTCCAGCCACACTCATTGAATGTAGGCACAGAAATAACACTTTCCTTCAGTACTAAAAACGAGACTGGAATGATACTTTATGGAAGTGGAAAGGCCCCAGTTCAACTAAGGAGAAAACGCCGCCAAACTGGACAGGTGTTGCATACAATAATTTCTTTTGTTGTTTTTGTCACTTTTAACATGTATTTTTGAGTTTGACATTAAAATATTTCTGAAATATAAATGTAAATAGCTCCCAAGCATGTAATATTTACATATTGAGCCAATGGAAATAATAGACATTTGAAATACTAAATATTTATAATATTCTATTTAAGTATATGCAATTTTAAAATAAGTTCTTGCTCTTATGTTTAGTATTAGTTATTCAATATTTTCAAAGACATCTATCACCCAATAGTATCCCTATAACCAAGAAATTATTAAATAATTTGCAGTCGGAGGATATATTCTTATACCATACTTATTTTGAAATACTCTTTGTTATAAGCAATAATGCCCACATAGTCTGTACTTTAAGTTTGTGCCTGAACTGTGTACTTTATACAAACAGGTCTATTATGCAGTTTTCCTAAACAGAGGGCGCTTGGAAGTACATGTTGCTACTGGAGCTCGAGAACCTCGGCGTGTTACAATCAAACCAGAATCTGGAGTGTTCAATGATGGAAAGGAACATAGTGTTAGGCTGCATAGATCTAAGGGGTATGACAGTTCCAAAGTGTTTTGACAATACCTCTGATTTTCTTATTCTAGTGGCTGTATTGATATCTTTACTGATAACAATGGTTTGTAATTTCCTTCAGTGAGCCTTGCCATTGAAATTTAGCAGGCTATTCAAATAGAACTTGCATTTATATAGTGCCTTACCACATCTCTCAGGACGTCGCAAAGTGCTTCATATAAATGAATCACATAGTGCAATCACTGTTGTATGTGGATAAAATGAGAGAACTATACAGTTCACTTAGATCCTGTCCTCTCACCTCATGTACATTTTGCAGCAAGGTCATTAAATCATAACTGGGAACAGGAACCCTATTTCATTTTACCCTCCCCCCAATGCTAAACCTAACCCCTCTGATGCTGGAGATACTGAGGCCAAAATATGCCCCCATTGCTGTCCCAGCTGACTACTATGTGCCCAATACTGTCCCACCTGATTATTATGTGCTCAATGCTATCCCACCTGACAACTGTGTAACCCCAATGCTGTCCTCGCTGACTACTATGTGCCCCCAGGTGACAACATTGCAGCGACCAAAATTGAACTTGGCAGCTTTCTGGAAGGGATGATTTACTCTGGCTGCTATATGTAACAAAATCATAAACCTGAGGAAATCGTCCTCCCAAATTGCATCAAATTAATATAATCTTCATATACAATTTTTTGTTTGAATAAATATATAGGTTTAGCATTAATTTAAATGTGAATGAATTATTTCTACAGTCTTGTAATTTTTAAAAGCCCTAAATATGCAGATAACATGAGATTCTTTTTGCTGTCAGGTTGCTCACAGTGCAAGTGAATGAAGAAAGAGTTCAAAGACAACGACTACCTAATGATCAGCCTCTCAACATTAAAAGACTGTTTGTTGGAGGAGTACCTGTCTTATTCCAAGCCAGTCATTTAAGAAGTATCATGCCTTTTGAAGGCTGTATATGGAATTTAGTTGTTAATTCAGTGTGAGTAAGGTTTCATTACTCCTAAGAAAAAGACACATTTAAAGAAAAGAAAAAAATAACGGGATGATTCCCCAATCAGGCACTCCCAGGGAGTGCATGTTACTTAGGAACATCGTTGAACATAAGACCATGTTGAGAAATCAGGGCAGCAGCCCATACATTAAAATTGGAGGGAAAACCACAAGCTGCGGGCCCAGGATTTCCTAACATGCAGTCTTTGAAAGCACCTGATTGGTGAATTACTCTTATCCTTAAATTAATCGAATTGAGCACATTTTTCTGTGCAAGCTGACATAGAAATTCCATGTGCATATTAGTGTAAATATCCTCTTTTTAAAATGTTTACTTTAATATTGAATTAAGCTAATTGTTGAATATAGCTTTACCAATCTAGTCTCATTTGTAGTCTGCCTTCACCACACACAATGTCAAGCTGAATTGCATACTGATATTACAGTAATAAGGTTTCTCAATTTCAACAGTAGGGTTACCAGAGTAATGTTAATTCTCTAGAAAAATGTCAATTTGAAACACTTTGGGGCTGAATTTTCATCATTGTTTTTCCAATTGCTCGCCATAACTTTGACAGAAGAGCTGCAGAAATCCCGCGAAAACGGTGTAGACAGTGATTACACTATTGTTCCATGGTTTCGGCAGCTATTCCACCAAAGTTACAGCCAATGAGTGGGAGAACCCCGTGGAACTTCATCCCTTTGATTCTGCTCAAACTGTCACCCCTATTTTTCTCCTGTTCTTTTATATTCCATATTTAATTTTTCTTCATTTTTACATTGTTTCTTATCTAATCTAACCCATCATAACTTTTTATTTAATTTTTGCCTGTTTTAAAACAAAACTGGAAATCCTTTGTTTACCTTCTTTCTTTTCCCCCTGAGCCATCCAATTTTGTAGTGAAAGGGTATTTTTTAATAATAATAAGTTTGCATTGGTTGTAAACAGTTTTTACAAGGCAGTTACTCATCCAATCAAAAGTTAAGATATTGAATGTGTTGAAGATAACACTTGGGCTAGAACTTCGGTGCATTTGCGCCTCCCGCTAGCGCCTCCGGGGGCGCTAACAGGACGCAAAAGACTTTTCGTCCAGGCACGGCACTGCTAACGACTCCCGCTAAATTCAGCGGGAGTTTAGCAGCGGCGGTAACCGGGAGCGCCCCGCTCCGCTGCGCAGGCGATGTCGATGTCATCACCGTGCGCAGCGCCCCTTTTTTGGCCCACCTGCAAAATTGGCCCGCGCCCCCTGAATCTGCTCCGGACAATGACAGCGATTGATTCAGGGGGCGGTAACAAAGCGGCAGGAGGCTCGCGGGGCGGTAAGTAAAGGGGAGGTGGCGGGCGGGGGAAAAAAATCGGCCGACTTACTTGTGGCGGCCCGTTGCGTCTTTCAACACGGGGTCCATGCTGCGATCTGGCAGCCCGGCACTCCTCTTGAGTGCTGGGCTGCTGGCATGGCACCCTGCTCCCCGAGGGTCCAGGTAGGGCCCCGCAGAGTTCTGGGCTTGGGCCCTCCCCTTTAAAGAGGGGAGGAGCCCTTCTATGCGGCAGTGCTACGTGGCCCTCTGTGTAGCGCTGCAGAATGCACCGCCCCGTTATTTGGGGTTAACGCTCTAAGAAGGAAGTGGAGCACTTGAATTAGTGCACCACCTCCCTCTTGGGGCGCTAAAACTGAAGTTAGTGATCGCCGGCGCTATTTTTCGCCGGGCGCTAAAACTGTGCCGGATGTCAACTATTGTACTTAATAATGGCAGATTTGAGATTTGTGCCATTAGATAACCTTTATAAATAGCTGTTCTTTTCTTGCAGTGCTCCATACTGTAGGATTTATATTAGCCATACAATTATTCTTCCACGTATTTGCTTTTTCTCTTAGACCGCTAGATTTTGCCCAACCAGTATCTTTTGAGAATGCAGACATTGGCAGGTGCCCAACCCTAAAACCTTCAAAACCACTTCCTGAAGAAGAAGAAGAAGAAGAGATGGAGACAGCAACTAGAATCTCAGCTGAAATCACGGCCAAACCTATCCCAGAACACACACAATTTCGTACACCTGCTCCTGTGAGTTTCTTTTTTCCAAATGAGCATAAATTGCACGATGCGTTAATGAAGTCATTCCCACTTCCGAATCAAAGAGAATTGATTGATCACACTAGTACATAGCAGGTGATCTCATAAGTTCATGCTTTCTTGCCAGCAGCATCAATTGCAAATTCAGGTGGACTGTGCCCATCTAAAAGATCTGAAAATCATGCACAGTCTGCACATAAATTTCCAAAATTGCATTGCTGGGGTCAAGAATCCCCATTGGCAAAGTAGGCCCAGATTTTCCGGGGAGTCAGCGGGCGCGATCAGTGGCGGGTCGAGTGGGAAAGTGTTTTTTTTCCCCCAGCGGGTCGTGACCCCGCTGTGAACCCGCCGCCATGCGCCTTTCCCAATGTCGGGTCTGTCAGCGCTGAGCAGACCTGACACACAGCGGCGGGGGACCCAATTCAGGTAAGTATGACCTTGTTTAGAGATCATTAAGAATACATTTGAGCTCACCTTTTGATTTTACGTGCTCGCCCACGGAGTCCACACTGCTCGTGGATCACGTCTGTCAAGCTGAGGCAGGAGGTCAGTGGCCATTGAATCAGCCGTTGAGTGGACAGCTTCAAATATACAGTAAAAGCTCCCACCTTACAGAGATATCTTCCCTCAGCCACAAGCTCTTCCTCACTACATTTCCACAACAAATTCACCATGCTGCAAGTCTTTACACAAGTCTCCATCCAGTCTGACCTCATTACCTCTCTCACCATTGACAGATCGCTTCTGTCATCTCTACTTCACCTGCCATCTATTCTACCAGCATGGGTGCCATTGAAATTCTCTCACCTTGGTCCTCAGAATCCCACCACGATCAGCCCCAACACCAGCATCACCAGGCACACCAGCATCACCAACAGCAACACGAACCTTCTCTGCAATCACCTGATGCTGCACAGGACACAGGGCATCAGCACCCGCCCACATTGTTGCCCGGGAGGCATGGGATGGCCTCACCATGGCCAGATTTACTTCACTTGATGCTGTACACCCTGGTTGCCACATGATGCGCCAGGTTGGCACCACCCTACACTAACACCATAAAGCATCCCTACAATACCCAAGCCATTCCTTTCACACTCATCACTATTGCGGGTGGCACCATTATGTCTCACCATTCACTGCAACTCACTAAGCCACTTCCAAAGGTGCACACAAATCTGTCCAAGAACACAAAGTGTTGAAAATAAAAATACTAATTGTTTGACACCACGTTAACAGAAACTTTATATGAACATTAATGATTTAGATATGAATGTAGGAGGTATGATCAGTAAGTTCGCAGATGACACGAAAATTGGTGGAGTGGTAAATAGCGAGAAGGGAAGCCTCAGGCTACAGGACGATATAGACGGGATGGTTAGATGGGCAGAGCAGAGGCAAATGGAATTTAACCCTGAAAAGTGTGAGGTGATGCACTTTGGGAGGACAAACAAGGCAAGGGAATACACAATGAATGGTAGGACCCTAGGAAGGACAGAGGATCAGAGGGACCTTGGTGTGCATTTACATAGATCCCTGAAGGCAGCAGGACAAGTAGATAAGGTGGTTAAAAAGGCATATGGGATACTTGCCTTCATTAGCCGTGGCATAGAATATAAGATTGAGAGGTTGCACAACACCAGGTTATAGTCCAACAGTTTTATTTGAAATCACAAGCTTTCGGAGCTTACTACTCCTTCGTCGGGTGAAGTAAAAAGATACAGAATCGCCAAAGCATATATAGATAGAGAACAATGCATGTGTACCTTACAATTGCAGACAACTAAATTAAATCATCCTGACTATCTGCCGAGGTGTGATAAAGTTAATCAGGTCAGCCAGGAAGGTACCACATCAAAGACATAGCAAGATACAACTGAGACAATGAGGTGGAGTCGCAGGGGGTCTAACGTGTCAAAAGCTGCCGTCTGTATGTAAAACGAAAAGCTTTAAAATTTTTACTTTTTTACTGGGAAAATTTTTACTTTTTTACTGGGAATCACATCTGTGAACAAGCCAACGACGACTCGAGTCCGGATCACGTCATGTATCGTGACATAAACCCAAGATCCCAGTTGAGACCGTCTCCATGAGTGCGGAACTTGGCTATCAGTTTCTGCTCGATGATTTTGCGTTGTCGTGTGTTTCTAAGGTTGCCTTGGAGAACGCTTACCCGCAGATCCGAGGCTGAATGTCCTTGACTGCTGAAGTGTTCCCCGACTGGGAGGTAACAATCCTGCCTGGCGATTGTTGCGCGGTGCTCGTTCATACGTTGTCTCAGTGTCTGCATGGTCTCGCCGATGTACCATGCCGCGGTGCATTCTTTCCTGCAACGTATGAGGTAGACAACGTTGGCCGAGTCACATGAGTATGTACCATGTACCTGGTGGGTAGTGTCCACACGTGTGATGGTGGTATCTGTGTTGATGATCTGGCATGTCTTGCAGAGTTTGCCGTGGCAGGGTTGTGTGGTGTCGTGGTCGCTGTTATCCTGAAAGCTGGGTAATTTGCTGCGAACGATGGTACTTCTGAGGTTAGGCGGCTGTTTGAAGGCAAGTAGTGGAGGCGTGGGGATGGCCTTAGCGAGGTGTTTGTCATCATCGATGACATGTTGAAGGCTGCGAAGAACATGGCGTAGTTTCTCCGCTCCGGGGAAGTACTGGACGACGTAGGGTACCCTGTTGGTTGTGTCCCGTGTTTGCCTTCTGAGGAGGTCTATGCGATTTTTCGCTGTGGCCCGTCGGAACTGTCGATCGATGAGTCGAGCGTCATATCCCATTCTTACGAGGGCGTTTTTCTATATATGCTTTGGCGATTCTGTATCTTTTTACTTCACCCGACGAAGGAGTAGTAAGCTCCGAAAGCTTGTGATTTCAAATAAAACTGTTGGACTATAACCTGGTGTTGTGCGACCTCTCAATTTTGTCCACCCCAGTCCAACACCGGCATCTCCGCATCATAGAATATAAGAGCAGGGAGGTTATGATTGGAGCTGTACAAACGCTAGTTAGGCCACAGCTGGAATACTGTGTGCAGTTCTGGTCGCCACACTATAGGAGGGATGTGATTGCATTGGAGAGGGTGCAGAGGAGATTCACCAGGATGTTACCTGGGCTGGAGTGCTTCAGCTATGAAGAGAGACTGGACAGGCTGGGGTTGTTTTCCTTAGAGCAGAGAAGGCTGAGGGGGGACCTGATTGAGGTGTACAAAATTATGAGGGGCATAGATAGGGTAGATAGAAAGGAATTTTTGCCCTTAGTAGAGGGGTCAATAACCAAGGGGCATAGTTTCAACGTAAGGGGCAGGAGGTTTAGAGGGGATTTGAGGAAAAACTTTTTCACCCAGATGGTGACTGGAATCTGGAACTCACTGCCTGAAAGGGTGGTAGAGGCAGGAACCCTCACAACATTCAAGAAGCATTTAGATGAGCACTTGAAACGCCATAGCATACAAGGCTACGGACCAAGTGCTGGAAAATGGGATTAGAATAGACAGGGCTTGATGGCCGGCGCAGACACGATGGGCTGAAGGGCCTCTTTCTGTGCTGTATAACTCTATCTATGACTCTAACATTGCATAAACCACCCAAGTGCCTACCCTTGTGTGTTGTTAGTTGGTATGATTGCACTAGGATGAGGGTGAGTGTGAGGGGTGGCTAGTGAGATGGGGATGTGACAATATAGATAGAGAGGGATGGGTGGAGGTGCAAGGTAAGTTGGTGTGAGTAAGGATGTGCAGGTGTAGGGTAGGGAAGGCAGTGTGATGGGGATGTGATGAGAGACACAGCAGGATGAGGTTGAGTGTGACTTTATACTATACTGAGATCATTGAAACATTTGCGGCACTGCACCCAGGTCCTCCTGACCACATCCCTGCTTGTGCCTTCCTCTGCAATGTGCAACCAGGCTGTGTTGATCTCCTGGGGAGGTCCCTTCCGCCCATAGGAAGGGAAGAGGACGTCCCTGCGTGCTGTGACTACTTCCATAAGCATATGGAGGGAGTCATGGAAGAGCCTGGGTGCAGCCCATTGCCTTTGTGCAGTTCTTGTCAGTGTTTGCAGCACCTCAATGCTGTAGAACACTGACAGCACAAATGTCAAAATAAAGTTGGCCATGGTCCCTTTAAGGAAACCGGCTGATGACGTGTCATCAAATGACGTCACCAGAACCGCTTCGTCTAATTGGCCAGGAAACGCTGAACAAGCCCAATCAAGGGAAATTCATTTCACTGAGCGGGATGGAGCCAGCAGCGGGGTCGGGACCCGCCTCCAACATCGCTCGCTGCGGACCCGCCGAGGTGAGGAAAATCCCTGCCTAGGACTCTTAAAGTTCTCCCATAATGATGTCTTACTGGGAGGAGAAATTCAATTAATGCTGTTTTGGCTCTGGAAATAAATAATATAAAACACACAGTGATTGATAGCACAGTGCATCAAGTCACAATTATAATGACAAATATGATTTACTTATTGGCACTAACTGAAAATTCACACAAATCAACAGACAAAATGCTATTTGTCTTTAACAGATTTTATAAATTGCTTGCATTATTGCGAATTGCATCTTTATACTGTTATTGCTTATTAAAGGACAGCCAAATATTTATCTATGCAGCATTAGTGGCCTTTATTTATGAAGCCCTTTATTTAACTATATCAGTGAAATTACTTCACAGAAGCAACATATGATGAGGGACATTCCATAAAAATGGTGGCAATAAGATTGGGCTCCTGACATGTTTTTCACAGACAAATTGGCAACTACTTTCTCTCTTATCATCATCTCCATCAAGATTTGGTATGGGATCACAAACACTTTGAAGAGACTGAAAAAATGGGCAATTCTACTCACTTACAGACTGGGCATATAAACTGGCCTTCGTTATTGGTTTAATCTGCTTTTTTTTGTAAAATGTAGGGTAATTACAATTGCTAAAATTGGCTTGGTGATGCTTTCCTGACCTCACTCTCATGATCCTCCTGCACAGCTCAGTTGTCAATGTAAATGCAATGTTTGGAGTTACACTACCACAAGGAGTAGTTGAGGTGAATAGCATAGTTGCATTTAAGGGGAAGGTAGATAAACACCATGAGGGAAAAAGGAATAGAAGGATATACTGATGGGGTTCGATGAAGAGGGATGGGAGAAAGCTTCTGTGTATAAACACCGGCATGGACCAGTTGGGCCGAATGGCCTGTTTCTGTGGTGTACATTCTATGTAGTTCTACATTTATGATCAGTAATAATAAAATGGATTATAAAATTTAAAAATTAATTCACTTTATTGAGTCCATTTTAACTTTTTTGCACACATGCAGATATAAATTTGGCTGCTAACACAAGAGCCTAATTTTCTTCTGATGTAGCTCAATTTAATTTTTTATTGTTATCATCATACATAAGACTTCTGATGTGTGCATCATTAACAGCATTTTTAAAAGCTTTACTGGATATGGCAGACATGAGCTTATTCTTTGCTTCATTCTCTAACATTTTTTACTTACATTTACTGCTTCTTAGGATGTGCTTCTTGCGGAACTGAAGAGCAGCAAGCTTGCTACTGATCATGGCTCCATTCTGGTACCTTTTGTCATCCAGTAATTGTGTTTGAACAGTTTTCATTATCCCTAGAAAATGCTAACATGACCTTCTTTTCCCCATCCCCTAAAAATATTTGTATTAAAACAAATTCCCTTTAATCTTCATAAACGATGTTCAAACACGAAAGCCTTTCAAAAAAGGTTAACTTGGACATTTACAAGTTCTTTACAGCAAAAATCTGATGAGATCATTTTACGCAGGCAGGATGGCGATGTGAACTAAAGAAAATGAACTCTCACCATTTATTTCTCGCACTACACTAAATATATTGGAGTAAAATAGAATTTTACACATTTTGATAAATAGTGATTGGTAATAGAATCATACAATGATTCAGCACAGAAGGAGGCCATTCGGCCCATTGTGCCTGTGCCGGCTCTTTGAAAGAACTATCCAATTAGTCCCACTCCCCTGCCCGTTGCCCTGCAAATTTTCCCCTTCCCTTTCGAAAGTTATTATTGAATCTGCTTCCACCACTCTTTCAGGCAGTGCATTCCAGATCATAACATCTTGCTGTGTAAAAAAAAATTCTCCTCATCTCGCCTCTGGTTCTTTTGCCAATTACCTTAAATCTGTGTCCTCTGGTTACCGACCCTTCTGCCACTGAAACAGTTTCTCCTTATTTACTCTATCAAAACACTTCATAATTTTAAACACCTCTATTAAATCTCCCCTTAACCTTCTCTGCTATAAGGAAAACAACCCCAGCTTCTCCAGTCTCTCCACGTAACTGAAGTCCCGCATCTCTGGTACCGTTCTAGTAAATCTCCTCTGCACCCTCTCCAAGGCCTTGAAATCCTACCTAAAGTGTGATGCCCAGAATTGGACACCCTCCAGCTGGAGCCTAAACAGTGGCTTATAAAGGTTTAGCCAGAGGTGGCTTGGAAACAGGCAAATGTGCTGCTGCCCATATTTGAAAAGGGTGACAAAACGAACACCGGTGACTACAAACCGATTAGTCTTGCTTCCATTCCATGTAAACTAATGGAATTAGCATTAAAAATAGTAATGGAAAGGAGAACAACTCGCTAAATCACAGATGGAAGATATTCCATTAATTTTTTTAAATAACATTTGTAGGAGTACCTTGTACCGAAAGTCGTCCTCCTAGCTTTTCCGATGCCTCTAACTGACATGATCTTCTCGGGTTTTTGATTGTAATAGCTATGCATGATCTTATAATCTTTGTTCTTTTTACAGCTCAAATTAACTATGTGATATCTTAATTGTGAAGCAAACTATTGATAGAAATGTGAGATGGTATTAGGAAAAAACCCAGGAACCATGAAATATACCTTATGCTAAGAGAGATCAAATACTGGTTGAACTACAGTGGAATCTTCATTACCCACCATAATGGAGGGGCTCCCCATGGTAGATAAAGGAGATTGGCAGATAATTGAAAGTCTCTAAACTTTATCCAATATAGCAATACCCTTGGCATAGGAATGAAAACAAGTACAATTTAAAGAACAAAAGGAACCTTATGTAGTTTTATTTACTAAGAAAATTGAATGAAATACAAATGAAAGAAAGTGTCCAGTGTGGTGATGTCTCATATAAGGTTTCTTCCTGTGAAGATTCTGGCAGATAAACGGGTAGGTGGATAATTTGAGTTGGATAATGGAGGTTTCACTATAGTTTGATAATGTTAGAACTTTGTATTTTTAATATTCATGCATACTACTCAGTTATAGCACCGGGTTAACTTGTGGAATTGACTGAACATGTTTCTATACTCAACTGTTCTTCCATGCTATGTCAATAGTCTATTGATAGTTTAGTGATGATCTATTTCTATAGTCTGATTTTTGAATTTTCACTTTTTGCTGATTTATATGTAGATGACATGTGCTGCTGACATTTCCCCTATCGCACTGCTGAAAGCCAAGCACTTTGGCCTCTCCAAAAATAGTCATGTTGCCATGGAGTTTGATGATACCAAAGTCAAAACTAGGTAATGTTGAAATTTTACACACTATAATTACTGTGTGATACTTTATTTCACACCCAAAAAATTAACATATATCTCTCCAGGGCTGAAAGTCAGAGCACACCCTTCATTTTACACGTTTATTTGTATTTGTCCTGGCATAGAACTTATTAGTACGCATTACTACTGGTAATAAACAGGTAAACACAGAGTAGCGGAGGGTCATTTTCTGTGTGAAGAAGCAGAGAATTGAATGTAATTGAGGAACTCGGCACAATGAAGTTTTTTAGCTTCTGATTTTTGTTTATTATGCTTGGAAAATTGGCTTTAAAGTAAATGGGACTAGTTTCTGTATTACTATGGTAGATAAAATAAGATGCCCCATTGTTTAAATCTAATATTAAATTACTTGGTAAAATGGTATATTTTGTTACAGGTATAGCTTTATCATGATAGTTTAATGACGTGAGATGAATTGCCACAAATTGAAATGTACCAAATATTTGACATCTTCAGTGTTGTTTTGCAGAAAAAAGGTCAGGTAGATTTTTGCCTTTACCTGCCTTGAGGTTAAGCATCACATGGGCAGAATGCAGAAAGGGAAATCTGGCGGGGAAGTATCTGCTCCCTTAATAGCACCCAGCTGATTTTCTTTTCATTGAAATAAACGGAGGATAAATCCGACAGATTCTGGTAAGGGTGTGCAATCCTCCCGGACAGATTTTCCTTTCTGCACTGCGCCAAGGGGATGCTTAAAGCCCATTAAAGGTGAAAATCTATCCCATTTTACATTGCAATGGCAGCCTGTGTTTACCTGCTATTAATTCAATTCTATTCTGTATAATGTAAACCTTCTCATGGAGACCAGTTGTTTGAGGAGATGTCATTTCATACTTATGTTTTAAATGAAAAGTTATTAAAGATTACACTGTAAATGTGTGATAATACCAAACTGGAAAATAAGCTCCTGTGTGGTATTTAGTACTATGTTCATGGCAAGCTACTGGGTGTTGATTAATGGTTTTGACTTGTTTGCAGGTTTGTAATTGAGTTTGAAATCCAAACAGAGGCAGAATCAGGTCTTGTTTTTTATATGGCAAGAATTAACCATGCAGACTTTGCAACCATTCAGATAAAAGATGGAATGGCTCATTTCAGCTATGACCTTGGAAGTGGAAATGCAAGCATAGTTGTTCAAAGGAAGATAAATGACGGTGAATGGCATAAGGTAATAAATGCAAAATAAATTCCATTACTAATTTAGTTAACTGAAGTTATATTACAAGAGATATAATAACAAGAATCTATTATATATTGAAAATGGTTTGTGGTTGCAACATGCCAAGGGACTGCACCTGTAGATGATACTGTCAGCACAATGTTATGTGACATAACATCACATGACAGAACCACCTAAAGCAAATATAAGGAACCAACCTTTGGAATTGTGCCATGAGAACCATGAGAGGAAATGTGTTATACCACCACAAGCAACCCTGTCTGACTGACTAGACCTCCTTCTCTCTCTCCCCCCACCGCACCCCCCCCCCCGCCAGCCCCCATCCCCCATCCCACTGACATGACATTCACAACCTGCCTCCTTCCCAATGAGGTCAAATCACATATGAAACCCCTCTCTCACTGAATGGAAAGCCTCCACTAGTACCCCACCCCCAATTGAGACAACATATATATTGACCTCCATCTGTACCTCCTCTGCTCGCTCTTGCCTTCCCCTACCCCTTACTCCCTCTTCCTCTCCCCTACCCCTCATCCCCCTCTCTTCCCCACCCCTCCCTTTTCTCGTTCCTCCATCTCCACTCCTCATCCCTCCCTCCTTCCCAACTTTCCTTCCCCTTCCCTCCCCGTCCCCCTCTCATTTCCTCCTTCCCATTCCTCCTCTCTCATCCCCATGTACCTCATCTCCTCTCTGCCCTCTTCTTCCATTTTCTCCCCTCTTCACTCTTCCTCTACTCTCCCCTGACATCCTCACTCTGTTCCCTCTCATCTCCCTCTCTACCTTCCCCCTCTCACCTCCCCTTCTGACCTCTTCCCCTCACTCTGTCCCTGTTTTCCTTCTCTTTCTTCACCCTTCCCCTCTCCTTTCTCCCTCACTTCTCTCCCCCTCCCATCTGTCTCCTGTCCCCTTGATTCAATTATTTTTCTGACCTCTAACCCTGCTTAGCCTGAAAAGTGCTCTTTATCTTGGCTCCTCGTGTGCAAAGCCACAGGAGATCGACTGGTATATTTATAAATCTACATATATCGATAGTGACTGTTAACTTTGACTGATGAACTATAGATTATTATTTGGTAAATTACTTTTGATTACATCAAAATTGAATTCAAATTGTTAATCCTTCAGTGTTCACTTTACTCCTAGCCAGTTATCATTGTACTATTAAGCCACTATCACAGGTTAATTGCTCAATTAAAATCCTGCTAAATCTTTTGTTATACCATGATCTTGGTGTCAGATCTTTTCCGAAAGTGAATTAAATGTTAAATGCAGCAAGGAAATCTCACTCTGCTCCAGCTGTGACCCCTGCACTGACAACCATATATGGTGGTAGTCTCAGCGTGCCATCGACTGCACAGATGCATACGTGAAAACATACACAAATGCAAGTGTGTTCATGCCTCAGTTTTACTCTGAGATTCAGAGAAAACAACTGCATCTAGTGTATATGTGTGTGTCCAATGTAATGTGGCTAGTATGAATGAAGCCAATATTAATTAATGTACCTTGGTCATAGCAGGAGCATTAGAATGCAATCGGAGACCACTGCATCTATCAGGAATTCAAGATACTTGTCATCCAGTATTAATGACTCCTATCACTAATGTTGTTCCCTGATCCTAAATTATGTGCACACTATATTTCCAAAATTAAATAACTTTTAATTGCTTTTGAAGTAAAATGGAATTCTAACTTATCCGCACCTCTTATTTCAAAGCTAGGTGGGGGCCACTGGAAAATCAAGGCTGCATTTTTACTGCAGAATCTGCAAAACATTTGCACGTCCTGTGCGAATTACAATTCCCTACTGTCATAAAAATCCTCCTCCTCTGCTTGCTGACTTGTCTCTCACCACTATTCGTGGCTCATAGGAACATAGGAACAGGAGTAGTCCATTCAGTCCCTCGAGCCTGTTCCACCACTCAATTAGATCACGGCTGATCTCTATCTTACCCGCCTTGGTTCGGTACTCTTAATACCCTTGCCTAACAAAAATCTATCGATCTCAGTTTTTAAATTTTCAATTGACCTAACCACAACAGTGGAGAGAGTTCCAGATTTTCACTACTGCTTGTGTGAAGAAGTACTTTCTGACATCACCCCTCCATGGCCTAGCTCTAATTTTAAGGCAATTCCCTCTTGTTCTGGACTCCTCCACCAGAGAAAATATCTACCCTATCAAATCCTTTAATCATCTTAAACACCTCTATTAGGTCATAGAAACATAGAAGATAGGAGCAGGAGTAGGCCATTCGGCCCCTCGAGCCTGCTCCGCCATTCGATGAGATCATGGCTGATCATCTAAACTCAGTACCCTGTCCCTGCTTTCTCCCCATATCCCTTGACACCTTAGCTTTAAGGTCACTCCTTAATCTTCTATATTCAAGGGAATACTAGCCTAGACTATGCAACTTGTCTTCATAATTAAACCTTTTAGCCCCAGTATCATTTTGGTGAATTGGTGCTGCACCCCCCTCCAAGGTCAATATATCCTCCCTGAGATGTGGTACCCAGAACTGAACGCCGCACTCCAGATGCGGTCTAACCAGAGCTCTGTACAATGGTAGCATAACTTTCACCTCTTTGTATTCTAGCTCCCCGGAGATAAAGGCCAACATTCCACTAGCCTTTTAAATTATTTTCTGTGCCTGTCCACTAGCGTTTAGTGATTTCTGTGCTTGGACCGCTGAATCTCTCTTCCCATCCACAGTTCCTAGCTTCTCACCATTTAGAAAATACTCTGATCTACCTTTCTTAGGTCCAAAGCGGATGACCTCACACCTTTCCATATGCCACAGTTTTGCCCATTCACTTAATGTCCCTTTGTAACTTTCTGCTCCCATCTACACTATTTACTATGCCACCTAACTTAGTGTCATCAGCAAAATTAGATATACAGCTCTCTATTCCTTCATCCAAGTAATTTATAAATATAGTAAAAAGTTGATGCCCAAGTACGGATCCCTGGGGAATACCACTAGTCACATACCCATTATCCCTACTTTCTGACTCCTACCTCTTAATCAATTCCTTGTTCAAGCCAATAGATTGCCTCCAATCCATGTGCTCTCATTTTTGTTAACAGCCTCTTATGTGGAACCTTGTCGAATGCCTTTTGGAAGTCCTTCTGGCTCCTATATGTTGCTGCTGTTGCTCTGGGAATCGAATAATGAGGTCTGTGGGCAGGGGTTCCTGTAAATATGAGCTGAGGGGTAAGAGAGTAGATGAGTACTAGCATGAACTGAGAGGTGGCAGGGGGGTGGAAATGGGGCCAGCATGAACAGGAAGGGGAAGAGGGCAAGAGTGCCAATGTGAAATGAAGGTAAGGAACAAGAGTGCCAACCTGAATTGGGGGTGAGGAGAAGAATAGTGCCAGCAGGCACTGAGACTCGAGGGCAGCAGAGTTCCAGTATAAATTGCGAGGGAAAAGGGGGAGACTACAGTGCATGCGTGAATTGGTGGAGAGGGTAAGAAGAGTGGCTCCATGAACTAGGAACGAATGGGAAGACTTATCGTCCATTTTAAAACCATTTAACATTCAATAATACAATTTTTAAAATATTTAGCATTGAACTTGACAAAAGAGATCACTAAAACATATCTGCAATAGCCTGCAAGAATGAAGGAAAAGTCCTGCAATTTTTATTCTGGTAATCATTAATGACTAATTAATAGATTAAGTCAGCAGGCTAAAGGGTGCCTCAATATTTCAAAACACTGGTGTGATGTATTACAATGGCTGACACTTCAGTGTAGTACTGAAGCAGTGCTGCAATGTCGGAAGTGCTGTCTTTCAGAAAACACATTTTATCAAGGCCCAGTCTGTCCTCTCAGGTGGATATATGAGATCCCACGATACTATTTCAAAGAAGAACAGCGAGTTCTCCCGGTCTCCTGGCCAACTTTTATTCCTCAACCAACACCGCCAAATCAGGTTATCTGATCACTCATCTTATTGCTGCTTGTGGGACCTTGAGGTGTGCAAATTGGCTACCATGTTTGTCGACAAAGGAACAGTGACCACACATCAAAAGAACTTTGGCATGTCCTGAGGATATGAAAGGCACTATATAAATGCCAATCTTTTTTCTTTATACTTGTTGATAAAGCTTACTCTTTTGCAACTTGTTGTTAGGTGGAATAGAATGTATAATAACTGTTTTAATAAATCTGCATTTATTTTTTGCAGGTCAGAATTGTCCGGGATAGGAAGAGAGTAACAGTTACAATTGGCCTCACCATGGCGACTACAGTTAGTCCTAAAAATGCAGATATTCTGGATGTTGTGGGCATGATTTATATCGGAGGATTGCCTAAGAACTACACAACAAGAAGAATTGGCCGCGTAAGATGTGAACAAGAGCAGTCATGTAGACAGTGCATAATATCAAACTCCTGAAATTGTGAGGCTATGTTCCCAGCACGGAGTCTCACTTGATGCGAGCACATGTTGGAAAATTAGGCAAGGAGGTCATTGCGCCGATTCAGAGCACCTCTCATTTCCTGACCATTAAAATCTTTGCCGGAAAATCAGGAGCACCATAAATCAGACATGTTGACCTCCACACCCAAGTCTCTGAACTGTGCTCCCATCGTGATCATCTATGTTGGGAGCTTAACTCTTAAGAACTTTGCAGTACATCAGTCAGTACTTCATGGTTCCTTTTTCAGCAACCGATTCTTTCCACTTGTCTCGCTCAAAACAATTTTTTCTTTACCTTCTTTGAGGGGATGATGGAGACATTTTACACGCTCATCAAGATAAGCCATGTCACCGCTGGGGAATGGAATATTTTTGTACTGGTGCTAAGAGGCTGCAGATCCTCTTTGCAATAGTGCCTTTCCATCTTACCAAGAGCAGTTCTCCTCGGTGAGCTGTCTCATCAAAATAGATAAATACTAATAGTTATGTTTTTTATTTTTCAAAGGACACTCAGTAGGAAGCACTGCACAATTCTGTGCTTTACTATAGAATCATGTAACTTTTCAGCAGAGAAAGAGGTCATTTGGCCCACCGTGTCTGGCCAGCTCCTTGCTAGAGGAATCTAAAATTAATCCTTTCTGTCTCCTCATAGGCCTGAATTATTCTCCGCTTGAAATATTTGTCTAATTTTCTCTTAAAATATACAGTGGTCTCTGCCTCAACCGCTCCACGTGGTAAGGCATTCCATGTTCCAACAACCCTCTGTGCAAAGAAATTTCTCCTAACCTCTCTCCTCACACTCTTAGTGACAGTTTTAAATTGATGTCCCACCCATCAGCAACCCCCAGCCAGAGGAAACTGTATTCCCTTTATCTTTCCAATCAGTCACTTCTTCAAAAAAACTTTGTCAAACACATCCATGCTGGCTGTCCTTGATTAATCCATGCATTTCTAAATGAACTCTCAAATTTGGATTCAAAAGGTTTGCCCACAACTGACATTAGACGAACTGGTCTATAGTTACCAAGTGTATCTCGAACAAAAGTGTGACGTTGGCTACTTTTCAGTCCCAAAGCACAATTTGCATATTTAGGGAGGATTGAAAAATCGTGGCCTGAGTCCATTCTATCTCCTCTCTGACTGCTTTCAACAACCTATGGACTTTCACTTTGTGTGTACAGGCTCAGCCCAGTTCCAACTTAAAATGGCAATCAGGGCCCTATTTATGTCATAGGATGCCAATTTCCATATTGAAAGGTGCCTATCGCCTGAAACAGGCAGGTGCTTTGGACGCCCGGTGGTAGGCCCCTTTCAAACTGGAGCTGGCTGTGTCACCGGAGTTAACGAGGCGGCAAGGCTACTGACCCCATTTTGAGGCCGTTACCGCCCCATTAATGCCAGGCGAAGGGAGTCAAAATCAACCCCAGTTTTAATATAGCCAGACTGCACTCAGACCTATTCCATACTATTTCAACCTACTTTAAAAGCTGAGTTAGCTATGAAGACATTCAAATTATATGAAACTTAGTCATCTGAACATAGTGATTATACTTACACTCATGTTAATCTGTTGTTTACTCATTTTTTAACACAGGTACTCTACAGTATAAATGCTTGCATCCGTAACTTTAAATTGAACGATAAAACTTTTGATCTGGATAATCCGACCTCCAGCCTGGATGTTGGTGTCTGTTTTCGCAATAGTCAAAAAGGAACTTATTTTGATGGAACAGGTTTTGCTAAAGCAGGTAAAAATATTTGATTGCTTTGGCATTGAAATTGCTTGTAGTTACTTTACTGTTAACAACCAGAGTCATTTTAGTCAGCTATCATTTTAAAACACTGCTCTTGCAAAGAAAGCTGCTGCATGCTACTTGAGCCTACTATATATACTCCCATATGGAGTTTTGACCCATATATAAGACAACCTCCAAAGTTTCCAAAAAAAACCTCCACAAGCTTAATATAAGACAAGGAGTAGAATTACAGAGTTTCTCTCTTCCAAAATTCCTATCAGCTATTGCTCTGATGTGCTATTTAAATGGTAACACTGCCTCCCAACATCAGTCCTATTTCCAGCTGCTGATTTTAAATCTCTTTTTGTATTTATCCTACTGCACTGCTTCTGATTTACATCAGCAACAGGAGCACTGACTGAAGTCGGGAAGGGAAGTCACCATTGAAATATCACAGGGTTGCAGAACAGAGCAGCAGCTGACAGCACCACCAGATAGGAATGCACTGATACGGTACTCGGTGCTGCTGGCTCCACCATCTTTGGAAACATTGCTTTGCTGGGAGGGAAACCTGAGAGGATATGACTCATTTATAAAATAACCCCCTTTACTTTCAGCCCCGATCAGAGGCATATATTTCTAGTCTTATAAGTGAGTGTATACAGTAACAAATCTTTAACAGTTCTGTTTTTGAAATTATGCAAACTCATTTCCTTTTTTCACATAGTAAAGTGTAAATATGTTTTTGACAGCTGAACATTTTTGATAGTTGAACAAGCCATGAAAATGATTAATAGTATATATACATTTGTGAGATAGCATGTTTTATTCATTAAAAGATGGATATAAAACATTTTATCTGTAAGAGGTGGATGAGAAAGCAATGTGGTTGCGAGCTCGGCTTGAATAGAAAATAAGGCATTGACTCCAGAAGATGGTCAGTGCTTTGCTACTTAAAGCTCACAGTTATCTCCAGACTTGCCACCTCACTAGCAGGACTGGAAAATCTACAACTAAAAAATAGAAAGATAGAAAGAAAGAACTTGCATTTATATAGCACCTTTCATTACCTTCTGAACATCCCAAAGCACGTTATAGCCAATCTGTTTCCTCTACTCTTCGCTCCTTCGGGTAACGACAGGGGAAAACAGTTTCCTTTTTGGCAGCAGTTTCCCTGCTCCATACCTGTGAGTCCCACTACCACACCTGGAACATGAGCCTTTTCTGTCAAAACTACCCATTCATGTGTATCCATCTTGTCCGTGCTTAACCATGGAGATGGCACTAAGTGCAAACCCTGAGTAACCAGTAGCAAGAGCGGAGTGGAAGCAGCGGCACTGGAGGATGGTACCGCCTCCTTGGGGAGGGGAGTGGGGGGATGTGGAGTTCAACAGTCAGCAGCTCCATTGGTAGCTTTCCAAGTGGTTGCATATCTAAGTGGGTTTCCGTGTGATCATTCCTGATTAATATTTCAGCAAATTTATGGTTAAATTACTTATTTGAGTCACTGAGAAACACCCAAGGATAAGACCTGAAAAGAGCATGTACCTACTAAGGTTTAATGAAGCAGAATGCCAGCATTCACTTAAGTGCTTGAAATCCAATGTACAACAATCATCTGAGCATGTATCCAATAAACATGGCCAAATAAAACATTACTGTTGTTGCCCACACATGAATACAACAACATTTCTCCCCAACTATTTTACTTTGACCCATCCCAAATGAAATCTCATGACACATTAGTGTACACGTTAACCCAAATTTTATTTACCTGAACAGTGTGATGCAGGTGTGTTCACACTGAGAAGCCATTCTTAACGCTAGTGTGTTCCCAGTACATAATGCTTTGTGCACCAGGAGCACTGATAATATGTTAATAAATTGACCTCAGATTATAAGTGCAAGGTTATCTCTCTGTGCCACTGGGGCACACAGCACTCAGCTATAACCTTGCAGTTCTGGTATCCTTATCAGGAAAGGATGAACAGTCTAGGCGAAGGCTGAGGGGTGACCTAATAAAGGTCTTTAAAATTATGAAAGGTTTTGATAGAGTAAATACAGAGAGAGTGTGTGGAAGAGTAAAACTAGAAGCCATTAATATAAAATAGTCACCAAGATAGCAAATAAGGAATTCAGAAGAAACTTCTTTACCCAGAGAGTGGTTAGAATGTGGAACTCGCTACCACAGGGAGTAGTTGAGGCGAATAGTATAGATGCATTTAAGAGGAAGCTGGATAAGCATATGAGGGAGAAGGGAATAGAGGGTTTTGCTGATAGAGTTAGATGAAGGATGGGATGAGGCTCGAGTGGAGCATAAATGCTAGCATGGACTGGTTGGGCCGAAAGGCCTGTTTCTGTGCTGTATATCCTATGTAATTCAATGTAAGGATCAGTGATCCCAGTGCCTCTGTGCCAGAACCACATTATCAACTCCATGTGTGAGATCCAGGATCAAGCATTGAGGTAGAATTATGATTTTTTTTTAAAAGGCAAAACACTTGTCAGGAGGAGGGGTTTGTAGTGGGAACTGAAGGGCTAGATTTGTCACTGGCAGCTGGGATACTTTTTGCTTGGCTCCAAGTAATACTACAAACCAAATACCTAGCAAGTAGGATGGCCCTGGTTAGAGAAGCAGCGATTGCATAGTTGGAGGTCCCTGAGTTTTGGCTTTTATCAACCTATACCTCAACTTTGTAGATCTCTGTAAGTGGGGTGTGTCCTTACAGAGAGAGTCGCCTCTAAATATTTTTTCTATAATGAAAATGAATTTAGTTTCTTCATAACTCATATAATCATTCTGTTGCTCTTTTCTGATCCCTCTCTAATTTACCACTGTTCTTTTGAAGTACAGTGCCCAATGATTTCGCATCTGGCCTTACTGATGATCTATCCAAGGTTAGAGTAGCTTATTTTGGCTTGACTCAAGTGTCTTTTAGATACATAGCAGCTTACGGTTAGCTCAGTGTACAATCTACTACTTGAGGACCATTCACATTAGAGCAATTAATATTTGACTACAGCACACAGATTAGCAGCAAAAAACAAAGTGATCGGTTTTACTGATTACTCCATGCTAACTTACAATATGCTGAGCATCTTACTACTATATGTTGTCTTGTGTCATTTCAGTTGCAAGCTACAGGGTTGGAATTGATTTACAAATCGAGTTTGATTTCCGCACTTCTCAAAGAGACGCTGTCTTACTGGGAATCAGCAGTCAGAGAGTGGATGGACTGGGCATTGAACTAGTCAATGGAAAAGTAAGTTATAATCATAAGTAAAAGTAAAGTGCTTTGATTTATTGGTCTGTGCATGAGGAGGACTATATAGATGCACTTGATAAACTATTAGGGTGCACAGTGGGAAATGTTTAATGAATGCAAGAAAAAATATTGCTCAAATATATATTTTTTTAAATGGTGATTTCAATGACTTTCAAAAAAATCTCATCAATGCTTTGCCTAATACTTTTTATTTTTATGTTATAATGCTAGATTTTGGTTCACATTGACAATGGAGCTGGCATATTTACAGCTGTCTATGAGCCTCCACACTTCAATGGGTTGTGTCGTGGACAGTGGCACAATGTAGTGGTCAATAAAATTAAATACCGTTTGGAACTGACAGTTGATGGAGAGAAAGTAGAAAGCAGAAGCTCAAGTGTAACCTCCACTGCAACTGACACCAATGATCCAATCTTTGTTGGAGGGTATCCAGGTACGCACTAACTGATTGCTAACTGGTTTCATCATGGTATTTAACATGTAATGCATAATTGATTAAGAAAATTACTTTAAACTAAATTACAAGCGTAAGAAATGGAGACACAGCTTCAAATTAATAAAAAGCGAAGTTAGGACTGATATCAGGACGTTCTTCTTCACACAAATAGTGATCAATACATGCAATAGACTCCTTGATAGAGAAGTGGAGGCAAAAGCGTATGTACGGAAACCCCATAAGCATGAATGGAAATACCCCAAAAAATAAGTGTACACATCAAATAAAGAATTAAAAAATTACATATTTAAAATTAATTAAAATGCCATTTAATTAAATATTTAAAACAAAATTTAATTTTTTGAAAAATAAAGTTAAAAGTTTTAAAGGGGCTAAAAATAACCTTTTTTAATGTTTAAATGATTGAAAAAAAATTATTTTTATGTTCATTTAAACTCTTAGGCTGGAAAAACAGGCCTTTCGCCTGCTTTTACCAGGCGTAAGAATTTCATGGGCATTCGCAGGGCAGAAATTGGGCAACTAGCCCAACTCTCCGCTTGCAGATGCTCTTTTCCTGGGGATGCATGGATCTATCAAGAAGATTCTTGACAGGTCACAAGTTCCGGGTTTTAGCGCATGCGCTTTGCGCATGAAAACCCAGAACTTGCGCGGCCATTACGGGCATGTACGCACCTCATACTCACCCGTAGGGGCCACAAATTATGGGCCGTTAAAATGTATGGCAGGATCTCATCTGTGCCATATATTTTCTGGATCTACTCAAGAATATTCAAGGAATAATGTCAGAAGGATTAAGTTCATCATTATGTTGTAATGTGGCTCTTGCCATATATTACAGATTATTAATCCTCCTGTATCTATCCCTAGAAAGAGTAATCAATCTTCCTCTTCTACCTAACCAAAAGATGCATACTTGCTGTATGGCATCAAGTAGTGCGGCCAATATGGGCTACCTCATCCCAAAGACATTGCATTGTAGTATATTGATTATTTTAGCATATCATTTATCTGCTTTTACTGAAGTCCTAGAGGGTCTGGACAAGTTTCCCTGACTAATGAAGTGAGAAGGATTTCATGTCATGGAAATGAATAGCAGATTATATTAAAGATACTTGCATAATACAGGGAGACAAATTGGTCAGTCATTCAAACATCGCTAGTGATAATTTAGGCTCTCAGTGTACTGTACTGCATCACATAAATAAAATAGAATCAGACGGCAAATAAAAGAGTAATAGTAATACACTATTTCACCAGCTTGCCCATTGGTCTGCTGAAGGGTCCACACCTGAAATTTTAACTTCTCTGTTCTCTCCTGCTGAGTACTTGCAGCATTTTCTGTGTTTGTGTCAGATTTTGGCACTTTTTGAAATTTTTTTGTTTGCCTATGGCAAGTCCTTGTCTACAGTGACTTAATTGCACAAATACCAAATAACAATTTTTTAATATATCTATTTCAGATGACATGAAACAGTTAGGATTGACCATTAATACTCCTTTCAAGGGCTGCATACGTAACTTGAAACTAATGAAGGCAACACAGGCACTAGAAGTAGACTTCAGCAAAGCAATCGAGCTCAAGGGAGTTCATCCCCTCACCTGTCCTGCATAATGGAATCTACTGGTGTATTTTAAACACAGTTGAAAGTATATGGTTCAAAATAAGCCTATATGACAGAAATATTTTTGGAGACACAAATTAAACAGTATCTTCATGTTACCTTAAATGCTGTTTTTTTTTCTCTGTGTTAAACATTTATCAGTCTAAAAATTTATTCGCAGTTTTCATTTATTCATTAAAATTACAATAAGTACTCTTTTGTCCTGCAGATGACATTTCTTATTCATTATTTGCATCATGTAGAGTCCCCACTGAGTTTGCTTCTTTTGTTTTGTGTGTGTAAGAATGCAACGCATGGTGTGAAATATAGTATAAATATTTCAGTAAACACCTCTTTGAAGTGAAAGTAGTAGTTCTTGTGTTTGGGCGAGGGTTGGGTTTTTCATAGTTATCTTAAAGGAACCATGGGGGAGAAATTCGGTATCACCCATTTTGGGGCGCTAATATCGGCCGGGCACAAAGTTTAGCGCCAGGCGCTAATTATCGCCTCCGACTGCAAAATTCGCCTCTATCACCCCTGGAGTGATTTGAGTGCTAAATCAGGCGCTACACACCTCTCTTAAGATGCTAATGTCAGGGAGCGAGGAGCTACCTCAGAACGCTACCGAAGCTCAGGCGATGCCAGTTACCATGGAAGCCAGACACACTGGTGCCGTTCAGTTCTTAAAGGGGAGGGGCCATCTTGCTGGCCAGCCACACCCTGCTCATTGCATCTCGGCCTGGAGTGACCTCAAAAGCAATTGTGTGGAAACAGTAATGGATAGGCCCAGGGAAAGAGCTCGGCACTTAGGAACCTCAAAAGTGGTGCTGAGGGCCAAAACTCCTTAGGACAACGTTAAACCAAAAATTTTGCCAACAAGAAAAGGCAGGAAGCGCCCACCTTTAAATAGTGCTCCCCCAGCCCCTACCCGACTTGAAAACGTTCCCCTCTACCTGTCGTTCCTAGCGGCAGAGGCTAACTCAATATCCTGTCCGGGGCGTTGCACGCTCGACTGACGTCACGATCTACGGGCGCAGGAGATCGTGGCGGTAGTGTTTAACGCCGCCACAAAATGTCTGTTCAATTTCACGAGCGGCGCAAACATCACCGCGCCCAGGCGCTAGTTGCTTTGAGCCCCGTTAGCGCCCTCTTAGGGCACTAACGGGAGGCGCTAATCAACCAAATTTTTTGCCCCATGTCTATAACATCACCAAAAAGTTTCTTAAAAATGTAGCCATGTTAGAATCATCTCCATCTGACTACATAATGAAATCTTACAGAGGAAAAAATTGTATTATTTAGGTACTATTAATTCCTTGGAATCTGAAAATTACAGTGGAGATGGTATTCAATGAAATACCACTATTAGTAGGGAGGAATGTATAACTTCTAAATTTCAGTTTAATTTAATTTCACCAGGGATTACAACCAGTGTGTAGTGCTCTCTTAATCATGTAAGGCAGCTTTCTCTTTTCTTTAGATGTGTTTGCACACTATTTAAAAAAAAAACCCTGAGTGGGAACTTCAGTAGGTGTTATAAGTCCAGCAACAAAATAGTTTTGTGATCAGTCGTAAAACTAGTGAAATTTTGATCATTGTTACTGTGTTTGGAAAATCAATATAAATTTTAAAAATTCAATTTGCGTGTCTTCCTGTGATTTGGGAAAGTGTCCTTAGGGCGTGAAGCACACTGGCTCAAATGTCTCATTCACTAAACCAACCAATCAAAAATAATTATCTGTAAAACCAAATTCACCAACTCAAATCACCATCTATTTATATAAAAAGTTCTGTTCACTGATAAACAACCAGTGAACAACTGGCAACAACCACAAAATCAGATAATTGGGAGCACAAGACTTGTGGGGGTGAGGGTAGAAACTAGGGCACGTTCAAGCTGTCAGCAGGAGATTGTCGTTGCGGCACTAGAATGAGGTGAAGCCATAACCCCCAGCAGTAGTGACAGAGGCTGTGGTATTTGAGAGGAGATAGAGCAGCCTAGGCCACTAGTTGCAGACAGAATATCCGTAGCTGCTGGCACAAGAGAGCATCCATGGGCATCTGGAACAGACCAAATATTGGAGGATGACAGGAATAGCTGGCAAGAGGAGTTGCTGGGATCATTTTGGGGGCAGGGGAAGTAATAGATGCAGAAACCAGCACTCGGGGCACATTGCACCATGTGCAGCAGCCCCAAAGAGCCATGGAGGGGCATTGACCTGGTGCATTCATGGAACACCAGAAGTCATTGTAAGGAAAAAATTGCAGTTCTGGGATTGGAGTAGAGTGCCAAAGAGAAAGGCCCCTGAGTGATGGGAAGTCCATGTGGGCAAAGCTGTTGGAGGAATTTATAAGATGGAATTGGTAAGTTTAGTGATTTTTCTGCCCAAGATTGTTTAAAGTTCTGTGTTTTTTTCTAGGAATATGAGACGCCTCCAGTGGCCCCTTTAAGAATCACTGGTTAGGCGTCTTAACGCCTGGAGAAATTAGGCTGGCATGCGCCATGTATGTTTTGCCCATTTCTCCTTGAAAGTTGAAATCGAGATTCTGCAACAGGCATATTTAAACAGACCTAGGCCTGTTTTGGATGGGAATGTTGGGTGCCTATTTAAAGGCCTGCCTGAAAGTTGATTCAGGCGGGCAAATGAGTGCACAAGGGCCCCACCAGACCTTCGACTGCCAGCTTTCCATTTCCCCCTTAATCTCTGCGTGCAGATATCTTTGCACAATTATGGTATCCAGGTACAATTGCCTTTGCCTGTATACATGAATGGTGGCATAAAGGTAGCTCCTTCTTGAGATTCTGCGGTGCAACTGCACCTGTCTTGCATGTTTCTTCTGATCCTGCTGTTCCTCCTCTAGAACCTGCGGAGAGGGATGCCAATGAAGTGCTTATACATACTTTTTAAACTGTTGACAGTTACAGTTCTCTTGACAAACACCATTTGATGGGAAATGAGTTGCAACTTTAAGGCCAAATAAAAATAATTAACAAACAGTCAAATCGCTGGTGCAACATACGGCTACTTGCCACAAACTACCAAGAAGACGTCACTGTAAGAAAAAGGATCCAACTTGGCTGAACGGCCTATCATGCAGCACTCATTTTATATGGACACTGATGGGGTGATTTTGCCAATGGGGACGCGTTGGAGGTAGGACTGCTGCTTGTCGGGTTTCAGTCCCGCCTCCATCGACTTGTGGCCAATCCACACTATTTTCCCTTGATTGACCTTGTTAAGCCCGCCCAGCGGGTTTAGCAGGCCAATTAAGGGAAAGCCAGTGACAGAGAACGTCTGCGTATGACGTTTCATCTGTCAAAAATTTTTGACAGATGAATTGTCATCATTTGACAGCTTTGAGAAGCTGTCAAACACTGACATTGTCTGTTGTTTGGTGAGTTCCTGCACTCAAGACTCACCAAACCTATTTCCTGAGCAGAAATCAGATGGCTATTGCATCGGAGAATGCAGCAGCCATTCTGTCATCTCTGCCGTGGAGATGCCGGAGCCTCCGGATCCCCAACGATTGAAGCCTGCAGGAAGAAACAAAGGTAAGGAAACTTTTTCTAACACTTTTCACTCACCTCACATACCTCTGCACACTTGCACCCATCACTCACCTCCACAGCACACTTTTGGACCCCTCTCACCCCCGCAGACCCACTGCTCACCTCGCTGACCCTGGCGGGGTTTCCCGACGTCGGGAAGCCCACACCTCTGTTGGAAAAATGGGGATAATCCTCTTACCTGCCTGTTAACTACCTGTTAACAGGCAGTTAAGTGGCTGTAATCCATTTCCTGCCTCCAGCGTACCCGCCTCCTGGGAAGATGGCACGAGGGCGGGTTGGGGGCGGGATGGGTACCCGCCCCCTGATTCTGCCATTTTCCCGGCAGTCCCGCCTCCAAACCCGCCTCCCCTGGGCTGGCAAAATTGCCCCCTGAATGTCTGCCACGTCTTTCGGGTGCTGCAAAACATTCAAGTCATTCATATACTTTACGTTATTTTTGGGACTTGATGAACCCAGCACATGTCTGGTGCACAGGCCCTCAGTGCCCAAGATGCTTCCCCAGTGGATTATGATTTAGCACTGTGTTAACAGCGCCATAGTAAACAGAGTGTTAACATTGTTCATTAGTGTTAAGGAGTATGACCATTTAAAGCAATGCTTTATAATGACTCCTTGGAAAATGCAATTGAAAATACTTTGCTTTGCATTAGAAATATCTGATAGAAAATAGACCAGATTTGTTTAGTAAACCAATAAAAGTCTGTACACGAGCTGTTCATTTTATTTGCAGGCAAAGCTTAAGCTTGCATCCCTGTTGATATTTATCACTGACACAATAGATGTATCTGCTTCATATGAAGAACTCTATTGCATTTGGCCTTTGGGGTTTTTATGAGAAATTGCCACTATATCTACATTTGGGAGCTTGCAAGAGATGCTGGGAAATGTTTAATGGGTCACTTTAGAAAACCCCATGGAGATGGTTAAAAAATGCTCAGCAATCTGCAGAGATAAAAAAGTTCCACATGATATTAAAAGCTCCCTTCTAGTTTCAAAAGCTATTATATATTTTTATTTCAAAATGAGACTAAGATTTACCACACGCAGAAATTTCTGATTTTCAATTCAACTCAGTTCAGTTTTGTCCATGTTTATATATTTGTTAGGCATTGCAGCCCTGGTTTTGAAAGAATGTTAACAACTAGGCAGAAGTCAGGCAGGGCATCACTAGTGCGTGCTGATCCTGCCTCCATTTCCAGGCTCAGCCTAATCAATACTCTGTTGGCAATCTCCTGGCATAAATAATGGCCCAAAAATTAGTGAGTGAGCCTTCGTGCGAGGGTAAGGCTTCCCCGCGATCTCTCACTGCGCGCTGGCTTTTTTATTCCCAGTTCGCACGAACTTGATGTTCTGGACAGCAGCTGTGCAGGGCTTTCGTATCCCACAGGCGCAGTTAATTCGTGCGAGCTGTGGGATCACGTGACTCAGTTAGAGCCAATGGCAGCACACCATCTTTCATTTATAGCTTTCACAGCACGGCTGTGAAAGCTATGAATACTATACCCCCCCAAAAGAACAGATAACCTCAATTAAATTTAAAAAAAACCATCACATTAATAAAATAAGTATAGTTAAATAAATTAACCACTTTAAACAAAAAATTAAATTTTTGAAAAAGTTTAAAATCTTTTAAAAAGTTATAAAAATAAACTTACCTTTCTTTAAAGTCTCTAAAAAAGATATACCTGTTGAAAAAAATTCAAAATAATACTTAATTAACTACTTACCTTGTTAAAAGAGGGTCTTACGCCTCCTTTCTTTATGTGTAAAATGTTCCATGCTTACCTGCGCGTTCAAAGCACTAAGTGCACTGCGTGCGCGCAGCCTGTAGCGCGCACGCGGTTCACCTAGGAACCGCCCCCTTTTGAAATCACCAAGTGCCGGTTTTCAGCGCATGCGCAGTGCATGCAGAAAACCGGCAATTGGAGACAGAATACGTGAGAGTACACAGTGCGTACTCTCGCGTAGCGGCACTAATTTTTGGGCCAATACCTCTCGTTGGCAGCTCATCCATTTTTGGGTAGGAATTTCCATGCCTTGAGACTGCACAAATTAAACAGTAGTAAATGGAGTTAAGCTACAGATTTGCCATCATCTAATTGAATGGCGGAACAGGCTCGAGGAACTGAATGGCCTACTCCTGTTCTGATGTTCCTACGTTCCGACAGGTGTAACCGGTTTTTGCGGTGGCCAATTTCCTATGGGCCCTGCCGCAATCGGCAATTATTGTAAGTGGTTTCGCCCCGCCCGTAGTGAGCACGCAAACCCCCTTACTACAAGTTCTGGACGAAAGGGATTACTGAGGACAGATTTGAACGTGGACAGCGTTTTCGGCTCACCCGTACAGTGTTTATTAAGGTTGACAAAACCACTCCACTCGCATACAGTACGAGCGGTGTGAACACAACAGTACAGTTTAAAACAGTACAACCCTGACTTGTCCAACAAGCCCCTGCTGTGCTGACTTACCATGGCCTAAAAACACCCTCCCATGAACTAAACTATCACAGGACCCTTCCAATGCTAAACCCCCTCTGGTTTGGTAGGAACATACAGGCACCCCCTCACACAGCTAAGTGATCTTGTGGGTGTGTAGGCTTGGCAATGCTCACCTAGATTGCCCTTGATCTTGCTTGTAGCTTCCTCCCGTCCGTCTCAGCTACCTGGTTCCGTACCAGCCTTGCGGCATGCGAATCCCAGTCTGAGTCGAAGTCCATCTCGGTTGGAAGAGCAAGGCTCAGCTCCTCTTGATGTTCCGTTGTGTGGAGGGCAGGAGAGAGAGAGAGAGCTATCCAAACTGCTCTCTGATATACCCCTCCAAATGGACACATGACCTCAGGGAAATGGTTTCCAGGCTTCCTCCCAGGTTTGGATGGTTTAGATCTCGTTTCGATCTCCCAGCCGATTAACTTAATGAGCTCATCTTCTCCAGAAACAATGAGTCGCCAGCCTCGTTATTCATGACTTGGGAGTGGCCCTCTCGGGCCATTGTTCCCAAGGACAGTTCGTTACCATACGAATGCAACCTGGTTACGTCAGCCACCTTCAGTTTTCCACTGCTTCCCCCCAAACAGCCTGTCCAGTTTTTAATAAGGGTATATGTTCATAATTTTAAAAAAATCCATGGAGTCTGCGCCAACAGCTACAGGCCCCCCCTTTGATATTTCAACTTTTCCCAAACAGAAATATCATCAAAAGTTCTATCGTCTTCCGCTGCGGGAGGCACACTGTATATCCCAACCAAACCGTGCATCAAATTTTACCCCAGGGTCCTGTATCTCACACTTTATACAACAAATCACATCACAGTTACAGGTATATATACAAACAGACAGTTAACTCCGGGCTATTCTTTAATCAAAGCTTGCCACCGGTTTCGGAGTGTTTTACTTCGCTTTCTGCATGACAATCGGAGAAGGTAAAACACTAACACACATTGAACTACTACAATCACATGAGAAATCACACGAATCCATGGGGGAATCTCGATATTCAGACCGATGTCCCACCATGGCGGAGAAACCAGTACTTTTATCTCATTCCCCGTTTCCCTGTTCCGTTGCTCGAGGGTATAGAAATGCTTTTGGGAGAGTTCAACTTCCTTTATTAATTTTGTGAGGTGTTCAGGCAGAGGAGGAATTTCATACCCAAACTGTGTTGCGTATTGTTGCAGGTCTTGTATCATTCAATGTGAGGTGTACCGTGGTGGGCTCTGGAATGGGAATGATGTACTCTTGAGCCACCTGAACTTCTGTGTGGGGTTTGAGCAGAAAGTCTTATCGGTGACTGGGCACCAATTGTCGTTGTATACCCGGTACTGGTCCACGCTTGTCGTGATGCAGTACATTCCTCTGCCCGCATATGCTACCTGGGGTGGAACGTGGCTTTAGGCCATCACCTCCATGGTGCAATTAATGGGCTCTGCACCCTCTGATTCAAACCCGCACACTGGCCGATTAAACGCATTCAAATGCTGGGGACACAACACCACGTGCGCGCCCCTGCTCTGACATCCATGGAGGTCAGTGCCGGTCATGGCGTGCTCCCACTTTACAACAAACGGTGGGGCCCCATGATGTCGCACATGCACCCCGTCCCTTAGGACGCCAATATTCTCTACTCGGTATACTGGCGCTGGCCGCGGTGACCCGCCCATTACTGGCATCCGGAGTACAATCCCCATTACAGTGTGGTTGGACTGGCCACAGTCAACTGGGACCGGGTATGCCTCTGAGGCCAGTCGGAGTTGGCACGGGCTCATAACATTTTCGGACGGGCTGAGCGCAGTGAGGTGCCGGTTGCTGACCCACGAAGGGACGCGACCTTGCTGTAGGTCCTCCAAATTACTGCGCCCTTCGTTCAGCAGCCACGCACCGTACAACACACACGCATCGTTTTTCGCTGCCTGCACCGAGGCATTCTGATCCTCCCTGATCAAACTATTGATCGTCTGAGCGTGTGCCTCCAGCTCGGCTATGACCTCTTTAAATGTATAGTCATAGCCTGATCTTCCCGTAACTCCGACCCCTCTAGCTCGTTACCCTCCCCCAGTATCTTTCGCAGCTGGTCCCTTAAGGTGTTGACCTGCATCTGCAACTGTGCATCGTCCATACTGTTGATAATGGACATGCCCGTGCTGAAGGCTGTAGCCGCATCATTAAATACCCCACGTCTATATCTCCCCGAACCAACGCGATGGTTTACAGTTAAATCGTACAGACTTTCCCGATAAGTACGATAAATTTGTTGGCCATATCCCCCTGTTCCTCCGATCTCCTTTGGTTCCCTGCCAAAACAAAAGCGAAACAGTTCCGTTCTGAGAGAGGGTTTTCCTCCACGGAACTGGTTATGGTTATTTACAAAATATTTACAGTGTTCCCTGCCGCATTAACGAGCACCCCATTTAAGACCTCTCCCGTCGGGGCCTCTTGCAGCTCGGGGTCGGCGAGTAGGGAGGCGTCCACGGCACCCTAGGCCGTGGGACCCGACTGCTCCTCCTTACCACCCCGTCCTCCGGGTCATCATCGTCCCACACCATGGGAGGAAGACCCGCGTCCACCAGGCTCATGACTGTGCCCTGGTGCCTCTTGGCCTTTGTTTTCCCCTCCTCGGGGTTAAACAACTTGCACTGGTTTACATGAAACCATTTTGTGCGTTTCGGGAGTTTTACTGCATATACCATGGTGCTCGCTTTATCCACGATATTATAAGGCCCCATGTACAGCGGCTCGAACGCCCCTACTCGGGCGTAATTACGGACCATTACCTGGTCTCCCACCTCCCACTCGTGGGTTCTCTGGGGTTCTAACAGCAGCCGCTTTTTCTGGTGCTGGCTCCCCAGGTTACTGGCTGCCTGCCAGTGAATCCGTTTCAATGTCTCGTACAGCTTCTGGACAAACCTGTCCCGGTTTACCTCCCTGACCTGCGCTTCGGTGAGGACCGGCGCCAACACATGGGTTGGGGTGCGCATAATCCTCCCGGTCATAAGCTCATGTGGGGAATACCCTGTGCTTCTGGAGGGGCTGGCCCGGACACCCATTAAGACTAGAGGCAAGACCTCGTCCCATCTCTGCGGGAATGGGCTTATCTCCTTCCTCAGTCTTTCAGTGTCCAGTTCATGCACTCCACAATCCCCGATGACTGGGGGTTGTGAGCCACATGCCACTTCCCTTGTATTCCCAAGAGTTTTAAGGTGGCCTGCATCACCTGCCCCATGAAATGGCTCCCTTAGTCGGACTCCACAACCTGTGGCAGCTCCCACCGGGAGAACACTTCCCTCATCAGGATTCTAGCTCTTGCTAGTGCCGTGGCTGCTCGGCAGGGGAAGGCTTCCACCCACTTGGAAAATACGTCCACCAGGACTAAACAGTACTTGTTGCCTGCTTTAGTGGTGGGCAGTGGTCCGATGAAATCGACCTGCAGGGACCGCCACGGCCCCTCTACCCTCCTGGTGTGTCCTATGGGGGCTTTCCTGCGCTGCGGATTGGGGTTATTGGCTGCGCAAACAGTGCGCACACAAAACTCGGACATCCTCCCTGAGCTGGGGCCACCACCCTGCCTCTTCTACCCTTTGCCAGGTAGTTTCCGGCCCTGGGTGTCCCACTCCCGGGCCCCCATGGGCCAACTGGAGGAACTCCTCTTGGTGCTGCGCTGGGAATACCCACTGATCCCCTTTGAAAAGCATCCCCTCTTTGATACTAATGTCCGCTGCCCCGAACGGACCTTCTATGGACTCCCCATTCTCTCTCCTTACCAGGACAGCCTTAAGGACGGGATCCTGGGCTTGGACCTGCTTTGTACGGATCCCAGAATACTCCTTCCCTGGCCCCCTGTTTGGCCAGCTCATCTGCCTTTTGGTTGCCCTCCCACTTGGGCTCTGTCTTTGAATGGGCTTTAACTTTGTGAATATAATGATCTCCCCGGGTGCCTGTGGCCTCCAAAATTTTACCTAGCAGCGGTGCTGTTGCTAGGGGCTTCCCATCTGCGGACTTGAATCCGCGCCTGGCCCAGATTGCCAAGTATTCCGTGCATGAGTTGCACGTGAACATAGAGTCCGAGCAAATGGTGTAGGGGGTGGGGAACTCGTCGGGGTGCGTGACCACGTACGCCACCGTTGCCAGTTCGGAGTGCTGAGCGCTCAGGGTGTTGGGGAGTTTAATGGCCTTTGCTATTTTAGCCGTAGGGTCATAGATTCCGCACCTGGTGAGACGCTCCCCCTTCACGACCGAACTGGACCCGTCTATATAGATATCCCGGCCCGTCGGGTGTATCCCGGCCCGGAATCCTTCATCTGCATCCCACACCCCTTCTACCGTACACGTGTGGGCCGTCCCTGGGTAAATCATGTTGGCTGCTAGCTTTGGCTCGGTCAACCCCTGCACTCTCAAGTTCAACTGTGAGAGCAGTAATGTCCAGCGAGCAATGCGGGCACTGCTCACCGTCCCATCTTTGATTCTCCCGTCCAACAGCATCTGAGTGGGTGTGTGGCGGGTCAAGAGAACTATTGGGGATGAACCCGTAAAATGCTGAGAGCGTTTTATGGCCCAATGCGTGGCTAGGAGGTGCTTCTCGCAGTTGGAATATCCCCGTTCTACCTCGGTGAGAACCCTAGATGAGTATACCACGGCCGTAGCTTGCCATGTTGCTCCTGGAGCAACACCGTGCTCAAGTTATCCCCGCTGGCTGCTCCCTCTAAGACGAATTCTTCCCCACCGTTAATGGCTCCCAATGCGGGTGCCATCTGCAAATCCCCTTTGAGGCGAGTGAACGCTTCCTGGAAGTTCTGATCCCACTCCCACTCGACTCCCTTGCGGAGGAGCCGAAGCAGAGGGGCTGCCGTGGCTGCGTAACCCTCTATGAAGTCCCGGCTGTACCCTGTGAGTCCCAGAAAAGACCTTACCCTGGTCACCCTGCCACAATCGTGTTTATGGGTGGCGAATGCAGCGAGGTTGTCCCGTACATTCGCCTGGTACTGGGCTGGGGTGCTGCTAACCAACTGTTCCAGGTCGTAACTCCCTTTGGGTTTCATGGTGCATACACTTGTAAGGGGGCGTGTCTCAGACAGTGCTGGTGCGAGGTTAGGCCTTCGTTGCCTATACTATTGCTTGCTCTGGTCTCCGGCCAGCCTTTTTGCAATAAGCACCTGTGAGTGGTTCGACCCACTCTCCCTTACGGTTCTGACACCTGGACTTAGATGCAAGGAGCAGTAATGCAGAGAAAACTCAAATAGACCCGGTTGAATAGCACAAAATGAATATCTTTATTGCATGGCGTCTAAAATCATGAAATACATGTCATAGGTGCAAATCAAAGAGAGTACAAGTATACACACGTTCATAAAGCTTGGTCTATGGAAATGGAGAACACACGGCACATCGTAAAAAGGGGAACACATTATACCTTAACCTTATTAAAAACCACCCTCCCTTAACAATACCTAAACTACGTTTGGATTTGTAGGATCGGAAAACATGCTCACCACTCGGTTTACTTCGGAGATTTTAAAATGAGGCACTCAGCTCGTTTCGCTGCAGCGCCTGACTGTCATGTGTTTGGAAGGGTTTCTGCACCCCACTTGTTTACTCTCGCTGCCGCGAAAGGCAAGCCAGACTCCCTGATGTCATGAAGCAGTCGATGGACTCAAACCGTCTTAGAATTCAAAGAAGAATCTTCCTGTGTTACGGTACATGTAGAAGTCGGTAGAACTCAAAGGAAAGTTCTGTCGTTGTATTTTCGGGCGCGGTTGGGGTTTACTGACCGTGGCGGCACGTGGAATTTCTTTTCGTTTTTCTTCTCGTCTTTCTTCTCGTCACTCGGGCCTCCGGGTCCGGACACCG
This sequence comes from Squalus acanthias, assembly GCA_030390025.1. Classification (NCBI taxonomy): domain Eukaryota; kingdom Metazoa; phylum Chordata; class Chondrichthyes; order Squaliformes; family Squalidae; genus Squalus; species Squalus acanthias. The sequence continues at coordinate 74,573,386 of CM059433.1, read as the reverse complement.
TTTACCGACCCTCGGGATGGTGTACCCTGTTACTTGCCCTTGTCGAGGCGGCTCGTTCCGATTGAGCTCCACCCAACACTCGAATAACCGACCAGTACGGCTAAGAGTCAAGAGTCAACAGAGTCCAGAGAAAAATCAAGAGCCCAAAAGTGAAGCGCCAGCAAGCCAAGAGTTCGAGTCCAGAGTTAAGAGAGTTCAGCCCGAGGCAAGAGACCGATGGACATTTGTCCTCTATAGTTATACCGTTCTGTCCGCTTTATCTCCCGCTCAAATCTAAATGTTTATCCTTTGTGTGATTTTGGCGCTCAAAACTCCCAGCATGGGGCGATTATCTTCTTAACGGGTTTCGGTAGCACCTGAAACTGGCCAACTATCCGTTAATGCCTTCCCCATTGTTGAGCCAGCCAGGATGTGTATGAATCGTCTCCTCGACTGGTTTTGGGGCCCCCCGAATACTGGCTTAATCACCCACCAATGTCTCTCTCATTGTTGAGCCGGGGGGGGGTATTTGTGTATTGATGTGTCTGGATGGGCCTTCGATTGCCCAGTTCAATGATTCTTACTGTGCATAGGAAAACAATTCCAGCACTTATATCATTGCTATTGTTCAAAATGCAAACGGGTTGCATCCTGTCTTTATCAATGTGTACCGAGTATGATCCAATCTCATACTGAATGTATATTCGACGCCATCTTGTCTGCCCACTGTGTCTCTGGAAGCTTCTGCCACGATGCGCGGCAGCCATTTTACAGGCTTCTGTGTCCTTTATTATCAGGACAGCATTTCGTTTAATAAAACTGATCAATTGAATCTGCTTCTCTCATGTTATTTTGAATCGCGATAATTGCGAAACTCTACACACTACCCCCTCCTCCCTTATCTCTGGGGATCACTATCACCTCCTCTGTCTTGTCCGAGACCACTGCCCCCCACAGGCAGTGATTCCTCAGGTCCACAATGACCCAGTTGGCTAACATGAACTCAGTCCCGAGGACTCCCCACCCTGGTTGCTCCCACTTCATTAGCACACACTTCCACGTGGTGCGGAGGGACCCTATCTCTATTCTCAGGGGTTTGGACATTGCCCCCACCTCCTCGTTCCCTGTGAATCCCATCAGGCTAAATGGGATCTTGTTAGACCAGGGTGAATTGGTCGGGTCCTTCGAATGGACCACCGTGCTGGAAGCTCCGGTGTCCACCAAATATCTCCCCTGCACCGTCTCCACCCCCATCTTAACACAGGGCCTGTCCCACTCATCAAATGTGAGCGGACACAGGTACTCAGGCTGGGCGCGTTCTAGTCAGGGTGAAGGGGGACATGCGGGTGCGGTCGGAGTTATGCTGCTCACGGCAGCGTCTAGCCTTCCTTTGTCCTTCCCCAGCACTGTGCGAAGGGCGGCCACCAGAACATCAAACGGTTCATTGGTCGCCTCCTTCGCCTCAGTGACCTGGAGTTTTCGCACGGGAGGACCCCCTCGGCCTGACCCCCCCCTTTTGGGCCGGGCAATCCCGCCTCCAGTGTCCCGTCTTCCCACACTTGAAACAAGTCTTAGACTCGTCGGTGTTACCCCCTTCCTGATGCCATTCCTTCCCCTCCCCCTTACTGGTCTTCATCTCATGTACCCTCCCCTTGTGTTTGACCTCCTCCCCGGAACAGGCCTTAAAAGCTAAACCCAATTTCCGGAGCACGCCTGCCTCCGTGTTCGCGAGGTCCTCGGAGTCAAACCATGCTTCTGCCTTGGCTTTAATCCGTGGCAGGCTGTTTGCTACCAGGGTCCTGAGCCAGTGATTTCTGGGGACCCCTATCAGTTGTACACGGTCTGGTGCACCTCCAGTTGCCTTTGCGTACACTGGCCATAGCCTGTCCGCAAATGCAGCCGGTACCTCGCCGGCCAACTGTAGAGTCCGTTCCACTTGTGAGAACGGAGTACCCTGGGTATGCCCCATGGCTCTCAGGATCTCCTCTTTCAACCCCTCTGTGGTGCCTCGCCCCACTTTGCGGACAGGCTCTGATACAGTTTACTGTCTAGGGAGAGCAGCATCAGCCTGTGGGTCTCGCCCTCGCTACACCCGTTGATCCCCCCTACCTGCTCAACCTCCATAAAGTGAACTGAGGGATCCCCGTCCTGTTTTAGTTTGGACAACTCTGCTACCATGGCTTGCAACTGCGGGGTGGTGAATGGGACCACGTAATCGTTCTGCAGCGGGTCCTGGTCACCGTTTGGTGTGGGTGGACCGTAGTTTTGCTGCCACAGAGGATACATTGGTCTCGGTGGCACTTCCGGCGCCGGTGGGACTTCCCTGTCCTGAACCTTATCCTCTGCTTCCTGACCCTCCTCGTCCCACTCTACCCGGGTTTCCCCTGGTGCCATTAAACAGACCATGCCTCTGGCCCCAGACAAGGCTTGGATCAATTTTTAATCCTTTCTGCGCAGGGACTGTGATCAGAGTCTTCATAGCCCCTACTTCTAGCTACCTTATGAACTATTTTAATGTCCCTTAGCTGACCCTCCAAACCGTCAGCTCTCGTTGTTAATCTTGCATTCTCCTCCCGTAAGGCCTGCTCATTTAACCTGGCCTCCATAACCTGGCACCGCAAGTATTCCCCCATATTACGGAAAGTCTCTTCCTGCGCGCGTCTTTCCCGTCTTTCCTCGCGCAACTCCTCCACTAGTCTACTCCCGACTATCCCCCTTGCGTCTGACTTGTCTTCAGACTCCTTCAGCTCATTTTTGAGCTTTTCAACCTGCTCCCGGAGCAGTTGAACTTGCTTTTGGAAGCACAGGAACCAAATCGCCTTCTCTTTGGACTTCCTGTGCTCCTTGCTCCCTGTCCACTCTGCGGCCCTATCCTGGGGACTCTCAGAGCACAACATATCCAGCACCCATTGCTGGGATACGTTAACCTTTTTAAACTCGTAGGAGGAAATTCTGTCCTCCATTCCGGATCTCTTGCCCTCCAAACTGTCCATATCTAATCCACAACCGATCGTCCTGCCAGCGGTCGCCAATTCTGTAACTGTTTTTTGCGGTGGCCAATTTCCTGTGGGCCCTGCTGCAATCGCCAATTATTGTAAGTGGTTTCGCCCCGCCCGTAGCGAGCACGCAAACCCCCTTACTACAAGTTCTGGACGATAGGGATTACTGAGGACAGATTTGAACACGGACAGCGTTTGCGGGCTCACCCGTACAGTATTTATTAAGGTTGATAAAACCACTCCACTCGCATCCAGTATAAGCGGTGTGAACACAACAGTACAGTTTAAAACAGTACAACCCTGACTTGTCCAACAAGCCCCTGCCGTGCTGACTTACCATGGCCTAAAAACACCCTCCCATGAACTAAACTATCAAAGGACCCTTCCAACGCTAAACCCCCTCTGGTTTGGTAGGAACATACAGGCACCCCCTCACACAGCTAAGTGATCTTGTGGGTGTGTAGGCTTGGCAATGCTCACCTAGATTGCCCTTGATCTTGCTTGTAGCTTCCTCCCATCTGTCTCGGATACCTGGTTCCGTACCAGCCTTGCAGCATGCGAATCCCAGTCTGAGTCGAAGTCCGTCTCGGTTGGAAGAGCAAGGCTCAGCTCCTCTTGATGTTCTGTTGTGTGGAGGGCAGGAGAGAGAGAGAGAGCTATCCACACTGCTCTCTGATATACCCCTCCAAATGGACACATGGCCTCAGGGAAATGGTTTCCAGGCTTCCTCCCAGGTTTGGATGGTTTAGATCTCGTTTCGATCTCCCAGCCGATTAACTTAACGAGCTTAGCTTCTCCAGAAACAATGAGTTGCCAGCCTCGTTATTCATGACTTGGGAGTGGCCCTCTTGGGCCATTGTTCCCAAGGACAGTTCGTTACCATACGAATGCAACCTGGTTACGTCAGCCACCTTCAGCTTGAGTATTTTCCACTGCTTCCCCCCCAAACAGCCTGTCCAGTTTTTAATAAGGGTATATGTTCATAATTTTTAAAAAATCCATGGAGTCTACGCCGATGGCTACACAGGAAGTGCGCAGCATGCCATCTTGGTGTAGGAGGTAGTGCTCTTGAGAGTATCGCACGCTGGCAAAATCAAAGGAGGCAGAAAATCATGTAGGTGAGGGTGCAACACTGTGTGCAGGACGTGTTTGCCATTTTGGATTGCCCCAGTGAATCGGATGGCATCTGTTGACCTCGCTCATGAAGGCCCCCTCACCAATACTATTCAAAGGGATCATGCAGGACTTACAGGTAAGTTGTTGGTTTACTACTTCTGGCTACTACTTGACCTCTAGGTGTTTTTGCTGAGTTCTAGCACTGTTGAAAGTTCAGTTTTTCTGCATAGAGAGGTCTGGCTGCTCTTGTACTTCTGTTGTTTGCTACACAAATTATCTGGCTTCAAACATGGGTGGCCTGTTAGGGTTGTCTCTGGGAATAGAGCACGATTGGCAACATGAAGGAAGACACTGAGCAGGACAAGCTGCCAGAGGAAGGAAGAGGAGGAGGAAGGCACTCAGCTGGAGGCCATATACACAGAGGGTCTTCAAGGAGTAATTCTCCTACCTCAACTTGACTGAGTAGCAATGTCTAAGGTGCCTTCACTTTACCAAGGAGGTTGTTACCGAGCTATGCCTGCTGCTGCAGCCACAACTACAGTCTCAAACCAGGGCATGGACAGCACTGCCTGTAGCTGTCAAGGTCACAGTCATGCTCAACATTTATGCCGTGGGCTCCGTTCAGACTACAACAGATGATATAGCAACATCTGCCATTTCACAGTGCACCGATGTATCAGGAAGGTCACCAAGGATCACTACACCATGAGAAGCACTTGTATCTCCTTCCCTAAAGACAGAGAAGCAGGAGGAGATAGTACAAGATTTCGCCTGTATGGCAAGCTTCCCCATGGTGCAAGGTGCCATTGACTGCATGTACATTGCCTTGCGTGCTCCCCATATTGCAGAACCCTGCAATATTTATCAATTGAAAGGGAATCCACTCCTTCAATATGCACCTGGTTTGCGACCACAGGCAGCGCAACATGCTATCCCGGCAGCAATCACTACTCTTTCATTCTGTCTCAGTCCTCCGTGCTGCCTTTACTCCAACTAGACCTCAAGTTAAAGGCTGGCTATTGGGCTGGGTTTGGCCTTCCATTCACCATGGATTTTCTGCAGCTACCAATCTGCTCAATCACACCCTCACCTCCACCTCTGATGCCCTAGTTCCCATTACAACTCTGACTACATTTCAAAAGTACTTCATTGGTTGTAAAGTGCTTTGCGACATCCTGATGTCATGAAAGATGCTATATAAAGGCAAGTCATTCTTTCTTTATGACTTTCACCCTGGTCGTTCATCTTGGTATGGCCCTCATCTCCTCTCCCTTAAGTCCAAGGGATGCAGACTTGAACATTTATAGCGGATAACTGGTTTAGCCATTCATCGCCAGATCTGGCTGGGCCACGTAAAGCACTATCGGGTCCTTCTCTCCTTTGCCAAAACTGCTCACTATTCCAGGATCATCCTGGAATGTAAAGATAACCTCCGGCTTCTCTTCTGCATAACACACCATCGTCTTAAACCCCTCTCCCCTGCCTGTTCCACCCTTGTTGTCTACCTCATACGTTGCAGGAAAGGATGCACCAGAGCATGGTACATCGGCGAGACCATGCAGACACTGAGACAACGTATGAACGGACACTGCGCAACAATCGCCAGGCAGGATTGTCACCTCCTAGTCGGGGAACACTTCAGCAGTCAAGGACATTCAGCCTCGGATCTGCGGGTAAGCGTTCTCCAAGGCGGCCTTCGAGACACACGACAATGCAAAATCATCGAGCAGAAACTGATAGCCAAGTTCCGCACTCATGAGGACGGCCTCAACCGGGATCTTGGGTTCATGTCACGCTACATGATGTAGAGTCATCCAGACTCGAGTCATCGTTGGCTTGTTCACAGATGTGATTTCCAGTAAAAAAAAAGTAAAAATTTTAAAGTTTATGGTTTTCCATACAGACTGCAGCATTTGACACATTAGACCCCCTGTGACCCCACCTCATTGTCTCAGTTGTATCTTGCTATGTCTTTGATGTGGTGCCTTCCTGGCTGACCTGATTGTTTCTCTGCCGAGGTGTGACGAAAGGCAGTCAGAAGGATTAAATGTAGTCGTCTGACATTGTACGCTGCACAGGCATTGTTCTCTGTCTATATATGCTTTGCCAATTCGTATTCCTTCACTTCACCTGACGAAGGGGCAGCAGCTCTGAAAGCTTGTGATTTCAAATAAAACTGTTGGACTATAACCTGGTGTTGTGCGACATCTCACTTTTGTCCACCCCAGTCCAACATCTCCGCATCATGTTCCACCCTCACCTCCAACAACAAGCGAGGAGCTCATGGACTTCTTTGTCACTAAGATTGAGACCATCCATTCAGCTGCCTTTGGCACTTCCTTCCTTTCCCCTAGCCCACCAGGCCAAATGTCAGCTAAGGTTCCCCCTGCCCAAGCCTTGAACTTGCATCTTTCTCTAGTTTCTCTCCAATTTCCCCTCATGCCCTCTCCGAGCTCATCTTGTCCATGGGACCCACCTCCTGCTCCCTCAACCCTATTCCCACCAAACTGCTGACCACCCAACTTCCCTTCCTGGCCTCATTGTTGGCTGATACCGTTAACCGTTCTCTCTCCTCAGGTACTGTCCCCTCCCCTTCAAATCTGCAGTCATCACCGCTCTCCTCAAAAAACACACCCTTGATCCCTCTGTCCTTGCAAACTACTGCCCTATCTCCAACCTCCCTTTCCTCTCCAAAGTACTTGAACATGCTGTCGCCTCCCAAATACATCTTTACCGGAACTTCATGTTTGAATCCGTCCAATCAAGTTTCTGTCCCTGCCACAGTACTGAAACAGCCTTTATCAAAGTCACAAATTACAACCTGTATGACTGTGACCGTGGTAAACTATCCCTTCTCGACCTGTCTGCAGCCTTTGACACGGTTGACCTCCAACGCTTCTCCTGTGTCATACAGCTGGGTGGGACTGCACTCGCCTGGTTCCATCCTTATCTATCCAGTCGTAGCCAGAGAATCATCTGCAATGGCTTCTCTTCCCGCTCCCGCACTGTTACCTCTGGAGTCCCCCAAGGATCTAGCCTTGGCCCCCTCCTATTTTTCATCTACTTGCTGCCCCTCAGCGATATCATCCGAAAACACATCAGTTTCCACATGTACTCTGACGACAGCCAGCTCTACCTCACCACCACCTCTCTCGACCCCTTCACTGCCTCCAATTTGTCACACTGCTTGTCCGACATCCAATATTGGATGAGCAGAAACTTCCTCCAACTAAATACAGGAAACTTTTGTTTATCTGGCACCCAAATATCCGGAATTCTCGCTTAACCGGCAAAAATCATCCTCCGAAAACTCCTCTCAAATAACCGGCAATGTTGCCGAGTCGCAGTCGAGTCTCCGCGAACGGCGAGTACTCCGAAAACTCCTCTCAAATAACCGGCAAAGTTGCCGATCCCGAGTCCGAGTCCCAGTCCGCGAACGCCGATTTAGTCAGTAGGGGTACTTTTCAAAAGTGCCACTACTCGGCCTCCTGGCGCTGTCGGAAGTGTACTGCACATTTCTTGATTTATTTATTTTTCTTTGTTAAAAATAGCCTCGGTAGATATAACTCTCCGTTATCCGGTACTTTCGATAAACCGGCACCACGCCGGTCCCGTCGGTGCCGGTTAATAAAGAGTTTCCTGTATTGGGAATAGCGAAGCCATTGTCTTCGGTCCCCGCCACAAACTTTGTTCCCTAGCCATTGGATCCATTCCCTCTCCCTGGCAGCTGTCTGAGGCTGAACCAGACCGTTCGCAACCTTGATGTCGTATTTGATTTGAAGATCGGCTCCTTAACAAATCACATCACAGAGGAGGTTTGCTTTCCATGTAGTGCTCCTATTCATATTCTTCTCAATTGCAACTAAATAAAATTAAGAATCTCATTTATTACCATTGTCGTATGAATTCATATGACTAAATTAGTCACTGATCACTGTGTACCACCAGTATCTATACTGCAAATTGTGTCCATTAAAAAGATCTGTACCTTTTTCTCAACACACCAGTAGTCCAAATTCCATAGAATTATATAAGACTCAATGGGGGAGAAATTCAGTATCGCCCCATTTGTAGCGCAATTATCGGCCGGGCGCAAAGATTAGCGCCTGGCGCTAATTATCGCCACCGACTGCAAACTTGACTTTTATCGCCCCTGGAGGTGATTGCAGCGCTATATCAGGCGCTTCACACCTGTCTTAAGGCGCAAAGGCCGAGGAGCGAGGCGCTACCTCAGAGTGCTGGCGAAGCTCATGTAATGTCAGTCAGCAATGGAACACACACACAATGGCACGGGCCAGTTCTTAAAGGGGATGGTTAATCTTGCTTTCCATCCACATCCTGCTCATTGCAGCCTTGAATCTCGGCCTGGAGAGACCTGCACATCAAATGTGCTGGAAAGAACAATGGAGAGTACCAGGCCAAGAGCTCAGAATGCAGCCCCCACAGTCTCTGCTAAATCGATACAAGGAATGGCAAATCAAAATGAACCTGCAAAGTGCTGCTCAGTACCCAAAACTCCTTCACACAACGTTGAATCTCTCCAGAAGTCTCTCCCTCTCTCTCTCAGAATGCGTAGTTCAAAAATGGCACCAACAATAAAAGGCAGGAAGCGGTCACCTTTAAATAGCGCTCCCCCTTTCCCTTCATGACTGCAGAACGCTCCCCTCAACCTGTCGTTGTTAGCGTCAGGCGGTAAGGCAGGGGGCGCCACTCAATATCCGCTCCGGGGCAATACCGGGGCGTTGCGCACACGAGTGACGTCATGATCTGCCGGCGCAGGAGATCGTGGCGGTAGTGTTTAGCGCCGCCGCAAAATGTCTAGTTAATTTCGCGAGCGGCGCAAACTTCGCCGCGCCTGGACGCTAGATGCTTTGCGCCCCATTAGCGCCCTCTTAAGGCGCTAACGGGAGGCGCAACCAACTGAATTTTTCCCCCAATGTAATATAGTGATGTTCACAAGGATGACCTCCTCTCCTTCTACTTTTTATGAAAGGGGTGTAGGAGTTTAACAAAGACAAAGCTGAATTGTAGAAAGATCATATTGGCCACAGTGCATGCCCACAGATGGAATTCCATTGTAAAATTTTGTTCTCCCCCGCTGCCTTCCAAAGACTCTGGCCTAGAAATTGGAGGTGTTGGCGCTGGTCGTTAAGGCCCATTTTGGTAAAAATAAATGGTGGCCGCCACACTTTCGCCCGCTTCCAGCCACCACGTCAAACTTGAAGATGGCTGCTCGGAGACAATGGCTATCTGCTCTGTACCTGGCTGATGACTCCCCTACACAACCCCACCGCTTCTGTCCAGCACTCATATAATGAGAGCCACCAAGAACATCATTGGGCTGCTGAAGCAACGGTTCTGCTGCCTTGACCGCTTGGGAGGAGCCCTCCAGTACTCGCCGGAGCGGGAGTCCCATTTCATGGTGGTCTGCTAGATGCTTCACTTTTCTTTTCTAACTTGGCCATCATGAGGGTGCAGCCCTTGCCAGCAGGGATTGCAGGACCACCTCAGGAGGAGGACGAGGAAGAGGAGAAAGAGGACAAGGAGGAGGACGAGGAGGAAGGGATCGGGCAGGCAGAAAATACCCCTTCCAGACGGGTTGTCGGTGAATGCCTCATCAGACTCCAATTCCAGTGAATGAAACCCCAGATCCCCGTTGCTCATCACATCCCCATCGTACCATCCCTCTGTCACGGAATATCACAGCGTCCTCCTGGGCACAAAGCTCAAATGAGAGCCACCACTAAACAAACATTCCAAACAAAATTAATAAAGTTATAAGTATTCAATTAACAGTGTAATATCAACTAATCACACTTGTGCAATCCCTTAGTTCCTGTTGTTCATGTGCCCTTTCCTACTCTAGTGCTCCTGTGCAGTGCCCGCCCAGCGGCTGCAGCGTGGCTGCTGGAAAGCTGCTGCCTTTCCCTGTGCTGCAATGGAAGCCGCAGCCATCACACGCAGCATCATGGCTGGGTCCACAAGGTCTCTCCTGGAGTTGTCCATCATTTCCAGCCTGGAAATAATGGGCTCCAAGCTCTGCGCAAAGCCCCGTCCAATGTTGGAGCTGGACTCCTCCATGCTCCTTGACACTGACAAGAGGCTCTCTGGCAGGCTTGCCATTGCACCAAGCATTTCCGTCTGCTTTCCCATCAACCTTCTTCTGAAGGCCGCCCCATCGAGGTCATCATCTGAGTCGTGTGCAGCAGAACTCGTGCGCGAACTCGCCCTCCGATGAGCTGGCCCCCAAGCCACCCTTTCCCCCCTGGCTTTGCTGCAGCCCACTCCTGCCCAGTGTCTCACCCTGTGCAGATCCCGCATCTACAACCCTCTACATTCCGTGCAGTGCCAGTTTCTGAGCTGGTGTCTGCGAGTGTCAGATGCAGTGATGGTGTGTCTTCTTCTTCATCTCCACTCTCCTCCATGACTTCGGCGACAGGCTGTACTGGTGGCACTTCTTGGTTATCTGAAAGCGGAAAGGCACAAGAGTTGGGTTGTGGTGTGGGGAGACGGCGAAAGCAAGATATCCATGTATATACCATCAGCAGCTTGTAAGTGAGAAGAGATTGTGGGATGAGGGGGAAGTGGGATATGAGAAGAAGGATCAGGAATGAGCATACCATTATTGTCCCTAAGGGCTTGAACTTCATCTGTGCCACGGGCTTGGTGACTTCCCCTCCAATGATGTCAAGCACCATCTCCTCCAGTTGAATCAAGGTGTCTAATGCGGCTTGGTTGCCTCCCGTCTGTCGCTGCTCGCGGCGGTTGTCAGCTACCTTGGCCTGAAAGAGTAAGGGAAGTGTGTCAGTGAGCATGGTGCAATGTGCCTGTCATAGTTAAATAGCTGTCAGTGTGTGCAAGGTGTGAGATGTGGGTGTGAGTGTTGCAGCAGTGGTAAGGTTGTGAGGGCGAAGTGAAGCTATGATTGTGAGGTCTGAGTGGTGATAGGTAGAGATTGTTGGTAGGTGAGTTATGGGGGTGTGGTGCATTGAACAGTGTGAGAGGCTTGTGGTGCAGATCGTGGGATATGGCAATTGCTGAAGCCTTCGCTCACCTTGACCTGCCGTGTGAGGTCATTAAACTTCTTTCGGCACTGTATCCAGGTCTGCGGCACAACACTGATGGCCATGACGTAGGCAGCTATCTCTTGCCAGAGCCTACTGCAAGTGTGCTTTGATGGCTTCCTGCCTCCCTGTGGTAATAGGACACCATCCCTTCTCTCCACTGTCATTACCAATGCCTCGAGAGCCACATCCAAGAACCTTCTAGCTCATTCTCTGTGTTGCTGCTGAGCTATGTCTTCAAACTCCAATGACAATGAGGTGCTGCTGCATCAAAGCACCTCTCCTTTTAAGTAGTGGAGAGAGACTAGGCCAAACATTACTGGCCATTAGACTGCATCTGATAATGGCCCAGCTGTTGAGTGCTAAGCCAATCACTAGAGTGTTTAGCGCTGAGTTCAGCACTCCAATCATGTAAATGAGCAAGCAGCATGAATTTTGCGTGCTGCCTGGACCACTTTGAACGGGCACTGCCAAATAGCGCTGGGCCATGACACCACCCATTTTTGGGCCATATCCAAATTCAAGGTGCTAGAAATTCATTATAGCCCAGGAATGGGCAATATCATTTGAAAAGTTGGAGAATTAGCACCAGCCACTAATGATTTAGACTGCACACAAAATTCATGTTCAATGCTCAAAGAAATGATTGGAGCGCTAATTCAAGTTTTAAAGCCCAAGCTCATTGGCGTTACACTCAAAGGGTAGACCAATATTGCGTGCAGTCTAATTGCAAGTCATCATTGCCACAGGCTTTTTCCAGTTCTTAAAGGGGAGGTTCATTGATGCTGCAGAACCTCATTCTCAGCATTACTGGCTGTCCAGCTGCCTCAGCAAGCAGCAGCAGGTCAAGGAGAAGGAGCAGAGGACTGAAGCAGCTGTACTCATGGCAGATCCACGCCCCAGGGAGAGAGCCCGCAGATTCAGCGATCAAGCATTGGAGGCATTGGTGTTCGCTGTGGAGAGATGGAGGGCGGTGCTCCACCCGGCAAGTTGCAGGAGGCCCTCGCCACAGGTCTTCCACACCATGTGGAGGGAGGTAGCGCAGCACGTCTCAGACAGCACTGTGGTCCCCAGGACCCACACACAGTGCAGGAAGAAATTTAATGACCTCACGTGGGAGGTCAGAGTGAGTCAATGCTTCAACAAATGCTACATACCACCATCTGAACCACAGTCTTCACACATTGCCCAAAGCACCACACCCCCAGCACTCACCCACCAACAATCTCTACCTACCAACACACACACCCACATCTCACACCTTGCATACAGTGACAGCTATTCAACTATGGCAGGCACATCAGCCAAACACATTGCTCCACACTCACTCACAAACTTTCCTCTCTCTTGTAGGCCAAGGTGGCTAACAACAGGAGGGAGCAGGAGCACACAGGCAGGAGACAGGCTGACACCCAACCACTGTCTGCGCTGGAGAATTGAGTGCTGCAGATTATTGGGCGGCAGGTGTTGGGCGCCGTGGCCACCAGCAACGTTGACCCCTTGGTATGTTCATCCCTACTCCTTCTTCTCACATCCCACTTCCCCCTCACCCCACAAGCATTTCGCACTTTCCAGCTAATCATGCTGTATGCATGCATTTCTCCCTTCCTGCCCCCCTCCCCTCACCTTAACCCAACTCTTGTGCCTTTATGCTTTCAGATAATCAGCAAGCAACTGAGCAGCCTGTCCCTGAGGGTGCTGTAGAGAGTGAGGCAGAAGATGAGGAGGAGGAAGAACACACCGCATCACTGCATGTCTCACCCGCAGGCACCAGCTCAGATACTGGCACTACACGTTCGTTAGAGGCTAGTATAGCAGCGGGATCTGCACAGGGTGAGGCACCGGGGACGAGTGGGCTGCGACAAGCCAGGGGGAAAGGGTAGCTCGGGGGCCAGCTGCCCAGAAGGGTGAATTCACGCGAGACTATCTCCAACAAGTGAGAGTCTAACCACCGCCCCTTGACATTCAATGCCATTACCATCGCCGAATTCCCCACCATCAACATCCTGAGGGTCACCATTGACCAGAAACTTAACTGGACCAGCCACATAAATACTGTGGAAACAAGAGCAGGTCAGAGGCTGGGTATTCTGTGGTGAGTGTCTCACCTCCTGACTCCCCAAAGCCTTTCCACCATCTACAAGGCACAAGTCAGGAGTGTGATGGAACACTCTCCACTTGCCTGGATGAGTGCAGCTCCAACAACACTCAAGAAGCTCGACACCATCCAGGACAAAGCAGCCCACTTGATTGCCACCCCATCCACCACCTTAAACATTCACTCCCTCCACCGGCGTACCGTGGCTGCAGTGTGGACCATCTACAAGATGCACAGCTGCAATTTGCCAAGGCTTCTTCGGCAGCACCTCCCAAACCCGCGACCTCTTCCACCTAGAAGGACAAAGGCAGCAGGCGCATGGGAACACCATCACCTCCAAGTACCCCTCCAAGTCACACACCATCCTGACTTGGAAATATATCGCTGTTCCTTTATCATTGCTGGGCCAAAATCCTGTAACTCCCAACCTAACAGCACTACGGGAGTACCTTCACCACACAGACTGCAGCGGTTCAAGAAGGCGGCTCACCACCACCTTCTCAAGGGCAATTAGGGATGGGCAATAAATGCTGGCCTTGCCAGCGTTGCCCAGATCCCGTGAATGAATAAAAAAAATGCCATTGGCGGTGTAATGATAAACGTGTCATTGGTGGTGTACATAAAAACATAAGAACATAAGAAATAGGAGCAGGAGTAGGCCAATTGGCCCCTCGAACCATTCAATAAGATCATGGCTGATCTGATCCTAACCGCCAATCTACTATCACAGAACCATCTCCTGAACCTAACAGAATTGGATACACGAAATAGGAGCAGGATCAGGCTACACGGCCTCTGGGCCCGCTACGCTACCCACAGGGCCATGACCGATCCGAACCTAGACTCATGTCCAAATTCCTGCCCGCTCCCCATAACCCTTAATTCCCTTTACTTCTAGGAAACTGTCTATTTCTGTTTTAAATTTATGTAATGATGTAGCTTCTACAGCTTTTTGGGACAGCATATTCCATGGACCTACCACCCTCTGAGTGAAGTAGTTCCTTCTCATCTCAGTTTTGAAAGAGCAGCCCCTTATTCTAAGACTATGCCCCCTAGTTCTAGTTTCACCCATCATCGGGAACATCCTCCCCGCATCCACCCGATCCAACCCCTTCACAATCTTATATGTTTCAATAAGATCGCCTCTCATTCTTCTGAACTCCAATGAGTAGAGTCCCAATCTACCCAACCTCTCCTCATATGTCCATCCCCTCAGCCCCGGGATTAACCGAGTGAACCTTCTTTGTACTGACTCGAGAGCAAGTATGTCTTTTCTTAAGTATGGACACCAAAACTGAATGCAGTATTCCAGGTGCGGTCTCACCAATACCTTGTACAACTGAAGCAATACCTCCCTATTTTTATATTCTATCCCCCTAGCAATGAAAGCCAACATCCCATTGGCCTTCTTAATCACTTGCTGCACCTGCATACTAACCTTTTGAGTTTCATGCACCAGGACTCCCAGATCCCTTTGTACTTCAGTACTTTCCAGTTTCTTGCCATTAAGATAATAACTTGCTCTACTATTTTTCCTGCCAAAGTGCATAACCTCACACTTTCCAGTATTGTATTCCATCTGCCAAATCTCTGCCCACTTACTTAGCCTGTCTAAGTCCCCTTGCAGATGTTTTATGTCCTCCTCACTCACTACTTTCCCTCCCATCTTAGTATCATCTGCAAACTTTGATATGTTACACTCGGTCCCCTCCTCCAAATCGTTAATATAGATTGTAAAGAGTTGGGGACCCAGCACTGACCCCTGCGGAACACCACTAGTTACTGATTGCCAGTCTGAGAATGAACCATTTATCCCAACTCTCTGCCTTCTGTTAGATAGCCAATCCTCTATCCATGCCAGAATATTACCCCAATCCCGTGATTTTTTATCTTAAGCAATAATCTTTTGTGTGGCACCTTGTCAAATGCCTTTTGGAAGTCTAAATACACTACGTCCACTGGTTCCCCTTTATCCACCCTGTATGTTACTTCCTCAAAGAACTCCAGCAAATTTGTCAAACATGACTTCCCCTTCATAAAACCATGCTGACTTTGTCCTATTAAATTATGATTATCCAAATGTCCCGTTACTGTCTCCTTAATAATGGACTCCAAAATTTTACCTACCACAGATGTTAGGCTAACCGGTCTATAGTTTCCAGCCTTCTGTCTACTGCCCTTTTTAAATAAGGGTGTTACATTAGCAGTTTTCCAGTGTGCCGTGATCCTTGCTGAGTCCAGGGAGTTTTGGAAAATTATTACCAATGCATCCACAATCCCTACCGCCACTTCCCTCAAGACCCTAGGATGTAAGCCATCAGGTCCAGGTGATTTATCCGCCTTGAGTCCCATTATTTTCCCGAGTACCACTTCCTTAGTGATTTTGATCATGTTTAGCTCCTCCCCCCCACAGCCCCCTGTTTGTCCAGTGTTGGGATATTCTTAGTGTCCTCTACTGTAAAGACTGATACAAAATATTCATTCAGTGTATTTGCCATCTCCATATTTCCCACCATTAATTTCCCGGTCTCATCCTCTAAGGGACCAACATTTACTTTAGCCACCCTTGTTCTTTTTATATAACTATAAAAACTCTTACTATCTGTTTTTATATTTTTTGCTAATTTACTTTCATAATCTATCTTCCCTTTCTTAATCAATCTTTTTGTTATTTTTTGCTGTCTTTTAAAGTTTTCCCAATCCTCTATCCTCCCACCAGATTTGGCTACCTTATAGGCCCTTGTTTTTAGTCAAATACTATCCTTAATTTCTTTACTTAGCCACGGATGACTGTCTTTTCTTTTACACCCTTTTCTTCTCAGTGGAATATATATTTTTTGGAAGTTGTAAAATAACTCCTTAAATGTAAACCACTGATCATGTATCGTCTTACCCTTTAATCTATTTTCCCAATCCACTCTACTCAATTCCGCTCGCATACCTTCATAGTCTCCTTTATTCAAGCTTAGCACGCTTGTTTGAGATCCAACCTTCTCACCCTCTAATTGAATATGGAATTCAACCATGTTATGGTCACTCATTCCAAGGGGATCCTTTACTAGGACATTTTTAATTAATCCTGTCTCGTTACACAGGACCAGATCTAAGGTTGCTTGCCCCCTGGTCGGTTCAGTTACATACTGCTCAAGAAACCCATCCCTAATACATTCAATGAACTCATCCTCAAGGCAGCCCTGCCCAATTTGATTTGTCCAATTAATATGATAGTTAAAATCCCCCATAATTATAGATGTTCCCTTATTACAAGCCCCAACTATTTCCTGATTGATACTCCGTCCAACAGAGTTGCAACTGTTCGGAGGCCTATAGACTACGCCCACTCGTGTTTTCTTCCCCCTTATTATTCCTTATCTCCACCCAAACTGTTTCATTATCCTGATCTTTTGACCCAATATCATTTCTCTGTATTACAGTGATTCCTTCCTTTATTAACATAGCCACCCCACCTCCCCTTCCTTCCTGCCTGTCCTTCCTGATCATTAAATAACCTGGTATGTTTAATTCCCAGGCATTGTCACCCTGCAGCCATGTTTCTGTAATGGCCACAAGATCATACCCATATGTAGTTATTTGTGCCATTAACTCGTCTATTTTGTTACGAATGCTACGTGCATTCAGATAGAGAACTTTCAAAGATGTTTTGTGACACTTAGTTCCTGCTTTTGCCCTTTTTATTACTTTACCTTTTACTCCATACCTTCTGCCCCTTCCTGACACACTCTGGTATTTAATTTCCCCACTGCTACCTAAGTCTATGACCTTCTCTGTTGTCATTTTTATTATTTGCTCTCTAGGAACCTCCCCCCCCTCTAGTTAGTTTAAAGCCCTCTCTACAGCCCTAGTTATATGATCCGCCAGGACTCTAGTCCCAGCACTGGCCAAGTGAAGCCCGTCCCAACGGAACAGCTCCCTCCTGCCCCAGTACTGGTGCCAGTGTCCCAGGAAGCAAAACCCATTTCTCCCACACCAGTCTTTGAGCCACTCATTTAACTCTCTAATTTTATTTGTCCTAGCCAAATTCGCTCGTGGCTCAGGTAATAATCCAGAGATTATTACCCTTGAGGTTCTGTTTTTTAATTTGACCCCTAGCTGCTCATACTCCTTTAACAGAACCGGCTTCCTTGTCCTATCTACGTCGTTTGTACCAACATGGACCACGACAACTGGATCCACCCCCTCCCACTGCAAGTTTCTTTCCAGCCCAGAGGAGATGTCCTTAACCCTGGCACCGGGCAGGCAACACAGCCTACGGGACTCTCGCTCTCGGCTGCAGAGAACTCTATCTATCCCCCTAATAATACTATCCCCTACCACTACAACATTTCTATTTACTCCCCCCTCTTGAATGGCCCCCCATTCCACGGTGCTGTGGCCAGGTTGCTCATCCTCCTTGCAGTCCCTGCTCCTGTCCCCACAGGGAGTAAGAACCTCGAACCTGTTGAACAAGAGCAAGGGCTGCAGCTCCTCCAACACTACCTCCTGGATCCCCGTACCTGCCTCACTCGTAGTCACACCGTCCTGTCCCTGGCCATGGGCTACATCTGAATTAATTAACTTCATAGGTGTGACCACCTCCTGAAACACAGAGTCCAGGTACTTCTCCCCCTCCCTGATGTGTCGCAGTGTCTGAAGCTCAGACTCCAGCTCATCAACACGGAGCTGGAGTTCCTGTAGCAGCAGACACTTGTCACAGATGTAATCACCATGAGCCTCAATGGGATCCACCAGCTCCCACATCTCGCAACAGTAACACATCACCTGCTCCATTCTATGTAATTAATTGAAAATTTTTATTGTTAGTTATGGATACTCTCTGCCCGATTATAGATGCTAGTATCCCCTCTAATTAATTGGATTTAAATTAAATCAATCCCTCTAAATTACACCAAAAATGGTTTACCAACAGTCACTCTGCACCAGAAAGGCCTTATTAACTACAACCCACAGAGTTAAAGTTTGAAAAGAGCACCCTACACCCCACTCACCCGAACTCACACTTACCCAAACTCAGCACTCTCTGCTGACTCGCACTAGCACTGGTCTTTTTATACTGTTTATTTGTTTACAGCCAAATGAGTCACCCCTGCTGATTGATTAGAAAACTGGTTTCTACTGCCTGCTGTGCCAATTTACTCCTACTGCAGTGTAACCTTGTTTTACTCTTCTTAAACCAACAGAATCCCAAATATTTAACTTTTCCCCTTCACTTAAACTGCTTAAGTACTCTTATCAAGAATGATTTAAAGAGAACTAACAATTAAAGAACTCTCACACTTACCCAAACTCAGCACTCTCTGCTGACTCGCACTCGGTGTAATGATAAGTGTGTCATTGGCGGTGTAATGATAAGCGTGTCATTGGCGGTGTAATGATAAGCGTGTCATTGGCGGTGTAATGATAAGCGTGTCATTGGCGGTGTAATGATAAGCGTGTCATTGGCGGTGTAACGATAAACGTGTCATTGGCGGTGTAATGATAAGCGTGTCATTGGCGGTGTAACGATAAACATGTCACTGGTGGTGTAATGATAAGCATGTAATTGGCAGTGTAATGATAAGCATGTCATTACGGCCATCTAATATCTACGGCCCAAGCACCCAAGGTCCTACCCCACCGCGGACCAAGAATGGAGAGGTACTCATCAAGGACAGAGAGGCAGTCAGTGCCCGCTGGAAGGAGCACTTCGAAGATCTCCTTAACTGAGACTCTGTCTTCGACGCGAGTGTCCTCAACTCCATCCCGCAGCATGCTACCTGTCACCATCTCAGCACATCCCCAGCCCGGCATGAGATTGAAAAGGCCATCCAACAACTGAAAAACAACAAGGCCTCAGGAACAGATGGTATCCCTGCTGAGGCACTAAAGCATGGCGGAGAAGCACTACTGGTGCGAATTCATGAACTCATTTCTCTTATCTGGAAGGAGGAGAGCATGCCAGGGGATCTCAGAGACGCCGTAATTGTGACCATCTTCAAGAAAGGTGACAAGTCCGATTGTGGTAATTACAGAGGAGTTTCCCAGCTGTCTGCCACAGGGAAAGTCATTACAAGAATCCTCCTCAATCGCCTTCTCCCAGTGGCCGAAGAGCTCCTCCCAGAGTCGCAATGTGGATTCCGCCCACTAAGGGGCACAATGGACATGATCTTCACCGCACGTCAATTACAAGAGAAATGCAGAGAACAGCACCAACCACTGTACATGGCCTTCTTTGATCTCACAAAGGCCTTCGACACTGTCACCCGTGAGGGATTATAGAGTGTCCTCCTCAAATTCGGCTGCCCTCAAAAGTTTGTCACCATCCTCCGCCTCCTTCTCGACGACATGCAAGCCGTGATCCTGACCAATGGTTCCACCTAATTCACATATGGACCGGGGTCAAGCAAGGCTGTGTCATCACACCAACGCTCTTCTCGATCTTCCTTGCTGCAATGTTCCATCTCACCCTCAGTAAGCTCCCCGCTGGAGTGGAGCTATTTTACAGAACAAACGGGAAACTGTTCAACCTCCGTCACCTCCAGTCCAGATCCAAGGTCATCCCATCCTATGTCGTTGAATTAAAGTATGCAAACGACGCTTGTGTCTGCGCTCACTCGGAGGTCGAACTCCAAACCATCGTCAACACCTTCACCGAAGTGTACGAGAGCATGGGCCTTACACTAAACATCCGTAAGACAAAGGTCCTCTACCAACCTGCCCCCGCCACACAGTACTGCTCCCCAATTATCAAAATCCATGACAAGGCCTTGGACAACGTGGACCACTTTCCATACCTCGGGAGCCTACTGTCAACAAGGGCAGACGTCGATGACGAAATCCAACACCGCCTTCAGTGTGCCAATGCAGCCTTATGTCACCTGAGGAAGAGAGTGTTTGAAGACCAGGACCTCAAACCCGGCAGTAAGCTCATGGTCTACAGAGCAGCAGTGATACCCGCCCTGCTGTATGCCTCAGAGACATGCACCATGTACAGCAGGCACCTCAAAGCACTGGAGAGGTACCACCAATGCTGCCTCCGCAAGATCCTGCAAATCCATTGGCAGGATAGGCGCACCAATGTCAGTGTTCTCACTCAGGCCAACATCCCCAGCATCGAAGCTTTGACCACGCTCGATCAGCTCTGATGGATGGGTCACATTGTCCGCATGCCCGATACGAGACTACCAAAACAAGCGCTCTACTCGGAGCTCCGACACGGCAAGAGAGCCCCAGGTGGGCAGAGGAAATGCTTCAAGGACACCCTCAAAGCCTCCTTGAAAAAGTGCAACATCCCCACTGACACCTGGGAATCCCTGGCCCAAGACCGCACAAAGTGGAGGAGAAGCATCCGGGAAGGCGCCGAACACCTCGAGACTCTTCACCGGGAGCAAGCGGAAGCCAAGCGTAAGGAACGCATGTCAACCCAAGCACCCCACCCACCTGCCCCTTCAACGACCATCTACCCCACCTGTGACAGAGACTGTAGGTCCTGCATTGGACTCATCAGTCACCTGAGAACTCATTTTTAATGTGGAAGCAAGTCATCCTCGGTTCTGAGGGACTGCCTAAGAAGAATGATAAACATGTCATTGGCGGTGTAAATATGCAAAATTTACTGAAATTTGATTGAAATTGGAGTGGATAAAGGTAATGGTTCGCAGTTAAAGCATTATAATCATTGGGGAAAACATCTCTTTCCATGATGGGCTGTTCATACACAGCTCCTGTTATCATAACAAATTGCTGCTCTGCACCTGAACTTAGGCACCCAGTGTAAGTACTACAGCAGAAGTGAGGTGAAAACCTAATGTACTTGGGAGTCAGTTCGCCCTTCTGAGCTGCCTGTTTCGGAGCTGTCATTGACTGACAGCAACGTCGGAATTTCCACCAAATCCTTGAAGTTGCGGTCATTTTCAAAGGCGGAATGACGGCGCACGCTGCCAATTTGCTGTCATCCCGACCACAAATTCCGGGCCATTATCTTGACTGCTGTAAAGGCAAAACTGGCATGATTTCTGGTGGGAGAGGGGCGGGGGGAATGGTATGGGGTGGAGGAGACGCATCATCCAGCCAGGCCTATCTCTTTGAGTGGTGTTGCAATGGAAGGGGGAATGGAGATAAGGAGCCGAATTTTTCTCCTCCCATCTGAATTTCCCAGTGTAAAAAAAAGGGCAGAAACATGGCGATGGAGATATTTCCTCCATCATTCCAGGTTAGAATTATATGCCGGCCTCAGAGGTGAAAGGGCAGTGCTCTAATACTGCTCCACCCACTTCTCAGAGCTGATTCCATAGTTTGGTGCTCCTGGCACGGAATCGTGCTTGCAGGAAGTGCTGAGCAGGAAATGATGGATTTGCAGTGCCTAATTTTCCAAAATTATTGAAAATAAATAAAATTTTAGCTACTCCCAGCAGGGGGAATAGCAGTCACGGGGAGAGCATTGCAGGAAATCACCAGCTCGCAGCCCATAATTCTCCATCTGTTCTGCAAAAGATGCACTCCCTTCTGCCACTGGGAATTCTACATCATTTATCTTTTTATTTTTAACAACATTTTTCATAAAGTAAGATTTGGTGGTAGCTCAATAGAGTCTTGAACCAGAGTGTGTATTCCAACTATCTAAATATATTACATAACAGAGTTTAATAGTGCTAACAGTAATGATACTACTTTAATAAAACAATTGATGAATATTTGCTATGAATAGAATGGATTGAATATAAATTTTAGTTTGTTTGGAAGTTTTGAAGAGGCAAAGTGAAATGTTCTTTGAGCTCTGTAAACTAGATCGCAGCGCCGAGCTCTCTGCCCCTCTGCACTCAGGAACCATTCCATGACTACAGAATAACCATCGATGCTACTCTGAAATCATATGGGCCAGAAATTCAGCTTTCCGGCTTCCTGCGGGTGCAAGCATCGCACGCGTACTTGCCTACCGCGCCTGCAGTTGTGCTTTGGGCCCACAAGGACTTCGGGTCCTGGGCCTCCTCTAGCTGCCGGCGTGCAGTGCTTGCGTGTCCCAGGGGTGCAGTTAGTTCGAAGCGTCCCCTGGGATCACGTGGGCCATGGAGAGCCAATCCTAGCAGGGCATTTTCATTCATAGATTTGACAGGAATACCTGTCAAATCTATGAATAGAGATTGGCCCCAAAACCACACTTAAACTTCAAATAAAATTTTTTTTAAAATCACATTTTTAAAATAACTGTAAGTTAAATAAATTAACTAGTTTAAACAAAAATTTAAATTTTTGAAAAAATTAATTATACTTTGTAACGGTGCTAAAAATAAACTTACCTTTCTTTAAAGTATCTAAAAAAGATAAACCTGTTGAAAATTTTTTTAAATTGTAATTAATTAACCACTTACCTTGTTAAAAACAGGCCTTGCGCCTCCTTTTTAAAAGCGCAGCTTCTTCATACTTACCTTCCCGGAGAAACCTGAAAAAAAAATCGAAGTTCGCTGCGTGCGCGCAGCCTCTCCTGCGCACGCGTTCGACTTCTGAACCCCTCCCTTCAGGGGAACGGAAGTTCCGGTTTCCCGCGCATGCGCAGTGCGGCACTTCAGATGGCCTTACGGGTGAGTACACAGCGCGTACGCACCCGACAACAGCCGAATTTCTGGCCCTATATATATCCAGTAAGCAAGCACTACTAATGTAGTCTTCCCTTCTTTCAATAAACAATGTTTTTATTTCAATATACTGTTAAAAAGTGCTTTAAACCATATTTTCTCCCTCGATTACCGACTGGTAATAAATTGCACCTCCTGTGGAAAACACAGATTGGAATTGATTTTTTTGGAAACAGCCATCAGTTTACTATTTTCTTTTTTTCCTGCTGTAGAAGAATTAAAAATGTGTGTCCTTTCCTTTTAAAACATTTTAGCAAATCTTGAGACTAGAATGTTTAATCATTCTTAAATTCTGACCTTCTCCCCCACACCACCTGGATCATAGTTTGAGAACTGTCCAAAAATAGTTTATAGACTGGTAGTTACAGAATTATTTGCTTTTACAAACACCCTCTAACCAGCAATGTATTACCATCCTTTGATATCTCTCTTGAACTTGAATATTTGGATTTGTAGAATATCTGGCTGTTATACTTGTTTTTCTGTAAGATCTCACATCCAATATTTTATTTCTTTTCCTCTTTATTTGTTTTAAATTTATCAAGAGCTATATAAAACTTAATATATAAATGTATTCAAAGAAATCATTACTTTGATCCCTTGCGACTTTGTAACACAAATGAGTTAATCTGGACATTTTGCTTTTAATTATTATGCTTTAGAATAGATAAAATAGTTTCAATATATTTTATTTTTAAAACTTACACTTTCATCAAATGTAATCCATTGTACTATAAAAGGTTATTTTGAAAGTTGCTCTGGGAGATGGTGAATACCAGCGGTGGACATGTTAGGGCTGAGTCTCGCAAAACAGCAACATTCCACAGAAATGTTCTGACTCTGATCACACCACTTGACTTCCTCGGGTATCTCCCCACTCCCGTAGCAAGAATTCATGTTTAGATTCCTGGTTAACCGCAAACTCGTCCCTCGATCTGCCACAAATAAAGATTTTCATGTATAAACCTTGAAGTTGCAAGACCCCGCTTCCGGTATGGAGTCTCGCTTGACAGCAGCACAGCAGGGAAAATCTTGTGCAGAGACGGCATACCTGATTTTTTTTTTGTTTCAGTCCCTTTAGGGTAAATTTTCATCTTCAGCACCTTGCTGTAAAGCATCACCTGGACACAAGTGGGCTGGGAAGATCATGCACCAGTAATGGAGCCCGCCTGATCTTCCGTTCATTAGTTTAAACAAAAGAAAAATTGATTGGACTCCATTACGGATATGCAATCCCCCTGCCCAATTTTCCTCTCTGATGCTTTTCGCCCACTTGCTAAAGATAAAAAAAATCTACCCTGAGTCTATCAGTCCACACACCATCTGTTGTGACACAATGACGACCTCTGCTAATAGCAATCAGAACCAGCCACTATGAAGTGTGTGAAAGAGGCTGTGGCTTGATTTTTCTGCCTAAGGAAGCACTGGGTTTCTTTTAGTGTCTCCACACAACATGGCTGAAATTTGGAACCGAGTAAAGTAGGGGAACCTACAACCCACCACTCTACAGGGTGGATTTTGGCATTTGAGTGACAGACCAGCGCAGATTGCTGCAGGCCGCCATTCTAGCGGTGAAGAGGCCCCCATGATTTTAAGGCTTTGGCTTCATTTGAATTCCACTGGCAAGCCAAACAGGCATCCTGAGGCAGCTCACCGGTTTTGGCCCACAAGATGTTGTTAGGCTGGGATGCTGGTAGAAGCTGCAGGTAGGTCCTGGGTTGGGGAAGCCTCGAGCCTCTATAAATTCCAATAATACAAAACCCCGCCACCCATATCCAGTCGTACATTAAACCATGTTCATCTGTCACCCCGGTTCTTGCTGCTACACTGGCTTCCTGTCCCCAAATAAATTGAATTCAAAAGGCTTGTCCTCATCTTCAAATCTCTTTCCATGGCCTCACCCCACCCTACCTCTGCAACTTTCTCCAACTTCACGTGCACTTCAGTCCTCTGTCTTTGATCTTTTGGGCTCGATTTTGCCATTGGGGGCGGGCTGGGGCGTGTCAGGTGGTTTTCGTGTCAGGACCCCGACTCCGATGTGAAGTGGGAAAAAAGTGCGATTTTGCCCTAATTGGGCACTTGATTTCCAGCGTGTGGAAACCCCTGGCTCAATGAGCCTTTTCATACAGAAAGTCGCCTCCGATGACGTCATCAATGCTGCTGGATTTAAGGCCTGCAAGCAGCCTTGCTTCTTCTGGAGACTTTAAACTTTCTGCCCATTGTTGTGATCGCTTCATTCAGCAACTATGTCCAGCAGTAGGCCAAAGTGTGCTCCAAGGTTCAATGAAGCCTCCCTCCAAGCTCTGGTGGAGGGAGCAAGATCAAATAAGGAGGTGCTCTTCCCTTCCTCAGGGAGGAAAAAGCCTCCCCAGCAGACTAAAGCTGTGAGGATGCAAGTGGCCCAGGAGGTCAACTCAATCTCTATGTGCCGCAGAACCTGGCTGCAGTGCAGGAAGAGGTTTCATGACTTTCTCCGCACAGGAAAAGTGAATATGACTTTCCTATCACCCTCAATCTGATCCCCATCGCCTCTCCTCACCAGCACTCTGCTTTGCCAACCTCTCCCTCCACATCCCACTTGACACTGACATCCCTGTGCACCCTTACCCATTCCCTCTCTCTCTATGGTCACATTCACTTAACTATTCGACCATGCAGCCCTCACACTCCCTATCACTGTGATGCAATGACAACAATTTACAACACACAGGGAGGGCCCTTTGGCTCCTTCTAAGCATCTATGCTATGGATTCTCTACACTCACTCCTTCATTCTCACTCAAACTCCACTTGTGTCCCTCATTGCAGGAAAAGAGAGCCCACAATAAGAGGGAAAGAGCAAGGACAGGAGGAGGGCCACCCTCAGTAGCCCAGCTCACCACTTCGGAGGAGGCAGCCCTGGAAATCGCCGGTGTCGAGGAAGATTCGCAAGTGGGGGACGGACAGACAGGCGCATCACAGCAAACTGATAACAGAATAGTTTGGCATCTCTCTCATTGACATTGCATGAGTGACTGATAATGATTCTGATGCTCTAACAAATTGACTTATGATCATCTGCACAATTCAATGTGCATGCAACCTTTACCTCACATCTCTAACTCTTTCCTTTACTCCCCCACAGGACCATCGACAGTCCCCGTCCCCACTGTCCTGGAGGAACAGCCTGAGCTTCAAGACTCCTCAGAGGAAGCTGCAACCTCTGAGGGCGCAGCCTCAGCAGAATTCAGCGCACCCAGCACCAGCACAGACACTCACACCTCAGTGGGACCTTCGCGAGATAGTGTAGTGTTGTCACCTGGTGTATCACAGCTCACAAGTGAGCATCAGCAGATGGTGGAGACAGGGACAGCAGTGGAGAATCCTCGGCGGAGGGCGCAGGACTCTTCCAGCTTGGCTCAGCTGCATGTTGACACTGTGCCTACGGGTCCATCCAGAAGGAGAGTGGTGCTGGAACTCCAGGAATAGGTGCAGAAGTCTCTGGCAGGTTTTGTCTCCAGGGTCGCTGCGAGTGTGGAGCGAATGGAGGAGTCCATTGTGAACATGAGCAGAGCCTTTGTGGAGGCATTGGTGCATGAACGCATCACCACAGGAAAGGATGGCAACCTCCGTGGAAAGGATGGCTACGGTAGAGGAGAGGATGGTTATGGCCATGGAGGAGCTAAGTCGCCAGAGTGTTGAAAACATGGTCATTGTTCAGAATAGACTGGCATATCTTGAGGAGCGATGGTCAGCTATTGAGCATAGAAACCAGACCTTCATGGAAGTCCACTGGAGTAGGACTTCCAGTGCAGAAATGGGTCCTCATGGCCTCCCTGAAGTGCAGCAAGGTGCTGTCAAGCCACTTGCTAGCTCTGAAGTGGAGCTGACCCATGACAAGGATGTTGGTGGCAGACAACAAGGAAGTGGGGGCTTCTCGCCAAGCACTCACACGACCATGCCACTGCAAAGCCCTCGGTCAGAGCCCCACCAGAGTCCTCACCCAACTGAGATGGGTGTCTCATCCCCTGCACAGCTACAGGAGCATCAGACTGTTGCCGAGCCCTCACAGGCTCGCAACCCCAGAGAACAGCCTGCCAAAGGTGTCGAGACAGGAGCAGCAAGAAAGTGAGCAAGGGGCCTCCACATCTGCTGAAGCCACAGGGGAAGCACCACGTAGGAGCATGTGTAAGAGGAAGATAATGCACAAGTAGTCACAAGGATAGTCACTTGGGTGTTATGTTGTGTTTATTTTTGAAATGCCACCAGTTGCTTGTTGTGATAAAAAATTCTGATGGCAAACTGTTGAAGTTGTTGCCTGTGTCATTTCGCAAATGGGACTTCCACATTGAGGGCTTAGAGCGACTTGCAATTGTCAGTATGGTGGTCAGAGTGATAGGAATCCGCAGGTTCTTGTCCATTGTCGATGCTCTGGTAAGAAGGTGCGAGGCAAAAGTGTTTGATTGTGAAGGCTAAGCAAATCTGGCCAACATGAGTGCGTCTCTTGCATCCCGGGCAGCAATGTGGTCGCGCGCTGGCACCTTCTGGCCTGTGCAGCTTCAGGTGGGTGAGCAGCAGCTTGGCACTCCTGTTGTTGCTGCTGCTGTTGGTGCTGCTGTTGTTCATGGTTCTGCTGCTGCCACAGCTGGTCTTCGTCCGAATCTGAAGTCCAGGAGGAAATAAAATAAATGGTTCCCATGCTTCTGCTATATGCCTCAATTGAGGAAGCGCTCAGTCAAGGTGGGGAGAGGGGTTTCCCAGGAGGTCACACTGGAGATAGGTGTCAGGCTCCAAATTTCCACAACAATGAGTATGCCTGCTAAAAGTTCCCCCAGACCTGAGACAACAAAGTTCTGCCACCTGCAAATGATCATTGGTGAAAACTCCTTTTTAATGGTGGAGCTGCAGATGTTAGTAAGCAATCTACTTGTGAGGCCACCAGGATTAACTGGTGTGTTCCAGAGGAGACGTGCAGGACAGGAGAAATGTGTTAAAATCAGAAAGACCTCTCAAAATGGGATTATAGAGGCAATTAACTGGTTGTTAAGGGCCTTAAGGGCCTATCCCGCCTCTTGGAGGCGGGATGGAAACGGGGTCAAAACCCCGATTCTGGGAAAATTGCTCGGAGGTGGGATCAGAGCCGCCCGCCATTTTTTGCGATTTTGACAACTCACACGCCTCCAAACCCGCCTCCTCGGGCCTGGTAAAATCGAGCCTTTAAGTATCCACCCGTTCCTCGATTCCACTAGTTCCACAGCCTTCAGCTATCTCAGCCCTACTTTCTGGAACTCCCTTCCTAAACTCCTCCACTGCTCTACCTCATCACCTTTTCTCAGCTTTCTCAAAGCCCACCTGTTCAACCTAGCTGTCAGGTACCTCTCAAATTTCCCAAAAAACCTCAGCGTCTCCTTCTTTTCCTTCTTTTGAAGTGCCTTAGGACGATTCTCTTGGGACGATTCTCTATGTTAAAGGTGTTATATAAATGCAAATTAAATTTGGCCAGCATCCAAGTCAATGTTTTCAGCAGCTCTGTTTTGGCAACAGAGATTAGATCCTCTCTCTCCCTAAATTGTGTGAGGAATACCTGAATGACAAAGAAAAGCAGATAAACTACCTTGTAGGGTCTTAATACTTCACGTGACAGCATCCCTCGCATAGTACAATCCCCACGTTACTGCGACCTTTATTGTTTTAAGGTTAGGGAGTTTTGAAGGAAGTTTAATTTTAGGGTTAGTGCAGATGATAAAGAACTGAAGTATCATGTGCGTCCTGGGTATTTCGTAGGGCTCAGAAGGTCACATAGGGTGTGGTCCTGATGACATCAGGAAAATGAATATGGGTTAAAAATTTCCTCAGAGCTCCTCCAGGAAGTGTAACGGAAACCTGATTTGTGAGCGATGCTATATATTGGAGAATGCTGAAGACCATACAGGGTAGGTTATGTTGTTTTACAAATCTAATAACACTTCAAGTAAACTCTCTCCACTAATAAGAAATCAAAATAACAGTGCTGGAGCGATAATTCTAGTGGTAAGAAAATCCTGCTCGTTTCTAGTGCATACCCATTACTCTTCAAAATGCAAAAGATACTGATGAATAAGCAGTGGAATAATTGTAATAAGCAAGACTGCTGGATTTCACACTCATAGACCACAGGAATTTGTCCAATCTTGCTTTTGCTTCTCATGATAAAAATTCTAAAAGCCAATGTACTTAAACTGGCATTTGACTATTCAGACACCATAAACCAAGTCACCCTGGTAATGGGATTAAAATTAAATAATTTAAGACAAGTATTGCATGGATCAGCAACATGAATATGACTGACTGTAATTTGTATTCACTGTTATTCAGAAGCAATATTTTGTTTTTCCAGAAGATCACCCCGCCCCACTTCAGCGCTGAGAAACCGACTACATGCTGTGAAATTCTACAATATGCACATGCTCAGAATGTATAGGTGTGGTTGTTAACTCCCTTCAACTGCTCGGAGGACTTGAAATAGAAATGTTAATAAATAGTGTTGAAAGGCACAAAAGGGAAATAATGGTCCGGATTTTGCAATCAGCGACGAAGTTACGGTGCTCGCCGCTGGCCTCGAAGAAAGTTGCCCACAAAAATCTAGCGATCTCTGTGGTGTGGATCTCACCTTTCCTGACGTTAATTTAATTCTGCCGCCATCTGTAGGGGATCTCCGGTGTCCGGCAACAGTAATGTCATCAAGCAGGCTAAGCAGCTGATCACATTGAAGAATTCTCACAGACAGCAAACCAGGTAAAAAGCACTGATTATTCTTCACTTTTTAATAATTTTACAGCAAGCAAAATAAACAGTGGGACATACAAGTGGGATTAAGTTAGAAGCTGAAATAGTAACAAACTTTAAAAAAATAATATTTTTTATTAAAATGGCCCAGAAATTCGGGTCCCCACGGGTGAGTACGTGCTGTGTACTCACCCGTAGGGCATCCGGAAGTGCCGGTTTCGCGCATGCACTGCGCATGCACGGGAAACCGGAACTTCCGGTCTCGTGAAGGAAGGGGTTCGAGGGTCAACCGCGTTCGCGGGAGAGGCAGCACGTATGCAGCGAACTTCGGCTTTTTTTTACAGGTTTCTCCGTGCAGGTAAGTCCCTAGCAGCTGCACGGGGAAAAAGCAGGCGCAA
The DNA here is from genome assembly GCA_030390025.1 of Squalus acanthias. Lineage (NCBI taxonomy): Eukaryota > Metazoa > Chordata > Chondrichthyes > Squaliformes > Squalidae > Squalus > Squalus acanthias. The sequence continues at coordinate 74,543,360 of CM059433.1, read as the reverse complement.
GGCCTGCTTTTAACAAGGTAAGTGGTGAATTAAGTAAAATTAAAACATTTTTTTCCCACAGGTTTATTATTTTTAAATACTTTAAAGAAAGGTAAGTTTATTTTAGCCCCGTTAAAAACTAATTATTTTTTCAAAAATTTAAATTATTGTTTAAAATAGTTATTTTATGTAATTTATAGTTATTTTAAAAATGTGATTTAAAAAAAAAAATTATTTGAAGTTTTAGTTAGGTTTTGGGGCCGATCTCTATTCATAGATTTGCCGCTGGGATACGCGAGCACTGCACACCGGCAGCTGGAGGAGGCCCAGGATCGGAATCCCACGCGGGCCCACAGCACAACGGCAGGCGCGCTATGTAAGTGCACCCGCTATGCTTGCACCCGCGGGAAGCCTCCGACCTGAATTTCTGGGCCATTATTTTAAAAATCTATGGGGAATTTTTATCATAATGGAGAAATTTTACATTCCACAAATATAAAATTAGTTTTTCAGGGCAAAAGAGGTTGTTCAGCAGTAATTATGACTTAGGACGCCGTTAAAACCCCAGTTACATCTCATTCAACAAGGCTTAACTATTTCGGGGGTTTTTTGCAGCGAGATTAGAGCATAAAAAGTGGAAGTTCACATCAATTCAAGTGATTTGTATGATTTCAATTTGAGAGGACTTCAACAGCGCATCCTGTGGAAGAGCAGGGAATTACTGACAGCGACTTCTGGATTTCCGCGTTTAACTGGGCATGTGCAGACATCAGAAGTTGCTGTCAGTTTCACAGAGTAATGACGGCGAATGCTGACAGTTCCGTCGTCATTTTGCCGTCATTACAAAATCCAGGCCAATGGGTAAACTTAATCGTTATTGTGAAATATATACTTTCTTGATGGTTTAAGGTCAAAACCTTATTTTGGACACTAGAAATTTCAGTTACTGTGAAAAAATGGATGCACAGCCTATGATTTTTCTGTCCATTATTATTTATGTATGGAAAATCATGGGCTGTGCATTTAGTATGTACTTCCTGTGAATGCTGGAGCATGCAATTGGTTCTGTAAAGTTTAACTGAGGAATCATTTGCAGTTTGTAAATTCAGTGACCAGTACATAATATGAGGGGAAATATTCTAATATGAGCTGCTGCGAAGCAAGGTTCCCCACCACCAGCGTGTACTCGGAAAATTATTGCCTAAAGACACCATTTAATGATGTTGTACTTTGATAGAGATATATACACAATATCTTGCTTATATCATTTTATATTGTATTTTTGACTCAGTTGACTCGGAATCAGAATGTTGTGGGTTCAAGCCCCACTATGGATATAAAGACATAATCTCGGGTAAAAAATTGCAATACTGAGCAACTGCTTCATTGCCATTTACGATGAGACATTTTACTGAGGTCCCATCTAACTGCTCAAGTGGACGCAAAATATCCCATGGCACTATTCGAAAAAGAGCAGGGAATTCTTCCAGTGTCCTGGCCAACATTTATCCTCAGCCAACATCACTGAAACAGATTATCTCATCATTCTTTAATTTGTTGTTTGTGGGATCATGCTGTGTGCAAATTGGCTGCTGTATTTATCTACATAGCAACAGTGATTGCATTTCAGAAGTTATCTGTTGCTTGTAAAAGGCATGGGGACATCCCAAGGATGCGATAAGGTGCTATATCGATGCAAGTTCTTTCCTTCTTTATTATATTATTATTATATTTAAAAAGACACATGGAGAAAGATTTCCTTTGTTTGCTAACAGAGAAAAACCAAGTATAAAGAACAAGGTTAGGATTTTACTACAGTGGACAGCAAACACAGAATGTAATTCTGAATTTTGAATGATGTCATAAGCTGGAAGTACAAAATTCGGTGCTTCATGAATAATATTAATGCCCAGTGACTGAATTACTCAGTTGGATATTTTGTATACTGTACAACATTTTATCCAGATATGCGCTGTGCATGTTGCTAGGATGATGCACTATACCAAGTAACCATTATATTGTATTGTTCAAACTGAAAGGTAACAGCGCTATGTGACAAAAATATTGTGGGTTTGTTTGTGTCACTGATGATTACTTTATCATCTATATAAACATTCTCCACATACAATGCTTCATTATTAAAAACTTTAAGTGACGAATGCAACAAATAGATCATATATACTTTTTATTTACAGGACTAAAAAATGTGACTGTACAGTTTAAAAACTGACTGAAAATGTATTAAAACAGTATAGACATTTATACATTAAACAGCCATTTAATTTTGAACATATTCAACGTAAGAAAATCTAAAACAAGTGGATAATGTGGTTTAAAAAAAATTCCACATACAAATCCTTTTAAAAGCAGTACCTTTGAATCAATATGATGTAGCCTCTTTGAAGCATGCATATATTTTGTTGTGACAAATATCCCAGAAGACTTTGAGAATAAATTGCAGAGTATTTACTAAATGTCACATGGAACTGGTATTTCAGCACAGGAGACCATTTTGACAAATCTGTTGAGTTGCTTCGTTCCTATTTAATCCTTAAACTTCTATCGCATTTTGTTTTTGCTGTGAATTTTTCATCATAGCATTGATGACTTCATGTTGCATGGGATATAAACCTAGAAATTACTGTTTGCAATATTAGCAGATGAACACAACACATTGGTATGAAATGTCTTTGTTAACCTGCTTATTTTAAGTGGATTAATGCTTCCGCCCGAACAGTGCTGGAAGTAAGTACAATGCCATATTGGGGTGGGTGATATTTAGGCATGCCGGTGGCTGCCTAAAATCAGGCATTAGGTCCCTTGCTTATGCTAATGAGGGGCTAGGAGGGGCTAGGAGGGGCAGGACTCCTTCCCCCTGGCTCTACAACAACACTGCCAGCCCGAGAGTGCCTCCCTCCTGGCGTCGCAGTCGGCACGATTGGCATCCACAGCTCGTCAGAATTATGGTGATGAGGCCACAGGCCCAATTTAGGATGCCGATCACGTGCCCGATAATGGGCCTAAACTAACTTCTCCCCTTACTTCATCAAAAGAATTCCCTTTTATATGAGATAACTTTTTGCTTAATTACTCCTAATTTGTCAGTGATATAACTGGTAAAGTATTTTCAAGCTAGTTCTTGAAGAGCTTGGTGTTGATTTATTTTATGTGCTGATTTGCTGCCTGATTGACTGATAGCGTTGCTGAGCTTTTCTATTAGTGGGCTGCTTTCCGTCAAATCTTTGGCTCTGTTGATAGTAAGGGATGACCAAAAAAAAACATTCCGAAGATATGCTTTCTTCCAATATCATATTGAAAGTCTGCAAATCCACATACTGTGTAAATCTGATTTTTAAAAATCCTGACATATGGAGTAAATTTTTCAATATCTGTCGCTGTTGCAAGTGCAATTTTGCTCTTGAATTAGACATTATTGATCATAAGCAACGTTGTTTTTCTCTTCTGGCCTACTGCATATAATAAGATTCCAGTACAGGTATAATGAGTCTGTCTGACTGACTGGTGTCATTTCCTTTGCTGTACAGGGCCATTCATGTCTAGTACAGTATTTCCTAACCATGTTGCCCATCTATTTTTAAAACAACTTCATTGACATCGAGGCTTTATAACCCACTCTGCGTTTGGATTAAGTTGGTATAGGTCTTTCATATATGTGTCATCATCCAGACAGCGTTCTCCTGAAAGTAAAACATTTACAGAAAAGCTAAATTAATGCTGATATTTCTTATATTTAACCTTAATTACATTTTAAAGCTGCAGGTCCTTCTGATTTACTCCCAGTATTAAAAAGGCAGCAGCTGTGATGTTGACCCTCTGACCTCATATTGTTCCTGAAAGAGAATTCTCTCCAGATAAGCACTGACATGGCAATTTTCCATATTTTTCTTTATCTGTACGATAGTTGTCCCAATGGCAGAGGCTGCCCCAGCTGATATCAGTGTTCACCTCACTTAGCAAGTAGGTCAAATACTGCAAAACCTAACTATGTACATCAGCTGATTTTAGTGGATAAACTCAATTGACCTTTTGTTCTTTTCTCTTCCACTCTTGCAACACTACAAGGAGAGATTTCACCCATGCCATGCGTTATGCCAAGAAGATTTCTTTAGAAACTACTGAAACAAGACTAGCAAATTTGAGTGTCCAGATTTCAATTCAAAGCTGTTTCTTAAACTGCTAGAGTCAAGTGTAACTATTATGGCCTGTATTTTCCGATCCCTACGGGTGTGTACGTGCTGTGTACACACTCGTAGGGACATCGGAGATGCCGGTTTCAGGCATGCGAGGCGCATGCGCTGAAAACTGGCATTTCCGATCTGTCAAGAATGTTCTTGACTGATCATCCGCCTGCCCTAGAGAAGGGCCTCTGTGGGGGGAGAGTTCCGCTTTCTGCAGAACCTCCGCCTGCTGAAAATCCTTAGAAAGCTTACACCTGGTAAAAGCAGGCGTAAGGCTTGTTTTTACCAGCATAAGAGTTGAAAAAAGTAAAAAAAAAAAAATTTTTTTCACTCATTTAGAATTTAAAATACTTTTAAAAAGGTAAGTTTATTTTTAGCCCCGTAAAAAACTTTATTTTTTCAAAAAATTAAATTTTTGTTTAAAATATTTAATTTAATGTAATTTTAACTCATTTTAAAAACGTGATGGTTTTTTAAAAATGTATTTAATGTTTTGATGTGTTTTTGGGGTGATCTCCATTCATACTTTTGATGGGTCTATCTGTCAAAAGTATGAAGGGAGATTCCCTTCTCCTCTTGGCTGGCCTGGCCCACATGATCCCAGGGACGCTTGCGAACCGCATGTGCCCCTGGGATACGTGGGCCCTGCGCATTTCGACTGTGGACAGGCCCAGCATCGGAAATGTCCGGACCTCGGGAGCCCTCAGGTAAGAGCGTAGATTTTTTTCCGATAGGAGGCATCCGCACGCAGGAAGCCTCCTATCGGAAATTACGGGCCAATGTTTCTTCTTCAGTGCACCAAATAACTGTACAATGAATACCATCATAATCAGTTACTGAAACTAGTTCTCCTTGAACAGAAATAAAAGCAGAAAATACTGGAAATAAACAGCAGGTCAGTCAGCATCTGTGAAGGAAAAAAGAGGATTTTTTTGGGTGGCCTTTCTACCCTTGATGAGGCCACTGATTAGGTAGTCATTCAGCTTGATGAGTTTTGATTATTCAAGAACAATCAGTTAATCTGCAGTTGTTGAATAATATGTGAAGAATTAGGTTAGATAACGCACTGGCCTGTCACCTTTTGGGCTTCTGTCTGGGTCCAGCTCAGACCAATCAAGTCAAAGACAGCAATGAGGAACATAAATTCAATGAACTCAGGCTATCCCAAACCAGCTCTCTCAGTGGGTACAAGTCAGAGCAACAAAAATTGACTATTCAATCGATTAAAACAATCCTCAGACCATAAATTATTTTAAACTTTCAACACTAATTGTTGTTCTCACTCAGAGACCACAAGTACAGCTGATGTGAGAATAGAAATGCCATACTGGTAGAGGAGGTAACGTACTTATGTTTGGGATTGGGACAGTGTAGAGGAAGCTTTCATCTGAACCTAACTCATGGCTGTCAGGACCTGAAGCTGACACTGGCTGCAAAAAGTGGACAAAAATTCTGTTCTCCAAAACTAATATCTCTCATATAATGAAAAAAAAATGTCCTCCCTGCAATTTAATTATAGATTTCTCATACTACATACAATTGATAGTAAATTCTTACCAATGTTTCCTCCAATTTCATATAAGCAAACTTCCTCTTTGCTAGCAGATTCAGGAATCCTGTTGTGAACAAAATGCATTGTTACTGCACAGATACCACGTGATTGCTATTTTTTCAATGTGGAATTAATAGTATTTTTTTCAGTGTAGAATTAATAATATTAAGCGTGACAATACAGTCCTAAATACAACCTGCTAGCAATTGGTTAGTTTTGGTGTCAAGGTGGAATGATGAGTAAGTAATATAGATAACTTCAGAGAAAGTAAATCTGAGGATTCAGCCTACCTGCCCTGACAAAGACATTGTTGGAAACGTGCCAATATGTCACCAGCTTTGAGCTCTTCTGTTAGTTGAATCGCCATGGAAACTTTGGAAAGAGACGGTGCCTGAACCCGTATCACACCCTGAAGAGCCACTGACTGTAAGAACACAGAGACAGGAGATAATTGCATATATTCTTTTTTCCAGAGATAGCACTTATTAATCAAAGTGATGAACCTAGTATGAATGGCCACAGGGAGTAAGTTTTATCCAGAGAATAACTGGAGCATATCTGTATTCTACATAAAAGCTACAAAGTGTGCCCACCGATGATCCATTGTTACTGCCGTGAGGCCTGAGCCATTTTGAGACACAAGCCTCATTTGCAGTCGGATCGTGAGCTGTGAGCGCCAAACCGCTGCTTTGAGACTGCTCACTGGTGAGGGAAGTCGGGAAATCAGCCGGCTTCTATGCGAGCCAGATGGCAATCGGAGCTGAGGGGAGAGGGGGAGATTCAAGGGGTGCCCGCCGGGGCCGGCAGCAGGCTGGGCTTTATTTGTGGGCCCAGAATGAGCACAAAAGTAAAAGTAAAAATTCAAAATATCTTCGGCCATTTTTGAAGTGGCCTCTAGTGGTCCCTCATAGAAACATAGAAGATAGGAGCAGGAGTAGGCCATTCGGCCCCTCTAGCCTGCTCCGCCATTCAATGCGATCATGGCTGATCATCCATATTCAGAACCCTGTCCCTGCTTTCTCCCCATATCCCTTGATCCCTTTAGCCTTAAGAAATATATCCAACTCCTTCTTGAATCTATTTAATGAATTGGCCTCAACTGCCTTCTGTGGTAGAGAATTCCACAGGTTCACCACTTTCTCGGTGAAGAAATTCCTCCTTATTTCTGTCCTAAATGGCTTACCCCTTATCCTTAGACTGTGACCCCTGGTTCTAGACTCCCCGACCATCGGGAACATCCTTCCTGCATCTAGTGGGTCCAGTCCTGTCAGAATTTTATAAGTTTCAATGAGATCCCCTCTTATTCTTCTAAACTCCAGCGAGTATAAGCCCAATCGACCCAATCTCTCCTCATACGTCATTCCTGCCATCCCAGGTATCAGGCTGGTGAATCTTCGCTGAACTCCTTCCATGGCAAGAACCTCCTTCCTCAGATAAGGCAACCAAAACTGCACACAATACTCAAGATGTGGTCTCACCAAGGCCCTGTACAACTGCAGCAAGACATCCTTGTTCCTGTACTCAAACCCTCTCGCTACGAAGGCCAACATACCATTTGCCTTCTTAACCGCCTGCTGCACCTGCATGCTTACCTTCAGCGACTGGTGCACAAGGACACCCAGGTCTCGTTGCACTTCCCCTTCTCCCAATCTATTGCCATTCAGATAATAATCTGCCTTCCTGTTTTTGACACCAAAGTGGATAACCTCGCATTTATCCACGTTATATTGCATCTGCCACGCTTCTGCCCACTCACCCAACCTGTCCAAATCATCCTGGAGTTTCTCGGCATCCTCCTCACAGCACAGACGCCCACCCAGATTTGTGTCGTCTGCAAACTTGGAGATATTACATCTAGTTCCCTTGTCTAGATCATTAATATATATTGTGAATAGCTGCGGTCCAAGGACCGATCCCTGCGGTACCCCACTAGTCACTGCCTGCCACTCGGAAAAAGACCCGTTTATTCCAACTCTTTGCTTTCTGTCCGCCAACCAGTTCTCTATCCAAGTCAATACCTTGCCCCCAATCCCATGTGCCTTAACTTTACATGCTAATCTCTTATGCGGGACCTTATCGAAAGCCTTTTGAAAGTCCATAATTAGATTTCTTTGACTCCATTAAGCATTCTTAGCCCAGTTAGTGCAACATAATATTGTAGAGTTTTATAAATTGCCTTCGGCCAAATATGCAGCTTTTGGCGCATTTGTTATTCACACAAGGGTGCCATACAATAATTATTTATATTTTTAAACTATTTTTAAATATATCTAAGTGTTGGTACAGCTTACTTACATCTGTTCGACTCTTTTCAGTTTGGTTCCGGTCATGCTTATCTTTATCATATGCCATCTTTTTCAGTAGTTTTTTCATAGCCTTTTCCTTGGACAGTTTTTTATGGTTTTCAATGGTTTGTTGTCGCACTTGATTCATAATAAACTTTGGGATCTGGAAAATATTGGAAGGAAATGCTCATATTTATAGACTTTTTTTGACAGTTCTGTCAAGACTTGATTCAGCTCATTAATTTTGGGGATTGTTTCATCACCTTGATGGCCCAGCAAACTGTATCAATACAAGACTGTTGGTTACAAAGTATTACAAAATATTTACAGCACAGAAACAGGTCATTCGGCCCAACAGGTCCATGCCGGTGTTTATGTTCCACACAAGCCTCCTCCCACCCCTCTTCATCTAACCCCATCAGCATATCCTTCCATTCTCCCTCGTGCTTATCTGGTTGGAAAGGTTTTTTTGAGTGTATTGGGCTGGATTTTCTGACCCCCACGGGTGCGTACGAGGTGTATACGCATCCATAGGAGCCTTGCAAGTGCCGGGTTTAGGCATGCGAAGCGCATTCGCTAAAACCCGGCACTTGCGATCTGTCAAGAATCCTCTCGACAGATCACACGCATTCCCAGGAGAAGGGCCTCCGCGGGCAGGGAGTTGCGTTTTCTGCACAACTTCCGCCCACTGAAAATCTTTAAATATCTTACTCCTGGTAAAAGCAGTAAGGGGGTGAAATTCAGTATCGCCCCGTTTGGGACGCAATTATCGGCTGGGCGCAAAGTTTAGCGCCTGCCGCTATTTATCGCCTCCGACTGCAAACTTGGCTTCTATCACCCCTGGAGGTGATTTGAGCGCTAAATCAGGGGATACACACCTCTCTTAAGGCGCTAACGCCGAGGAGCGAGGTGCTACCTCAGAGCGCTGGTGAAGCTCATGTGATGTCAGTCAGCAATGGAACACAGACACACTGGCGCGGGCCAGTTCTTAAAGGGGAGAGTCGACCTTGCTCTCCAGCCACACCCTGCTCATTGCAGCCTTGAATCTCGGCCTGGAGAGACCTGTACATCAATTCTGCTGGAAAGAACAATGGAGAGGCCCAGGGAAAGAGCTCAGAGTGCAGCCCCCATGGACTCTTCTAAATCGATGCAAGGAAGGTCAAATCAAAATGAACCTGCAAAGTGCTGCTCAGTATCCAAAACTCCTTCACACAGCATTGAATCTCTCCAGAAGTCTCTCTCTCTCTCAGAATGCGTGGTGCAAAAATGTCGCCGACAAAAAAAGGCATGAAGCAGCCGCCTTTAAATAGCGCTCCCCCAGTCCCTTCCCGACTGCAAAACATTCCCCTCTACCTGTTGTTGCTAGCGGCAGGCAGAAAGGCAGGGGACGCCACTCAATATCCGGTCCGGGGCGCTACCGGGGCATTGCACGCTTGACTGATGTCACGATCTGCGTGGCGTGGAGGTCGTGGCGGTAGTGTTTAGTGCCGCCGCAAAATGTCTGGTCAATTTTGCAAGCGGCGCAAACATCGCCGTGCCCGGGCGCTAGTTGCTCTGTGCCCCATTAGCGCCCTCTTAGGGCTAACGGGAGGCGTTAATCAACCGAATTTTTCCCCCTTAAGAGTTTAAAAAAATATAAAAATATTTTTTTTCACTCATTTTATAATTTTAAAATACTTTTAAAAAAGGTAAGTTTATTTTTAGCCCTGTAAAAAGCTTTAATTATTTTTTTCAAAAAATTAAATTTTTGTTTAAAATATTTAATGTAATGTAATTTTAATTAATTTTAAATACGTGATTTAAAAAAAATTATTTAATGTTTAACTGTTTTTTAAGTGATCCCCATTCATACTTTTGACAGATCGGTGCGTGGAGGCCTGTCAAAAGTGTGAAGGGGGATTCCCGTCTTTGATTGGGTCCCCATGGCCCACGTGAACCGCATGTACCCCTGGGATACCTGGACCTCTGCGCATTTCGTAGAGCAGAGGCCCAGGATAGCAAGTCTCGGAACCTACGGAGCCAGCAGGTAAGTGCGTAGATTTTTTACAATCGTAGGCATCCGCATGCAGGAAGCCTCAGATCGGAAAATCCGGCCCATTTATATTGCTTTACCTACATTTTGATTGGTGCATTTTCTGTTGCTATATAGGCCTAATCTTCTGCATTGCAAGACTTACTTCCAGCTATGTTTCTTACAACTGCCTTGCTTCCAGCTGCTATTCCCCTTGAAGAAACCATGGGCAGAATGGAAGTTTCTTTGGTGCACTTAGCTTTCGAGGAGGAAGATAGGACAAGGATGGCAGGTGCAATTATGTTTTATATACACTTCAATGCTTACTCCAGGACCTGCAGTTACTGGCCTGGATATTGCTTCCTGGGCCTTTCAGAGGAGATCTTCAGCTCCTCTACTTCAGAAAGGAAGCTGCCACATACTTATACAATCTCCTAAAGGTTGACCAACAGATAACTTGTACCACGGGTAGGTTTTAGCGTGCGCTTAAAGATCTATACTGCATTAAGTGTTTAGATCACTGAATCCTCTCAAGGCACCATGGATAACATATGCCAAATCAGTTAATTGGCTATCCACAGATGCAACAAGTAAGTGGCGCCTTCTTTGCAAGGGGAAACATGTTCATCAGTTTCCATGTGGACAGAAGGCATCAACTTTACCAGGCACAAAACTTTTCCCAGGCAGCAGGGTTCTCGAGAGCAGAACATTGTATCATAAAACCACAGAATTTGATAGCACAGAAGGAGGACTTTGAGTCCATCGTGCCTGTGCCTGCACTCTGAAAGAACATAGGAACAGGAGTAGGCCATTCAGCCCATTACGCCTGGGCTGACTCGCTGGAAGAGCTATCCACTTAGTCCCCATTCCCTTCAATGGAAGTCAATGACTTAAATGGAAAGGAAAATCATGGGGGAGGGTTGTAAAACAGGCAGCCCACCCACTGCTGCCCATTTCCTGTCTGGTGGGAACATGTTAAAAGTGACCCCTATATTTTCCCCAATATGCAGAGTGGTTACATTGCATTTAACTTGAGCTGCTAGCAAGACTTTCCAGATGTTGCATGGCCACAGGTGTGCTGATAGCTTACACTCATTGTTCAAATGACCTGTCCCTGCAAAATTACACTCAGTGGGCTACAGGCTAGCTTTGGACTGACAGCCCGCCATTGCTGGCACAGGTTTTGTCAGAAATGCAAAATTGGAGTTTTTGAGTGAACGCACAGAAATTTCAAATGGCAAACTCTCACTTTTTATTGGCCGATGCAAGACATCATTGTCACTTCTACGTGTAAAATGATACAAGCTTAAGAGGAATAATTTTCTAACTTTGTTCCACCATGTGCTGTATACAATTTTCTGAATATTTGGAAATTCTGCACAAGGTGTGCCAGAGTTCTCAATAGGCACTCTCGGGTGAGGCTCCCTGCCAGAACAGCAAAGTCGTAACATTACCCCAAAGAAGCTTAGTTTCAAAGGACATGCTTTGCAAACCTGAGAGTGTTCTTACCGTCCAAAGGAGGTCTTGGTATTTAATCAAGTAATGCATTATGTTGCTTGTCCCAGTAGCCATTGCAAACTGTGTCTTTGCACTTGACTTTGAGCAATATCCTTTAAACATAAACAGGTTGGGTGCCATGACGACGGAAACATTGTTTAGTGTCATTTTGTTGCTCTCCCTGTTGTCTATTAATCGCTGAAGAAATTCAAGCAATGCCTGGAAAAGGATATTAATTACATGATCAAAGCCGCAGAGTATTTCTGACCTTACAAGAAACAGGTATCATTTTAGAAAAAAAAAAATCAAAAACACATGACTGCATAATTTTTGGACAAATTCTGGATGGTTTTCTTTTAGCATATTTAAAGGAGCTTTGCTCTCAGGGGTTTCTGCCTTGTATTCTACAGTCTGTGATGTAAACAAGCAATCTGCTCAGTACCATCAAATATTTCCTCTAGATAACTGATAATGACTTTACTGCCAGTTTTGTTGATGGTAAACCTGATTTAGTCACAAAATCCAAATTTCTTCAGTGGTGTATTTTTAATGGACTTTGAGGTGAGGATTTTTTTTCAACTTTTATTTGGAGAACATCAATGAGCGGCCGACATTAATCCCACCATGTAGTATATATGTGTGCTTTTAAAAAAATATGCCTAATTGTTGTAACAGTGGGTCGACTTATCTTAGCAACTTCTTTAAGATGTGCCTTCTTCTTTGTCCTCTGTTCCCAGGTCTTGTGGGTAGTGCAGCAGCAGTGAGCTTTGCCGTTACCTCCTACCATGCAGGGTGCCCTGCTGTCCTCTGGGGAGGGAGTCTTAGAGTGGCAAATAGGGCGATTTTCTGTGCATCCTTCACCTGCAGTTCAACTTTGCCAGCCATTAAACAGAGGGTTCAGGTGCTGCTCTGTTCCAGCTCTAAGCCCACAGAAGCTGTTTCCTGCCTCCACATTTATTATGCAGCCATTTTTTTTGAATATGCATTACAAATACTTAACAGCTTTTTTTAAAAGCTAGAGCAAATTTTGCCCCCATACAAGGCCAGATATCTGTACATTTCCCATCATTCCCAGAGCCCTTTATTAAAATGACCATTTACCCGGGTATTTCTAGCCATGTCAGCACTCACTCAATCGGACAGATGCCAATCCTGCCATGCTCGCCTATCACTGGGTCTGCGGCAGACTGGAAAATCGGGGCGAATGACTTCATGAACATGTCTGACGAGCCTTTTCTAATTTGTTTACAAATACACAATGCAATGGCATAAACACATTGGGGTAGAGCTTGGCTTTGTGCGATGTTGTAAAATGAGTGATAGCGAGTCGGCCCATAGACTCCCCAGAAACAGTTAGGAGAGTCATAAGCCCATGCAAATTGGGGTCCTATGACAGCAATAGGACTTTTGAACTCATAGGCAAGAGTGCAACCACTGAGCCACAGCTAACAATAAGCTTTATTCAGAACCTAGATACACACCACCCATACACACACACACACACCGATGTAAGCATAAAGCGCTACCAAGTCAAACATTGCATAGCTTCATTGACTAAACCGAACTGCAATCTTACAAGAACACCCCAACTGCACTTATATGGCTTTTCTTTTGCACACATCTTATGGACTCCTTGGAGCTGAAATTGGTCTTGTGTGGTAGCGCAAAACTGGGGACAGTGAATCGGTAACCCTTTTTACACTCCGTCTGATTTTCTTTTCATTGACGTCAATAGAAAGGAAAATCGAGTGGGTGTAAAATGTGCTGCTGATTCGTTATTACCACTTTTGTGCTACGGCCCAAGACCAATTTCACCCCCTTTGAATCGGATTGACATTTTGGGCAAGTTATAGGCAATTCTGTGCCCCAGACCTACATTCATAAGGGACGTGGTTGAAACTGCCACCCAAACTCATTCTTACCCCTTAAGGCCAGCAGAAAAAGAAAATTTTCAGCTCTGGGCAATATTCAAATCAAAATCCTAAAGCTGCAAGGTAGTATGCTAACGCCACCTGGTACTCTGCTGGCTATCAAGTAAATCTTATTAATGTTTCATTTTTCATATATAATGTGTATCAATCATGGAAGCGACATTCACAGGAAGCACACCTCAGGGAATCACAGAATGCATACCCGTGATTTCCGAAGATATGCAGGAGCCACTCTCTGCTGGAAATCTGGATCGCAGAGCTTGATCCTAAAAATCCCTCAATCCTCCAAAGTGAACAAAGATTAGCACAATTTATTTTAGAATAAGAAACTTATGTCAAAATTACGCACAATAAACATTTTTCTTCACATTCTAAAATGCAATTTTGAGGGAAAACCAAAAAGAAAAGATATATGTATGTATAATACAACTGACAATCCATACCTTCAGTGTGTCTCTATTTTGGTCTGGGAGGAGAAGCACCAGCAAGTTAAGAGCCTGTAGCTGAAGTTTTCTACTTGATAGATCTGTCAATCAAATATTTGCATTGTGTTATTAAAAAGCATCATACTTAAGAGTTCTAAAATCAAACTAGAGTAAAATCCACGGGGCAGAAATTCATCTGCCCCAACCGAGAGGCCCGAGTCCAGCCCTAGATTGGGCCCTGGGCCTCATTAACATTTTACAGGTGAGCTAATGCAGCCTGTCACCTCTCCACAGGCAACTCGCACATATGAACAGCACAAATGCCGGGCTGCCTGCCTCGCCAGCAGTGGTCCGATGGTAAGTCCTGAGAAGGGGCTGGAGAGGGCAAGAGGCAGAGTGGAGGGAGGGCGGTGATTGCGATGACTGTGGAGTTGGGGTAGTACTCCTACTCCTCCTCCTCCTCCCCCTCCTCCTCCTCCTGGCTCCACAGGAAGGTTTTTGTAAAAGTTTGGATTGAAATAACAAAACTTTTAGTTGTCGGCTACAGCAACCACTGAAGAATTCTGGTGCCATTTAAATGAGGCCTAGGAGTTAAAATAGCCCGGGCCTCATTTCTCGGGCAGCAGGTGAGTTTCCAACTCAACTCCCTACCCACCCACCCAAAACCTGCCCAGACTTAGCATTGAGGCCCTACCGTTAGAATAAGTAGGGGAGACAGAAATAAAGAAGTAGGAAATGGAAGACAAGCACAAACAGGTACAGGAAGAGGGTGCAATTTTGTGCTCTCCTCTTCATATTTCATTATAGGGCATCTTTTATATATTTACAGTGGGCACATCTTCATGCCAAGAGTGCATATTGTGGTTGATTCCCCAATCGGGTGCACCTGTGTGGAGCAGTGCTTGAAGGAGGTGGTCGTTGGGAGATTGCTAGTCCGTAGCCCATGATAGAAAATCAGGGGCTCCGGGCCCAACATTTCCTCACTGGTGTCCCTGCAAGCATTGTTCCACCCTAAGAGTGACATCAGGGAATTAGGCCGATTGAGAATTCGAGTAGAGAGACTCAGGAGGTCTTGCAGGAGTTCCTGTCCATTAAAATGCATGTCAGGAATTTACCTTTTTATTTTCTAGCTTGTGTATCATTTGCATATATCCCCAACAAATATACATTCTTACAGACCAAAAACATTTGATAATATATAGATATTACCATCTTTCCAGATTTGGAGTATTTTACATTAAAATCTTGAATGACCTCTGCACCGAAAATGTAATGATATGGATGTATATCATGCACACATAAGGAATTGCATTTCCATTTTTATTATGAATGCTAGTAAAACAGGAGATTAGTAACTTACTTTGTACAGCTAGGAAGGCATCAAGGTACTCAAGAGTGACAAGTGGATGTGGCAGTTCTCTTATAAAGAGCTTCAGTATACTTGCTGCGTCATGCTGACGTACATTTTCCCAGTTCAAGGTTCCTTCGTAGAACTTTGCTTCTAGCTCCTCACATAGACTCTATAAACATGCGGGGGGAGTAAAGATTAAGGCATCACCTTCATTAACAACATGAGTACAACATTAGTTTACATCTGATAGCAAAGTCCTGCATGCTCTCTTTACATGGGGAATGGTCACTCACTTCCCATGTAAGCATTTTTTTAAGGGTCATAGAGGTAACCTGTTTGTCTGTATGAATTAACAGAGCTACTGAGCAAATTATTGATTCACTGAATTGTCTTCACATGACTCACTCTGGGTATCATCGACACTGAAATAAGAGCCCCGATTTTAATGTGATTGACTACCTAATCACGTTGGTAAATGGGCCCGCCAAATTTCTCCGCACAACAAGGCCTATTTAAAGTGGGAGTGCAGCTCCTAAAGCAAGGTTGCATTCCCTTCTGAAAGATTTCATTGGAACTGTGTGGATACAATTATCTTCGCAGCAATGAGTCTCAGAGCTGCCCCATAGATTTCAGATGTCTCCATGGAGGTCCTTGTGGAGGAGGTCAAGGTAAGGAGGGAGGTACTGTCCTCAAGCACCCACAGGTGCAGGTGCAACCCCAGGGCCATCATCCAGAAGGTCTGGACAGTGGTGGCTGATGGAGTCAGTATCACCAGCATCATCCCCAGGACCTGGGTTCAATATAGGATATACTTCAATGACCTCACAAGGCGAGCAAGGGTGCATACTGCTCTTCATCTCTCCATCTCACTCAACACCATCTGCCAACACTCCTTTTACCCTGTTCCCCACCACTCAACAATTCTCTCCCCTCCATCACACCCTTCAACATACAATCACAAGGGCACACTATAACACATCTCTTTCTCATTCCAAACACACTCATCTCTTCTTTTTTTCTCATTACACCACTTCCAGGGACACTGCAGTCGGCCCTCACAAAAGAAATCAGTGTCACCAGCCTTTGCAGCTTTGGTGGAAGCTCAAATGGTTGCCATGCAGACTCTGAGCTCCACCTTGGAGAGACGGGTGTCCACCTTGGACAGATTGGTGGACTGATAGATAGGGGCTTTCAAGAAGTCCTCTGCAGTCTGATCTCCTGGAGATCGGTGGAAGTGATGAGCCCCAGCTCCTTGGGGGTGGCAGTGGCACGATGGGAGCAGTACCTGTTTCCCCCTCTCAGGATATCAGCAGCTCTGCTCCTTCGCCACCCTGTCACCCAATACCCGCCATGGTGCCAGCAAGTCAGCTGGGCCAGACGGTCCTGGCAGCAGTCGGGGTGCAGCGGTTTGCAGCCGGGCCCTCGTAGGCTCCAGTATCCAGAACTCACTGGTCGCGAGCATCTCAAAGGTCCCGACATGAGCAACAGCAGCCTTCCACCAGCTTTGCTGAGGCTACTAGGGAGCACCTCATAGGAGTAGTAGAGTTAGGAAATCTTCTTATAAGAAAGGTAGCAGGGATTGTTCACTTTGGCGAGAAATGAATGGAAGGCAATTATTGAGTTGCCAATTAAATTCATCACCTTTATTACATTTGGCACTTTGGTCTGCAGTGTGATTTCATAGCAGTTTCTGTGTCTGCATCATTAGTATGTAATTGATATAGAAGTTGTCTGAATAATTTGAATGTTCTTCAATGCAGGACGATGTAGAGTGGTGAAGGATGTGACAAGGACTGTTAAGCAGGGTAGGGGAATGAGCAGGTCAGTGTAATCACTGAGCAATTAGCTGATCCCTCACATCTCTTGCTGC
Source organism: Squalus acanthias (assembly GCA_030390025.1). Taxonomy (NCBI): domain Eukaryota; kingdom Metazoa; phylum Chordata; class Chondrichthyes; order Squaliformes; family Squalidae; genus Squalus; species Squalus acanthias. The sequence goes on along the minus strand of CM059433.1, from coordinate 74,526,260 downwards.
AAGGTGTTGAGGTGGTCATTCCTTCATCTGCTGTTTCCTCTCCTTCCCCCTCATCGCACTCGTCCGATGAGAACCGCTGCTATCGATCTGCCTGCTCCAAATGCAGCCCTCTCTGACTGGCGATGTCGTGCAGGATTCAGCACAGCACTACGATGCGAGAGACTCTTCATGGGGCATATTGTAGGGAGCCCCCAGACCTGTCCAGACACCTGAACCTCTGCTTCAGCAACTCAATAATCATCCTGGTGGTCCCATGGTATGGATTATACCTGTGTTGTTCAGGTGTGATAGGGTTGCGGAGAGGTGTCATGAGCCATGTGTGTAGGTGGTATCCCTTGTCCCACAGCAGCCATCCTGTCATGTTGGTGCAAGGGTCGAATATTGGGAGATGGTTTGGTGTCGCAAGGTAAATGCATCGTGACAGCTGCCTGGGTACCTTGTACAAACTTGCATGATATTGTTTCTGTGATTGGACAGTAGCTGGACATTAATGGAGTGGTATCCCTTCCTATTCACAAATACTGCTGGTTGATGTTCTGGGGCCCTGATGGTAATATAAATGCAGTCAATGACACCCTGGATGCGAGGGGAGCCAACTACTGCTGCAAATCTTCGAGTTCTCGTGCTGACTGTTGAGGTCAATAAGAAGGTGATATACTGGTTAGCCCTGGTGAACAGGTAACCTGTTTAATACAGCTGTATACAACAGACTGGGAGATGCCCCCTGTAGTAGACTGAAAGGAGCATTCGCGAAAAAGTTAAGGGCTGTCGTGACTTTGAGAGCCACTGGCAAAGCATGGGCCCCTGGTCCAGCAGGGCCTGTTACAGGAGGCTGCAAAAGTCTGCAACAGCCTGCCCGGAAAAAGTGCAGCCTCCTGAGGCATTGCTCTTCAGATAGATCCAAGAAGTGATTCTTGGCCTGTACACCCTGTGTGCTGGGTATGGCCTCCCAGGGGCAGCCCCCTCACCTGCTGTCTTCTGATAGGCCCAGCTGCTGCTCCAGCTGGTTTTTGCTAATGCTGCTCCTCTTCTTCCAAGTGTTCTTCCATCCAAATTAAATTGGCAATAATAACACTCATGATAAACAGATAGGACTTACTGAGGGTAATGAGAGAAAGAAGTGATCTGGAAACGGAGAACTCTCTTGGCAGTCCAAACAGCACAATGGCACATGGATCCTACGATCCATGCACCTGCAGCTGAATGCCCCTTTAAATACTGAATCAATGGCTGAGAGACCAACCTTGCTAGGTTTTATTGGTGGGGGTGCGGCGCTGGGTGGGATTTCCGTGTTTTCATGTTAAAATGGTGCCAGGTTCCTAATAGCATCATAGGATGTGCATGTATTCATAGGAACATAGGGACAGGAGTAGGCCATTTATCCCCTCGAGCCTGTTCTGCCATTTAATTAGATCATGGCTGATCTATGTCTCAACTACATTTTCTCACATTTACTCCCTGTCACTTGATATCCTTACCTAACAAATATCTATCGAGCTCAGTCTTGAAAGTTTCAATTGATGCAGCACCTACAGCCTTTTGGGGAAGAGAGTTCCAGATTTCCACTACGCTTTGTGTGAAGAAGTTCTTCATGATTTCACTCCTGAATGGCCTGGCTCTAATGTTAAGATTATGCCCTCTTGTTCATGAGGCCCCCACATGCCTCTGGCAGGTGCCTTGGCCAACTAAAAAAAACTGCGCGGTTAAAATGGCGGCCACCGGGAACGCAGCAGTAACAAAGTGGTAAGTACTCTGCAGCGATTTTAACCACCCATCCGCCCTGTTTTCACCCAGCAGACGGCATTAAAATCACCTCCAAGGTTTTTAAGCTTCTGATTTGTGCACATACAGCATAGATGGCTGTATGGTGACTCTTCAAGTGTAAATTAAATAAATGTTATTTAGAAGATCTCCTTGACAGAACTACCACAGATTCAGTCATTTAATATAATCTTTCAGTTTGCGCATCTGCAGGTAGTCTTCTTTCAGTAAATATAAGTTCTTCTAAAAATACCTTAATTCTTGTTGCAAGTCCAGGTATTCGTAGAATCCCTTCTGTGTTCAACCCCTCTTCCTCTATGTGGGAAACAAGCTGCAAAAATATTTGACATCTCATATTAGCAAATCTGTATCACACCAACCAAAATATCTAAATCAGGGAGAAGACAAATTGTCAAATACAGAGAACGTCACAGACAAATTCTGTAAAATTAGTTATCTAAAAAAGGGCTTATTTATATATAACTCACCCATGTACAACGGCACTAAGGATCCATTAAGATGAAAGATTTTATATATATTTGCCAAATTCAAATAGTAGACTTGATGTTGTATCAATCTGAAGTAACATAGACACCCCAAGGAACCTCAGCCAGTGTACCCTCCAAAGATTAAAACAATATATTATTAAGCTCTCAATGGCTGAGATACTACACTAAAACATTCTGCCTTCCCCCACTACTGTCGTGCTCCTGATCTGATTTGTGGGTTGCAAAAAAAGAGTTTGCTTCATGTAGCATGTTGCTAAAACAGATTTAAGATTTGAGGAGCTGAGTTATCAAATTGTCAAGTGTCCAATAATTTGAAGTTACTTTCAAGTCAATATACTTTGCATCCTGTACTTACTTTCTGAAATATGAGAGGGACCTTGGTTCCTGGTACTTTTTTGTGATCCTGTTCCAATAGCAATGAAAGCGGAACTCCAAACAATCCCATTTCTGAAAGCAAATATTGAAAATCCAGAGTTCACTGAACATTGAAGAACATCCTGTTCTCCTTCTGTACCAGACAACTGCAGCAAAAACCTGATGCAGCTGCATCATTTTATATGTTAATTCATATTAAAAAGTGGATTTATCTTTTTTAGCAGATGGGGAGTTAAGAGCTGAAGATCAGAAATAATGGGCCAGAAATTCGGCTGGGTACTCACCCGTAAGGCCACCTGAAGTGCCGGTTTCCTGAATGCACTGTGCATGCGCGGGAAACCGGAACTTCCGTTCCCCTGAAGGGAGGGGTTGAGAAGTCGAACGCGTGCGCGGGAGAGGCTGCGCGCACGCAGCGAACTTCGTTTTTTTTTTCAGGTTTCTCCGAGAGGGTAAGTATGGAGAAGCTGCACTTTTAAAAAGGAGGCGCAAGGCCTGTTTTTAACAAGGTAAGTGGTTAATTAATTACAATTTAAACATTTTTTCAATAGGTTTATCTTTTTTACATACTTTAAAGAAAGGTAAGTTTATTTTTAGCACCGTTAAAAAGTATAATTAATTTTTTCAAAAATTTAAATTTTTGTTTAAAGTAGTTAATTTATGTAACTTATAGTTATGTTAAAAATGTGATGTTTTAAAAAAAATTTATTTGAAGTTTTGGGGCCAATCTCTATTCATAGATTTGACAGGCCTTCCTGTCAAATCTATGAATGAACATGCCCTGCTAGGATTGGCTCTCCATGGCCCACGTGATCCCAGGGGACGCTTCGAACTAACTGCGCCCCTGGGATACACAAGCACTGCACGCCGGCAGCTAGAGGAGGCCCAGGACCCGAAGTCCTCGTGGGCCCAAAGCACAACTGCAGGTGCGGTAGGCAAGTACGCGCACGATGCTTGCACCTGCAGGAAGCCGGAAAGCCGAATTTCTGGCCCAATAACTCTTTCACATTACAGAATGATTCTAACCTGAAATGAAAGCGAGGGAGATAGGTTAGCTTTTAATGTGAAGGGAGAGCAGAGAGAGATGAATAATGAGTCTGTGGGATAGAATTCCTGATGAGGCTTCCAATCGGGCATTCTGAGCACCCACCTGACCATTTGTCTGATGACCCCACTTGATTTTGCAAATTCAGATTCATTTACTTATTGTGAGCCTACAACTGTGCTCATTGTCATCGACCTCGGGGTCTTCTGGGAAGCAACAGCCAGAAGAAAGAAAGAAAGACTTGCATTTATATAGCGCCTTTCATGACCACCGGACATCTCAAAGTGCTTTACAGGCAATTAAGTATTTTTGAAGTATATGAAGTATTTGAAGTGTTTTGAAGACCATGCTAGGATTAGAAAAAATAAATTTACCTCACGCAATTGTTATCTTTGGGTTGCTCCTGGGCCGAAGATGACAGTTCACTAATTGTGGTGACAAGAATTTATTCATTTTGTTATTTTATCTATGCAAACACACTTTCACCTGATGTTATCTATAGCAAGCCCTTTGCATTGCTGTGGAAAATGAAGGAGTTCAAGACAGAGAGCACTATTTTCCTCACTGACCTATCCCCACACACAGCACAGGTGCTAGAATCGAGTGTTAGTTGAACCTAAGAGTAAATAATACAATTAAGGCCACACCCATGTATCAGGCAAAGCTTAAATGTCACGAATAATGAAATAAATAGATAGTTTATACACAACAAAGTGTTAAATATATCAACCTCATATGACAGCAGTGTTTCAAATTTGAATAATATGTATTCTCATTACCTCTAATTTTGACTTTTATTGCTTTATGATGCTTGAAATCCACACCAAGTGTGTCGTACAGAGCAGTAATTTCAATCAGAGCCAATGAACGGACTTTCTTCATGTCCTGAGGTGCAAGATCTCCTGCTTTAGTGGTACCTGTTTTATCCTTTGGCAGCCGGTAGTTCTTAAGAAAGAAAGAAACAATGATATATCATGCCTTTCACAGCCTCAGGACATCCCAAAGTGCTTCATAGAAAATTAAATACTTTTAAAGTGTAGTCACTGTTGTAATGTAGGAAATTCCAGCATCCAATTTGCGCACAGCAATGTCCCACAAACAGCAGTGAAATAAATGATCAGATCATCTGTTTTTTGGTGGTATTACTTACTGGATAAATGTTGGCCAGTATACTGGGTGAACTCCCCAGCTCTTTGAATAGTGCCAAGAGCTTGTTTTAAGTATCTATAAGGGGATGTAACACTGTTATACAGGGATCTGATTATTATATCATTATGGGGATGTAACATTGATATACGGAGGTCTGGTTATTTGGTGCCGTTATGAGGATGTAACACTGATATACTGGTTATTGGTATGGACGAGAAGCAAGGTATATAAATTCAAAGAAATGAGGAATCAACTCGAGCAAATTGACTGGGGAAGGATTTTCAACAAAGTTTCAGTAGAGGACAAATGAAACATCTTTAAAGAAATAATGCTTAAAATGCAGGATAAGTACATACAATCATGACCTTAAATTAATCAATAAATAAATGGTTCAATAACTTTTTTTGATTATTTATTTGAACTCTTACATCTCTTTGTTCACCCTTCAATGTCTTTCCATTAGGTGTCTACTCCTATTCCTTGTTTTTTCTTCCAAAATGTAATACCTCACACTTTGTTACATTCAATTGAATGTAGTCAAGTGTAAAATATTGCACATAGGAAAGGAAAATGGGTGACAAATGCACTCTATGAATGGTGTTGAAATAGCTAAGAATGAAGGGGAGAGGGATAAACCCTGCAACTATAGGCCAGTCAGCCTTACGGTGGTGGTGGAGAAACTTTTAGAGACAATAATCCGGGACAAAATTAATTGGCACTTGGAAAAATATGGGTTAATAAATCAATATCAGCATGGATTTGTTGAAGGCAAATTGTGTTTGACTAACTTGAGTTCTTTGATGAAGTAATGGAAAGGATGCTGAGGGTCCTGTGGTTGATGTTGTGTATATGGACTTTCAAAAGGCATTTGATAAAGTACCACATAATAAACTGGTTAGTAAGATTGAAGCTTGTGATTAAAGTGATTCTAGACACAAAAGGCATCAAGGGGCATGGGGAGAGAGCAGGAATATGGTATTGAGATAGAGGATCAGCCATGATCGTGTTGAATGGCGGAGCAGGCTCCAAGGGCTGAATGGCCTACTCCTGCTCCTATTTTTTCTATGTTTCTAAAGAGGCAATGGTTGCGTATGTACGAAATTGGCTAAGAGACAGAAAGCAGAGAGTAGTGGTGAACGGTTGTTTTTCAGATTGGAGGGAAGTATACAGTGGTGTCCCCCAGGGGTCGGTATTAGGACCACTGCTCTTTTTGATGTATATTAATGACCTGAACTTGGGTATGGGGGCATAATTTCAAAGTTTGCAGAGGACACAAAACTCGGAAATGTAGTAAGCAGTGAGGAGGATAGTAACAGACTTCAGGAGGACAGAGATAGACTGGTGAAATGGGCAGACACATGGCAGATGAAATTTAATGCAGAGAAGTGTGAAACGATTCATTTTGGTAGGCAGAATGAGGAGAGGCAATATGAATTAAATGGTACAATTTTAAAGGTGGTGCAGGAACAGAGAGGCCTGGGAGTGAACATATACAAATCTTTGAAGGTGGTCGGACAAGTTGAGAGGGCTGTTAAAAAAGTATACAGGATCCTTGGCTTTATAAATAGAGGCATAGAGTACAAAACAAGGAAGTTCTGCTAAAACTTTATAAATCACTGGTTAGGCCCCAGCTGGAGTATTGCATCCAATTCTGGGCATTACACTTTAGGAAAGATATTGAGGCTTTGGCGATGGTGCAGAGGAGATTTACTAGAATGGTACCAGGGATGTAGGACTTCAGTTATGTGGAGAAACTGGAGGAGTTGGAAGTGTTCTCCTTAGAGGAGTAAAGGTTAAAGGGAGATTTGTGTGCAAAATCATGAAGAGTTTTGTTAGAGTAAATAAGGAGAAACTGTTTCCAGTAGCAGAAGGGTTGGTAACCAGAGGACACAGATTTAAGGTAATTGGCAAAAGACCAGAAGCGACATGAGGAACAAAAAATTTACACAGCGAGTTGTTATGATGTGGAATGCACTGCCTGAAAGGGTGGTGGAAGCATATTCAATAGTAACTTTCAAAAAGGAATTGGATATATACTTGAAGGTGAAAAATTTACATGGCTATGGGGAAAGAGAAGGACAGTTGGACTAATTGGATAGCTCTTTCAAAGAGCCGGCACAGGCACAATGGGCCGAATGGCCTCCTTCTGTGCTGTATCATTCTATGATTCTACTTACGGGCAGGGATGCATAATCCTCTCCTTTGGGCTTTATGTTGCTTGATTTTTCTTTCATGTTTGCAGCCTGCTCAGAGTAAGATATTTCTAAATTGATATCAGCTGTGTGTTGGATACCTTCATCCTTGGTAGCCAGGTTGATCAGCTGCCCTAAAGGAAAAGAGGTACTTGTTACTGTCCGAACTGAATCTCCTTCTGGCTGACGAATGCCAGCTGAGAACTGGATTTCAATACTTACTGTTCTTTTATTTCCCCTGCTGCATAATTCTACATTATGAATATGGGACATATAGAGCATTATAACCAAAGAACAATCTATTATATATTAAAAAGGCTGCAACATCACAAAATTTCATAGGAATTGCACCTTTAGGTGGCATTGTGTGCGTAAACCTTACGTGACATAACATTATGTCACAGGCCCATCTAAAAATGAGTAACTCAACCTTGGAAACATGAAAGTTAAAAAAAAACGTTTAAATGGTTCTTTAAAAATTGAAGAGCACATTTACAATGCTAAATGCTTGGCCTCATAAAGCAATTAAAAAGTCAAATAAGAAATCAACTGAAAGGCACCGACAGATAGCCACAGCTGAACATAGCCCCTAGGAAGACGGCTTTGGAAACACTGCAACTCAAAACTGAACAGGCGAGTAAAGTATTCTTTCATTAAGTTGAGAAATAGTAACTGGAAAACAAGTGGCAAAAACAGCCAAAATGGTAAATATGAGCATGCTTGCTATTTTCTGTAAAATATATTTCATACCTTCCAGTTTCTCAGTGGTGTCATCTCTTTCATTTTCATCAGTTGTAGCAGCTGAAGCTTCTTTTGTACTTGGGGCCTGAAAGTCAACATAAAGACCCCTGTCTATGACTCTGTGTATAATTCAGCTGCTGTCAAGTAATCGCAGTGACATCGATGGTTGGTATGATGATGCTCAGGGGCTCACTTTATTCCCTCTCTAGCTGAAGGACTAAAGGAGGAAGTGTGGCAACTCAGGCAGCTGTGCAGAAATAAAGAATAATGGAGGGAGGAGGGGATGTAAAATGAAGTGTATTGCAAAGTTTCCTCGAGCTACAGTAAAAACATTTCATAAGGGTCCACAATGATATCATGTAAATATATTCCATAATTGTTGACAGATAAGCCTTCAATTGTAACACGGCCCTCCTATTAGCAATGGAAGCAAATGATTTGCTTTACTAGTACACATTCACGCAATGCACCAAATGAAAGATGACTTTAGGCTTTTTTAAAGCATGAGTACTGATGTTATGAAGTGTGCTACCAATAGGGAACCACGCCTGATGACCATACAAATCGGGAAATAGTGAGGCTGCCCATTAAAATCCTGAGCAGTGAATTCCCCAATATGTGCAGCCAGTGGGTGAAGCTCTCCGCCAATAATGTGCATTCATAATTTTCATCGTCATGGTGCGCACTGTTGCCCACAATTAATTTTGAGGACACATAGGTGGGAGGTAAAGAAGCCTGCCTTTTCTAAAATAACCTTTCTACTGGCATTCATTTTGAATGTATTCCTATTTTTACAGTGCAAAATTGAGATAGATTTTTAAAAATCTGTTGTATAATTTCTCCTTATGATATCTGCTCTTTGCACTTGAGTTCTGGCTACAGGATTTCCAGTAACACAGAGGCAAAGAGCAGAGGTCAGCGCTGCAACATTGACCTTCACTGTGAAACTCGACTACCATCAGAATGAACAGCACTAGAAAGAATATTCTGATAAGGTGGCTTGTTTCTGCCCTACAAAATGGCCAGGAATGAATTATATGAAAGCTATAGTACCAGAACAATGGAGGAAGCCTTTGGCTTAATGATGGTAGCATTGAGGCCTCTGAGTAAGAAGGTGCAGGGTTCCAACCCCACCAGACAGTCTTGGCGAGCGGAGACTGAAGCTGCAGCCCTGAATTCTGGGTTGACATCTAATTGGTAACTCGTGTCTAGTAGGTGTAGATGGTCCCCCCTCATTGTATGGCTTGTGGTAGCCCAGAAAACCCTCCCACATTATAGGACTAACCAACCTATCGGCTGGTATAAAGGTAGAAGGAGTATTCACATTGTGGCTGGTCAGACCGTTAATCAGACTGTGATCCTTCCACTACTTCACACTATTCTCCAAGGGAGGAGTCTGAAGATATGAAAACAACAACCAGAACAAAAGCAAGCAGGTCACCATAGAACAAATATTTCTTCTGCATAAAAAAATCACAAATATTGCCTCTTGCTCATGTACAGTGTGTACCTTCTCCTATATAGAATTGCAGAAATATCATTATGCCTTTTTAAAATCATGCTGAAACTGAGAGCAATACTGGTGGACTTCCTGTGGTGAGTCAAGAAATATGGGGGGAAAAATTCAGTGTCGCCCCTTTTGGAAATAAAATTAGCGCCCCTCTGCCTGAAATTCAGTGGTAGCGCCCCAAGCAGAAGGTGGAGCATTACTGGAAGCGCTCCACCTCCTTCTTGGGGCGCTACAACTGAATATTGTGTTGCTACGTGTCATTGCAGGCCTCCCTCCCCGATTAAAGGGGAGGGGCCTAGCGCTGTGCGCACCGGGGCCCTGCTGGACCACCGGGGAGCAGGGTGCCAAAACAGCCCGGCACTCAAGAGGAGTGCCAGGCTGAGCAATCGCGGCCGGCACCACGAAGAAAAATGGGGAAGGGGACAGGTGCTGGCAGTTGGCCAAAAAAAATGGCCGCCCAACACCTGCCCTTTAAGTAGCGCCGCCGCGGCTGCAAAAATGCCACCCTGACCCTGTCGGACATATTGTCCAGTGATAGGTCAGGGGGCGCAACCCAAGTTTGCGGCCGGGCGCGAGCGGGGCGCTATTGACTACCGCCGCCGCTAACCTCCCGCTGAATTTTGCAAGGGGCGTTAGCGGTGCTGCGCCCGGTCGCTAACGAGAGGTGCAAATCAACCCAATTTTTCCCCCATGCTGTTTTTAAATGTGGCTTTTCTTTTTACAGATGGCTAGATGTTGGTAGAGGAATTTTGCATGAGTACATGCAGGAAATTGAACAATATGGCACAGGTAATGGTTGGGTAGTTATTAATATACGTGAACAGAAAGAGAGAGATAATGGGCTGGAATTTGCTGCAGCCGGGCATCTCGTGCCCGGTTGGTTAGATTTTTTCCTGCAATCTTCAGCTCAAAAACATTTTGCCCTGTAACTTGCTGGAAATGTGAGCTAATAGAAGTGCGAGGGTAATGGGGCATCTGGGACCTTGGTAAATGACGGGACCATCATTGTATCTCCTCAACTAATGAGATTTAAGGGTTGAGAAATAAACAGAGGATGGACTGAGAAGGAGGGTGGATCAGAGTGGGTGAATTCAATGTCAAATTAGGTACAGAAAGAGAAATAAAGAAAGGGAAAGAAAGATTGGATTAAGATAGAGAGAAAAGAGAGACTGGAAAAGTAAGAAAAAAATTTTAACATTTAAAATTTGACATTTTTAAATCTTCAACATTCCACTACCTGAAGGAATGAGACTCCACACTGTTAATTGTTCACATTCTGGGCCAGAGAGGTTGATTGGCAGTCATTGAGAATTATCTCAGCATTAAAAGGTTACTTGCGCTATTAATTACTAGACTTAACTTTCTGTGGCGAGTTTAATGGACAATTAATGTACAAATGAAAATCACGGGGAGGTTAAGTGCAAGATGCCGTTTTCGCGAAGCTAACAGAGGAGCACTAATGGAGGCGCGGTGCAAAGCATCCAGCAACTTGTGGCGATTCGCAATTCATGGGGTGTCTCTTCCTCACCACAAGTTGTTGGCCGACTTGCACATTAATAATAGCGTGCGTCATTCATATGCCTTTTTTTCAGCAAATTCTGGCCATTGTAAAGATTAAAGAAGTATTGCTGGAAAAAAATATTTGGTTTGAGTATTCAGCATTCACAATCAGTATTTTGCATTTATTGAATGTATAAAAAAGGACAAGTATTGTTTTCCTTTCCCCAACGTCAAAACTGAAAAGAGATGATCGTGTTGTGTAGGTTGGTAATAAAAGATGAGTTTCCTTATTTTGTATTTGTGGCCTCTTGCTGGTTTGCTTAAAATTACAGCAAATGAGTGCTGTTCTTAAAAAAGACATTGGTGGCTGCCTGCCACTTCACCTGGAAAGCAGCTGATTTTTTGAGCCATTGTAGGAACATAGGAACTTTCTGTGACATTCATAGGAACGTAGGCCACTTAGCCCCTCGAGCCTGTTCCATCATACAATGAGATCCTGGCTGATCTGTGACCGAACTCCATATATCCCCCTTTGGCCCATATCCCTTAATACCTTTGGTTAACAAAAATCTATCAATCTCAGATTTAAAATTATCAATTGACCCAGCATCAACTGCCGTTTGCGGAATAGAGTTCCAAATTTCTACCACCCTTTGTGTATAGAAGTGTTTCCTCACCTCCTGAAAGACCTGATTCTAATTTTTAGGCTATGTCCCCTAGTCCTAGATTCCCCAACCAGCAGAAATAGTTTCTCTCTATCTACCCTATCAGTTCCCCTTAATATCTTGAAAACTTCGATCAGATCACCCCTTAATCTTCTAAATTCCTGGGAATACTACCCTAATTTGTGTAATCTCTCCTCGTAATTTAACCCTTGGAGTCAAGTATCATTCTAGTAAATCTACGCTGCACTCCCTCCAGGGCCAATATATCCTTCCTAAGGTGTGTTGCCCAGAAATGAACAAAGTACTCCAGGTGTGGTCTAACCAGGACTTTGTATAGCTGCAGCATGACTTCTAACCAATGTTCCCCCTAAGGTGCGCAAGCACGCTGCCGCGCAGCAATCTGGAGGGCCCGCGCAGGCCGCTCACAAGCTGGGAGAGATACCACACAGCAAATTTAAAGGGACCACACACAAAAAAAGTTTGAGGGAACATTGCTTCTAACCCCTTGTATTCTAATCCATTAGATATAACGGTCAGCATTCCATTAGCCTTTTTGATTATTTTTTGTACCTGTCCATGACATTTTAATGACATGGACCCCTAAGTCTCTTTGGGCCTCCACTGTTTTTAGCTATTCACCATTTAGAAAGTACTCTGATCTATCCTTTTTAGGTCCAAAGTGGATGACCTCACACTTGCCCATATTGAAATCCACTTGCAACAGTTTTGTCCATTCACTTAATCTATTAACATCTCTTTGTAATTTTATGGTTCCATCTTTTCAAGTTGGAATCTTGGCCTAGAAGTTTGCATGGAGTGTCCTGGAATTAAGATTGAATATACGTAGATGGAATCTTGGCGAGCCCTGAAAGGCAATGAGGGGAAAGCATAGAAAGCATGTGCTGATATAATATGGCATGGCATGAAATATGATAAATGGTGGCTGGTAGCTGTTCCTACCTGGACTATACTTCCTCCCACCCTGCTTCCTGTAAGAACTCTATTCCATTCTCCCAGTTTCTCCGTCTCTGTCACATCTGTGCTGATGATGCCACCTTCCACACCAGTGCTGCCGACATGTCTTCCTTTTTCCTCAACCGAGGATCCTCCTCCACCGTGGTTGACAGGGCCCTCGACCGTATCCGTTTCACTTCCTGTACTTCTGCCCTCACCCTTTCCCCTCCCTCCCAGAACCATGATAGGGTTCCCCCGTCTTCACTTTCCACCTTCCACATTCAACATCCTCCGCCATTTCCGTCACCTCCAACGTAATGCTACCACCAAACACATCTTCCCTCTTCCCCCCCCCCCCCCTTTCAGCAATCCGAAGGGACCGTTCCCTCTGCGACACCCTGGTCTGCTCCTCAATCACCCTCAACACCCCCTCCCCTTCCCACGGCACCATCCCGTGCTAGTGCAGGATTTGCAATACCTGCCCTTTTACCTCCTCCCTTCCCACCGTCCAGGACCCCAAACACACCTTCCAGGTGAAACAGCGATTTACTTGTACTTCTTTCAATTTAGTATACTGTATTTGCTGCTCACGATGCGGTCTCCTCTACACTGGGGAGACCAAACGCAGATTGGGTGACCGCTTTGCGGAACACCTCTGTTCAGTCCGCAAGCATAACCCCGAGCTTCCGGTTGCCTGTCATTTTAATTCTCCGCTCCACTCCCACTCCCACTCTGATCTCCTACACTGTTCTAATCAAGCTGAACGCAAGCTCGAGGAACAGCACCTCATCTTTCTATTAAAATGAGAAGTCGCACAACACCAGGTTATAGTCCAACAGTTTAATTTGAAATTACGAGCTTTCGGAGCTCTGCTCCTTCGTCAGGTACAGTGAGGGAATACAAATCGTTGTCTGGTTCACAGATGTGATTTCCAGTTTTTAAAAAAAGTAAAAAGCTTAACTGCAGACTGCAGCATTTGACACGTTGGACCCCCTGTGACCCCACCTCATTGTCTTAGCTGTACTCTGCTGTGTCTTTGATGTAATGCCTCCCTGACGGATTGCATCTCTGCAGACACATTGTTCTCTGTCTATATATACTTTGTAATCGATTTGTATTCCCTCACTGTACCTGACGAAGGAGCAGCGCTCCGAAAGCTCGTAATTTCAAATAAAACTGTTGGGGGTAAAAATTGAGTCGCGCCCCATTTGGGGCGCTAACCTCGCCGGGGCGCGACTTTTAGCGCCCCGAAAAAATTAGCGGCCCCACGCCGGAACTTCAGTGGTTGCGCCCCAAGAGGGAAGCGGGGCGCCACTGGAAGCACCCCGCATCCCTCTTGGGGCGCTGCGAGTGAATATCCTGGCGCTACGTGCCGCAGCGCCATGCGCTGCGGCACGTCGCGCCGCGGTATTGCAGGCCTTCCTCCCCTTCTTAAAGGGGAGGGACCCTGCGCAGCGCGAACCGGGGCCCAGCTGGGCCCCCAGGGATCGGGAGTGCCGGCAAAAGAGCCCGGCACTCAAGAGAAGTGCCGGGCTCTTGGAGCGCAGCCGGCACTTCACGGTGGGGGGGCTTCACGGGGGCCGGGGACAGCAACGGGGGCAGGTGCTGGCAGGCGGCCAGCAACAAAAATGGCCGCCTGCCACCTCCCCTTTAAATATCGCCGCCCCGGCCGCACGTACGCCTCCCTGAACCCGTCGGACATAGCGTCTGAAGACTGAAGATCACGGCCGGGGCGCGAGCGGGGTGCTGCGCACGGCGATGACGTCATCGCCGGCGGCGCAGCGCCACAGGGCGCTACCGGCTGCCGCCGCCGCTAACCTCCCGCTAAATTTTTCGGGAGGCGTGGGTGGCGCTGCGCCCGGGCGTTAGCTGCTTTACGCCCCATTAGCGCCCTCTTAAGGCGCTAACGGGAGGCGCAAGCAGCTGAATTTTTCCCCCTTGGACTATAACCTGGTGTTGTGCGACTTCTCATTTTTGTCCACCCCAGTCCAACACCTGCATCTCCGCATCTTTCTATTATGCAGTTTACAGCCTTCAGGACTCAACATTGAGTTCAACTATTTCAGATCATAACCACTGCCCCCATTTTTTCAGATGGCAGCTGTTGGTGATGATTCTGTTATTCCCACGTACACCTCTTCTCGACCCATCTTTTGTTTCTTTACTTGGCCCATTACCATCTCCTTTTACCTTGCACCATCATCCCTTTTGTCATTTAATCTCGCCTGCCTTCCATCCTATCACAGACCTTCCCATTTGTTTCCCCCCCTTGTCCCCTTTCCCTGCCTCTGTACTTGCTTAAAACCTGTTACATCTCTAACTTTTTCCAGTTCTGACAAAAGTCATCGACCTGAATCATTAACTCTGTTTCTCTCTCCACAGATGCTGCCTGACCTGCTGAGTATTTCCAGCATTTTCTGTTTTTATTTCATCGTTTCCTTCCTGTTTATTTGATCAAAATCATGAGTCTAGAAATTACAATTGGTGATATCAGCAAACAAACACTTAATGGGTTTGTATGGCATTCTTTTTTTTTGCAATTTAAGTACGGGGATTAACCCATTTTATTTTAAATGGGTTAATCCCTCCATTTATAATATTTGACAGTGTATTTATCATTCGTCTGCTTATATCATCAACAGTAATGTTGAAGCTATGGTTATTTGAGCTCACCAGTAAAGCGTGACTTTTGTGTGCTACGGATACATTTTCAGTGTCTTTCTATATTTTATATATAGGTACAGATGCGCTCTGTGGGTCCCACGAGTGACATAGTAAAACTTGGAACTTGCTGTATGGAGAAACAGGAGTTCTAAATCCATTCTTGCTGCTCCTTGGTGCATTGTAGTCCCAATATATTGTGCCATTGCACAACCCATCACTGCCTATTTATAAGACATTTAACTTTATTAGCAGAAGAGATCAAATTTTATACTCCTTATTTAATTTATCAAATTATTGCTCATCTTCAGTTTACCTACCCTTGACACCGTTGCATGCTATTAGACCACAATGAATGTCCGCTGTAGGAAATAGACAGAAGGAGCCATGACTCTCTCGTCTGATTTTCCCTCCCCTTGCTTCCACCGTGAAACGCTGCAGCTTCTAATGTTCAGTGTTTAATGTTCCATTTTCCTTGCTTGTTTGAATGCTTTGGGACAATATTCTACGTTAAAGGCACTATATAAATGTAAGTTGTTGTTGTCCATGCCACATAATGGTCCCGAAATTCTGTGGGGGTTCTCCCAATCTCTTTTTGGTGTGAAATTGGCAGAACTCTCAGAGAAATGGCTGCCAATGGCTGATAACAGTCTCTCTGGGAGTTCTGCTGGTCTCCCACTTACTTACTCCAAGTTACAGCAGAAGATCAGAAGAACACCGTAGAGTTTCAGGGCCGGCAACAAGAATCAGTATCGCTAATGTGTATATTTTGTGTCCTTGTGCCTTTAACTGTGATGTTCATCCTTTGCCTATCCCCGCCCACCCCCACAAACCCTGCCAATTACAGAGCTTGATCAGCTTCTTTGTCTCCTTACTATACAGGGAGAACTGTAATCATAGGAATTGCCAATGTTAAGAAAGTCTCCATCACACAAGCCTTACTTTTGACATCCAAACTTCAAGGGAATGATAGGCCTGCTTCACTGATTTCTTTTAGTCTGTGCGCACCCTCCTACCTGTGGACTAAAGATGTCCCTGACATCAGGGAAGTGCTGCTTATTCTTTTTCCTCATTGTCATTGTAAATGTTTCCACTCTTCTTTGAACAGCTTCCGCTTGGGTACGGGTTAGGGTGGACAGTAATGCTATGCTGTCCTGGGTGTCTCCACTGACTAGGCCTGAAAGGCCTGCATCCTTCAGCCACTCTGCCTCCACCTCCCCCTCTGCACAGGAAGCAAAAGAAAAAATAGAATGAAAGACAAACTAGTGACAATAAAGAAATTAAATTAATCTTTCAGTAAAAAATCTTATCTACTCCCTATAATCTAGGGCTAGATTCTGAAATGCAACTGGGAGTGATTTTTTTAAATCTTAACCTTTCAAATGGTGTAGGTAAGTCTACTTGCCCAGCCACTGTTGGTTTTGGAGCCTGGTGACAAGTTTATTTATTTAGCAGCCCTCTTCTTGTTTGGATACTAAAAAACATACCAGGAATTGGTCTGTTAGTATCTCTAATGCAAGCATTTCAATCTTCCAAGTTTGAGCTTTTGATTGGCTGAAATAGCAGTCTTTAAAGGCCAACTAATGAAAATCTTTTTTTTTCAAATCTCCTTTCTCCAAAAAAAGTAGGTAAAAGATTTAGGCCCTGAAATTCCAAGGGGGTTCTCCGACGTTTCCTGCCGTAACTTTGACGGAAGACTGGTGGAGCTTGCAGAGAAATGGCTATAAATAGTGATCAGTTCGGTCTGGGCGGGCACAGTGATGTACCCCTTCAGGCATTGGCATCCTGCTCCGAATTTGCAAATGGCCCTGTCCCCGTTCTGCAGCTTTTACAGTCGTGGAGTGGGCCCCTCAGAATTTCATGGCCAAAGTGTTTTTTTATTTGTTGTTAATATTTTGTTTCAAGTACACATTTTAATCACATAGATTTAATATTACAGTGATAAAGCTATTTTTGATGTTTAAGTAGCTCATTTACTCTAAAATATAGGGTTATTTTCAGCATCACCCTGCGTGAGGCTTATAATATTGCCAAAAAGAGTAGTAAGCCTGAGGACTGGGAGGATTTTAGAATTCAGCAAAGGAGGACCAAGAAATTGATAAAGAAAGGGAAAATAGAATGAGAGTAAACTAGCGAGAGACATAAAAACAGAATGTGAATGCTTCTATAGGTATGTAAAAAGGAAAAGATTAGTGAAAGTAAACGTGGGTCCCTTACAGGCTGAGACAGGAGAAATTATAATGGGGAATAAGGAAATGGCAGAGAAAGTAAACAAATACTTTGGGCTGGATTTTGATACTGGGGCGGGTTGGGGTTGTGTCATCCACTTTTCGTGTTATCCACCCGACTGCAATTGGATGTGGGAGATTGATGCGATTTTCACCTAATTGGGCAATTGAGTTCCAGCATGTGGGAACCCATGACCCAATTAGTGTTTTCAGTTTGAAAGTCGCCTCTGTTGATGTCATCATTGCTGCTGCATTGAAGGTCTGCAAAGACTTGCTGGCCTTTGCTGTGAGAGGACCTGGATGCAAAATGAGCAGCAGCAGCCCTAAGTCTGCTCCCAGATATTTTTGCACCACCACTCCCAGATATGTCTCCCATCCACCACCACTCTCAGATATGTCATCCATCCATCCAGCCAGCCAGCCAAATGTGCTCCCGCCAGGTTTCACATTCGTGGTTCAGATCAGGCGTGCTTCACGTAGAAAAAGGGTTAAAATCACAAAGGCCTTTCAAAATGGCATTATAGAGGCAATTTAGTGCTTGTTAAGGGCCTTAACAGCCTATCCCGCCTCTTAGAGGCGGACGGAGTCGGGACCAGCAGACACGATTTAATGAAAATTGCGTAGAGGCGGGATGGAGGCGGGCTTGTGCCCGCCCACCAGTTTTCGCAATTTTAACCCATCACACGCCTCCAAACCCACCTCCACGGGTCAATGAAAATCCAGCCCTAAGTGTCTGTCTTCATGGAAGAAGACGCAAAAAACTTCCCGGAAATAGTGGGGTCTAGCGAGAATAAGGAACTGAAAGAAATTAGTATTAGTAAAAAAATAGTACTAGAGAAATTAATGGGACTGAAAGCCAATAAATCCCCTGGACCTGATGGCGTATATCCTAGGGTTTTAAAAGAGGTGACTATAGAGATAGTGGATGCATTGGTTATCATTTTCCAAAATTATTTTCAAAATAGATTCTAGAACAGTTCCCGCAGATGGGAAGGTAGTAAATGTAACCCCACTATTTAAGAAAGGAGCGAGAGAGAAAACGTGGAACTACAGACCAGTTAGCCTGACATCAGTAATATTATTAAGGATGTGGTAACAGGGCACTTAGAAAATAATATTAGGTTTGAGCAGAGTCAACACAGATTTATGAAAGGGAAATCATGTTTGACAAATCAGTTAGAGTTTTTTGAGGTTGTAACTAGCAGAATAGATAAGGGGGAACCAGTAGATG
Source organism: Squalus acanthias (assembly GCA_030390025.1). NCBI lineage: Eukaryota > Metazoa > Chordata > Chondrichthyes > Squaliformes > Squalidae > Squalus > Squalus acanthias. The sequence goes on along the minus strand of CM059433.1, from coordinate 74,507,742 downwards.
TGGTGTATTTGGATTTTCAGAAGGCATTCAATAAGGTGCCACACAAGAGGTTATTAAACAAAATTAGGGCTCATGGGTTTGGGGTAATATACTAGCATGGATTGAGGATTGGTTAATGGACAGAAAACAGAGAGTAGGAATAAACGGGTAATTTTCGGATTGGCAGGCTGTAACTAGTGGGGTACCGCCATGATCAGTGCTTGGACCTCAGCTATTCACAATCTATATCAATGATTTGGATGAGGGGACCAAATGTAATATATCCAAGTTTGCTGATGATACAAAGCCAGGTAGGAATATAAGTTGTGAGGAGGATGAAAAGAGGCTTCAAGGGGATATCGACAGGCTAAGTGAGTGGGCAAGAACATGGCAAATGGAATATAATGTGGAGAAATGTGAAGTTATCCACTTTGGTCGGAAAAATAGAAAAGCAGAGTATTTTTTAAATGGTGAGAGATTGGGAAATGTTGGTGTTCAGAGGGACCTGGGTGTCCTTGTACACGAATCACTGAAAGTTAACATGCAGGTACAGCAAGCAATTAGGAAAGCAAATGTTATGTTGGCCACTATTATAAGAGGATTTGAGTATAAGAGTAAAGATGTCTTACTGCAATTATATAGGGCCCTCATAAGACCACACTTGGAGTATTGTGTACAGTTTTGGTCTCCTTACCTAAGGAAGGATATACGTGCCATAGAGGGAGTGCAACGAAGGTTCACCAGACTGATTCCTGGGATGGAGGGATTGTCCTATGAGGAGAGATTGAGTAGACTAGGCCTATATTCTCTGGAGAATGGCCTACTCCTGCTCCGATTTCTTATGTTCTTATGTGAGTGGGAACGGAGAAAGTCTTGTCTGAAATGTATTTAACTAGCTTAAAAAAATGATATAGTAGTTATGATTGAGTCAGTTTAGTTGCATTATAGGAATTATCTAAATAGATTTCACATACCATCAGGCACTTTCACAGCCACCTCTTCTTGCTCTTCCTGACCATTTTCCTGGGTCGTCTGGATGTTTTCTACTTCACTCCAGTAGTCATCCATGGACAGTTCATCCAGAGAATCCTGGGAGTAAGACCGTTCATATCGAGGCTTCTCTTCGGAATGCATTTGGTTCATACTATACTGCCCACATCTTCGACTGTAAAGCAAAGAACACATGTCTTTAAAGAGCTGTTTCAAAAGAACATTAGAAATAGGAGCAGGAGTAGGCCGTACGGCCCTTCGAGCCAGCTCCACCATTCAATAAGATCGTGGCTGAACTTCCATCTCAATTCTACTGTCGCACCCGATCCCCATATTACAACATCACCTAAATTAGAATGTCTTTTGTTCATCGGGTTTACCTTCAGGGAAACTTAGCTGAAATTGAATGAAGCTAATTTTACCAAAGACTTTATAAATCTGTTACTTGTGTATGGAATTAAGTCGTGTAGTAGTATAGTTATCAGTTACTGAATCTTATCAGAAATTCCAGAGTTTGTATGAACTTTCATTTTACAACTTTTCTTGCAAGTAAGATTGTTGCATTCTATCCAAAAAGGTTAGCATGGTAAGGTTTTGCCTGTGCACATGACCACAATGAAGTGATTGTTAAATGTTAAGTGTCAGCTGTGGCTCAGTTGGGAGCACCCTCATGTCATGAAGGTTATGGGTTCAAGTCCCACTCCAGAGACTTCAGCACAAAAATCTAGGCTAACACTCCAGTGCAGAGCTGAGGGAATTCTGCAACTGCCAGAGATGCTGTCTTTCTGATGAGATGTTAAACCGAGGCCTTGTCTGTGCTCTCAGGTGGACGTAAAAGATCCCTTAGCACTATTCGAAGAAGAGCAGGGGAGTTATCTTGGCCAATATTTATCCCTCAATCAACATCACTAAAGCAGATTATCTGGTCATTATCACTTTGCTGTTTGGAGGAGCTTGCTGTGTGCAAAATTGGCTGCTGCGTTTCCTACATTACAACAGTGATTACACTTCACACGTACTGCATTGGCTGTAAAGTGTTTTGGGATATCTGGTGGTCATGAAAGGCACTATATAAATGCAAGTATTTTTTCTTTTTGAAGTCAAGTACAAATTATTTTTCTCAAAAGCAGCCATCTGTGGGTAACACAAAGTGAGTTACAGTCAGTAATACAAACAAGCAGCTCACATGATGTCAAAAAAAAACTACAAGAGTGAAACACACCACAAAAAAATTGGTTATTCATCTCATTGCGTTGCATGAGAACTTGCTCTGTGCAAAAATCCCCCTTCTCCTCAACCTCTCGCCCTCGCTTGTTCCCTTTCCTCCCTTGTTCCTGTCCTCTGTCCCTTTCCCTCCTCTCCCTCACCATTCCCCTTCTTTCCTCTTTCCCTTCCCTTCCCCTTCCCATTCTCCGCTCCTCCTCCTCCTCCTCCTCTCCACCCCTTCCCTCCTCTGCCTCCTTCTCTTCCCTCCTCTTATTTGTCTCCTCTTCTCTTCCCTGCTGGAACCAATTATCTCCCACCCTCTAACTCTGTTTGACCTAAACATCCCACTCCGTCTTGATTCCCCATACGCAATGCTATGAGAGATTGATAACGTATTACATTTGGTATTTAGGGCACATATTCCAGTGAGAATCCCTTTAATGGGAAATCCTATTATAACAGTGCCCACATTTGCCTACAAATCCTGTTACACTTGTTGGTGGCACTGTGATAGGACTTTCAATATTAGAGTTGTCACATCTTCTGTCACATTACGGTTGGGTCCACAATGCTATTTGTCACATAATGCCTGCTATTTTATCGTGAGAGCATGGTTAAAAAAAACTGCTTTGCACCTGCATGCAGTTGCAGGCTTAGGCCACTGAGTGGCGCTTCAGAGCAGACATCCAAGATAGTTCTGTCAGCTTTAATGCCATGTTGATTTTTTTTCCTCCTGATTTTTCTCTTCTGGTTAGTTCATTTCTAAACTTTAATTTATAGTTCAAAATTTAGAATGTTCTTATTTATTTATTATTTCTTTCTTTTAGGAGCCCCCTTCATTATTTGAGTTTGTTGCTGTCTCCGCCACATGCATTTTTATTGTGAATAGAGAGGCTCCTAGTCAGGGTCCCCCTCTCCATATTTCCCCTTATGGTCTTTCATTCAACTGCTGTGAGTATGTATGCTCTAAGGCCCCTCCCAACCCCGTGCTGTGTCTCTCTCCCCCCCTGTCTCCATGACCCATGCTCAGCTATTATAGGTTGGCATTGCTCTCCACACCCACCCCTCATTGGCCTCTGGGTTATTGTCAGGCTTAAGTGATTATTGGGACTGCATCATCGGCCATTCTTGATCCCTACTACTTTCCACCTCCACTGGTAAGCCAGTCTGTGATCCAGTTTGGTATTGATGAGGTTTGCTTGGCCTGAGCCTCTTCTTCATCTATAAAAATAAAGACTTACATTTATATAGCGCCTTTCATGACCACTGGACGTCCCAAAGCACTTTACAGTCAATGAAGTACTTTTGAAGTGGAGTCACTGTTGTACTGTGGGAAATGCGGCAGCCAATTTGCACAAAGCAAGGTCCCACAAACAGGAATGTGATAATGACCAGATAACCTGTTTTTATTATGTTGGTTGGGGGATAAATATTGGCCAGGACACCAGGGATAACGTCTCATCAACTCTGTGAAATAGTGCCATGGGATCTTCTGTGAAATAGTGCCATGGGATCTTTTACGTCCACCTGAGAGAACAGACGGGGCCTCGGTTTAACGTCTCATCCAAAAGACGGCACCTCCAACAGTGCAGCACTCCCTCAGCACTGCACTGGAGTGTCAGCCTAGCTTTATGTGCTCAAGTCCTTGGAGTGGGACTTGAACCCACAACCTTCTGACTCAGAGGCGAGTGTGCTACCAACTTTTTAAAAATTATATTCTTTATTGAACATTAAAGACATTTACAACATCGTGATCATTCCATTGTATCATACAAATCAATTCCGCCACTCTGCACAGCCATTCCTCCACCACATATTAACATCAAAACCTGAAGTTTAATTTGTCTCCCGTAACATATATTAATTGATTGTACTTTAAAAATTGATTGTAAAATACTATCTTTAAATTCCTTTCTGAATAAAACATCCACAGAGCCTTATAATGATCTTTTAGCTTATATTTAAAATACTCTTTTAGATTGATTCTCCTCCCCTTAAAAAAGAGCATTCCTTCTTTGCACAATCACGAATCTAGCCAAACTGAACATTAAATTAATTGCCGCTCCGCTAGACTCGGGCAGACTCTCCTGCAATCCCCATCTTAAAATTGAGTCCCGCTCTTTGGTCCCCACCCAGCAAAAATACTTCACACAACTGTCGAACATAATATTTAAAATCATTTAACTGCGGACATAACACCAGTAAATGGGATAGAGTCTCATCCCGTGTCCCACACACTGGGCAAGTTGCCCCCTCCACTCGTCCAATCTTACACAAGACCGTCATGCTAAAAATCCGGTTATGAGCCAATTTGAAATCCAGTTCAATCCACTCTGGACATTTAAAATTCGCCCACACTCCCTTCCAAATCCTGTTGAAGTCCAGCTGTGGGTATATACTCTGCCAAAACTCCTGACCAGCAGGTGTCTTGAATCTCCATTCTCTAAATACCTCATAGAAATCTCGAGTATTACAGTTGTCAAATTGGACCAACTCTCCCCCTTTCTCCAGCAGAAAGCTTGGAAAAGCGGGACGCATTTTACTTCCTTTGGAGATTTCCGCATTTATTTCTTCCATCCAATCCTGTGGCATTGCCCTCACAATCTTCTCATACATGATCCCTATTGCTTTTTCCTCTACCTCCTGATCCTCCTCCCACACCATGTCCCTCACTATCGCTTCCGGCAACCAACCTGGAATTACCTCGTATAATACATCTTTCACATATATACCAGCTTTTAGAAAAGCTTGATTAAATAATACCTCTCCTTCAATGTTGACCCACCTGTTCAAAATTAAGGGCTGTTCTAAAAATTCCTCAGCCCCCTTGGGCATAAACTGCACACTTCTTAAAAATGGGCCCAAGTCTCTACAACCCCCTTATAAAACCTAGGGAGAGGCTTAATCGATTTCAAAAACATATTATTGTATTCCATATACAATATCCCCTGCCCTCCTATCCCACTTCATTTCAAAAAATGCTCGAAACAACTCTTCCAAAAACTTGTATTTGACTTCTGAAGAAATCTCCTCACCCATTTGATTCTAAAGGATTTTTTCTTCAAATCAATATCTGGGAAATTGAGTCCTCCCTGATTTCTCCGTCCAATAATGGTATTGTAAGCAACCAAGACTGGTTTCCCTTCCCATAGAAACCTCACACAAACCTCTCGGATGGACTTTTCCACCCACTCAGGAATATCCTCCACCGTCAATAAGTATTATAGCTTAGATAGCAGGAGAGCGGACACCACTGTCGCTCTTCCTTGCACTTTCAACCACCTTCTTCCCATCTTCCCAAAATCTTTTTAATTTTCATAACCTTTGGTTCCCAATTTAATCGATCCACTTCATCCCTGCCTTTCTTGCACCCCATATGCATCCCCAGAACTTCCAAAACCTCCACCACCTTAAAGGAACTTTCCTCCAACCATTCCCCCCTACCCCTTCCTGCAACCAGGCATTGGGACTTACTATAATTCACTCTGGCTCCTGAAGCTCTACAATACTCCTCCACTACATCCATAGCTTTCCTCACTGACTCCCCATTTCTCAATGTTAAGGTTGTGTCATCTGCATATTGGTGTATCACCGACACCAGCCCGGAACTGGGAACCGCAATCCCAACTACACCTTGTTTCTTTCGCATCATGTAATCTAATGGTTCTGCTACCAATGTGTACAACAATCCATAAACCTTTTGTTTATATTCTCTTCTCGACCCCGGTTAGCTGCCGCTCTCTTTTTCCCATAACGTACCGAAAAAACTTTTACCTCATATTTGAAATTGTCCCACCAAACTCTTCTTTCTTTCAAGAACAAAGGTTCCTTCCAAGCATTCTTTATTATATTTAAAATCCCTTCTTTATAAGCAATTTCTTTCAGGTATTGTTTAAAATCCACACCCCTGAACCGATCTTAACTCTGCTGTTCCTAATTCTAAGAACCAAAGCCGAGTGGTCACTAAAAAATACTTTTTTATAATAAACCTCCATCACCTCAGAACTTAACCCTTCCCACATTAACACAAAATCTATTCAGCTCTGTTTTAAAACATCACCCACCCAACCTGTTCTGGAGAACTCCCTTTTTATGGGGTTCCAGTCCCTCCATAAGTCTCTCAAATTTAAGTTTGCCATCGTATTTACAATCATCCCTCTGGAGTTATCACCCTTAAAGGTCATCTGGGCTGAAATGTCCATTCGAGATAAAAATACATTAAAATCCCCCACTATACAAGGATTTTCCACCTCTGCCACTTCAGTGAATAACCCCCGAAAAAACTCATGACGCTTGCAATGGTCGTTCGGTGCATAGATATTAAAGAGATCGCAATTAAATTCCTCCGTTTTTACCCTTAGCAGTAAAAATCTCCCCTCAGTGTCCTTGTCCACCAAGGCAACGTTCTCTTTTATGGACGGACTCACCAAAACAGCCACCCCTCTACGGTTATTGTTTGCACAACTTGCAAACACCTCTCCCTTCCAAACCTTCTGAACTCTTTCTAGGATATCCTCATCCCAAAAGGTTTCTTGCAGACACAACAAGTCAGTGCCTTTAAAACACTGCAACAACTGCTGCAATTTCTTCTGTTCACATTAATCGAGGCCAATGTAATCATGGCTCCGAATAAGGGAAGCCTGATAATCTCCCCATCATTAAATATCTGACCCTTCCCTCCTCTCATGCTCCTTCCCAACTTTTCGGCCAGCTGTTGCTTTTTCCTGCGGCCTCCGGCTCTTTTTCACCTCCTGTTTGAACCTTCCCTGCTGTTTCAGCCTCTTCCTTGCATTAAGTTTGGGCCAAGGAGCTGCCCCCTCTCCCTCCTTCTGCCCCTCACTAACCTTTCCATTTCCAAATGATGCCACCCCACCTCCCACTTCCATGTCTCTGTCCCCCTCTAATTCCTCACTCTCCAGCTCTTCTGTAACCTTCTGTTCCTGCTCCCCATCAGATACATAATCCTGTTCCCTGTCAGATACATCGGGCTGGAATTTGAATGACCCATGGAGTCGGGTTTGGAGGCGTGTGGGGGGTTAAATTTGCGGGGTCGGGGGTCCCGACCCCATCCCGACTGCATCCCGCCTCCATGCAATTTTGACAAAATCAGTCGCGGGGTTCCCGCCTCCGTCCCACCTCCAAGAGGCGGGAGAGGCCATTAAAGCCCTTAACAAGCCCTAAATTGGCTCTGTAATGCCATTTTGAAACGTTTTAGCTAGTTTAACCCTTTTCCGACGTGAAGTACGCTTGGTGTGAAACACTCCAGTGAAACCTGGCGGGAGCACAAGTGGATAGCTGACTATCAGCTGCAGGTCCACTATTACAACGGAGATGTGATGAAGGATGAAGGTAGTAGTAGTATTAGGTCTGAAAGTCGCCTCTGATGCTGCTGCATTGAATGTCTTCAGAGACTGTATGGCCTTTGCTGTGAGAGGAATTGGATGGAAAAAAAATTAATTCTCTCTCTCTCTCTCTCTGTCTCTCCCCAAAAGCCAGGCAGGTTCTCTCACCAACAGCCACACAGTCTCGGAGACCAGGCAGTCAGCAATGATGACATCATCAGAGGCGACTTTCAGACTGAAACCACTAATTAGTTCATGGGTTCCCACATGCTGGAACTCAATTGCCCAATTAAGTGAAAATTGCATCATTCATCCACATTAATCTAGAGTCGGGGGGGGAACATGAAATGCGGATGACACGACCCCAACCCGACCCCAAGACAAATCCAGCCCGATCTCCCATAGAGAGTCTTCCTGCTATCGCGGTTTCTCCAACAGTGCCGCTCCCTTCGACCTCATCTCCATCGCTGACCCTTGCTCCCTGATCCTTCTCTCTCTGGGACAATGGCGCACCTATATTGCTCCCTTCTGGCGTCTTTGTCTCGCCACTCCCGTCCTGCTGCCCCTTTAAGGCTCCTGCCTCTTGCACCCTCTCCTTGCCTTGCCCCCTCCTGCTCACCGAGATGTCCAACTCCCCATCTTTCTTTGGAGTACTTACATTTACCACGCACCCCGCTCCCGCCTCCTCTCCCCCGCGGACACCAGATTCTTTAGGGAGAGCTGAACCGTATTATGGCTCGACTCTGCCCTCGACCTGTGCTGCCCTCTGCCGTCTTTGTTCTTTTCCACCGTACTTGGTGTGTTTTCCACCATCTCTATCCTGTTCTCTGCTCTGCAATTTTCTGCTTCTTCCTGCGCTCTTTTCTCCTTCAATTCACCAGTTGTGTCCTCCGCCTGCTCTGCTCCTCTGGCCGTTCCACTCACACCTCCTGCTCCTTCTCCCATCTCCTCGTCACTCATAGAGCTTCCTTCTGCCTCACACTCACAGCGGGTGGGGCCTTTGTGACACACCCCACAGCTCTCCGCCTTGCAGCTCCGAGCGATGTGTCCAGACTCGCCGTAATTATAACAGTACAAGTCCAGACGATTTCTTACAAGATGGTCGTCTCCAAGACAATAATAACAAACCTTCACTTGGTTATCATGCAGTACTTGGAAGTACTGCACTCCTTCCATTGTCTCGAATTTCATGCTGTACGGTAATGACTTCACCCCCTCTGGGAACCGCACCTTTACATAACGGGTTCCATCTGCTACCTGTGTTCCTGGATAGTATCTCCTCTTTATTGCCAAGCAAATTTTAATGTCCCACGACGCCAACATTTTGATTAGCACATCGTCCTCAATATAAACTGGCAAGTTTAAGAATGAGACCACCACCTCTTCAGAATATAGCAGAGATACCTCCAAGAACTTATCACCAACCTTCAAACTGAGTAAAATCTTTCAACCTCCTCTCGGCCACTGACCGTCACCTCGAACCCAACATTCGGCTTTGGTCGGCAGGCAAAGCAGCTTCCCTCGCCTCAGTCCTCATGTACCGCCTGGATAATATCCCAAGCTCGTATCTCCTTATCCTCACACTGAACCACCACTGTGTTTTCTTTTCCAAACCTCCTAGGATCCCGGCCCAAATCTTTGGGCCTTTTTCTCTCCCTTCCAACCACAGTTTCTCCCCTGATTAAATTCATCTTGGGAACACTGTCCTCTGAGGGGCCCAGCACTCCGGACCCCTCAGCAGCCATCTGGCTGCTGTTTATGGGCCAAAATGGCCCTAAAATCTGAAAAAAAAAACCACCACCAACTTTTTAGAAAGCTCACTCCAACTCCGTGCAGCAATCAGGCAACCAGCAGCACCTGCTCACTCCTAGCCCCTCCCACCTAGAGAGTGCTACCCACTGAGCAACAGCTGACACATGGCAGGCATGGGCTCAGTTTCCACATGTCTGCTGATGACACCCAGTTTTACCTCTCACCACCTCTCTCAGCTTTTCCACTGCCTCTGTGCTGTCAAACAGCTTGCCCAACATCCAGCCTTGGATAAGCCATAACTTCCTCCAGCTAAACATTGGGAATGCCAAAGACATTGTCCACCACAAACTCTCCTTAGCACTTTGGGATATTTTCCTATGTTAAAAAGTGTGATAAAAAAAATGCAAGTTGTAGTTATTGAGCTGACTGCATGCGCTAGCATTCAGCCATTGCACTTGAGCTGTTTTTATACTGGCCTTAGATGGCTGTTAGTGCCGGTGGTTCCTCTAGCACAGATCTCATGCAGTCAGTAGAAACCCCAATATAAACTTGTTGGATTCATTCAATTCTGGTTGCTGGGATGCTCTGGTAAAAATCAAAGTCTCCCTGACAGCCAGATTTAGTGAACACAGCCAGTTTACATTGGGAGTCACCACAGTCTGCGTGAGACTGTCACATCAGGTGTCGGCAGCACTAATGTCCCCCTAAGACCAGCATGATAACAATTTAAGATTCTCCGGGTAGAGAAGCCATTTCCTCCCAGAAGGTAGCTAAAATATCAAGTGCAGCATTGTCCCCTAGAAAAAGACTTGTCTGTGACTACGACTCCAAGTGTGACCTGTAGTTTAATAAAACAGTGAACACTGTTGGGCATGTGATGTTGTTATTTTACTGCCCCTTGTGGAAGAGTTCAGAGGAGTAATTTTTTCCACGAAATATTTAGCTTGGATAAACAAATAACATATCTGTGGATACTTCCAGGATCGCTGGTGAGTAGGGAAGATGATGAAAGGTGAAAGAAATGATGGATGCGGAGTTCCCTTAACAGTAACATATGTATTGGTTTTGCTTACATGATTCAGAAAGACAAATTAATGTCATTTAAATATTCAGGTAGCTATTTATTTTAAAAGCGATCCTTTATCTTGATATGTGGGCGGCAAAATCCCTCCCCCGGCTGGGGCAGGTGCCCCAATTGCATTGAAATGGTGCAGCCACCTGCCCACAACATGCGAAGGCCCCTGACCTCGGCATTTCAGACAGGGCTGGGCAGGAAACAGTTCCGTCCCACCTCAGATCTGCTACAGCAGAAATTTCTAGCTTCAGGTTTTTATGAAAACAAGGCAACAGGCAAAGTTACACAACAGAGTGGCTCCACTCTACTTACAGCAGTAGAGCTGGGCTCACTTAGACAAACTGACTAAAGTGCACATTTTACAGTTCTGTAACATTGCAAGCAACCAAGTGACACAGGGCCTATACACGGCATAAGGACAGTGTCCCCAACAGCAGGGGCAGATCCCACAAGGATCCCATACTGAGCAAGTCTTAAATAAGTTAAAACAACTAAAGCCAGAGTGATACTAAATTTCACACTGTTTCAACACCAGAAACAAAAAAAATCAGGGAATATATTCTCCGTCGTACTGTATCCTTACATACGGTAATACAATACATTCAGACAGCTTTCTCTTTTAGACAGGCACTTTTCTCTTTGTTAAACGTAACATCATTATTCCTGTTAATCACATAAAAGGAGATTTTCTGCTTTGGCCTATAAGGAAATTGCACACTCCCAGCTGACACTTTCCACCCATTTATTTTAAAGTGTAGTCAGCCCTTCACACAAGGTGGTACCTAGGGTAGGCATTTTGGGTGCACCTCATGCTTATAGCATTATTTTTTCTGTTCTTAAAGGAGGAGGCAACTCACAACCATCGAGATTGAACCCACACCAGTGGCGACCAGCTGAATCATGGGGTCCCCATTGAGGAGCAACAGCCTGGCACCACACGATACGATAGCAAAATACTGCGGATGCTGGAAAATTGAAACGACAACAGAAAACGCTGGAAAAACTCAGCAGGCCAGGCAACATCCGTGGAGAGAGAAACAGAGTTAACGTTTCAGGTCGAAACCCTTCGTCAGAACTGAGAAAAAAGCAGGAAATGAAACATATAAAAAAGCAAGGGGGAGGCTGGCGGGAGGAATAAAAGAACAAAAGGGGTGGTCTATGGTAAGTAGAGACATTAGGAGATGCTCAAGGCAAGACGAGATGGTAATAGGACAGGTTAAGAAACAAAAGGTGGCTCAGAAGTGTGAAGTGTGAAATGCTGGCAGAATGAAAGACAGCTGCCGTGGGGGGAGAGAGAAAAAAAAGGGAAAAGGCACAAACCAAAAGAGTGGATAAAATGTATATATATGTGGTAGGGACCGAGGTTATGATCTGAAATTGTTGAACTCGATATTGAGTCCGGAAGGCTGTAAAGTGCCTAATCGCAAGATGAGGTGCTGTTCCTCGAGCTTACGCTGAGCTTCCGTGGAACAATGCACGAGGCCGAGGACGGTGAGGTCTGAGGTCTGAGTGGGCGTGGAGAGGTGAATTAAAATGACAAGTGACCGGAAGCTCGGGTTCACCCTTACGGACTGAACGGAGGTGTTCCGCAAAGCGGTCACCCAATCTGCGTTTGGTCTCCCCAATGTAGAGGAGACCACATCGTGAGCAGCGAATACAGTATACTAGATTGCAAGAAGTAAATCGCTGTTTCACCTGGAAGGGGTGTTTGAGGCCCTGGAGAGTGGGAAGGGGGATGTATACTTGCTCAAAGGTGACACTAAGAAAATGCAAAAGACTAGGAAGTAAACAAGATACACCCAGCACTGACGCCAAGGGCAAGCACTGGTGGACTAAACATTAAAGCAGAGGCACATAAAGTGGTTGCATGTTCTTTGGAACAGACTATGTAGATTTATTGTCTGAAAGGATGTATGAATGTAGCAGGTGGTGGAATACAGGCTGGGATGATAGTAAAGACAGTGGCGATTAAGCACAGTATGTTGTTCATGGGGCTAGTGTATTATGGAGAGGACCATAGGACTGTTAATACAAGCCCACAGTTCAGCTTCTAAGTGAAAATCCTGTAAATCAATGATTGACACACCTATCTTCCTGGCTGTACACCAGCTTTGCCCATTTCACCTTTCTCCTCTCCCTGCCCCTCCTCCTCTACTTCCTCCTTTTCTTCTGCCAAGACTGCAGACCGACCTTCCTGGCCCTCTGGCTGGAGATTTTACCTTCTCTTTAATGCAAAATTATGCAGGTTACAGTAGGTGTTGCTTATTTTTGACAATTCCTCTGGACTGTAGCTCAGTGCCCCACCTGATCTATCCAGACAGGAGAATCTCTGTTTCAGCACACCTATTGTATGTTCCATCAGACTTTGGTGTAGGCATGAGCCTCATTGTACTTCCAAATGGCCCCTGTTAATAGCCAGGAGACCAGGGGGTAGCCGTGGTCCTCTGGCACTGTTGGCACAGTGAGCACCATCTGTACATTGATGGAATGAAAGCCTTTCCTATTATTATATGCCACGGGCTTGTTGTCAGGGGTCTTGCTGGCGACATTTGTGCCATCAATGAGCCCTGCACTTTAAGGAAATCTGCCACCTGGTAAAAGTGCTGCACCCTCTCATGAAAACATGGACAAAAGTGTTCCCACTGCCTTCCATGACCTCCTTGATGTGTTAGTGGGCTGAAGTTTGACTAACGTAACAAATATCGCCAACGGTGACCTGAACAGATCCGACGACATAAAGGTCAATGCTGCAGGCAGGGCTGTGCCTGTGCAAGAACTTGTCTGCAGCTCAGGCTCCAATAAATGCATAACTACAGGCTCCCTCGTGGAGCAGAGATAGCAAAGACAGATCCACTCAAACATGTCTGAGTAAGTGCGCCAGGGTCTGATAACATGGTTTATGAACCAATTCAAAGTGTATACCAGATGTCTAAAATACAAGGGTGCGTGCCTTTCTTCCCTCTCGGTGACCTTCTCTTCCTCCTCCAAATCCACGACAGCCATTGGTAAGCCCAATGGAATGACCATGCTGAGCTATGAATATAGTTTGCAAAGGGGTTGCTGAATTGCAAAAATTCAGTAGCAAATAGCAGAAAAGAAGTACTGCAAAAAGTATAAAATCCATGAGAGAGATTAGTTACAGAATTTTGGGAGAGGCCTGGATGGAAGTCATTTGCCTGTCATTTTTGTTCAGAAGATATAAAATGTTGCAGGGAGAATGAAATAAATGCAATTATGAGGCACTGCCTTTATCACAGGGAGGGAGGACACCGAGACACCTCATCTTCATTTTTCATAGTGACCTCACAAGGATCATTTTCCAACTTTGTACTGTCGGTGGGGAATCTTGCTGGGAATACCACCCATGCTGCATGTAGTTTTCTAACCATTAGTTCTTCCTGCTGCTAGTACAAAGTCAGAAAATTACCCCTCATGCCTACATTACAACAGTGACTACACTTCAAAAGTACTTCATTGGCTGTAAAGCACTTTGGGAAGTCATGAAAGGCGCTATATAAATGCAAGTTCTTGCTTTCTTTACGTGACACAAATGAGATTTTTGTGACATAGTGGCCAGGGTTTTCCGCTTCTACACTCGTCGAACCCAGGAGTGTTCACCCATTCACTTCCACGGTGGAAAATCGCAGGTCGGGAAAGGCAGAAGCAGAAAACCGCAGCCTAATCTGTTCAAACAATGTTTACGTGTTTCATGCTGCATTCCAATCGCTTTTAATTTTCAGCTATTTCTTTTCCAAGGGGATAATTAATGGTTACACTCCATCATACAACCTACTGAGAAAAGCAGCCTGCACTCTTTTAGACTGTTGCCAAGGTCACCTGGGAACACACAACACTGTCTCTATATTCAGCTGCCAGAAAAAAAAAGGAGTTGTTTATGCAGTACAAAGACTCATGCTGCAGGACAAAAATAAAACAAAATCATCTGTGACGTGTAATTTATTCTTTCAGAAAAGGAAAGAAATGCCAAATATTGGCATGGTGTTTTAACCTAACATATTTTGAAAATAATATAGGGAAAAATAGATTTTATCTGCTGAAGCTGCACAATCAGTCAGGCAGCTAAATATTGAACTGCTTTGTGCCACCTGGAGCCTTGTTTGCCGATACCTTGGGTTCCAGGCACCTGAGCAAGTCCATTACAAGGACAAGCAAAGAGCAACAACTACTTTGGAAATTAAGGGGGAGAAATTGGTCTTCAATGGAAAAAGAATAAGGCGGGGTGTAAAGCGGGCTGCCGATTCGCTATCGCCCGTTTTGCGCTACGGCCCAAGACCAATTTCATCCCCTAGAAAAGAATAATCGGAGCTCAAGACCAGCACAGTTGGCCCTTCAGCAATCCCTCTGTACACACAAAGTGTACCGGGTACAATAGTGTAGTGGTTGTGTTACTTGGCTAGTAATCCAGAGGACTGGCATCCGGAGACGTGAGTTTAAATCCCACCATGGCAGTTTGTGAATTTGAATTCAGTTTTTAAAAAAACAATTAAATATATCTGGAATAAAAAGCTAGTATCAGTAATGATGCCCATGAAGCTGTCGATTGTCGTAAAAACCCATCTAGTTCACTAATGTCCTTTAGGGAAGGAAGCCATCCTTACCCGGTCTGGCCTATATGTGACTCCAGACCCACAACAATGTGGTTGACTCTTAACTGCCCTCAGAAATGGCCTAGCAAGCCACTCAGTTGCGTCAAACTGCCGCAAAGAAGTATAATAAGAATAAAACCGGACGGACCACTCGGCTTCGACCTAGGCACTGGATTCAGTTACGACAAAGGCACATGCCCTCACTAACAGCTGGGGACTTGTGCCAAAGCGAGGCGAGATGTCCCACACACTAGTCAAGCAATAGCCTGATGTCGTCATACTCACAGAATAGTACCAATCAGCCAACGTCCCAGACTCCTCCAGCACCACCCCTAGGTATGTCCCGTCCCACCGGATAGACAGACCCACCAGAAGTGGCGGCACAGTGGTATACAATCGGGAGGGAGTGACCCTGGGAGTCCTCAACATTGACTCCATGAGGTCTCGTGGCATCAGGTATAACATGGGCAAGGAAACCTGCTGATTACCTCCTACCGCCCTCCCTCAGCTGATGAATCAGTACTCCTCCATGTTGAACACCACTTGGAAGAAGCACGGCAAGGGCAAGGGCACAGAATGTACTCTGGGTGAGGGACTTCAATGTCCATCACCAAGAGTGGTTGAGTTGTACCACCACTGATCGGGCTGTCCGAGTCCTGAAGGACATAGCTCCCAGACTGGACTTGCGGCAGGTGCTGAGAGAAACAACATGAGGGAATAATCTGCTTGACCTCGTACTCATCAATCTGCTTGTTGCAGATGCATCCGTCCATGACAGTATTCACATGAGTGACCACCGCATTGTCCTTGTGTAGACCAAGTCCCGTCTTTACACTGAGGACACCCTCCATCATGTTGTGTAGCACTACCACCATGCTAAATGGGATAGATTCAGAATAGATCTAGCAGCTCAAATCTGGACACCCATGAGGTGCTATGGACCATCAGCAGCAGCAGAATTGTATTCCACCACTATCTGTAACCTCATGGCCTGGCAAATCCCTCACTCTACCATTACTTTCAAGCCAGGCGACCAACCCTGGTTCAATGAGGAGTGTAGAGGAACATGCCAGGAGCAGCACCAGGCATACCTGAAAATGAGGTGCCAATCTGGTGAAGCTACAACATAGGACTACATGCATGCTAAACAGCAGAAGCAACATGCTATAGACAGAGCTAAGCGATCCCACAACCAAAGGATCAGATCAAAGCTCTGCAGTCCTGCCACATCCAGTCGTGAATGCTGGTTGACAATTAAACTGACGGGAGGAAAGGCTCCATGAATATCCCCATCCTCAATGATTGTGGAGCCCAGTACATGAGTGCAAAAGACAAGGCTGAAGCGTTTGCAACCATCTTCAGCCAGAAGTGCCGAGTAGATGATCCATATCGGCCTCCTCCTGAGGTCCGCACCATCACAGAAGCCAGTCTTCAGCTAATTCGATTCACTCCACGTGATATCAAGAAACGGCTGAGCGCACTGGGTACAGCAAAGGCTCTGGGCCCCTGCAACATCCTCACTGTAGTGCTGAAGACCTGTGTTCCAGAACTAGCCACGCCTCTAGCCAAGCTGTTCGAGTACAGCTACAACACTGGCATCTACCTGACAAAGTGGAAAATTGCCCAACTATGTCTTGTCCACAGAAAGCAGGACAAATCCAATCCAGCCAATCAGCCTACTCTCAATCATTGACAGTGCTGTCAAGCGGCACTTACCAATAATCTGCTCACCAATGCTCAGTCTGGGCTCCACCAGGACCACTCAGCTCCAGAACTCATTTCAGTCTTGGTCCAAGCATGGTCAAAAGAACTGAATTCCAGAGCTGAGATGAGAGTGACTTCCCTTGACATCAAGGCAGCATTTGATCGAATGTGGCATCAAGGAGCTTTAGTAAAACTGAAGTTAATGGAGATCAGGGGGAAAACTCACCACTGGCTGGAGTCATACCTAGCACAAAGGAAGATGGTTGTGGTTGTTGGAGGCCAATCATCTCAGCCCCAGGGCATTGCTGCAGGAGTTACTAAGGGCAGTGTGGTAGGCCCAACCATCTTCAACTGCTTCATCAATGACCTTCCCTCCATTGTAAGGTCAGAAATGGGGATGTTCGCTGATAATTGCACAGTGTTGAGTTCCATTCACAATTCTTCAGATGACGAAGCAGTCTGTGCCGCATGCAGCAAGACCTGGACAACATCCAGCCTTGGGCTGATAAATGTCAAGTAACATTCGCGCCACACAAGTGCCAGGCAATGACCATCTTCAACAAGAGAGAATCTAACCACCTCCCCTTGGCATTCAATGGCATCACCATTGTTGAATCTATCACCATCAACATCCTGGGGGGTCACCGTTAACCAGAAACTTAACTGGACCAGCCGCATAAATACAGTGGCTACAAGAGCAGGTCAGAGGCTGGGTATTCTGCAGCAAGTGACTCTCCTCCTGACTCCCCAAAGCCTTTCCACCATCTACAAGGCACAAGTAAGGAGTGTGATGGAATACTCTCCACTTGCCTGCATCAGTGCAGCTCCAACAACGCTCAAAAAGCTCGACAGCATCCAGGACAAAGCAGTCCACTTGATCGGCACCTCATCCACCACCTTAAACATTCACTCCCTCCAACACCGATGCACTGTGGCTGCAGTGTGTACCATCTACAAGATGCACTGCAGCAACTCGCCAAGGCTTCTTCAACAGCACCTCCAAAACCCGCGACCTCTACCACTTAGAAGGACAAGGGCAGCAGACGCATGGGAACACCACCACCTCCAAGTTCCCCTCCAAGTCACACATCATCCTAACTTGGAAATATATTGCCGTTCCTTCATCGTCGCTAGGTCAAAATCCTGGAACTCCCTCCCTAACAGCACTTTGGGAGTACTTTCACCACACGGACTGCAGCGGTTCAAGAAGGCGGCTGACCACCACCTTCTCAAGGGCAATTAGGGATGGGCAATAAATACTGGCCTTACCAGAGATGCCCACATCCCGTGGATGAATAAATAAAAAATGCTGGAGAAGGTCATTGGCCATCGTATGAGACAATGCAAAATATCAAAGTTACTGTGCAATCTAGTTTCACATGCAATTTGGTTGGGCACAGTTGAGAAAACCGGTTGGCTCTCGTATGTTCATAATAACAGTGACAAATCACAACTGAACAGGTAGAGTACATAGGAATCAAAGGTGAAGGAAACAGATAGAAATGATAGAAATGAAAAACTAAGAATACATCATAACAGCAAAAACTACCAATACAAGAAGAAGAGGTCACACTACAATTGCTGCAAGTGTCTCTTTCAGAAAATCCTATAAACGTCATTTTAGTTTCTCCTCCAGACTGAGGACATACTATTGGAAATAGGTGTAATAAAGACATAAAAATTAAAGAATGTATAGGGAATTATTAAACTTATCGATACAATAGAAGTGTCTTTGTCTGAAATCCCTACAGCAACATTTTAGATGCATTGCATAAATCTGCAATGTTACTTAAAAACAATCATCACTGTGAGACTTCCCAACACAGCAGCGAGGTTTACATTTTTTTCTATCGGGAATATTTACTGTTATTTTTAAGTCTGTCAGCAGTATTGAACCTAGTTCACCCGTCATTTATAGCTCCAGTGGTGTGAAATATTGTGAGTATTGGAAAATAGCAAACTTACTGACACTGAGGTAATCTGTCTTCTGAGAACTGACTCAGCTGTTGCTTTTACCCCACTAGCCATCAGTGTTTATTGGTCAGTTAAACCCATATTGGAAAATACAGTTTGATGTTAAACTGACAAAACTTATTTTAACTTCAAGATAGCTTTCATGTGTCAGCTTGGCTCTGTTGGTAGTACTCCTACCTCTGAATCAGATAGTTGTGGGTTCAAGCCCCATTAAAAAGGCACGTATTCTAGGATGATGCTTCAGTGCAGAAATGAGGGAGTATTGCATTGTTGGAGGTGCTGTCGTTTGGATGAGATGTTAAACACTTCCAGCTGCCTGTTTGAGTGAACTAAAAGTTCCCAGAGCACTATTTGAAGAAGAGCAGAAAAGTCTTCAGGCCAACAATTTCCCCTCAAGCAAATTCAGATTAACTGGCCCTTCATCTGATTTACTGCTTGTGGAATCCGATGTGCCAAATTGGATGCTACATTTGCCTGTATAACAATGATTGCACTTCCAAAATAATTTATTAGATGTGAAGAGCTTTAGGATGTCCTGACAACATAATAAGGTGCAATATAAATTTTAGTTCTTTCTTATTTTCCAGTTGGTATTAAGCCATTAACAATAATATTGACAATCTGAAAATAGGGCCTACAGTGTGTTATCGGGTACACATTACAAATGCAATTTGCACATAAGTTGTACTGTGCATATTTAATTTTAAAACATGTGGCACATTAAACCAGGCCACAATCTGAAAAGTTACCATTCATTCACTAAAGGACACACAAGAAATAACAATAGCCAAAGAGTTATCCGAGCGAGAAAGGTAGCACAAATAACCTGATGTAATGGCAAAATAAAAAGGAAAAACTGAAAATGCTGGAAATACAGACCATGTCACGAGCATCTGTAAAGAGAAAACAACAGGCTATGATTCAGGTATACAACCTTCATCAGACTGAAGGGTAAGAAATAAACAGGCATTTTAGTAAGGTTGGTAAATAGAGAGAGGAGAGGGAGGGACCAACAGATGCACCAATCACAGAGAGGGAATTAATGTGTTACATGACCTGCAAACTTGCAAAATCAAAAACAGATGATATAAAAGATCTGTGAGCTATTGGAGTAATATAGAAAGGACAAAAGAATGTGCAAATAGGAGGGAGGGGTGAAAAACACAGGAGAATGCACAATAAAAACACGAGAACTAAAGAAATGAAAGCAGAAGTGAAATTTAAACAGAAAATGCAAGTGAAGCACAGTGAATCGCCAGTCATGAGGGAACAAGAACATGTCCACACAGATCTCTACCAGCACTGTGCTCTGATGAAGGGTCTCTAACCCAAATGTCAACCCACACCCCATCCTCCCAGATACCAACATATCCTTTCTACATCACAAGCAGCCACTGCTGTGAAGATAATTGAGGGTGTAACTACAGTCTGAAGTTACTAAAGTCAGTGTTAAGACTACAGTATGCCCAGCAGAAAGATGAGGTACTATTCTTGAAGCTTACATTGAGCTTCATTGGAACAGTGTAGAAGTTCAAAGGCAGAGAGGTCAGAGTGAAAATGGGAGGGGGGGTTAAAGTGGTGAGCCACAGACAGGTCAGGGTCACACTTCCAGAAACAACAAATTCAACCTCTGTAGTGCAGCTTCATTCTTAGCGCTGCAGTTCAAAAGGCATCTATGATTCCCAACAATTGCAGGTATCTGCAACATACAACGTTCATCCTTTCCTTGCTAAGGTAGAAATTGGGACCACTGAAGGTCATCCCATTTCATTAAAATCCCCCCTCCCCCATTCAGACAGAACTCGGTCTGTTGTTTAGGTCAGGGGGTCTTATTATATCCCTTCCCCCCACTGAGCATTAATGGAATAGGCAAGTCACTAGAAACTCCCCAATTACCCACCAACACCACCCAGAGAAAAATTGGGGACTAGGAAAGGTGAGAGAACTCTCCAGAACTTCCCTCCTCCCCCTAACCATGAGAGAAATCAGGGGCTGCTGGAGGGAAAGGGACTTCAGCATTCATTCCCAATCTGAGATGATATAAATGCCCTTGTAGAGGGAAGGAGAACTTTCCTATCCCCAAGAGGGTTTGTGTTCCCCCGACTGACGAAGTTCCCCTGCCTTTGCTCCTCCCATTCTCATCCCCTGCTTCATTTTCCTCCACTGTCTCCTCTTCTCCCTTTCCACTCCATTCCTCTCCCTCTCCCCTCCCTCTGCCCTCCTTATTCACTCCCCTGCCCTCATCTCCCCCTCAATCTCACCCTCTGCCCCTCCCTCTCCTCTCCCCACCATAGTCTCCCACTCCCTCTTTTCCGCTTCTCCCTACCTCCTTCCTAGCCTTCTGTATCGCCCCCTCTCCCTGCATCCTCCTCCCTCCTTACCCTCCAATCTCTCCCTCACCTCATCCCCTCTCCAATCACTTCCCCCTCCTCATCCTGTCCCAATCTCCTCTGCCATTAACTTCTCACCTTTCCTCCCTTATCATTATCCCCTCCTCTCCCCATCTCCTCCCCATCTCTTCCCTCCCTCTCTCCCCTATCCTCTCCTCTCCTCGTCACCCTCTCTTTCCCCTTCCACCTCTTTCCTCCCTCTCCATCCCACCTCTTTCCTCTCTCTCCTCACCTCCCCATCCTCCTCCCCATCCCACCTTTCCTCTCTCCTCATCCCACCTCCTTCCCCTTCCCCTCACCCTCTTACACCCTCCCCTCCTCCCCCTTCCCTGCTCCCCCTTATGTGACCCTCTCCTCCCCCTTACCCCCTCCCTTGGTCCAATTATGCCCTGCCCGCGAGCCCTGCTTGACCTGAATACAACACTTGGTCTTGCTCCCCATGTGCAGTGCCATGCACGATTGACCAATATTTATCTAAAAACAGACGTGACCAAACATAATACAGTCAAGCAGAGTCAGCACTTAATACAGTCAAGCAGAGTCAGCATGGTTTTATGAAAGGGAAATCATGTTTGACAAATTTGCTCGAGTTCTTTGAGGATGTAACGAGCAGGGTGGATAAAGGGGAACCAGTAGATGTAGTGTATTTGGATTTCCAGAAGGCATTCGATAAGGTGCCACAAAAAGGTAAGATAAGAGCTCATGGGGTTGGGGGTAATATATTAGCATGGATAGAGTCAAGAGTCATAATAGAGTCATAACGGCACAGAAGGAGGCCATTCGGCCCATCGAGTCCGTGCCAGCTCTCTGTAGAGCAATCCAGTCAGCCCCACTCCCCTGCTCTATCCCCGTAGCCCTGCAAGTTTATTTCCCTCAAGTGCCTATCCAGTCTCCCCTTGAAAACATTGAGGGGGAGAAATTCGGTATCGCCCCGGTTGGGGCGCAATTATTGGCCGGGCGCAAAGTTTAGCGCCTGGCGCTAATTATCGCCTCCGACTGCAAATTTGGCTTCTATCGCCCCTGAAGGTGATTGGAACGCTAAATCAGGCGCTACACACCTCTAATGCCGAGGAGCGAGGCGCTACCTCAGAGCACTGGCGAAGCTCATGTGATGTCAGTCAGCAATGGAACACAGACACACTGGCGCCGGCCAGTTCTTAAAGGGGAGGGTCGATCTTGCTCTCCAGCCACACCCTGCTCATTGCAGCCTTGAATCTCGGCCTGGAGAGACCTGTACATCAAATCTACTGGAAAGAACAATGGAGAGGCCCAGGGAAAGAGCTAAGAGTGCAGTCCCCGTAGTCTCTTCTAAATCGATGCAAGGAAGGTCAAATCAAAATGAACCTGCAAAGTGCTGCTCAGTACCCAAAACTCCTTCACACAGCGTTGAATCTCTCCAGAAGTCTCTCTCTCTCTCTCTCTCAAAATGCGTGGTGCAAAAATGTCGCCGACAAAAAAAGGCAGGAAGCGGTCACCTTTGAATAGCACTCCCCCAGTCCCGTCCAGACTGCAAAACACTCCCCTCAACCTGTTGTTGCTAGCGGCAGGCGGTAAGGCAGGGGGCGCCACTCAATATCCGGTCCGAGGTGCTACCGAGGCATTGCACGCTCGACTGACGTCATGATCTGTGGGCGCAGGAGATCGTGGCGGTAGTGTTTAGCACCGCCGCAAAATGTCTGGTCTTAGGGAGCTAACGGGAGGCACAAAGCAACCGAATTTTCCCCCCTGCGTGTTTCCGCTTACACCACATCAGGTCCAGGTCCTCACCACTTGCTGCGTAAAAAAGTTTTTCCTCACATCCCCCTGTATCTTAAATTTGTGTGCCCTAGTCCTTGTACCATCAACTAGTGGGAACAGCCTTTTCCCGTCTAGCCTATCCAAATTCGTCATAATTTTGTACACCTCTATCAAATCACCCCTCAACCTTCTTTGCTCTAATGAAAACAAATCCAGCATCTCCAACCTGTCCTTGTAGCTAAGATCCCCCATCCCCGGAACCATTCTGGTAAATCTCCTCTGCACCCTCTCAAGGGCCTTCACATCCTTCCTAAAGTGTGGTGACCAGAACTGAACGCAATACTCCAGTTGTGGCCTAACCAGCGCTTTATAAAGGTTCAGCATAACTTCTCTACTTTTGTACTCAATACCTCTATTTATGAAGCCCAAGATCCCATATGCTTTGCTAACCACTCTTTCAATATGTCCTGTTACCTTCAGGGACCTATGCACATTAACTCCCAGGTCCCTCTGTCCCTGCACACTCTTTAAAACTGTGCCATTAAGTGTATATTGCCTCTCCTTGTTCCTTCTGCCAAAATGCATCACCTCACACTTCTCTGTATTAAATTCCATCTGCCACTTAGTTAGTTAGTTAGGATTGGCTAACTAACAGGAAACAGAGAGTCGGGATAAATGGGTCATTTTCAGGTTGGCAAACTGTAACTAGTGGGGTGCCACAGGGAGCAGTGCTGGGGCCTCAGCTGTTTACAATCTATATTAATGACTTGGATGAAGGGACCGAGTGTAATGTAGCCAAATTTGCTGATGATACAAAGATAGGTGTGAAAGCAAGTTGTGAAGAGGACACAAAGAATCTGCAAAGAGATATAGATAGGTTAAGTGAGTGGGCAAAAATTTGGCAGATGGAGTATAATGTGGGAAAATGTGAGGTTATCCACTTTGGTAGGAAAAATAAAAAAGCAAATTATTATTTAAATGGAGGGAGACTACAAAATGCTGCGGTACAGAGGGATCTGGGGGTCCTTGTACATGAAACACAAAAAGTTAGCATGCAGGTACAGCAACTAATTAGGAAGGCAAATGGAATATTGGCCTTTATTGCAAGGGGGATGGAGTATAAAAGTAGGGAAGTCTTACTACAACTGTACAGGGCGTTGGTGAGACCACACCTGGAATACTGCGTACAGTTTTGGTCTCCTTATTTAAGGAGGGATATACTTACGTTGGAGGCATTTCAGAGAAGGTTCACTAGGTTGATTCCTGAGATGAATAGTGAAACCAGGATAGTGAAACAGTTTGGGTGGAGATAAGGAATAATAAAGGAAAAAGTCACTAGTGGGCGTAGTCGATAGGCCTCCTAACAGTTGCAACTCAATTGGTCGGAGTATTAATCAGGAAATAGTTGGGGCTTGTAATAAGGGAACAGCCATAATCATGGGAGATTTAAACTCTCATATTGACTGGACAAATCAAATTGGGCAGGGCAGCCTTGAGGAAGAGTTCATAGAGTGCATTAGAGACGGGTTCCTTGAGCAGTATGTTACTGAACCAACCAGGGGGCAGGCAATCTTAGATCTAGTCCTGTGTAATGAGACAGGATTAATAAAAAATGTCCTAGTAAAGGATCCCCTTGGAATGAGTGACCATAACATGGTTGAATTCCAAATTCAATTGGAGGGTGAGAGAGTTGGATCTCAAACCAGTGTACTAAGCCTAAATAAAGGAGAGTATGAAGGTATGAGAGCAGAGTTGACTAAAGTGGACAGGGAAAATAGATTAAGGTGTAAGACGGTACAGGAGCAGTGGTGTACATTCAAGGAGGTATTTCACAACTTTCAAGAAAAATATATTCCACTCAGGAAAAAGCGGCGTAAAAGAAAAGACAGCCATCCATCCATGGCTAAGTAAAGTAATAAAGGATAGTATCCGACTAAAAACAAGGGCATATAAAGTAGCCAAATCTCGTGGGAGGATAGAAGATTGGGAAGCATTTAAAAACCAGCAAAGAATAACTAAAAGATTAATTAAGAAAGGGAAGATAGATTATGAAAGTAAACTAGCAAAAAATATAAAAACAGATAGCAAGAGTTTCTACAGTTATATAAAAAGAAAAAGGGTGGCTAAAGTGAATGTTGGTCCCTTAGAGGACGAGACCGGGAAATTAGTAGTGGGGAACATGGAGATGGCAAATACGCTGAACAAATTTTTTGTATCAGTCTTTACAGTAGAGGACACTAAAAATATCCCAACACTGGACAAACAAGGGGCTATAGGGGGGGAGGAGCTAAACACGATTAAAATCACTAAGGAGATGGTACTCGGTAAGATAATGGGACATAAGGCGGATAAATCCCCTGGACCTGATGGCTTACATCCTAGGGTCTTGAGAGAAGTTGCGGTAGGGATTGCGGATGCATTGGTGGTAATTTTCCAAAATTCCCTGGATTCAGGAAAGGTCCCAGCAGATTGGAAAACTGCTAATGTAACACCCTTATTTAAAAAGGGAGGTAGACAAAAGGCTGGAAACTATAGACCAGTTAGCCTAACATCTGTGGTTGGTAAAATGTTGGAGTCCATTATTACGGAAGCAGTAACAGGACATTTGGATAAGCATAACTTAATCGGACAGAGTCAGCATGGTTTTATGAAGGGGAAATCCTGCTTGACAAATTTGCTCGAATTCTTTGAGGACGTAACAAACAGGGTGGATAAAGGGAAATCAGTGGATGTGGTGTTTTTGGACTTCCAAAAGGCATTTGACAAGGTACCACACAAAAGATTACTGCACAAGATAAAAAATCACGGGATTGGGGGTAATATACTGGCATGGGTGGAAGATTGGCTATCTAACAGAAAACAGAGAGTTGGGATAAATGGTTCATTCTCAGGTTGGCAATCAGTAACTAGTGGTGTTCCGCAGGGGTCAGTGCTGGGACCCCAACTCTTTACAATCTATATTAACGATTTGGAGGAGGGGACCAAGTGCAACGTATCCAAGTTTGCAGACGATACAAAGATGGAAGGGAAAGCAGTGAGTGAGGAGGACATAAAAAACCTGCAAAAGGACATAGACAGGCTTAGTGAGTGGGCAGAAATTTGGCAGATGGAATATAATGTTGGAAAGTGTGAGGTTATGCACATTGGCAAAAAAAATCAAAGAGCAAGTTATTATCTAAATGGAAAGAAACTGCAAAGTGCGACAGTACAAAGGTATCTGGGGGTCCTGATGCATGAAACACAGAAGGTTAGTATGCAGGTACAGCAGGTGATCAGGAAGGCCAATGGAATCTTGGCTTTTATTGCAAGGGGGATGGAGTATAAAAGCAGGGAAGTCTTGCTTCAGCTATACAGGGTACTGGTGAGGCCACACCTGGAGTACTGCGTACAGTTTTGGTTTCCATATTTAAGAAAAGATATACTTGCTCTAGAGGCAGTTCAGAGAAGGTTCACTCGGTTGATTCCGGAGATGAGGGGGTTGACTTATGAGGAAAGGTTGAGTAGGTTGGGCCTCTACTCATTGGAATACAGAAGAATGAGAGGCGATCTTATCGAAACATATAAGATTGTGAGAGGGCTTGATCGGGTGGATGCGGGGAGGATGTTTCCACTGATGGGTGAGACTAGAACTAGGGGGCATAATCTTAGAATAAGGGGCTGCCGTTTCAAAACTGAGATGAGGAGAAACTTCTTCACTCAGAGGGTAGTAAATCTATGGAATTTGCTACCTCAGAGAGCTGTGGAAGCTGTGACATTAAATAAATTTAAAACTGAGATAGACAGTTTCCTAGCTGATAAGGGAATTAAGGGTTATGGGGAGCAGGCAGGGAAGTGGACGTGAGTCTAGGTTCGGATCAGCCATGATCCTATTGAATGGCGGAGCAGGCCCAAAGGGTCGTATGGCCTACTCCTGCTCCTACTTCTTATGTTCTTATGTTCTTATGAAGGGGTAGTCTTATGAGGAATGGTTGAGCAGATTGGGCCTATACTCATTGGAGTTTAGAAGAATGAGAGATGATCTTATTGAAACATATAAGATTCTGAGGAGGCTTGACAGGGTAGATGCAGAGAGGATGTTTCCCCTCGTGGGGGAATCTAGAACTAGGGGGCATAGTTTCATAATAAGGGGTCGCCCATTTAAAACGGAGATGAGGAGGAATTTCTTCTCTCAGAGGGTCGTGAATCTTTGGAATTCTCTACCCCAGAGAGCTGTGAAGTCTGGGTCATTGAATATATTTAAGGTGGATATAGACAGATTTTTGAACGATAAGGGAGTCAAGGGTTATGGGGAGCGGGCAGGAAAGTGGAGTTGAGGCCAAGATCAGATCAGCCATGATCTTATTGAATGGCGGAGCAGGCTCGAGGGGCCAAATGGCTTACTCCTGCTCCTATTTCTTAAGTTAAATAATGATGTTGGGGCAACCTTTTGCATTAGTTCTCCAGTAGCTTCCCTTTTGTGCATTCTAATGATGCCATGTGCAAAATTAGACATAAATAAAAGTCATACATTTTGGGGCTTCCAGTTGGTCAGTAAATAATGCTGAAATAAGGTGAGATTCCAATGATCAAAGTGACATGTGGCACTGATGTGATGTAGAAGATATGTCATATTGTCAGAGCAGAAAAAAATCAATTCTGTGAGTACAGGGTGTACTTTAATTGGGAAGTGTAGGCCACCTGTTCATTGAAGTTGCATTGTGGTTGCTATGGGAACACTAGTTTAGGGTGATTTTGTTGTAGTGTGCAGATTAAAGAAAACAGCTGCTGCAGTTTAAACATGCAGTGGGTGCTGCTATTTCTATATAAATAGCAGAAAAGGTTCCATAAAAATTGTACCTCATGGGTGTTATCTCATTGGCTGAATGAAGCAAAATTGAGAGGTCGCACAACACCAGGTTATAGTCCAACAGTTTTATTTGAAATCACAAGCTTTCGGAGCTATCGATTGCCCCTTCCTCAGGTGAAGTAAATTAGATACAGAATCGCCAAAGCATATATAGATAGAGAACAAAGCATGTGTACCTTACAATTGCAGACCACTAAATTAAATCATCCTGACTATCTGCCGAGGTGTGATAAAGTTAATCAAGTCAGCCAGGAAGATACCACATCAAAGACATAGCAAGATACAACTGAGACAATGAGGTGTAGTCGCAGGGGTTCTAACGTGTCAAAAGCTGCCGTCTGTATGTAAAACGAAAAGCTTTAAAATTTTTACTTTTTTACTGGGAAAATTTTTACTTTTTTACTGGGAATCACATCTGTGAACAAGCCAACGACGACTCGAGTCCGGATCACGTCATGTATCGTGACATAAACCCAAGATCCCGGTTGAGACCGTCTTCATGAGTGCGGAACTTGGCTATCAGTTTCTGCTCGATGATTTTGCGTTGTCGTGTGTTTCTAAGAACGCTTACCCGCAGATCCGAGGCTGAATGTCCTTGACTGCTGAAGTGTTCCCCGACTGGGAGGTAACAATCCTGCCTGGCGATTGTTGCGCGGTGCTCGTTCATACGTTGTCTCAGTGTCTGCATGGTCTCGCCGATGTACCATGCCACGGTGCATTCTTTCCTGCAACGTATGAGGTAGACAACGTTGGCCGAGTCACATGAGTATGTACCATGTACCTGGTGGTTAGTGTCCTCACGTGTGATGGTGGTATCTGTGTTGATGATCTGGCATGTCTTGCAGAGTTTGCCTTGGCAGGGTTGTGTGGTGTCGTGGTCGCTGTTATCCTGAAAGCTGGGTAATTTGCTGCGAACGATGGTACTTTTGAGGTTAGGCGGCTGTTTGAAGGCAAGTAGTGGAGGCGTGGAGCCGCATCATGAATGAAGCAATCCATGGTATAAATTCTCATTTTAGGATCAAAAGGTGAAAGTAAACAACTTTGAAGTGAAGGATTTATCTCCATTTGACCACCATGATATGATTATTTTCACATCAGGTGAACAGCATAGAATATCAGAGCAATGAGGGTTTTGTGAGCTCCTACAGAAACCCCTTCAACTACCTCAACAGGAAAGACTTCCATTTCCTGAATCTACAGATTGTGTGTGACAACGTGCGGAGGATCCTTCACGTCAACACAAGATATGCTGGCGGAGCACTGCCTCGACAGGTTGGGATCAGCTCTGCAATATGCTCCAGCTCATGTGTCATGCATAGTTCTAGTCTGCTGAGCTCTGTACAACTTCGCCATACAAAACGGCCTGGTCTTGGAGCTTGCTGGGGAGGTGGCCCTCGCTGCTTTGGATGCAGAGCTACATGGAGGAGAGTAGCATGACCTGCACTTAGAGGGCTCCTCAGTGACAGCTGCAAGGAGCATGGGAGCACGTCTCATCACTGAAGTCTTCTCTTTTGTATCACACAGTCTAACCTTTGACACCAAAGCCTTACCTCCTTCTCTCCCACCTTCAAATAAAGGAACACCTCTTCATTTCAGTACCCATCCTACAACATGACAACACATTAGTCCTCTTTGCCTCTACATGATTGACAACCATCATCTGATTGACTTCGTCAGCAGCAAATCAGTGCACCCATTCCTCTATGACTCTAATCTCCATGAATAACAAAGTATGACAACAGTGCACATTATATTTTATTACAACAAAGTCCAAAGTGAACACAAACCAGCCTACTCTTTCCTAACACTGTGCATTCCCTGGGTGCCTACACATGCTTACCTTTCACCTATTCTAATACTTCTCCTAGGTACAATCTGAGTGCTAGTATCGCGAGAGGTGATTGGCTGCTCATGTTCTACAAAAGGGTCATTGCACTGAGGTG
This sequence comes from Squalus acanthias, assembly GCA_030390025.1. NCBI lineage: Eukaryota > Metazoa > Chordata > Chondrichthyes > Squaliformes > Squalidae > Squalus > Squalus acanthias. Next base: position 74,478,197 of record CM059433.1, on the reverse strand, counting down.
GCCCCTCCTTTTATGGCAGCCGGCTCCTGGCAGGTTTTGTTAAACTTTTAGTCACTTTGAATCTACAGGATTACCTGTTTTCTAAAATAAAAAGGGCAACCTCATAAGAACAGTGCAAGATAATCATTTTTCTTTGTTCTTTCGATGCTACAACACCAGCTGGTTTACAGTAAGAAGCCCTTTTCCACCTTAAGATATAAATGCCCCACCTGTATCTGCTGCTGAGCCACCGCAGGACCCGTACGTACCTCTTAACCGCGCAACTTCAATGATTGTCACGGGCGCAACTCTGCAGAGTTCTGCACATGTCTGAATACTGACAGTTTTACATGTATACATATTGTGCACATGTCCAATGAAATTGCAGCGCATCCTTGGCTGACTTGAAACAAAAACATGTCAGGCTCCAAAAAGGCCAATTTGTGAAGCATGCTGACAGAGCTTCAGTCATACTGATTGTCAGTGTGAAGTGCTGATGGCTGGCATATACATGAACCAGACAGCACGATAACCTAAGATGATATGCCATGCAGCAAAAGAGAAAAGCCTGGCTGCAAGTGGAACAGCTTGTTTTTAACAGGAATTTGGTGCTTATAGGGGATGCCCTAAGAATTGCCTTTAATGTGTCCTCAAAATGGAATCAGTAGTCAGACTGAATGCTGGGAGAGGAAAGGTCTAATGCTAATTAAACCATGAAGGCTTACACAAACAAAACATTCCTTACTTTGGATAGAAAACAAGTCATCAATACCACAGGCCTGGAGATAGCTCGTTAGGGGGCTCATTAAAATGCCCTGTCTTATTTGGACCTGTGTGCGCTCCTTCATTAGCAAGACCTGAGGAGCTAAGGAGTAAATGAGTGACCCGGCATGTCTAGGTGCCGGTGCTTCATTGATTTGGAGGTCAAGGGTACCAACATGGCTGTGTGAGAAGATTGACACCAGAAGGGTTGAACTATTCTAACACATGTGTCACTCAGATTGGTCAATAGAATTGAGGAGGTTTCTTTGGAAATTAAGGATATATAAATGATATTTTTGACACTAAAGACTTCAGTTCTCAGTCTCAGTTTAGTTCCAGTTATTTTAGTATTTCTTGTAGTACTCTTTGTAGCAGAAGGTGTAGTAGTTCTGTGTCTAGTAGTTGTAGTAGGGTACCTCTGTAAAATCGGAAACTGCATCTCCAACAGAGGGAGAAAGGTTACAAAGGTTAAGATTGTATGGCTATACCAGTCAGATACAGGCAGATACAAGTGTATCATTTAGATGCACATGTTCCCCTGAGATCAAGTGAGTTGAGATTTAAGCCAGCTAGTCAAGATACAACTACCAGTGCAGAAGGTGAATATATCCAGGAGCAGAGGATCCATGAGGAATGGATAGCACCTCTACAGATGGAGATTCATCACGCCGACATTTTCGAAGGCTAACACCATCCTCCCAAAGGAAGGTGAGGCAACCAAGCCATCCATGCCTGCTCATAAGGACAAGGTCGTATGAGTTCTGAAAACATTCTTAACTACAAGCATACAGACTCTAATCTATTCAATAGACTGGCTATCTAATGCAGTTAACTTAACAGCTGATCAGGAGTCACCAATTGACATCTATCTCAGACACTGATCTCCTTTAAATATGTAATCATCAAGTATTTAATGCTGACTTACTGTGATATTTCAGAACTGCCCTTGTAACCGTTGTTATTTATTTCAGCAATTAAGCTTCTCTATTAATTATTTGCACACTCAATGTTTAAGTGCTGCTAACTATGGTTCTATGGTTAATAAACAATTGTTAGTTTATGACTTTGTTGTCTGACCTCTTTGATGACTGGCAAGAAAGGGGTAACTCATTCGCTCAGTAGCTGTGCAAATCCTGATGGGAAGTTGGTAGTGGAAATGTTAATATAATCTGAATTTTTTGATGTAAGGCTGTTCAGTGAGCTAAATTTAGGCATCATTCACTCCAAGGCATGACTGAAGGGTAAACTCGAAATGTAAAAAAAGTAAATGTTTAGCAAAATAGAAGTAAAGACCCTAAAGTGTATTACAACAATTAATTTAATAGCTCAATTTTCGATGGAAGAGAGAAAGTACAGACAATTATAGTATGTGCAAGATTAGCACAACCAAAGAACTAAGTCACTGGCCATGGATGATGTCTCACCAAAGGTTTCACCTCGGAGAGGAAACCCGAGCATCCCAGGGCAAATGAAATGCCCAACACTGCATCAGCCAACCTACTACAAAAAGGAGAGAGGGATATCTTATGCTCACATCATAAAGGAACAGTAATGGAAACTTATCAGTGATATGTTTAATATAGACTGCAAACTTAATCTTGCTAGGGCTGCACTGTAGTCTTGAACACTGTATCTTACACCGTTACTAGGCAAAACCCAGCTAATGCTGAGATATTGGGGGAAAATTTCCTTGGGACTCCTCCTGCTCCATGACCGTAATTTTGAGAGAAGTATGCCAGAAATCCGATTTACACACGTAAACGAGGTTCCGCTGAAGTTATGGCGGCAAAACAAGAGATGCGCCAATGGAATTCGCCCCCATTGTGATGTACCTAAAATACTATTATGTCTAAAATAGTTTGATTGATATTAAATTTCCAGTTACGTAATCCTCAATATTTAACCTTGTAGTGGTGTTAATTGCATTATCATTGATGTTGCTAAATAAAGTAATGTTAGCTAAGCATATCTGTGTTTGACTCAGTCTTTGATGACTTTAGCAAATAGGAGTTAAGCTACATTTCATTCAGTTTTGTACTGCATCCTGATTTGGCCTTTCAAGATCATTTGAACTTGGGTATGTGGGGCAGTCCAAAGGCAAACCAATTTAGAAAGAAAGCATTTATATAGCGCCTTTCATGACCTCAGGATGTCTCAAAGCGCTTCACAGCCAATAACGTACTTTGAAGTGTAGTCATTGCTGTAATGTAGGAAACGTGGCAGCCAATTTGCAAACATCAAGGTCCCATAACACCAAGTTGAGGGTTTAATATTACCAGGAAAATATTGCTCTTCTTCAAATAATGCCATGGGATCTTTGACATCCACCAATCAACCAGGCAGACAGCACCTCAGTTTAATGTCTTCAGAAAGACAGCACCTCCAAAAATATAAAGCACTCCTTCAGTGCTACACTGAAGTGCCAACTTAGCTTATGTTCTACAACTTTCTGGAGTGGGGCTTGAACCCACGACATTCTGACTCAGAAGCAAGAATGCTATGGCTGACACCTTGAGTTAGTTGGTAGCACTCTCGCTCCTGAGTTTAATTTAAAAATCACATATAAAACCTAGGCACAAATGATGGCTACCAATACAATTTTTCAGTGTGCATGTTAGGAAAAGGGGGAAGATTTATCAGAAACTCTAATAGAGACTGCATGTTTGAATTTATGATAAAATATTGCCTCATATTGTACAAGATTTAGGATTCATCAAAGCCCTGAAATTTCTGGGGTGTTGCTGTGTAAAAATAATGGGCCATAATTTGTTGTAGCAGGACTTCTAATGGCATCTGCCTTTAGTTAGACTTGCCCTTGCATGTTCAAGCTTTTACATATTTTGTGTGGCAAGTTGCTGAAAGTGAGAGCTGATAACATCGCAGCGAGGGAAACAGGGCACCTGGAATCTTAGTGAACAGGACGAGCTACTGTGTATCTCTTCAACCAATCAGACTGAAGGATTGTGAAATTATCAGCGCAAGGACTGAGAAGGAAGTGTAAGTTAGAGTGGGTGAATTGTCAAATCAGGTAAGAAAGAGAAATAAAGAAAGGGAAAGAAAGAGAGAGAGAGAGAAGAAAGAGACAGAAAGGAAAAGTTAAAAATTATAACATTTTACATTTTTAAAATCTCCAATAATTAAAACCTGAAATAATGAGACTCCACATTTGTAATAGTTAATTTCCAGTGTTAGAGAGGTTGATTGGCAGTAATTAACACTTACCACATTGTTAAAAGGGTGCTTAGACTTGAAATAACAAGACTTAACTTTCTATGGTGAGTTTAGTTTGTATCTACTGCACAAATACAGCAACTTCACGTCATTCAATTCATTTCAATGATGAGGCAGACAACGAGATGCCATTTTAGCGAGAGCAGCTCAGACAGCAACTTTTGGATATTCGGGTTTAATTGTGCATCTGCCTCTCGCCTGAAGTTACTGTAGCATTTGCGCATAAATAATGGCGCCATTCGCCTCACGGTTATTTTGACAGCAAATTCTGGCCCAATATAAATTTAGCAGGCAGTGAATTTGGGACAGGACCCAGTTAAGTTAAATCCTCACCACTTTTTCCACTTAAAAAAAATCTGCTGGAAGTGGGCGCATAATACTTACTATGATGAAATGCAAATGAGGGAAACATGTCATATAATGTGGTTTCCCTCATTTAGCAATACTTATGTGTCCAGCATTGCTACGACCCTCAATTGAGGTTTAAATTTAAAAAGACAGTTTCCCAAACTGGCATATGGAACCTCGGGTTCTCATTTATTTTTTAACTGCAGCAATTCACCACAATGGAATCTCACCTGAGCCGGACGTCTCGTCAGCACTGCCCACAACATGTAATTGTTTCTGACCTCGGGATATGGACTCGTGTCAGGGTCTTGGGTGGGGTGGACAGAAGTTCCACCCCGCCCAAGATCCGTCCCCAAGAAATTTCTGGGCTGATAACTATGCTCTGGAACACTGAGGGTACGCGTGCTTCTGACAGGATCCTTTGCACCAACTTCGGAAAGGTGACTCCAAATTGATTGTTATTACACCCCCACCCAAGTGAGAGCTAGGCATAAGAGGGTTAAGTAAAGGTGTATATTGGCTTTACGTCTTGAGCCAATGCCTTCTTGCTGGATTCTCTGATTATCTGGTGGAAAAATAAAGAGAGAGAAAGAAAGAAAGAGAGAGAGAAGAAAGAGACAGAAAGGCCAAAATCGGATCAGCCATGATCTCATTAAATGGCAGATGAGGCTCAAGGGGCCGAATGGCCTGCTCCTGCTTCTATTTCTTATGTTATGTTCTTAAGTAATGAAGGGCCTGCTCCAATTCGCTGTCACTGATGTTGCACCGTGTGTTTTTGATGAGTCTTCCTACTTGTATTTCTCTATCCAGAGGTGGTTCTAAGGGGCATTGCCAAAGGTATGAAGTCCTCCAGCTGCTCCACAATACAGTATATGGAGTCACCCTTTGTCTTCAAGCCAGGTGTTTGCTCTCCTTTATCAGTTAGCTCATTATGATCATTAACGTCTTTCGCTCCCCCTCACAAATGAATGCGACTGGCTCTTTCAATTAAGAATTCAAGGACCTGGATGTCTAATAAGCATCTGAAAAAAATGATCTTATTTGACGTTGAATTATCAATGAGCTGCAGGGCGAAGAAATTGGATGGCTCTGGCCTGCCATCCCTGGACCTCGAGCCTCAGTTAAATTTGATGGGCAACCGTCTTTGGGATTGCTGTGGAGCTGGGAGGAGCACTTCTGCTCCTCCTGGCTCCATATTCAGCTAAATATATTTTTACAGTACTTTACGCCTGTAAAATGGGAACAGCGCCAACGAATGTCTAGGTGATAACAAGGGTTTTCCAGGAGACGGAACCAATAATTCATGCATTTACTTCACGCAATGCAAATGATCATGAACATTATCCTGGAGATTTTTAAGACTTTACTGAATACTACAGGTAGGAAACGCCATACCAACAGTAGTGCTGTAAACTCAGAGTATTAATTTATGTTTATGAATGAACCACAAAGCTGCCAGCAAATAAATGCTGAAATGTTCATAGTCATAGATTCATAGAGTTATACAGCACAGAAAGAGGCCCTTCGGCCCATCGTGTCTGCGTCGGCCATCAAGCCCTGTCTATTCTAATCCCATTTTCCAGCACTTGGTCCGTAGCCTTGTATGCTATGGCGTTTCAAGTGCTCATCTAAATGCTTCTTGAATGTTGTGAGGGTTCCTGCCTCTACCACCCTTTCAGGCAGTGAGTTCCAGATTCCAACCACCCTCTGGGTGAAAAAGTCTTTCCTCAAATCCCCTCTAAACCTCCTGCCCCTTACCTTGAAACTATGCCCCCTGGTTATTGACCCCTCTACTAAGGGGAAAAATTCCTTTCTATCTACCCTATCTATGCCCCTCATAATTTTGTACACCTCAATCAGGTCCCCCCTCAGCCTTCTCTGCTCTAAGGAAAACAACCCCAGCCTGTCCAGTCTCTCTTCATAGCTGAAACGCTCCAGCCCAGGCAACATCCTGGTGAATCTCCTCTGCACCCTCTCCAATGCAATCACATCCTTCCTATAGTGTGGCGACCAGAACTGCACACAGTTTTCCAGCTGTGGCCTAACTAGCGTTTTGTACAGCTTCATCATAACCTCCCTGCTCTTATATTCTATGCCTCGGCTAATGAAGGCAAGTATCCCATATGCCGCCTTAACCACCTTATCTACCTGTCCTGCTGCCTTCAGGGATCTATGTACATGCACACCAAGGTCCCTCTGATCCTCTGTCCTTCCTAGGGTCCTACCATTCATTGTGTATTCCCTTGCCTTGTTAGTCCTCCCAAAATGCATCACCTCACACTTTTCAGGGTTAAATTCCATTTGCCACTGTTCTGCCCATCTGACCAACCCGTCTATATCGTCCTGTAGCCTGAGGCTTCCCTCCTCGCTATTTACCACTCCACCAATTTTTGTGTCATCTGCAAACTTACTGATCATACCTCCTACATTCATATCTAAATCATTAATGTACACTACAAACAACAGGGGACCCAGCACCGATCCCTGCGGTACACCACTGGACACAGGCTTCCAGTCACAAAAACAAACTTCTGAGGCACATCAAAATAAAGACGACTGAGATTTGAAGTAGATGTGATCTACAATGGCATGTGAATGTAGCAACAGCAAACAGACCTTGAACACCAGTACCTCCTAAAAATGCAGCAATATTTACAATTTGTCTGCAATTGCATTTTAAGGAAATAATTAGTGAATTTCTGCTTTATGAACATCGATTCCTAATTTCCAGAATATATTCCCTGCAAAAGAAAATTCCAACTAATTTTGATCTGGTACAGTCTTACCTCACTCCAAATACTTTATAATGTATTTCAACAGACAATCTAGCCCAGTAAGACAAGCACGTTCATGTTTAATAGAGGCTCAGTCTATGTATCACAGTGACCAAAATCCGGATAGTAATCAGTTTCGTAACAATGTGCTGTTCCAGAGTTTATGGACAGACAAATACTGAGATACTGGAAAAGTTTTTTGAAAGCTTTGCCTCATTGATCAACAGTAATCAGCCACAGCAGCTGAAACCTTTGCACTGTACTGACATATTGAAATATGACTAACGCACAGGCATGCTTTAAACTGTTGAGATTCTTTGAAGACGTTCACAGATAATGTAATCCCTATTTCTGAAGCATAAAATTCCTACCCTGGTGAAGAGAGCTCTGTCTCCTCCGTCATGCTGTTCACAACACCGTTGGTGGAATCTTCATTTAAATGGTATCCTGTTAAAACTACGCTCGGAGAAGTAGGCAGTAGATCCATAGTGTGTGAGGCATAATTTCTGCTAGTTATTGTTCAACTGGACACGGCATAATGCAGAGAAGGGTAATAAAAATCCTTCCTTGCCTGGCAACATGGATCATTTCCATACTGAAACTCCACCCCTACAATTCTGGGACCGTGGGTAGGGCTAGTGTCTGAAAAAGCTTTTTGTTCCAAACAAGGAACAGTAATGATAAAGACACTGAACTTCGAGCGTACGGCTGTAGTCCTGTCATTACTGAATCTCTTGGTACTTTCTCTCATCTTTTATAAGAAAAAGGTATTTAGAGTTGTGAAGGAAACTAATATTAAAGAGGCAATGTCAACATAAAGTATACCATTTAAAAATAAGATATCAGCAATAAATATTAAGATTATTCTGTTTTTTTATGTTTTCAATTTTTTTTGTGATTGTTTTGTTAAACAAAAAGTGCTGTGCTATCATTGAGGGACCTGGCTTGGAAGAATACTGATCTAACAATGTGAATGGAATGTATTAGCATACAAGGTTGAAATCTGACAGTTACTGACGAGCTCTGGGCTAATGATGTGTCTTTGCTGATTGTCTTTTCATAAAAAAATTTTTTATTCGTTCTGGGATGTGGGCTTCGCTGGCAAAGTCAGCATTTATTGCCCATCCCTAAGTATTACTGCAAATGTGATGAAATTCTATATTTGGGAATGGAACACTTTGGACACCCTTGTCAGAATCAAGTACTCCTAGGTCAGATATAGCATGAAAAATGCTCTATAAACCTTCTTTTACATTGTCCAAAAATCTGTCTAAATTCTTACCCCAGCATAGAAGCTATTCTTGTGACCTCTTTCCATGCACTGCGCACTGTGTACAATCATGGACTCCGCTCCACCAAACTAATTTGCGGAGGAAAAATTCTGCAAAGCTTCACTCTATTCCACCCTACCCTCCCCCCACAAAAAAATCAAAATCAAGCAAAACTTCAATCTAACCTTTTATCCTATGCTATAAATCTTACACCAGTCGCTTTCCTTGGCATCACCCAACAGCGCCTCATGTTCCACACATCATTTAATGATACCTGCCTGTACTTATCCTTCTAGACCTCAGACATGTGTCTAACCAGATACGTGTCCAGTGTTTTTAAAAGATAATTAATTAATTTATACACCACGAAGGTAATGAATTAACTGGGACATTTCTAATTGTTTTATCTGGGAACCTATTCCACATATACACAATGGCGTGGGGGAAAAAAAATCATCCTAATCTCAAGTTTCAGTTGAGGCTTGTTCATTTTATACTCAAGTCCTCTACTTCTACGGTAAGCCTGACATCGGTAGTGGGCAAAATGCTAGAGTCCATTATAAAAGATGTAATAGCAGAGCACTTGGAAAACAGTGACAGGATTGGACAAAGTCAACATGGATTTACAAAAGGGAAATCATGCCTGACTAATCTACTGGAATTTTTTGAGGATGTAACTGGTAGAATAGATAAGGGAGAAACAGTGGATGTGGTGTATTTGGACTTTCAGAAGGCTTTCGATAAGGTCCCGCATAAGAGATTAGCGTGCAAAGTTAAAGCACATGGGATTGGGGGTAAGGTAATGATTTGGATAGAGAACTGGTTGGAAGACAGGAAGCAAAGAGTTGGAATAAATGAGTCTTTTTCCGAGTGGCAGGCAGTGACTAGTGGGGTACCGCAGGGATTGGTGCTAGGACCCCAGCTATTCACAATATATATTAATGATCTAGACGAGGGAACTAGATGTAATATCTCTAAGTTTGCAGACGACACAAAGCTGGGTGGGCGTGTGTGCTGTGAGGAGGATTCAGAGAAACTCCAGTATGATTTGGACAGGTTGGGTGATTGGGCAGATGCATGGCAGATGTAGTATAATGTGGATAAATGTGAGGTTATCCACTTTGGTGGCAAAAACAGGAAGACAGATTATTATCTGAATGGCAATAGATTGGGAGAAGGGAAGTGCAACAAGATCTGGGAGTCCTTGTGCACCAGTCGCTGAAGGTAAGCATGCAGGTGCAGCAGGCGGTTAAGAAGGCAAATGGTATGTTGGCCTTCATAGCGAGAGGATTCGAGTACAGGAGCAAGGATGTCTTGCTGCAGTTGTACAAGGCCTTGGTGAGACCACACCTTGAGTATTGTGTGCAGTTTTGGTCGCCTTATCTGAGGAAGGATGTTCTTGCCATGGAGGGAGTGCAGCGAAGATTTACCAGACTGATACCTGGGATGGCAGGAATGACGTATGAAGAGAGATTGGGTCGATTAGGCTTATATTCGCTAGAGTTTAGAAGAATGAGAGGGGATCTCATTGAAACTTAGAAAATTCTAACAGGACTAGACAGACTAGATGCAGGAAGGATGTTCCTGATGGCGGGGGAGTCCAGAACCAGAGGTCACAGTCTAAGGATAAGGGGTAAGCCATTTAGGACTGAGATGAGGAGGAATTTCTTCACCCAGAGAGTGGTGAACCTATGGAATTCTCTACCACAGAAGGCAGTTGAGGCCAATTCATTAAATATATTCAAGAAGGAGTTAGATATATTTCTTAAGGCTAAAGGGATCAAGGGATATGGGGAGAAAGCAGGGACAGGGTACTGAATTTGGATGATCAGCCATGATCTCATTAAATGGCGGAGCAGGCTCGAGGGGCCAAATGGCCTACTCCTGCTCCTATCTTCTATGTTTCTATGCTTCTATGCTACCTTTATAATCCAAGCTAAACCATCTGTATGTATCTACATTATCTATTTATCTCACAATTTTGATAGTAAAACTGCACACATGATTTAACATTCCAACTGTAGACTCATCATTGTTATGTATAAGGTTAAAATATTGTTGAGATGCACTCCAGTATATAATTAGCTTTTCTGAAATTTTTCATCACGTGCTCAATAACCTTATCCAAATTCTCTTTCATATTTGATAATTGATATCCTTTTGGCATGTACATGTTCCACGTTTCCTTTTTGTGTACATAACCTTCGATTTAATCTACATTAAATCCATTTCCCATTTCATGGGTGATTGGTTTAACTGCTCCAGATTGCTCTGAATGTTATCAATCTTTCTTATCCTTGCCACCTATTCACAGTTTGACGCAATCAGAAACTCTTATGATATTAATGGAATTTCTAATGGTTAGTCACAGATTACATTTTTCCAGGGGGAAGGGTGCTGGGGTGGAATTTATTTTTTTATTTGTTTATGGGATGTGGGCGTTGCTGGCAAGGCCAGCATTTATTGCCCATCCCTAGTTGCCCTTGAGAAGGTGGTGGTGAGCCGCCTTCTTGAACCGATGCAGTCCGTGTGGTGAAGGTACTCCCACAGTGCTGTTCGGTAGGGAGTTCCAGGGTTTTGACTCAGCGACGATGAACTTTCGGCGATATACTTCTAAGTCAGGATGGTGTGTGACTTGGAGGGGAACTTGGAGGTGATGGTGTTCCCATGCGCCTGCTGCCCTTGTCCTTCTAGGTGTTAGAGGTCGCGGGTTTGGGAGGTGCTGCCGATAAGCCTTGGCGAGTTGCTGCAGTGCATCTTGTAGACGGTACATACTGCAGCCACGGTACGCCGGTGGTGGAGGGAGTGAATGTTTAAGGTGGTGGATGGGGTGCCAGTCAAGTGGGCTGCTTTGTCCTGGATGGTGTCGAGCTTCTTGAGTGCTTTTGGAGCTGCACTCATCCAGGCAAGTTGAGAGTATTCCATCACACTCCTTACTTGTGCCTTGTAGATGGTGGAAAGGCTTTGGGGAGTCAGGAGGTGAGACACTCGCTGCAGAATACCCAGCCTCTGACCTGCTCTTGTTGCCACAGTATTTATGTGGCTGGTCCAGTTAAGTTTCTGGTCAATGGTGACCCCCCGGATGTTGATGGTGGGGGATTCAGCGATGGTAATGCCGTTGAATGTCATGGGGAGGTGGTTAGACTTTTGCTTGTTGAAGATAGTCATTGCCTGGCACTTCTGTGGCGTGAATGTTACCTACCACTTATCAGCCCAAGCTTGAACGTCGTCCAGGTCTTGTTGCATGCGGGCATGGACTACCTCATTATCTGAGGAGTTGTGAATGGCGCTGAACACTGTGCAGTCATCAGCGAACATCCCCATTTCTGACCTTATGTTGGAGGGAAGGTCATTGATGAAGCAGCTGATGATGGTTGGGCCTAGGACACTGCCTTGAGGAACTCTGGGAGCAATGTCCTGGGGCTGTGATGATTGACCTTCAACCACCACAACCATCTTCCTTTGTGCTAGGTATGACTCAAGCCAGTGGAGCATTTTCCCCCCGATTCCCATTGACTTCAGTTTTACTAGGGCTCCTTGATGCCACACTCGGTAAAATGCTGCCTTGATGTCAAGGGCAGTCACTCTCACCTCACCTCTGGAATTCAGCTCCTTTGTTCATGTTTGGACCAAGGCTGTAATGAGGTCGGGAGCCGAGTGGTCTTGGTGGAACCCAAACTGGGCATCAGTGAGCAGGTTTTTGGTGAGTAAGTGTCGCTTGATAGCACTGTCGATGACACCTTCCATCACTTTGCTAATGATTGAGAGTAGACTGATGGGGCGGTAATTGGCCGGGTTGGATTTATCCTGCTTTTTGTGGACAGGACATACCTGGGCAGTTTTCCACATTGTTGGATAGATGCCAGTGTTGTAGCTGTACTGGAACAGCTTGGCTAGAGGCGCGGCCAGTTCTGGAGCACAAGTCTTCAGCACGATAGCCGGGATGTAGCCAGGGCCTTTGCTGTATCCAGTGCGCTCAGCCCTTTCTTGATATCACATGGAGTGAATCGAATTGGCTGAAGACTGGCTTCTGTGATGGTGGGGACCTCAGGAGTAGGCCGCTATGGATCATCCATTTGGCACTTCTGGCTGAAGTTGGTTGCAAACGCTTCAGCTTTGTCTTTTGCACTCACGTGCTGGGCTCCACCATCATTGAGGATGGGGATATTCTTGGAGCCTCCTCCTCCCGTTAGTTGTTTAATGGTCCACCACCATTCACGACTGGATGTGGCAGGACTGCAGAGGTTTGATCTGATCTGTTGATTGTGGGATCGCTTAGCCCAGTCTATAGCATGCTGCTTCCGATTATTAGCATGCATTTAGTCCTGTGTTGCAGCTTCCCCAGGTTGGCACCATATTTTTAGGTACGCCTGGTGCTGCTCCTGGCATTCTCTTCTACACTCCTTAATGAACCAGGGTAGGTTCCCTGGCTTGGTGGTAATGGTAGAGTGAGGGATATGCCGGGCCATGAGATTACAGATTGTGGTGGAATACAATTCTGCTCCTGCTAATGGCCCACAGCGCCTCATGGATGCCCAGTTTTGAGCTGCTAGATCTGTTCTGAATCTATCCCATTTATCATGGTGGTAGTGCCACACAACACGATGGAGGGTGTCCTCAGTGTGAAGATGGGACTTCGTCTCCACAATGACTGTGCGGTGGTCACTGCTACCAATGCTGTCATAGACAGATGCACCTGTGACAGGTAGATTGGTGAGGACGAGGTCAAGTAGGTTTTTCCCTCGTGTTGGTTCTCTCACCACCTGTTGCAGGCCCAGACTGGCAGTTATGTCCTTTAGGACTCGACCAGCTTGGTCAGTAGTGGTGCTACCGAGCCACTCTTGGTGATGGACATTGAAGTGCCCCACCCAGAGTACATTCTGTGCCCTTGTTGCTCTCAGTGCTTCTTCCAAGTGGTGTTCAACATGGAGGAGTACTGATTCATCAGCTGAGGGAGGGCGGTAGGTGGTAATCAGCAGGAGGTTTCCTTGCCCATGCAAGGAATCCATGAGACTTTCTGGGGTCCGGAGTCAATGTTGAGGACTCCCAGGCCCACTCCTTCCCGACTGTATACCACTGTGCCGCCACCTCTGGTGGGTCTGTCCTGCCGATGGGACAGGACATACCCAGGGATGGTGATGGAGGAGTTTGGTACATTGGCTGAAAGATATGATTCTGTGAGTATGACTATGTCAGCCTGTTGCTTGACTAGTCTGTGGGATGGTTCTCCCAATTTTGGCACAAGTACCCAGATGTTGGTGAGGACTTTGCAGGGTCGACTGGGCTGGGTGTGCCGTTGCCGTGTCCATAGCCGGTGCCGAGGTCGATGCCGGGTGGTCCGTCCGGTTTCATTCTTATTGGCCCAGAAATTAAACATCGATGGTTCCCGCGGGGGTAAGGATTCCCCGCGATATCGCACTCCGCGCCTACCTTTTTGTTTGGGGCCCACATGAACTTTAATTTCAGAGCCTCTCCCTGTTGCAACCGTGCAGTGCTTGTGTATCCCAGAGGCGCAATTAGTTTGTGCGAGCTCTGGGATCACGTGATTCAGTTAGAGCCAATGGCAGCACACCATCTTTCATTCATAGTTTTGACAGCAAGGGCTGTCAAAGCTATGAATACTACAAGCCCCCAAAAGAAGAGCTAAACCTCAATTAAATTTTTTAAAAAGCCATCACATTAATAAAATAACTATAGTTAAATAAATTAACCACTTTAAACAAAAAATTAAATTTTTGAAAATTTTTTAAATCTTTTTAAAAGTTATAAAAATAAACTTACCTTTCTTTAAAGTCTCTAAAAAAGATAAACCTGTTGAAAAAAAATTAAAATAACACTTAATTAACTACTTACCTTGTTAAAACGCCTGCTTTCTTTATGTGTAAAATCTTCACCACTTACCTGCGCGTTCAAACCTGAAAAAAAACCTAAGTGCACTGCGTGCGCACAGCCTGTAGCGCGCACGCGGTTCACTTAGGAACCGCCCCCTTTGCAATACACGAAGTGCCGGTTTCCCGCGCATGCGCAGTGCATGCAGGAAACCGGCAATTCGGGACCTAATACGCGAGAGTACACAGTGCGTAATCTCCCGTATTAGGTCTAATTTTCGGGCCACTATGTTTCGTAGTGGTTAGTTACAACTGAGTGGCTTGCTAGACCATTTCAGAGGACAGTTAAGAGTCAACCACATTGCTGTGGATCTGGAGTCACATATAGGCCAGACCAGGTAAGGACGGCAGATTTCCTTCCCTAAAGGACATTAGTGAACCAGATGGGATTTTACAACCATCCGATACATTTCCACTATGCTACCGTTCCCTGGAAGAGTGGGGAAGGGGTGATAATGCTGCAGAAAGCATTTGGAAGGAAGTTGGCTCACCGATAGTGAAATAAGTGTTCTTTAATTGGTTCTTGGGAAATTTGAGCCAATGAGAATCATTTGGGTAACAGACACTTTGTAGGGAATTTTAACCAACGACAGCCACCACCCCCCCCCCCCCCAACCCCCCGCCCCCCCACCACACACTCCAGGACGGGTGGGAGCAAGGCAGAGGGGGTGGGGAAAGGTTAAAATTTCAAAAATATGAAACCTGAACCCAACCCGCCTTGAATGCACCCGTTTTTGGTTTTAATTGAGATGGATTAGGGGGCGGGCGACTAACTTGCCCTCCAGACACGTCAGATTTAAAATATGCTAATGATGCTGTGTGCCTCAGATTTTAACAGACATTTAGGGGGGAAAAGTGGGTTGCTTTGTGCCTCCCATTAGCGCCCCGGGGGTTGCGCCGCTAACGCCTCCTGCGAAATTCAGCGGGAGGTTAGCGGTGGCGGTAGCCGGTAGCGCCCTGTGGCGCTGCGCCTCCAGCAATGACGTCATTACCGTGCACAGCGCCCCGCTTGCGCCCCGGCTGCAAACTTCAGTCGTGCCCCCTCACCTACCGCCAGACGATACGTCCGACAGGGTCAGGGGGGCGTATTTGTGGCCGTGGTGGTGCAAATTAAAGGGCAGGTGCTGGGCGGCCTTTTTTTTTGGGCCGCCTGCCAACACCTGCCCCCTCCCGCTTCTTCATGTGGGGTGCCGGCCGCGATTGGTCAGCCCAGCTCTCCTCTTGCGTGCCGGGCTGTTTTCCCGGCACCCCGCTCCCCGGTGGTCCAGCAGGGCCCCGGTGCGCACTGCGCTAGGCCCCTCCCCTTTAATCAGGGGGGGCCGGCCTGTAATACCGCGGCGCTACGTGCCGACGCGCGTGGTGCTGTTGCACGTAGTGCCGTGATATTGAATGGTAGCGCCCCAGGAAGGAGGGGAAGCGCTTCCAGTAGCGCCCCGCCTCCTGTTTGGGGTGCTACCACTCAATTTACGGCGCAGGGATGCTAACTTTTTCGGGGTGCTAAAAGTAGCGCTCTGGCGAAGTTAGCGCCCCAAAGGAGGCGCGACCGAATTTTTCCCCCTTAGATTTAACATCTGCAGGCCGGGTTTCCCAGGGTTCGGAAACCCGGCACCTGAAGGGAGTTGAGAACAGCTGGTTCCAACAGGTAAGCACTGCTTGTGGGCCAGGAGGAGCAGGAATGGCTCCCCTCAACCCCCCCCCGGCCCCTCAAGGAAACCTGCTTCCCTCCCCGCGATCTAACCTAGACCAAGATCTCCTCTCTGGCCCGCGATCTTTCCCTTCCTCCACTCCCCGGCTGTGGCCTTCCAGCGCAGGCCATCCCACCCGACAGCCGGCTAGCCTCTCAATCTGGCTGCCGGCCAGGAAATGGAGAAATAAAATTGAAATTAATTTCTGCTGTTAAATTAGGCAGGACCTCTGCGTTACCCGCATTTCTGCGTTTCCCGGTCTCTATCACCTCCCTCCGCTCCCTCCCACTCCCTCCCCGCCTACCCGTAAATATCGGGGCCTTTGCATCTGTGAGGAACACACACTGCACTCAGGATCATCAGAGTGAAATTTTCTGACACTCTGCACCACTAATGGGGCCTTGTACACAGCTTAAGAGAAAATCACTGGCTGTGCAAACAGCGAATATCAGAAAATCGCATAGCACAGGCCTCACAACATTTGCCCTTCATAGACTGATTTTTTTTCTCCCATGTAATTGGTCATGGATAAAAATGTTAAATATGATTGAGAAAAATGTTTTCAATGCCCACTGTAGGTAGATAAATAAATAAATACATTTGTTACCCCATGTCCTAGATACCATACATGCCAACCTAAAAAAAACTAGCAAAAGCTCATGAACAGCTTTAAAAAAAGTCGACAAGGTCCCTGAAAAGCTAAAACTGACACCTCAAAACCAGTCCTGAATAAGAGATCTATGATCAGGATTACTACTTTATGGTGGCTGAGTAAGTTAAATTCCAATTTTAATATATGGTTTCCCAGTGTTTTGGGAATCATAAATAAACATCTGGTTGTACTATACATCCACATCAGTGACAAAATATGGTGCTCTTTAAACTCAGAGGGAAAGTTGTCTTGATAGCATTCTGGGAGTTGCAGTGCTTTGGATTACTTGCCCAGAGTGACAGTGGTGCACTCCGGGAATTATAAGGATGGATTTTCCTCTTCAGTCACCTGCAAAATTGGCATTCTCCAGGAGCAGTGAAGAGGAAAAATGGGCAGAGACTAGAGGTCTTCCTTCTGAGATTTCCTGAGATGTTGCCAATGGACATCAGTGGGCATGCACCTGATAGGCACAGCTCCAGAGGTTCAATTTTAGTTAGATGGCCGGAAACATTCCTAATTTCCTTTCCTCGTTTTGCTCTAGCCCTGATTGTTGGGACCAGGTGAGAGACTCCTAAAGAAACTTGGCGCAAAGGTTTGTGCTGCTATCATTAAGGGCTGATACTCCTCTTCCACCCTACACTCAAAGTGGCAATACTTTTATCCCCCATTCAAACTGGAACTATTCTTCCCCTAGTTAAAGCTGGCACTCTTTGTTCCCTGTAAGTTCAAATTATTATCCCCCATGTCCCATACCATTTCATACTGACACTCTCCCTCTCCATTCCCATTTAATGCTGGAACTTTTCTTCCTCCTCACCCTAAAGTACCTCTCCCAGTTTCTTTCATCTGTTCACCAAAGCATTTCTCCCAGTTTCTACTCCCATTCCTTTCCTATTCATTGCCATCCATTTCCGGCCCCTACAATCCCTTCCTGTTCCTTCTCCTCTCCCCTCCACTCAGAGCAGCTCCTAGCTAACTGCTATTAAATATGTAGGTGGAATTTCTGATCTTGCAACAATCCCTACTGTTGGAGACAATTTCAAGGACTGGAATGGTTCTTCCAATGTCATTCTATGATTCTATGATCGACACCTCATTTACCAGGGGAAACAACTTCATTTCTTTGCCAATGAAAAGGAGACACTATAACTGGAGAGGACACAAAACTTTCACCATCTGGCAGGCCCAGCAGTGCAGGGTGTTATATCATAGAATCAAGTAGCACTGAAGGAGGCCATTCAGCCCATTGTGCCTGTGCCTGTGCCAGTTCATTGAAAGAGCTGTCCAATTAGTCCCACTTCCCTGCTCTTTCCCCATAGCCCTGCAAAACATTTCCTTTTCAAATATATATCCAATTCCCTTTTGAAAATTATTATTGAATCTGCTTCCACCACTCTTTCAGGTCGTGCATTCCAGATCATAACAACTCACACATAAAACAATTCTCCTCATCTCCCCTCTGGAACTTTTGCCAATTATCTTCAATCTGTGTCCTCTGGTTACTGATCCTCCTGCCAGTGGAAACAGTCTCTCCTTATTTACTCTATCAAAACCCTTCATAATTTTGAACACCTCTATCAAATCTCCTCTTAATCTTATACGATAGCAAAATACTGCGGATGCTGGAAAATTGAAACAACAACAGAAAACGCTGGAAAAACTCAGCAGGCCAGGCAACATCCGTGGAGAGAGAAACAGAGTTAACGGGCCAAAAATTCGGCCCTTCCCGCGTGAGTACACAGTGTGTACTCACCCGTAAGACGTCCCGAAGTGCCGGTTTCCTGCATGCACTGCGCATGCGAGGGAAACCGGAACTTCCGGTATGGTGAAGGGGGCGGTTCCTAGGTGAACCGCGTGCGCGGTAGAGGCTGCACGCATGCAGCACACTTAGATTTTTTTTTCAGGTTTCTACGCGAGGGTAAGTATTGAAGAAACTACGCTATTAAAAAGGAGGCACAAGACCCGTTTTCAACAAGGTAAGTAGTTAATTAAGTATAATTTAATTTTTTTTTCAACAGGTTTATCTTTTTTAGATACTTTAAAGAAAGTTAAGTTTATTTTTATCACTTTTAAAAAGTATTTTAATTTTTTCAAAAATGTAAATTTTTCTTTAAAGTGGTTAATTTATTTAACTATAGTTATTTTATAAATGTGATGGTTTTAAAAAAAAATTATTTTAAGTTTAGCTGTTCCTTTGGGGCCGATTTCAATTCACAGATTTGACAGGTCTCCTGTCAAATCTATGAATGAAAGATGGTCTGCTGCCATTGGCTCTCCATGGCCCACGTGATCCCAGGGGACGCATCGCACTAACTGCGCCCCTGGAACACGCAAGCACTGCGCGCTGGCACTTGGAGCAGGCCCAGGAGCTGAAGTTCCTGTGGGCCCAAAACACAACGGCAGGCGCGGTAGGTAAGAGCGCGCGCGATCCTTACCCCCGCGGCAAGCCGGAGAGGCGAATTTCTGGGCCATTGTTTCAGGTTGAAACCCTTCGTCAGAACTGAGAAAAAAGCAGGAAATGAAACAGATAAAAAAGCAAGGGGGAGGTTGGGGGGAGGAATAAAAGAACAAAAGGGGTGGTCTATGGTAAGTAGAGACATTAAGAGATGCTCAAGGCAAGACGAGATGGTAATGGGACAGGTTAAGAAACAAAAGGTGGCTAGAAGTGTGAAGTGTGAAATGCTGGCAGAATGAGAGACAGCTGCCATAGGGGGAGAGAGAGAAAAAAAAGGGAAAAGGCACAAAATCTCCTCTTAATCTTCTTTGCTCCAAGGAGAACAATCCCAGCTTCTCCAGTCTCTCCACATAACTGAAGTCCCTTATCCCTGGTATAATTCTAGTAAATTATTACTAGGTTCATTCTAGTAAATAAATTATAGATAGAATCCATGTGGCATTCAGGACTCCACAGGTTTTCCCCAATGCCATAATCAATAGTAAGTGATTCCACTCCATAAATGCGCAGTCCGTTTCAGATGACAGAAATCTCAACCAGTATTTTAATGTCCCTTATCTGGGAAGCTGCCATAATGATTTCATTAAATTTGATGCATTATTTGATGTTCCCCAGAGAATGAATGAATGGCTGTTGGGAGTCCGGAGTTACTCTTTGTAGCCATGGCTCACAAACCCAATTAGAAAGCTTTACTTTACAATAGAGTGCAGATGCAGATTTTCATCTTCACTGCCTAGGTGGTAATCTGGCAGAATTTAATGGAATAAAAATCGAGCGTTTCTATAAAGGATGGGCGATCTACTCCTCCAGATTACCGCCCAGGTGGTGTAGATTTAAATCTACCTCAACGAGGCCCATGCCACAATGTTTCTGTTGAGCACACCATAGAGATGATGAAGCAATGTTTGGATCACTCAGGCAGGGAGCTGCTGTACAGTCCAGCCAAACTGTCCAACATTACACTCCCTGCTGCATGATGCATAAGTTGTTCATCGAAAGAGCATGCAGCAAGACAAGGAGTAGGCCTAAGAGGAACAGGAATGATATGGGCGGCAGACTTCTGAATGAGTTGTAGTTTCTGTACGGTGGAGCTTGGAAAGCCGGTGAGGAGGGCTTGGAAAAGTTAAGACTGGAGGTGACAATTTATGAACAAGATTAGTGGGATGAAATAGAGACAGTGATGGATAATATTTCAGAGTGAAAGTAGGCAGTCTTTGTGATGGAGTGGATGTGAGGGTGGACACTGAGATTGTGAGTGGATTAAGGTTGAAAGAACATTCTGGAAGGAGGATGGGATCAAGGACTAAGGAGCCAATTTCCTGGTGAGGCCAGAACAGAAAGACTTCAATCTTACCAATACTGAACTGCAAAAAGTTGTGTCAGGCAGGCATTTGGGCAGCACAAAGACAATCATGAGGTCAAGGGTGGTGGTGGAGAGGTCAAGCATGTTCTGTTGTACTGACCAATTCTATTCATCATTCTCAAAATTCAAAGTTTACAGTAAGTCACTATTCACTGTTCTTTTCAGCTCAGAATCATGGCACATTACAATGGTGGTGGCCTTAAGGCATTGGGCTGATACTCCAGCACTAATCGCCTCCCACCTACTGCTCTAATGATTTTCACTTGAGTTGGTTCCAGCAGCTTGAAGCAAGGACAAACCGGGTCACTACGTGAACACTTTCTCAATACTTGTCACAGACATAACTCATGTTACACTCAGTTGAGCAGCAATCCTATAATATTACCAACAAGAACAATAGCACTGCACCCAGTGCAGGATATAACTCAGCAGGAGACCTTAGTATGACTGAATAGTACCTCCATGGCCAACTTTTCCTTTGTGGGCTCACATACTGCTACTGTATTATAATAATGTTGGATCCAATTTAAAATTCCATTTGGCAGCTACTGATCTGAAAATTATTCCATTCTGGATTCCACTTGAGCCCTGCTTAAGCAATGTACTTTCTTTTTTAGTGAAACGGCATATTTATGCCCATGACAAAGCTGCACAAAATAGCAAACTGCCAATCAGTTCCTTTCATTATCAACCTGCCTTTTTATGCTGTGTTATGAGCACTGCATTATTCTCCTGTGGATGAGACAGAGCTCAGCTTCCCAGCCACTCCTCTCGTGACTTTTATTTGTGGTAAGGTCCGCTTCCAACTTGAGCTCTTTTATTTCATAATGAAGCAGTGGTTGAAAATGCATGGCCCTTCTGGCACACACCTACCGTAACTCCAGCACAAATAGAGCAGGAGAGCTGCAAGTAAAGTCCAGATTTGCGAGGTCCTTATCTTGCCCAGGAGCAAGGCCACGGATGCAGGAGGGGATGGGGACTTCCAACATCAGGAATTCACAAGCTCCTGGCCGCTCATAGGCCTTGTGGAGCATTTGTGGCATACTGGGCCACTAAGCAGTAGATGTGGGTCCACCCACCCCCAAAAGAGGAGGGCCCATTTTATGGTACAGCAATTTTTAGGCAGTCCTTACAAAGGGGTGCACAGGGGCAGCTCCAATCTTTCTGGAGGTAGATCCACGCCCCCACCCCCCGCCCCTGCCACCCCGCCCCGGACTACCAGTCTTTGGCTGGATTTTCCAGCCTCCCCAGCGTAGCGGATACCTAAGATGCGTTCCGAGTGATGTAGGTGCCCGCCTTTGGAACAGTAATGGGGGAACCTCTACTGACCTTGAAAGGTCTGCCAAGGCCAGCAGTGCCAGAATCACTGTCCTGTGGATTTTTGACCCAATAGGGATAATTTTGACTTTGTGTAATAGTGTAAAATGGCTGATAGTGAATCGGCAGCCCGTTTTACACTATTGCAGAAAGTCAAAATCATCCCCAATCTCTCTAACTGATAAACTTTGCAAATTTTATTGGTGAAAAACTCTTTCATTTGTAAGCAACAAAACATAATTCATGAAACATTAACACAAAAATACATTTACATAACAGAATAATGAATGAAGGTAAGCATGCAGGTGCAGCAGGCGGTTAAGAAGGCAAATGGTGTGTTGGCCTTCATAGCGAGAGGATTCGAGTACAGGAGCAAGGATGTCTTGCTGCAGTTGTACAAGGCCTTGGTGAGACCACACCTTGAGTATTGTGTGCAGTTTTGGTCGCCTTATCTGAGGAAGGATGTTCTTGCCATGGAGGGAGTGCAGCGAAGATTTACCAGACTGATACCTGGGATGGCAGGAATGACGTATGAAGAGAGATTGGGTCGATTAGGCTTATATTTGCTAGAGTTTAGAAGAATGAGAGGGGATCTCATTGAAACTTATAAAATTCTAACAGGACTAGACAGACTAGATGCAGGAAGGATGTTCCCGATGGCGGGGGAGTCCAGAACCAGAGGTCACAGTCTAAGGATAAGGGGTAAGCCATTTAGAACTGAGATGAGGAGGAATTTCTTCACCCAGAGAGTGGTGAACCTGTGGAATTCTCTACCACAGAAGGCAGTTGAGGCCAATTCATTAAATATATTCAAGAAGGAGATAGATATATTTCTTAAGGCTAAAGGGATCAAGGGATATGGGGAGAAAGCAGGGACAGGGTACTGAATTTGGATGATCAGCCATGATCTCATTAAATGGCGGAGCAGGCTCGAGGGGCCGAATGGCCTACTCCTGCTCCTATCTTCTACGCTTCTATGCTTCTATGACAGGGTATCAGCCAATGTGTGAGTAGTTACTTCATTCCTCCCCAGCAGACATTAAAATGTAAAAACTGAGATGAGCTATGAAGAGCCCACCTGTTACCTGTGAGGCTTTTACTTGGTCGTGCTGCACTTTTTCCATGGACATTTAATCTACATGTTGTTTTCTCTGTAAAGTTGTGTAGGGATGAAATTTGTTAGCTCAGAGCTGTGGGTTGAACATTCACCCATAATATATATTTACATATGTGAAACGCACTCTGCCCGGGTGAAAATATTTTTTATTTATTTTCATTCTGAAAATTATAGAAATCTTTTGCGAAGTACTGTATAGTTTTATTACTTGGTACTTTTGGAAGGGCTCAACAATCTTGGGGCAGGAAAATCAAGATGAGTCGTGGGTGGTAGTGGGTGGGTTGAACTTCTGGAGAAGGGTGTTCCCCCATTCGACCACTGTAACTTTGGTGGAAGAGCAGCAGAAACCCTGGTAAAATGGCGTAAACACTGATTACACCGTGTTTCTGGGGATTCCACGGCTCTTCCACCAAAGTTATAGTGGACAAGTGGGCGAACCCCCATGGGAATTCAATTCCATGGTCTTATGGCCTCCTGAAGTGTTGCTCAAAATGGCTGGCTGCATGGATATAACTAGAACATGTGTAGCAGTGTGCCCTTTTGGCCACACGCCCGTCAGTGAGTGGCAGAATTTGTGGATTTGTGGAGTTTCTATGTGATCCATTGGCCTTTCTTTCTCAATGATACTGCAGTACCTAGAGAATACATAGTTATGTTACTGTCATAGTTTAGATCTTCCATTCTCACCACAAGTTTTCCTTTACTTCCACTATTAACACAATGTTTTGCAGAGATCTCACACTCATATTATTCATAAAGCACTTTGTTGCCTACTGGACAAACAACAGGCCATTTTCCGGTTGGCAATCAGTAACTAGTGGGGTGCCACAGGGATGAGTGCTGGGGCTTCAACTATTTACAATCTATATTAATGACTTGGATGAAGGGACCGAGTGTACTGTAGCCAAATTTGCTGATGATACAAAGGTAGGTGGGAAAGCAAGTTGTGAGGAGGACACAAAGAGATATAGATAGGTTAAGTGAGTGGGCAAAAATTTGGCAGATGGAGTATAATGTGGGAAAATGTGAGGTTATCCACTTTGGAAGGAAGAATGAAAAAGCAAATTATTATTTAAATGGAGAGAGACTACAAAATGCTGAGGTACAGAGGGATCTGGGGGTCCTCGTACATGAAACACAAAAAGTTACCATGCAGGTACAGCAAGTAATTAGGAAGGCTAATGGAATGTTGGCCTTTATTGCAAGGGGTATGGAGTACAAAAGTAGGGAAGTTTTGATGCAACTTTACAGGGCGCTGGTGAGACCGCACCTGAGTACTGCGTACAGTTTTGGTCTCCATATTTAAGGAAGGATATACTTGCATTGGAGGCAGTACAGAGAAGGTTCACTAGGTTGATTCTGGGATGAAGGGGTTGACGTATGACGAAAGGTTGAGCAGGTTGGGCCTATACTCATTGGAGTTTAGAAGAATGAGAGGTGATCTTATTGAAACATATAAGATTCTGAGGGGGCTTGACAGGGTAGA
Source organism: Squalus acanthias (assembly GCA_030390025.1). Classification (NCBI taxonomy): domain Eukaryota; kingdom Metazoa; phylum Chordata; class Chondrichthyes; order Squaliformes; family Squalidae; genus Squalus; species Squalus acanthias. The sequence goes on along the minus strand of CM059433.1, from coordinate 74,453,869 downwards.
TGCAGGGAGGATGTTTCCCCTCGTGGGGGAATCTAGAACTAGGGGGCATAATTTCAGAATAAGGGATCGCCCATTTAAGACAGAGATGAGGAGGAATTTCTTCTCTCAGAGGGCTGTGAATCTTTGGAATTCTCTACCCCAGAGAGCTGTGGAGGCGGAGTCATTGAATATATTCAAGGCGGAGATTGACAGACATTTGAACTACAAGGGAGTCAAGGAGTATGGGGAGAGAGCGGGAAAGTGGTGTTGAGGCCAAGATTGGATTAGCCATGATCTTATTGAATGGCGGAGCAGGCACGAGGGGCCGATTGGCCTACTCCTGCTCCTGTTTCTTATGTTCTTATATTCTTATTATTGCCAAACCACCACACATTACTTTCCAGAGATAGGCTTTAATAGTTATCCTGAAATTAACAGTATTTATCGAAATGCCTAAGCAACTGCTTTTTAATCTTAAATAAAAACAGAAAATGCTGGAAATACACAACAGGTCAGGCAGCATCCGTGAAGAGAGAAACAGTGTTAATGTTTCAGGTCGATGACCCTTCATCAGAACTGGAAAAATTTGGAGATGGAACAGGTTTTTCAGCAAGAGTAGGGGCAGGGAGGGGAGGAAAGAACAAAAGGGAAGGTCCTGATATCCCACCTAACTAGCCTAGCTTTAATTTTAAGATTATACCCCACACTTTCGATTCCCCCATCAGAAGAAATAGTTTATCTGTAACTACCCTATCAAATCCTTTCAATATTTTAAACACCTCGATCAGATTATCCCTCAAATCTTCCATAGTCAAGGGACTCCTCGCGTTAAAAGTAAGAATTTACTGTCAAAAACACGGTTGTGAATACAACAGTGATAAAACAGTTACATTCGTATCAAGCGCAATGATACATGGATTTACATATTGCTTTTTAATCTTGATGACATTGTAAGTTTTCCAGAGATTGTAACTCATGACAAAAATTTATTTGTACAGTTTAGTAAATAATGTCCAACAGAAAAAATAACAATTTGTTTAGATATTCATAACTGCTGTCTTTCTGTCATAACCTTCCATAGTGGGTGAGAATTCAATTTGCAACTGCTTTTGACCTTAGAAGTCCAAAATGCCAATATTTTTGAAGCAGAATCTGAAGATCTTACCCGGACCACCTAGAATGCATCTTTATCTTATATTGCCAGGGAACAACAATGCCTGCTGATCTGTGTTCTTCTGAGAATTAGTTGCACACACTCAATCAACACATCGGGGCAGATCAACTGCCAACATTGCTAGAGGCAATGGACAAATACTCCAGACATTAGTCTAACAGGAGTCAAATGCTTCTCTCATTTGACCACCATAGAAATTTGCTGCACAAGGGCTGCACTATGACACCCCCAACTAGCTGACCCCCTGCTTCCCAGACCAGGTAAATATCAAAAACAGTTCAATAAAAACCTCCAGCTGCTTCTCCATCACATCCAATGATGAGAACATAATGGTAGGACAGTGAAAACTGTGATGCAGCATTTTGTTATAGGACACTGTCAATAACCTGACATGGTTAAGATGCTGCCGACCTTGCCATCTCCTACGCAACAGCCAAGTGAGTGCTGACTAGTTCCCTGGCCTTCTCCTTGTATGGGGTTATAGGTAGGGACACCCTTTCCGGTGGCCTACCTTTGACAGACATTGTGTGCCAATTTGTCTTTCAAGCAGATAAAGTAAATCAGGGTGAGGCTAGCAGTTGAGGAGTGTGTGCCAAATGGTATGGGAGAGCTGAAGTAAGAGATGTGGAATAACAACAGAAAACGCTGGAAAAACTCAGCAGGCCAGGCAACATCCGTGGAGAGAGAAACAGAGTTAACGTTTCAGGTCGAAACCCTTCGTCGGAACTGAGAGAAGAGCAGGAAATTAAACAGATAAAAATGCAAGGGGGAGGCTGGGGGGAGGAATAAAAGAACAAAAGGGGTGGTCTATGGTAAGTAGAGACATTAAGAGATGCTCAAGGCAAGACGAGATGGTAATGAGACAGGTTAAGAAACAAAAGGTGAGGTGTGAAATGCTGGCAGAATGAGAGACAGCTGCCGTAGGGGGAGAGAGAGAAAAAAGGAAAAAGGCACGGACCAAAAGGGTGGATAAAATGTATATATATGTGGTAGGGGCCAGGGTTATGATCTGAAATTGTTGAACTCGATATTGAGTCTGGAAGGCTGTAAAGTGCCTAAACGAAAGATGAGGTGCTGTTCCTCGAGCTTACGCTGAGCTTCCGTGGAACAATGCACGAGGCCGAGGACGGTGAGGTCTGAGTGGGCGTGGAGGGGTGAATTAAAATGACAAGCGACCGGAAGCTCGGGGTCACCCTTACGGACTGAACGGAGGTGTTCCGCAAAGCGGTCACCCAATCTGCGTTTGGTCTCCCCAATGTAGAGGAGACCACATCGTGAGCAGCGAATACAGTATACTAGATTGCAAGAAGTACAAGTAAATCGCTGTTTCACCTGGAAGGGGTGTTTGGGGCCCTGGAGAGTGGGAAGGGGGGATGTATAAGGGCAGGTGTTGCATCTCCTGTGCTTGCACGGGAAGGTGCCGGGTGAAGGGGAAGGGGTGCTGGGGGTGATAGAGGAGTGGACTAGGGTGTCTCGGATGGAGTTCTGCTCTTCTCTTCGACGGGATTTCCGTTTGGCTCTTCAACCTTGTTCATCTTCATTGCTTTCAGTTTCCCTTCTCGTGTTTGATCAGGTATCTGCCAAGACTTGGTTTCACAGCCACATCATTTTCCTCAGCAACTGTCTCCGGTTCCGACTTATCCCACGTGGATTCCAACTAAACTTCCACCCTTCGTGTTTCGGATCAACCCAGGATTACAAATATCTCCAAGATATTCATCGTTCCTCGAACTACTGCTCTCGCCGCATCTTGAGATCCACGCTCAACGCCATGCGGCGCCACATGAACACTCTCGACATCTCTCTTCAGCAGCACCGACGCACTCTATCTCAAAGCTGTCCGGGTCCACAGTTCCATTTCATCCTTAGACTCATCTGACGCTTCAACAAAAAACTTTTCTTCTTCCTTTCCGATGTCAAGGATCGCAAGCTTCAACAACTCTTGGACACTAAAGCCCCTCCGGAACCTTCTTCCCCTTCACTTTCCTCTGACCCCCCTTCTCCCAATCTCACCCCCTGCCGCGTTTTCACTATCCCCTCTGACCTTCCCCTCTCTGACTCCGAACGATCAGTCCTCAGCAAAGGCCTGAGCTTCATCCCCTTACACCCCCACCTCAATGAATTTCGAGCTCGGCATGATGCTGAGCTCTTTTTCCGCCGCCTCCGTCTCCGTGCCCACTTCTCTGGCCAGGAGTCTTCCCCCCGCACGGCTGACCCTTTCTCCCGCTTTCAGAATTCCCGTTCCACCTGGACCCCTCCCTCTGGCCTCTTACCCTCTCTAGATCTTTTCATTGCTAACTGCCGCCGTGACATCGGCCATCTCAATTTCTCTGCTCCCCTCACTCACTCCAACCTACCTCCCTCTGAACTTGCAGCACTCCATTCTCTCCGATCCAACCCCGACATTGTCATTAAACCTGCTGACAAGGGTGGTGCTGTTGTTGTTTGGCGAACTGACCTCTACCTAGCGGAAGTTGAACGCCAACTCTCCGACACCTCCTCCTACCTCCACCTGGACCATGACCCCACTACCGAACATCAAGCCACCGTGTCCAAGACTGTCACTGACCTCATCTCCTCTGGAGATCTTCCCCCCACGGCCGCCAACCTCATAGTTCCCCAACCCCGCACAGCCCGCTTCTACCTCCTTCCCAAGATCCACAAACAGGACTGCCCTGGTAGACCCATCGTTTCAGCCTGCTCTTGCCCCACGGAACTTATCTCTTCCTATCTCAACTCTATTTTTTCTCCCCTTGTCCAGTCCCTTCCCACCTACATCCGCAATTCCTCTGACGCCCTCCGCCACTTTAACAGTTTCCAGTTTCCTGGCCCCAACCGCCTCCTTTTCACCATGGACGTACAATCCCTCTACACCTCCATCCCCCACCAGGATGGCCTGAGGGCGCTCCGCTTCTTCCTTGAACAGAGGCCCAACCAGTCCCCATCCACCGCCACCCTCCTCCGCCTGGCTGAACTTGTTCTCACATTGAACAACTTCTCCTTTGACTCCACTCATTTCCTCCAAATCAAAGGTGTTGCTATGGGTACCCGCATGGGTCCTAGCTATGCCTGCCTTTTTGTGGGATATGTGGAACACTCTTTGTTCCAGTCCTACTCGGGTCCCCTCCCTCACCTCTTTTTCCGGTACATTGACGACTGTATCGGTGCCGTTCCCTGCTCTCGCCCCGAACTAGACAATTTCATTCACTTTGCCTCCAATTTCCCCCTTCCCTCACCTCCACATGGTCCATCTCCGACTCTTCCCTCCCCTTCCTCGACTTCTTCGTCTCCATCTCTGGGGATAGGTTATTGACCAACATTCACTACAAGCCCACTGACTCCCACAGCTACCTGGACTACACTTCCTCCCACCCTACCTCCTGTAAGGACTCTATTCCCTTCTCCCAGTTTCTCCGTCTCCGCCGCATCTGCTCCGACGATGCCACCTTCCATACCAGTGCTTCCGACATGTCTTCCTTTTTCCTCAACCGAGGATTCCCCTCTACCGTGGTCGACACGGCCCTCGACCGTGTCTGTTCCATCTCCCGCACTTCTGCCCTCACCCCGGCCCCTCCCTCCTGGAACCACAATAGAGTTCCCCTTGTCCTCACCGTTCACCCCACCAGCCTCCACATTCAACGGATCATCCTTCGCCATTTCCGCCACCTCCAACGTGATCCCACCACCAAACGTATCTTCCCCTCACCTCCCCTTTCAGCATTCCGTAGGGACCGCTCCCTCCGAGACACCCTAGTCCACTCCTCTATCACCCCCAGCACCCCTTCCCCTTCACCCGGCACCTTCCAGTGCAAGCACAGGAGATGCAACACCTGCCCTTATACATCCCCCCTTCCCACTCTCCAGGGCCCCAAACACCCCTTCCAGGTGAAACAGCGATTTACTTGTACTTCTTGCAATCTAGTATACTGTATTCGCTGCTCACGATGTGGTCTCCTCTACATTGGGGAGACCAAACGCAGATTGGGTGACCGCTTTGCGGAACACCTCCGTTCAGTCCGTAAGGGTGACCCCGAGCTTCCGGTCGCTTGTCATTTTAATTCACCCCTCCACGCCCACTCAGACCTCACCGTCCTCGGCCTCGTGCATTGTTCCACGGAAGCTCAGCGTAAGCTCGAGGAACAGCACCTCATCTTTCGTTTAGGCACTTTACAGCCTTCCGGACTCAATATCGAGTTCAACAATTTCAGATCATAACCCTGGCCCCTACCACATATATATACATTTTATCCACCCTTTTGGTCCGTGCCTTTTTCCTTTTTTCTCTCTCTCCCCCTACGGCAGCTGTCTCTCATTCTGCCAGCATTTCACACCTCACCTTTTGTTTCTTAACCTGTCCCATTACCATCTCGTCTTGCCTTGAGCATCTCTTAATGTCTCTACTTACCATAGACCACCCCTTTTGTTCTTTTATTCCTCCCCCCAGCCTCCCCCTTGCATTTTTATCTGTTTAATTTCCTGCTCTTCTCTCAGTTCCGACGAAGGGTTTCGACCTGAAACGTTAACTCTGTTTCTCTCTCCACGGATGTTGCCTTGCCTGCTGAGTTTTTCCAGCGTTTTCTGTTGTTATTTCGGATTTCCAGCATCCGCAGTATTTTGCTATCGTAAGAGATGTGGAGTTTGAGGCTGTTAAAGTGGAGGAAGGGGTTTTCGGATTATGCATGAAAATAATTGGTTAGGAGAGCTGGGTAGCCATAGTGCAGGTGTTGTATTAGAGCCGCCTTTTACCAGCGTGAACTATGAAGGGTTAGCTGTGCAAGTGTCGCTTAAAGAGGGTGAAGAGTATACTGGTGTCCAAGGTGGGCAAGGAAGAAAGGAAGAGAGCATGGTTGGTGTGTTACCTTGCCAGCCCTGGTGAGGTCATTGAGCTTTTTCCTGAACTGTTAAAATTTAAGTGGTTGCATACGGGACAAAAGATTGCAGTCTGTGTAATAGCGCAATAATGTTGCAGGCAAGTTTTTCATCTTTGCAAAGTCTGTATGGTGAGAAGTGATGGCCAAGAATGAAAGAACATAAAACCCAAAGTGGAAGCATGAAATGGAGCTTGTGCTGCCCCATGTCTCCCAGTTGATGGCTCGTCTGAAAGAGTTTGGTCAATGTCGGGGCAAAGTGGGCTGATGCATTGTCATGTTGCAGGATGGGTAGTGGATTGAGAGAATATCCTTTATTTGAAAGTAGGGGAGAAGGAGGTCAAGCTGTGGTGTCAACGGTAGATTATATTCCATAGAAGAGAAGAATTGAGTGATGAATTCTTGCAGTAAATAATGCCTGAGTCTCCTTTGCTCCATCCTGTGCTGCTCCTTTTCCTCCTCCATGATAACAGCAGACAAGGATAAGCCCATAGCGAATGCCAAATCTGCTCCTGTGGGTAGGGGGTGGGAACTGGGAAGTGGAATTGCAGCAATGCCTTTGGGTTGGCAATAATGTTATGCACCTAGGTGAAGTACACGCTTGGTCCTAGGTCCTCAATGTAATGTTTGTGTGTTACTGGTATTCCTGGCTCTACCTATCTTTTGAATGCTGATCTAACATAGCTCCTCTCCCTAAGCCATACTCCCAGAGGGTTATTGTGTTACATGTATTTGAAGATGTAAATCTAATGGTTTCCATATTTTCATATTTTTCTGACCAATATGGATCCTAGGGATTCCAGTGCTCAGACTATGCGAAGGAAGTGCGATAATTATATTTAGGACAGGCCTGCACTCTTTACAATCTACTGTGCTGTTTCTCTCTGTCAACCAGGGACAAAGCAAATCCATGTAAAAGACCTTGGGGCTGATTTGGCACTAACAGGGTGGTAATTGCCTCAAAATGCATTCAGTAGACTTATTGGCACGTTAACACTGCCGCTCCGGCCACTGCCAGTTTACAGGGGTTTACCGCTGGGCAGCCCAAGCAGCCGCCGATCACCTTTAATATGCAAATTGGGGACCAATGACATGCACCGTACACATTCCAACCAGTCCCGCCAAAGTGACCTCAAAAAGATAAGTTTGTAAATATTATTATGGGACCAGGAGGAGCAGGAGTGCTCCTCTGGGCACCACAAAAATAATTTGAGCTGTTGTCGCCCTGGGCTCCCCCATCTTCTTGCTGCCCCGGGCTCCCCCATCTTCTTGCTGCCCCAGGCTCCCCCATCTTCTTGCTGCCCCGGGCTCCCCCATCTTCTTGCTGCCCTGGGCTCCCCCATCTTCTTGCTGCCCCGGGCTCCCCCATCTTCTTGCTGCCCCGGGCTCCCCCATCTTCTTGCTGCCCCGGGCTCCCCCATCTTCTTGCTGCCCCGGGCTCTCCCATCTTCTTGCTGCCCCGGGCTCCCCCATCTTCCGCGATTGCGAGCCCCCCCCCCAGGCCATACCTTGTTGCCATACAGATGGTCGCCTAATGTTGCACTGGCCCAAAACTTACGAGCTGCCCACAGCTCATTGGTTCTACTTAAATAAGTCCAGGGACTCAAAATGACTTTGCTTCTTCACTGCCAGTGCGGGCGGTTGGCCGCCCAAAAGTTAAAACCTGCCCCCAAATGTCATACACTTTATTAACTAGGAACAGACTCCTTCTAGTAAGAGTAATGCGCTTGATCACTGATGAAGAAAACTGTATTCAATGCTGTAATCCTTTTCCCCTGGTGCCAAAATGCAAATATATTTGACCCAAGGTACTGAACCAAATGCTTAATATGTGCCAGCACCTGGAACAAAAACATTTTCAGCCTCTCAGTGTAACACTAAGGAGGTCTTATTGTAGTTACATACAGACTGTTTAAAAGCAGGGCAGGGTGACCTCTTCAGCCTCTTAAGTCCCAGTGAAGAATTGAGAGCTGCTGTTATGGGAACACAGATTGTTTAGAAATAAGAAATGTTTCTTGGCTCTGGTAGGACAAAAATGCAGCTCACTAATTGGCTATTTTTTATGACTGAATGCTGAAGTCACACTAAGGGCAACAACTGGTGTTCATTTTGTCAGTGACTAGATACCGGTCCATTTGGCTGATATCTCTGGAGTGTGCCTTCTTCATGCACAATGTGAATCATCTCAGGGGCTCTACTATGGCACATTGCAAAGCTGGATATATTTTTGGATAAAAAGGGACACTTCTAAGAAATTTCTGTTCCAAGTACTTATCTACAGAGTTACCTTTGCTTTAGTGTCAAAGTGATATTTGAACAGTGGTTTTCTACATCAGTTTAAGAGTTAAATGGAAACACTTCAAACTGTTACTCACATATATTGTGTAATTTGACAGCACAAATCTTATCACAACACTAGAATAGTGAAATGACAGCCATAAAAAAAGATATAAAATAGTGCTTTGAGCTACATCTCATTACCGTTCCCTCCACGACACCCTGGTCCACTCCTCAATCACCCCAACATCCCCTCCCCTTCCCACGGCACCTTCCCGTGCAAGGGCAGGAGATGCAACTCCTGCCCTTTTACCTCCTCCCTTCCCACCATCCAGGGCCCCAACACTCCTTCCAGGTGAAACAGCGATGTACTTACACTTCTTTCAATTTAGTATACTGTATTCGCTGCTCACGATGTGGCCTCTCTACATTGGGGAGACCAAACGCAGATCAGTCCACAAGCATGATCCTGAGCTTCCGGTTGCCTGCCACTTTAATTCTCCGCTCCACTTCCACTCTGACCTTTCTGTTCTCGGCCTCCTACACTGTTCCAATCAAGTTCAACATAAGCTTGAGGAACAGCACCTCATCTTTCGATTAGGAACTTTATAGCCTTCTGGACTCAACATTGAGTTCAACATTTCAGATCATAACCTTTGCCCCCATTTTTTCGGGTGGCAACTGTTGGTGATGATTCTGCTATTCCCATTTACACCTCTTCCAGACCCACCTGCTGGCATGGGCTCGACAGGCCGAATGGCCTCCTTTTGTGCTGTAACCATTCTATGATTCTCTCTTTTGTTCCTTGACTTGTCCCATTACCATCTCCTTTTGTCTTGCACCATCATCCCTTTTATCATTTAATCTCTCCTACCTTCCACCCTATCACAGACCTTCCCTTTTGTTCTTTCCTCCCCTCCCCCCTTTACCTGCCTCTGTACTTGCTTAAAACCTGTTATATCCCTAACCTTTTCCAGTTCTAACGAAAGGTCATTGACCTGAAACTCTAAGGGGGAAAAACTCAGTTGGCTAGCGCCTCCCGTTAACGCTTCCGGGGGGCGCTAACGGGGTGCTAGGAAATTAACGCCCAAGTGCGGCGATTTTAGCGCCGTTCATGAAATTGACCAGTCGTTTTGCGGCAGTGCTAAACACTACTGCCACAATCTCCTGCGCCCGCAGATCGTGATGTCAGTCAAGCGTGCAACGCCCCGGTAGCGCCCCGGACCGGATATTGAGTCACGCCCCCTGCCTTAGCGCCTGTCGCTAGGAACGACAGGTAGAGGGGAACGTTTTCAAGTCGGGGAGGGGCTGGGGGAGTGCTATTTAAAGGCGGGCGCTTCCTGCCTTTTCTTGTCGGCAAAAGTTTTGGTACACGCAGGTTGAGAGGGAGAGAGACTTCTGGAGAGATTTAACGCTGTCCTAAGGAGTTTTGGCCCTCAGCACCACTTTTGAGGTTCCTAAGCGCCGAGCTCTTTCCCTGGGCCTATCCATTAGTGCTTCCAACACAATTGCTTTTGAGGTCTCTCCAGGCTGAGATTCAAGGCTACAATGAGCAGGGTGTGGCTGGCCAGCAAGATGGCCCCTCCCCTTTAAGAACTGGAAGGCGCCAGTCTGTCTGGTTTCCATGGTTACTGACATCGCCTGAGCTTCGGTAGCATTCTGAGGTAGCGCTTCGCTGCCCGACATTTGCTCCTTAAGAGAGGTGTGTAGCGCCTGATTTAGCGCTCCAATCACCTCCAAGGGCGATAGAGGTGAATTTTGCAGTCGGAGGTGATAATTAGCGCCGGGCGCTAAACTTTACACCCGGCCGATATTAGCGCCCCAAAATGGGCGATACCCAACTTTTCCCCCTAAGTCTCTAGAATATTTTCCCTTATCACCAGCCCATTGGCTAGAGAACTGTTAAATCAAACCAGATCAAAGGCTCATATTCATTGTTAATGACTATTGATCCTTCCTATCATCTGAATTACCCAGGAAATGCTAAATACGGCACACAATGTACACCCAGACTTCTTTTGCATAACAAAACCTACTTTTGAAGGCTCAGCCAACGGTAGAAATGATGTCTGCTGACTTGCATGCATCTGAAGTTTCGTAGTTGGGAGACAATTTCTGTTGCAATCAACTTGTAATGAATAGTCAGTATTTGGTGTATTTTGGCTGTGTCTCCCCCAGCCCCCAACTAACCACATCCTTGATGGCACTAGGAGTACAACAACAATCAATGTAATTTATATTATCATGCTGTGTAAACCAATAACAAAGAAAGTTTTGCCACACACTTTTCCATGAAGATGGCGCCCCATTAAGAAAATGAAAACAGCTCGGCAGCAGATTGTGACTATTAAATAGTTAAATATAATGGGCCGGATATTTCGATCCCTACGGGTGGGTATGCGCTGTGCACCCACCCGTAGGGACATCGGAAATGCCGGTTTCAGGCATGCACAGCGCATGCGCTGAACACCGGCATTTCCGATCTGTCAAGAATCCTCTTGACAGATCCTCCGGCTGCCCAGGAGAAGGGCCTCTGCGGGCGGATAGTTCCGCTTTTTGGAGACCCTCTGCCCGCAGAAAACCCTTACAATTCTTACGCCTGGTAAAAGCAGGTGTAAGGCCTGCTTTTACCAGGATAAGAGTAGAAAAAAAAGTAAAGAAAACTAAAAAAAATTTCACTGAATTATCATTTAAAAATACTTTAAAAAAAGGTAAGTTTATTTTTAGCCCCGTAAAATAGTTTAATTATTTTTTTCAAAAAATAATTTTTTGTTTAAAATACTTAATTTATTGTAATTTCAAGTCATTTAAAAAATGTGATTTTTAAAAAAAATTATTTAAAGTTTTACTATGTTTTTTCATTGATCTCCATTCATATATTTGACAGGCCTTCCTGTCAAATGTATGAAGGGAGATTCCCTTCTGTGATTGGCTCCCCATGGCCCATGTGATCCCAGGGACGCTGCGAACTACATGCGCCTCTGGGATACGTGGGGCCTGCGCACTTAGAGTTTGGTGAGGCCCAGGAGCGGAACTGTGCACGTCCCGGGAGCCCTCGGGTAAGGGCGCAGATTTTTCCAGATCCCACGGGAGGCCTGCGATCGGAAAATACGGGCCATTAAGAACAATAAACGGCACTGTGGCTTTGGTCATTATTTATGGCATATAAACTGTAGGAGCTTACATGCAAATACCTGTTCCAACTGTTATTAATCATAATTTAGCACAGTCTAAAGCACATGCATCCATTTGCAAATTTTTCTCCTCACCTATATAGACACACTGCAGTGAAGGAGCTTCTGAAGATTTCTTGTCCCATTATTGACTCCAATTTGACCAAGTGCAAACAAACATAAGAGCCTTACAATTTTCTTTTCTTTCAGTCCGTGAAATGCTATGTTTTACTTTTCACTATCAAAGAAATAGCAGGTGGCCAACTATCAACCATTTCTTCAGTCTATCTATAATACATTTTTATTGCAGTACTTCAAAATGATTCACTGCAGTATTCAGCTAAGAGACAGCAGCCGATGTCTCTGTCTTTGGTGAACATTGCATTTCCCTAACTGAGGCTTACAACGGGAGTTTGTCCATGAACAGCACTTATGCCCTTGTCTGCTCCCACTTGGTATCAATTAGTATTACTTACATTTCAGGAATAAAACATGCAAAACTTATGATTGATTTAATTATTTGGGCAATTATATAACGTACAGCCAAAGTATATTATTATCTAATTTGTAGCAGAGGTTCATTGTCCTGAAGGAAGCATTTAGAATCAATCCCATAATTGCCACAGTATCAGATTAAATGGGAAAACTTGTTTTCACATGGATAACTCTGACTCATTTCATGATTTGTGAAGCTGGAGAACAACATATTTTTACTATCGGACTTTGGATAAAATTAGTAAAAGCATTTGTTCATATACCAAAGTATGTCTGATGGCATGAAGAAAATGTATTTATAAACAGGAGTTGCATTTATGGAGCACGCACTAATATAAGCTAAGCAAAGGAAGTACAATTACTAGCGTACAGTGGCAAAGATCACAATATGTACCTACTTCTTCTATAATTAATTATTAAACTGCATTAATGCTTATAAATTAATGCTGGCTCCATCATAAAAATAGCTGTCTGTGTCTCCTGCTGTCTCTTACATCTTAATGTGTATCATCATCATGAACAATTTGTATTGCATTAGAAAACAATAAAACTGTCTAAAACTGATTTATTTTACAGGCGCTTCCATGCCTGGCTGTCACCTAGTGGAATATGTAAATGGTAGGTTTAACAACAAACAGCTAGGTGAATTCAGTCTTTGCTTTCAGAGAGCCCTCAAATTTAGATTTGCTGGGAGAGATTATGGGGGTGAAATTCGATTCAGCCCAAAAACGGGCATGGGGAATCTGCCCGTGCCTGTTGGAAGGAGTTCAGGCAGCACGTAAGATTCGTGCTGCCTGCTACTTTGCATGATTGCAGTGCACAGCCTAGCACTGAATGTACTGCTGACAGGATGTGCGCTCAGCAGGAGGCCGAAGTTTGTGATATTCGCATGAGGCCAGCTCTACTTAAAGCTAGCCTGCACCTTTTAAAGGCAGTCTGTACCTCTTAAAGGTGAGCTGCCTTCTAGTGATCAAAAATGTTAAAACGGCTTCAGCACAAACCAAAATGACTCAACAGTCCAAGGAAAGGGCACCCAGGGTCTCGGATGGAGCACTCGAGGCCTTTGTGCAGGGGGTCAACAAGAAGAGGGAGAGGAGAGTGAAGAAGAAGAAGAAGAAACACTGTCACTCAATTTCACACTTCCAGCCAGCCAGCCCAGACTGCTGCCGCCCATGCTGAGATGGTGCAGTCTGAAGCCAGGCCTGCTTGGCGCAGAGCTCCTCGAGGTTGTCCTGCAAGGCCATCTGCAGTCTCCCCACTGAAAGTCAGCAGCCTTCCACCAGCCATGCTGCAAGCACTGGGGAACACTGCATTGGAGCACTAGATTAGGCAAAGGCACACGGATGACACTCACTGAGGGAATGCACAAGGGTGATAAGTTGATTTTTTGATGTAATATTGGATGTGTATATGGAGAAAGTTGGATTGGAAAGTTTGCTTTGTGGTAGCTTTTATTTCAGCATTGTGGCCAAGAGGACGCTGTGATGGTCAGTAGCAGAGGGAAGGTAAGGTGTGGGACTAATGTTGAAAGTGGAATTTGGGTTGTGTTCACTGGAACCATAGACGGATGATTTGATCTTGGATATCCCGGCCAGAAAGGGGCTTTCTGGGTTGCCTCCTTCCTTCCGCTTCTTCCTCCTCCTCTTCTTCCTCCTCTTCTGCTTCTTCCTCTTCTGCTTCTTCCTCTTCCTCCAATTCCTCCCTCTGTGAGCAGCTTGTCCCCTTTGCTGCCTCTGCTCCATCTCCATGTCATGCTGCAACTCGAGCCCCCAAGGCCTGGGAGCAAGTGGTGTTCTCAGAGGCCTTCCATTAAGAGCCAAAGCCTAGCAAACGTCCAGCAGCACTCCTGCACACTTTAACAACAAGCCACTACCCAAATAAACTGTACAGGAACCAGTACAAAAGCAAAAAACAATTTACCTCAAAGTTGCATGTGTCCCTGTAAGTAGTGCTGGTGGGGGGTCCATCGTGGAACTGAACGCACGTTCAGCTGTGTGTGCTTTGGAGAGGGCGTAAAGTTGAGTAGCAACGTCCAAAAAAGCAGGTCGTGCGTCAAATCAGTGTTGCACGCTGACTGACGTAACGATCTGAATGATTAGCCTTTTTCTAGCGAATGCAGGCAATGGCCGCGCTGCCGACCTACCCAAAATAGCGGCTGCCGTGGGACGCGCCGGAAGCGGGCGGAAGCTGGCCTTAACAGCTGGTGCTCAGCTGCTGAATTTCACGGCCTATATCTTTTGGATGGCTGACCGGCGGAACACTCCGGCTGCCTGCCCATGCCGGAAGCAGAGGCCGGAGCCAATGTGAGGTCCGGGCCTTATTTAAATAGAACAGGGTCAGCTGTAGGCGGCAAACGGTCGTCCAGCTGCAGTTCACCAGATTCGGGGTGCTGCAATATTGGGAGGCCCAAAAGCAGTGAGGTAAGTCCTGGGGGCGGGTCACGGTCTCGGGGCCTGAGGTAGCAGCAGCCCAGATTGTTTTTGCTCCTGCTCCTCCTGGCCCTGCAAAGATAATTTAAAAGTGACCTTTCTGGAACCTCTTCTGCTGTACTGCCGGTAAAACTGGTCAGAGAGTGCACGGCACAGGCTCCACTCAGTTCTGTCCCACTGCCTGATACAGGAGTGTGCTTTGCCGATGAGTGGTCAGGCCCCATTAAAATGGTGGTAGTCGGAATGTCAGCGTTAACCAAGTGGTAAACCTACCGACACCATTTTCAGGCTGTGTCGCCTTGTTAGTGCCGATTTGGCCAATTGACCCCGTTGAATTTGAAGTCCAAAAGCCTGGTTCTAGTCAATGAAAATTAATGCTCAAGTTTTAAGCAATACAACAAGTGCATTTTCTCATTTTACTAATTCTTTATCTTTTACATTCAAAGGTCAATTTGAACCCTGCCCAACCGGTGGGAACAGTGCCGGTGGGGTTTAAAATCAGCTTTGGGATTTTCCCCCACCCGCCCTGAACCATCTACGGTGGTCGCCATTTTAACAGGTGACTTTTCAGCTTCAGGAAAGGTGCCCACCCCACACAACTGAAGGCCTAATTTAAATGATGAAGTTGCACACTGATGACATCATTCGGACTGGCGCGCATTTTAATTGCAGGCCGACTAAAAGCTGCACAGTCCTGGGCCCACCAGTGAAAGCTGCACAGCAGGCAGCATCACAGCCGAAAGAGGCCCAGATAAGTTTTTAAAAACTTATTTTTTAAAGGTTCCTCGTGGGCCAGGCGGAGCAGGTGTGCTCCTTTCTAGTGGTGGAAGTCCTGCCAGGAGCTCGCAGTGCATCCGAACTGACCCCTGGCCCGCGGAAATGGGTTAGAGTTGAGTTGGCTTTGCAGGGGTCCCAACCCGCCAAAAGTCCAACCCGAGGAGGAGAATTCAGCCCTATGTGTTTCTGTCTCGCCTAACAGGAAATATTTGTATGCAGAAGCTTTAAAGCCCTGACCCCATTTTAACAGGGTGATTCAAGCTGATCTATTACATCAGCTGTGTGAGGTCACCTGGGAGACATCCCTCACATGTTATCTTTCACTTAAAGTACTTAATCTTATTACAGGAGAAACTTGCGTGTACTGCGCCTGAAAGTTGGTGCACCAGAGGGGTGCCCCTGACATCAGACAGTTCATCCTCTATGAGGGATCGGCCAGAAGAGCTGGTGGGAAGGCACTTTACTCAGCAGGGGAAGATGGTGACATTGGTGCGATAGTGCAGGCTGCAGCTTAGTGGGTGCAGGCCTAGACAGCCGCCATGGCACCCTGTGAAGCAGCACGCAGCCAGAAGCTTTCATACCCTTCTCTGTCTCCTTAATCCCAAAGGGATTATGCCCATCTATTCTTAGCTAATGCTCTCCTTTCCTGCAGGTCCAGCACAGGAAAGCGGGGGAGGGGGAGGAAGCTGATGATAATGAGGAGCTGGAGGAGCAGCAGGAAAGAAATGTACTCTTTGTCGACTATGTTGATGATAATAAGTATGATGATGAGGACCAGGCCACACAGGAGTCCCTAGAGAAAGAGCCTGCCTCTTGTTCCTGCACCCAAACCTCCTCAATGTTATGTCCTGCATCACTTGCTTTCTCACTCTCACGTACCAACTCAGACACTGTGGGCTGGATTTTCATTGACCCGTGGAGGCGGGTTTGGAGGCGTGTGGGGGGTTAAAATTGCGAAAACTGGTGGGCGGGCACAAGCCCGCCTCCATCCCGCCTCCACGCAATTTTCATGAAATCGTGTCTGCTCATCCCGCCTTTAAGAGACGGGATAGGCTGTTAAGGCCCTTAACAATGGTTCTATAATGCCATTTTGAAAGGCCTTTGTGATTTTAACCCTTGTTCTACGTGAAGCACGCCTGTTCTGAACCATGATTGTGAAACCTGGCAGGAGCACATTTGGCTGATCTCTCTCTCTCTCTCTCTCTCTCTGAGTGGTGGTGGTGTAAAAATATCTGGGAACAGACTTAGGGCTGCTGCTGCTCATTTTGCATCCAGGTCCTCTCACAGCAAAGGCCAGGCAGTCTTTGAAGACCTTCAATGCAGCAGCAATGATGACATCATCAGAGGCGACTTTCAGGCTGAAAACACTAATTGGTTCATGGGTTCCCACATGCTGGAACTCAATTGCCCAATTAGGTGAAAATTGCATCAATCTCCCACATCCAATTGCAGTTGGGTGGATAACACGAAAAGTGGATGACACGACCCCAACCCGTCCCAGTATCAAAATCCAGCCCTGTGATTCACAGGGGAATTAGAAAGTGAAAATGTGGCGTTGGGTGATGCACAGAGCACGAGAGCCAGAGGAGCGGGGAATAGGTGAGGATGTGCCACCTTCCAAGCGGAATCCAAGGAGAAGGCTGCCCATAGTTTTGGAGTTGTGGGACCTAGAACTCATGGCTACACACCTGAAAAGAAAGATGTTTGAGGTGCATCACACCTATGAGCAGGCTCTGAAGTCAGCCTCCAAGGATGTACGACTCTGGAACTCATTTGCTAGAACATTAGGGCTAGAAATTCGGATGGTTAGCGCCTCCCGTTAGCGCCTCCGGGGGGGTGGGGGGTGGAGGGGCTATAACGGGGCGCTAACCACTCACCGTCCGAGGGCGGCGAGAATATCGCCTCCTGCTAAATTCGGCAGGAGGTTTGCGGCGGTGGTATGCCGTTGCCCCCCGATCTCCTTCGGCCGGAGATCGTGACATCATCGCCGTGCGCACGCCCCGGTAGCGCCCTGGACCCGAACTTCGGTTTCACCCCCTGCAGTATCGGCGGGCGAAAACACCGACAGCTGCAGGAGGCGTTCATCGGGAGGCCGGGCGCTTCGGCGGCGATACTTAAATGCGAGGTGGCCAAGTTAGGAAAACAAGTACTGAAATGCTCGTTCTCTGTTTTTTTTGCTTTTTTTCCCTGGTGCTCGATCAGCCCGGCACTCTGTTGCAGTGCATCAGGCTGATCGGGCCGGATCGCAGCTGCCGTCGGGGACCAGGCAAGTTTTGCCCTTGCAGAGTCTGTAGCGATGGCCCTTCCCTTTAAGGGAGGGAAGGAGCCTTCCAACGTGGCAGCGATGCACGGCCCATTGTGCAGCGCTGCTCACCTGCCGCCCCGCCTGCTGCCTGTTGCGCTCCAGGAAGGAAAGGGAGCGCTTGATTTAGCGCTCCACTTCCTTCCTGCAGCGCAAAACCGAAACTTTTAAAAGTTGAAAGACATTAGTGCCTGGCGCTAATTTCTTCAACTTTTAAAAGTTAGTGCCCCAAACGGGGCTGTAATGAATTTCTCCCCCGATGGACTGTTTTCCTCAGCTGCTGGCGTCAATGAGCGTGAGGCAGTTTAATTGGAATCTGAGGCAGCCTCCTTTGGCTATGGATTGCTCAGTGACTTTAGCTCCACAGAAGCACAGAATGTTTTCCATGTTGGCAGTAGGAAGAAGAACAGACAGCATCCTTTGACGAGCTATTAGTCATTGGGGACCAGGACGCAACCCATTGGCCATTGGCTGATCCTGCTGGCTTCTGTCTCTCAAGGCTTTCAGGATCTGATAGCTGCCATTTGACCAGCCAGCCCACTGATCAGCAGACAAAGAGCTGCAGGACCCAGTGGAATAGCGATGGCTAGAGTGGACCTGCATGAAGCGACCATTTCTCACGAGAGTAGCACATACCAGGCCCGGCCTTCTCCTTCTCCAAGCAGGTGACACATTGGAGGTGACACCAGGCTGCCCAGGCACAAGCTATAGAGATACAGACAGCAGAGGTTCCCTCCTAGGACCAAGGTGCCACGAGAAGAGGCCCACCTCAATCCCATGAGCCTTTTGTACCACAGGAGTAGCCAATCATCTCTCGCAATACTTCCCTCAGATTGCACCTAAGAGAAGCACCACCAGGACTTACTGACCTTATACTGGCAGCAAGACTCCTATCAGGTGCTTTTTTAAAAATTCGTTCATGGGATGTGGGCGTTGCTGGCAAGGCCAGCATTTATTGCCCATCCCTAATTGCCCTTGAGAAGGTGGTGGTGAGCCGCCTTCTTGAATCGCTGCAGTCCGTGTGGTGAATGTATTCCCACAGTGCTGTTAGGTAGGGAGTTCCAGGATTTTGACCCAGCAACGATGAAGGAACGGCGATATATTTCCAAGTCAGGATGGTGTGTAACTTGGAGGGGAACTTGGAGGTGGTGGTGTTCCCATGCGCTTGCTGCCCTTGTCCTTCTAGGTGGTAGAGGTCACGGGTTTGGGAGGTGCTGCTGAAGAAGCCTTGGTGAGTTGCTGCAGTGCATCTTGTAGATGGTACACACTGCAGCCACGGTACGCCGGTGGTGGAGGGAGTGAATGTTTAAGGTGGTGGATGGGGTGCCAATCAAGCGGGCTGCTTTGTCCATGATGTTGTTGGAGCTGTACTTACCCAGGCGAGTGGAGAGTATTCCATCGCACTCCTGACTTGTGCCTTGTAGATGGTGGAAAGGCTTTGGGGAGTCAGGAGGTGAGACACTCACCACAGAGTACGCAGCCTCTGACCTGCTCTTGTCACCACAGTATTTATGTGGCTGGTCTAGTTAAGTTTCTGGTCAATGATTACCCCCAGGATGTTGATGGTGGGGAATTCGGCAATGGTCATGCCGTTGAATGTCAAGAGGTGGTGGTTAGACTCTTGTTTGTTGGAGATAGTCATTGCCTGGCACTTGTGTGGCGCGAATGTTACTTGCCATTTATCAGCCCAAGCCTGAATGTCGTCCAGGTCTTGCTGCTTGCGAGCATGGACTGCTTTATTATCTGAGGAGTTGCAAATGGAACTGAACACTATGCAATCATCAGTGAGCATCCCCACTTCTGATGTTATGATGGAGGGAAGGTCATTGATGATGTAGCTGAAGATGGTTGGGCCTAGGACACTGCTCTGAGGAACTCCTGCAGCAATGTCTTGGGGCTGAGATGATTGGCTTCCAACAACCACAACCTTCTTCCTTTGTGCTAGGTATGACTCCAGCCAATGGAACGTTTTCCCCCTGATTCCCATTGACTTCAATTTTACTAGGGCTCCTTGATGCCACACTCGGTCAAATGCTGCCTTGATATCAAGGGGAGTCACTCTCACCTCACCTCTGGAATTCAGCTCTTTTTGTCCGTGTTTGGACCAAAGCTGAAATGAGGTCTGGAGCCGAGTGGTCCTGGCGGTACCAAACTGAGCATCGGTGAGAAGGTTGTTGGTGAGTAAGTGCCATTTGATAGCACTGTCGACGATACCTTCCATCACTTTGCTGATGATTGAGAGTAGACTGATGGGGTAGTAATTGACTGGATTAGATTTGTCCTGCTTTTTGTGGACAGGACATATCTGGGCAGTTTTCCACATTGTTGGGTAGATGCCAGTGTTGTAGCTGTACTGGAACAGCTTGGCTAGAGGTGCGGCTAGTTCTGGAGCACAAGTCTTCAGCAGGACAGCTGGGATGTTGTCGGGGCCCGTAGCCTTTGCTGTATCCAGCATGCTCAGCCGTTTCTTGATATCATGTGGAGTGAATCAAATTGGCTGAAGACTTGCTTCTGTGATGGTGGGGGCCTCAGGAGGCGACCGATATGGATCATCCACTCAGCACTTCTGGCTGAAGATGTTTGCAAATGCTTCAGCCTTGTCTTTTGCACTCACGTGCTGGGCTCCACCAGCATTGAGGATGGGGATATTCATGGAGCCTCCTCATCCCGTTAGTTGTTTAATGGTCCACCACCATTCACGACTGGATGTGGCAGGACTGCAGAGCTTTGATCTGATCCGTTGATTATGGGATCGCTTAGCGCTGTCTATAGCATGCTGCTTTTTCTGTTTAGCATGCATGTAGTCCTGTGTCCCCAGGCTGGCACCTCATTTTTAGGTATGCTTGGTGCTGTTCCTGGCATGCTCTTCTATACTCTTTATTGAACCAGGGTTGGTCCCCTGACTTGATGGTAATGGTAGAGTGAGGGATATGCCGGGCCATGAGGTTACAGATTGTGGTGGAATACAATTCTGCTGCTGCTGATGGCGCATAGCGCCTCATGGATGCCCAGTTTTGAGCTGCTAGATCTGTTCTGAATTTATCCCATTTAGCACTGTGGTAGTGCCACACAGCATGATGGAGGGTGTCCTCAGTGTGAAGACGAGACTTCATCTCCACAAGCATTGTGCGGTGCTCACTGCTACCAAAGCTGTCATGGACAGATGCACCTGCGGCAGGTAGATTGGTGAGGACGAGATCAAGTAGGTTTTTCCCTCATGTTGTTTCTCTCACCACCTGCTGCAGGCCCAGCCTGGCAGTTATGTCCTTCAGGACTCGGCCATCTCGGTCCAGTAGTGGTGCTACCGAGCCACTCTTGGTGACGGACATTGAAGTCCCCCACCCAGAGTACATTCTGTGCCCTTGCTACTCTCATTGCTTCTTCCAAGTAGTGTTCAACATGGAGGAGTACTGATTCATCAGCTGAGGGAGGGCAATAGGTGGTAATCAGCAGGAAGTTTCCTTGCCCATGCTTGACCTGAAGCCATGAGACTTCATGGGGTCCGGAGTCAATGTTGAGGACTCCCAGGGACCACTCCCTCCCGACTGTATACCACTATGCCGCCATCCCTGGTGGGTCTGTCCTGCCGGTGGGACAGGGCATACCCAGGGATGGTGATGGAGTAGTCTGGGACATTGGCTGAAAGATATGGTTCTGTGAGTATGACTATGTCAGGCTGTTGCTAGCCATGCATATGGGTTGAGGTATGGACAGATCCAGAGGGCAGACAGGGTAACTCTGCCCCAAAGCGGAGAATCTCAGCAATATTGTTTAATAGGGATTTCGGAGCTGGATGTGTTGTTCAGAAAAATTACAGACGATATGACTTATTAGAGGTACATCAGTTAAAACTGTGTTAATATTATTCTTTCAAATGCTCTAAAAAAGTAAGCTGGATGCTGCAGTGAGTAACAATACCATGCTTTCTAGGGTCTGGGTTTAAATCCAGCTGAGACTGGTGGAATAAAATGGGTCTAGGCTTTTGTCTTTGTGGGCCGCAGGCATACCAGAGAGTCTCAAGGGCCCTATACAAGAGTGAACTTTGCACATACATATCAAAGGCCATGCACCGTCCGAGCCTCACCTGCATATTAAAGAATTCCTTCTTAAGTAATCATTTTTATACATAAGGCACAATTAAAAGGAGTTTCGATTTTAGCCTTCAGATCAATTGCATGAAAGATAACTGACAACAAAATAACGGAAGTGCTTCTCGTTATTTCTCACATAGCTAGCAGTGGGTCGGTTAAAATAGATTCTAGATCCAGATTATCTTGCTTGAGTATATAAAGCAGTTCAGTCCATTCTTCAATACAGCATCACTCA
Organism: Squalus acanthias; assembly: GCA_030390025.1. NCBI lineage: Eukaryota > Metazoa > Chordata > Chondrichthyes > Squaliformes > Squalidae > Squalus > Squalus acanthias. The sequence continues at coordinate 74,432,069 of CM059433.1, read as the reverse complement.
GGGCCAGATCCAAGAGAGAATCAGCTGACCTGCCACAGCACTTTGTGCTGAGTAATCATTGATTCTTTCAGTAGCAATTCAAACATATGTAAAGAATGTGGAGCCTATGCAATCTATACTCTTATCATTGTTTTGTTTTATCTCATTAGTCCAGATTAACAAGAAATCTTTGTCATGCAACCACTCTGAAAATATAGAAGATACGGGATAAGAATATGATTTACACCCCACAAGGTGGCTGATCTGATAACTCACAATCTCCTGTCAGTGTCATTAGTGAAATATAGACAACATTCCACAATTCATCACGTATTATGTTCATAACTATGTTATTAACTAAGTAATGAAATGAATTTACTTAAAGATAGATGCAAAATTTAATTTGAAATGGCAACTAAATTGATACAAAGAGGTTCCAGTGTTGTCACCATAGGGTGAACTTTCCAATGGGGTTTGCCCCGTTCCAGTGGGCAAATCAGGCTAGCTCAATTTGGAAATGGAATGAAGTTCCATTATACTGGATCTCTGGTCACTTTTACCCCCCACTCAATTTTCTGTCACCATTTAAGCATCTGCCTATTTTTGGGCATGCGGATATATATTAGGCAAAAACAAGATCATGGCGTAGCGCACACCATTTTCCCATCACTTGCCCCTGAATTGTAGGGTTTCATTTTTTCGCTAATAGAAAATGGGGGTCCAGGATTATTAGGCACTGAGTAGAATGCAAAAATCCATTTAAAGAGCTCAGCAGGGAAATTGTTACTACACTTCATTTTTTTATCTAGTTTTATGCCACTTGCTGTGGTGCTGCCTTTTCCCCCACATGACCTGACACACACACAATGTGTTTCCCATTGGGAATCACCCTGTAGTGATGTTATTTGGCTAAAATAGTAAAGGAACAACAGATACCAGGCTGGTCAGGGAGCATCTGCCAAATACCTGCATATCCGCATCTACAAACAGAGGTGCACATACCAGGTTTTGTTAGAGGGTACAGTGGGTCCTATTCCTAAATGAGGTTGGGACAGCAGATCTGTTAGTGCAAATGTCTGACTAACTGTAACATTAGATGCTTTCTGACTAACTGTAACATTAGATGCTTTCTGACTAACTGTAACATTAGATGCTTTCTTGGAGGGACCCCAACCATGTCAGGCATTACATGATGCTACATGAAAGAAGGCATGTGGGGTGATCAAGAGCTGACCATGCCCATTAGTTGCTTCTGCCAAGAAACCACCAACCATTTCTGGAGGCCCTGGTACCCATACCTGGCAATAACCAGAGGGAAGTTTTGGCACCAGGTTCAGGTCATCAGAGATCCAGATGTAGAGCTGTACCATCTCCTCCACGAATACATGCAGCTATTATTTAGCATAGAGCTGGTACAAGTGACAGTACAGGCCAGCTTTGGCCTCAAGCCTGCCTCTACCTCCTTGCAGACATGCTGCAATGTTGACCTACAGACATGGTGCCATGGAGTGACAAGGAGGGCCATCTTCCTCACAACGTCTCACACAATATCGGTGATGCACCGTGGCGCCCGCCCCACGCAGCATTCGGGAGGCCTGAACCACCTTCAGGTTTGGTTCACATTAACACTTTGTAGTAAGCCCCAAACAGGCATTCTGCCCAAGCTTGACAGTTTTCCAAGTTGGAAATTAGTTGGCTATAACACACAGCCAGCTGGTAGGTAAGGCCTGTCACTGGGGGTGGATGCCAGGGGGGATGCAAAATGGCCGGCGTACACTGGAAGATTTTTGTGTGAGCACTGTTGATCTTCCTGGTCCCACTAAAATCTTAAAAAAACATAAAACATAAAACTTACCTTTTAGGTGAGGCCTCCAGCAGTCCGTTTAAGGACTAGCGGTTAGGCCTCTAAACGCCTGGAGAAATGGGATTGGCATGCACCGTGCATGCTTTGTCATTTCTCTTTGAAAGTTGCAGCAGACGATTTGCATAGCTAAACACCCTCCTGCCCGGTTTGGGCAGGTGTGCTGGGTGCCCATTTAAAAGCCTGCTGAAAGTTGATTCAAGCGAGTAAATAGACGCCTGCGGTCCCCACCAGGCTTTCAACTGCCAGTCGTCTGTTTTTCAAGTGAGAAACGGGCAGCCAGCAGTTTAATGACTTTCCCATTAATTCTTATTACCAGGAACATAGCTACAACATACGACTGACATGATGTTACTCTCAGTGACCTACAGGTGGCAGGCTTTGCTTGTCATTGTTTTTACCCGAGAAGGATGAGTGTGTTTTGGGGCCTGGTTTGACCAATTCCATCATTTTCTTAGGTTAAATAAAGTGGTAAGATTTATGATTTTTTTTTCAAATTCAGGAACAATAAATAAAAAAATCCTTTAGCCCTCACATCATCAGGCTGTAAGATGAGACAAGTATTCTGGGGTTTTACATGATTACATTTTAGGGAATCAAGGAAACAATTTTTAAAACCTTTCCTTTAGATTAAATGGGTGAGGCAGAGTTCATGATAGGGTAAATTGAAAATAATATGTAGAAGGAGATTAAATGTGTGAGCTAGGGCCCCTGGTAGGGTACACTGTATATGGTTTGTGAAAGGAGATTATATCAGTGGGGAAGACTCAACAATAGAACAAATTTGTACATGGCGTATGGAAGGAACAGCTTTCATGGATTTAATAAATGTTTCTTGTTCCATGCCTTCGTACATAGTTATTGACTAAATATATATAAACATGATAAACCCTAGCCCGGCCAGCAGCCTAGTGTTGCTGTGTACAGTCATACTGGTGGAATTTCTGTCAGGGTTCTCCCACTCTTCCAGTATAACATCGGCGGAAACCCCGGAGAAGTGACACAAATCGCCGTTTTCTTTGGGGTCTCTGCCGTAGTTCTACCCATGATAATTCTACCCCGTTATGACTCCTGGGCACTAAAATGGGAATGGGCCAAGGCGCTTTCTAGAGACTGCACTGCATCCTATGCTGCTGCCTGAAAGCAGGGGGCTGATTTTCAATAATCGGGGGAGAAAATGCGGAATTACCGCTGGAGCTCCACCGATTCCGATTTACGGGCCAACCTCGATTTTGCCGGCCAGTGCTCCTGCCGGAAATAGGCGGGGACCGAATCAAAATATTCAAACAGTGGTCAACTGAACTTGTCAGGACCCCCAGTACTATTTTCATATCGATCAGCACTGCCACCGCAACTTCCTCGACTCGCTCACAAACCATGGGCCTTGTTTTTCCTCCCAAAATGCTATACCATACACCTCTCCGCATTAAATTGCATCTGCCACCTGTCTGCACATTCTGCTAACCTAAGTCTTCCTGAAGTATTTACAGTCCTGTCCACTGATTGCCAACTCCCTACTTTTATGTCATCAGTAAATTTTGAAACTGTAGAATAAAATCCATATGAATAGAGTTAAGAGATCAGAAGGGAAATGGTACAAATCTTGGCATTCAATATAGACCATCAAAAAAGTGGTGACCAGGGATGGAAATCTGCCGACAGTTCATAGAGATATACAAGAACAAGAAGACAGTAATAATGGGTAATGCTAAATATCCCAAGGTAGATTGGAGTAAAGGTAATGCATGTCCTCAAAGTAGGGAACATTTTTAGAATGTATCCAGGACTGTTTCTTAGATTAGTATGTTTCCAATCCAACAAGGAAAAAGAAAAAGGTGCATTTATATAGCACCTTGCACAACTTCAGGATGTCCCAAAGTGCTTCACAGCCAATTTTTGAAGTGTATTCTCGATTGTAATAGAGGAAACACAACAGCCAATATGCACACAGCAAAGTTGCACAAACAACAATGTGATAAATGACGAGATAATCTGTTTTTTCATGGTGTTGGTTAATAAATGTTGGGCAGGACACCAGGAGAATTCCCTTGCTCTTCTTTGAATAGTTTCATGGGATCTTTTACATTCACCTGAGAGGGCAAGGAGACTGGAAGGTCAAAAAGAGCATATGAGAAAAGGCTATCAGATAATGTAAAAGGAAATAGCAAGGGTCTTTATTAGTATATAAAAACTAAAACAAAAGTTAAAGAAAGGGCCAGACCATGCAGGAAAGGAGTAATTGTGGAGCATTAAGATATGGTGGAGATTTTAAGTTGATAATAGTGGAAATGAGAATGTAGGTATACTGAAGAGGATAGGAGCATAGGATATGGAACAATTGTTAGATATAACTGTAGAAAAGCTTTGAGTTCTAAAAAACTAGTAGAACTGAAGGTAAGTCACCAGGCCCTGATGCCATGCACCTTAGGCTGTTGAAAGCAGTCAGAGGGGATAGCAGAGGTACTGGCTGCAATTCTCAACCCTGCTTAAGTATGCAAAGGATGTTGTAAACTGGAGAGTAGTCAATGTAACATCTTCGCTCAAAAAGGTAGAGAAGGATAAATCTGATGCCGTGTTTTGTCATTCTTTGTCCATTTTCTCCATGAAAGGTTTTGAAAAGTTATATTCAAGGGTTGTGGTTTAGAGCAAAGTGTATTTCTACAAGTTTTTTAAAAAGGCACTGGGGGTGAAATTATTCTTGGGTGGTAGTGCAGACAATAGATAGAAAATCAGGAGCCTGTTTAACACTCTGTCCGATTCTCTTTTCCATTAAGTCAAAGGAAAAGAAAATTCGGTGAGGTGCAAACCGGCACATTTTATGTGACCACACAAGACTAACTTCGGCCCACTCCCATTAACAACAACAACAACAACTCGTATTTATATAGTGCCTTTAACATAGTAAAACGTCCCAAAGCGCTTCACAGGAGTATTAAGAACATAAGAAATAAGAGCAGGAATAGGCCACTTGGCCCCTCGAGCCTGCTCCGCCATTCAATAAGATCATGGCTGATCTTGGGCTCAAAGCCACTTCCCTGCCCGCTCCCCATATCACTCCCTTATCTTGCAAAAAATTGTCTAGCTCCACCTTAAATGTATTTAATGACCCAGCCTCCACAGCTCTCTGGGGCAGAGAATTCCACAGATTTACGACCCTCTGAGAGAAGAAATTCCTCCTCATCTCAGTTCTAAAAGGGTGACCTTTTATTCTGAAACTATGCCCCCGAGTTCTAGATTTCCCCACGAGGGGAAACATCCTCTCTGCATCTACCCTGTCAAGCCCCCTCAATAAGATCACCTCTCATTCTTCTAAATTCCAATGAGTATCGGCCTAACTTGCTCAACCTTTCTTCATAAGTCAACCCCCTCATCTCAGGAATCAACCGTGTGAATTGTCTCTGAACTGCCTCCATTATAAGACAAAAAAAACCGAGCCACATAAGGAGAAATTAGGGCAGGTGACCAAAAGCTTGGTCAAAGAGGTAGGTTTTAAGGAGCGTCTTAAAGGAGGAAAGAGAGGTAGTGAGGCGGAGAAGTTTAGGCAGGGAATTCCAGAGCTTAGGGCCTAGGCAACAGAAGGCACGGCCACCAAAGGTTGAGCGATTATAATCAGGAGTGCTCAAGAGGGCAGAATTAAAGGAGTGCAGATATTTTGGGAGGGTTGTGGGGCTGAAGGAGATTACAGAGATAGGAAGGGGCTAGGCCATGGAGGGATTTGAAAACAAGGATGAGAATTTTGAATTCGAGGCATTGTTTAACCAGGAGCCAATGTAGGTCAGCGAGCACAGGGGTGATGGGTGAACGGGACTTGGTGCGAGTTAGGACACGGGCAGCCGAGTTTTGGATCACCTCAAGTTTACCTAGGGTATAATGTGGGAGGTCAGCCAGGAGTGTGTTGGAATAGTCAAGTCTAGAGGTAACAAAGGCATGGATGAGGGTTTCATCAGCAGATGAGCTGAGGCAAGGGCAGAGACAGGGCGAAGCTACGAGGTGGAAATAGGCGGTCTTAGTTAGGCTGCGAATATGTGGTCAGAAGCTCATTTCAGGGTCAAATATGACACCAAGGTTGCGAACAGTGTGGCTCAGCCTCAGACAGATGTTAGGGAGAGGGATGGAGTCAATGGCTAGGAAACGGAGTTTGTGGCGGGGACCGAAAACAATGGCTTCGGTCTTCCCAATATTTAATTGGAGAAAATTTCTGCTCATCCACAACTGGATGTCGGACAAGCAGTCTGACAAATTTAGAGACAGTGGAGGGGTTGAGAAAAGTGGTGGTGAGGTAGAGCTGGGTGTCGTCAGCGTACATGTGGAAACTGACGCTGTGTTTTCGGATGATATCTCCAAGGTGCAACATGTAGATGAGAAATAGGAGGGGGCCAATGATAGATCCTTGGGAGACACCTGAGGTAACGATGCGGGAGCAGGAAGAGAAGCCATTGCAGGTGATTCTCTGGCTACGATTAGATAGATAAGAATGGAACCAGGCGAGTGCAGTCTCACCCAGCTGGACGATGGTGGAGAGGCATTGGAGAAAGATGGATGGTCAACCGTGTCAAAGGCTGCAGACAAGTCAAGAAGGACGAGAAGGAATAGTTTACCTTTGTCCCAGTCACAAAGGATGTCATTTGTGACTTTGATGAGAGCTGTTTCGGTACTGTGGCAAGGGCGGAAACCTGATTGGAGGGATTCAAACATGGAGTTGCGGGAAAGATGGCCACGGATTTGGGAGGTGACAACACGTTCAAGGACTTTGGCGAGGAAAGGGAGGTTGGAGATGGGGCGGTAGTTTGCCAGGATGGAGAGGTCAAGGGTTGTTTTTTTGAGGAGAGGGGTGATGACGGCAGATTTGAGGGAGAGGGGGACAGTACCTGAGGAGATAGAACCGTTAACAATATCAGCTAACATGGGAGCCAGAAAAGGAAATAACAACAGAAAACGCTGGAAAAACTCAGCAGGCCAGGCAGCATCCGTGGAGAGAGAAAGAGAGTTAACGTTTCAGGTCGATGACCTTTCATCAGAACTGGGAAGAGCCGGAAATCAAATAGATTTAAGGCCAGGGTAAAGCTGGGAAAAGGGGGAGGGGATAAAGGAACAAAGGGGGAGATGGAGAGACATTAAGAGACATTAAGAGATATGCAAGGCTAGAGGTGGTGTTAATGTGACAGATTAAGGCTGAATGAAGTGTGAAATCCACTGGCAGAATGAAGGACAGCTGCCAGCTTCTAGGAGGAAAAAAAAGGTGGGGGGGGACAAATAAAAGGGTGGATAAAATAAAATATAAATGTGATTGGAGCTGAGGTTATGATCTAAAATTGTTGAACTCGATATTGAGTCCAGAGGGCTGTAGCGTGCCTAAATGAAAGATGAGGTGCTGTTCCTCGAGCTTACGCTGAGCTTCCGTGGAACAGTGTAATAGGCCGAGGACGGTGAGGTCAGAGTGGGAGTGAAGCGGTGAATTAAAGTGACAGGCCACCGGGAGCTCGGGGTCCCCCTTACGGACTGAACGGAGTTGTTCCGCAAAGCGGTCACCCAATCTGCGTTTGGTCTCCCCAATGTAGAGGAGTCCACATCGTGAGCAGCGAATACAGTATACTAAATTGCAGGAAGTACAAGTAAATCGCTGTTTCACCTGGAAGGGGTGTTTGGGGCCCTGGACAGTGGGAAGAGGGGAGGTATAAGGGCATGTGTTGCATCTCCTGCGCGTGCACGGGAAGGTGCCGGGCGAAGGGGAAGGGGTGCTGGGGTTGGTAGAGGACTGGACTAGGGTGTCGCGGAGGGAGCGGTCCCTACGGAATGCTGAAAGGGGAGGTGAGGGGAAGATGTGTTTGGTGGTGGGATCACGCTGGAGGTGGCGGAAATGGCGGAGGATGATCCGTTGAATGTGGAGGCTGGTGAGGTGAAAGGTGAGGACAAGGGGAACCCTATCGTGGTTCCGGGAGGGAGGGGCAGGGGTGAGGGCAGATGTGCGGGAGATAGAACGGACACGGTCGAGGGCCGTGTCGACCACGGTAGAGGGGAATCCTTGGTTGAGGAAAAAGGAAGACATGTCGGAAGCACTGGTATGGAAGGTGGCATCATCAGAGCAGATGCGGCGGAGACGGAGAAACTGGGAGAATGGAATAGAGTCCTTACAGGAGGCGGGGTGGGAGGAAGTGTAGTCCAGGTAGCTGTGGGAGTCGGTGGGCTTGTAGTGAATGTTAGTCAATAACCTATCCCCAGAGATGGAGATGGAGAAGTCGAGGAAGGGAAGGGAAGAGTCGGAGATGGACCATGTGAAGGTGAGGGAAGGGTGGAAATTGGAAGCATAGTGAATGAAATGTTCTAGTTCAGGGCGAGAGCAGGAGACGGCACCGATACAGTCATCAATGTACTGGAAAAAGAGGTGAGGGAGGGGACCCGAGTAGGACTGGAACAAAGAGTGTTCCACATATCCCACGAAAAGGCAGGCATAGCTAGGACCCATGCGGGTACCCATAGCAACACCTTTAATTTGGAGGAAATGGGTAGAGTCAAAGGAGAAGTTGTTCAATGTGAGAACAAGTTCAGCCAGGCGGAGGAGGGTGGTGGTGGATGGGGACTGGTTGGGCCTCTGTTCAAGGAAGAAGCGGAGCGCCCTCAGGCCATCCTGGTGGGGAATGGAGGTGTAGAGGGATTGTACGTCCATAGTGAAGAGGAGACGGTTGGGGCCGGGAAACTGGAAACTGTTAAAATGGCGGAGGGCATCGGAAGAGTCGCGGATGTAGGTGGGAAGAGACTGGACAAGGGGAGAAAAAATAGAGTCGAGATAGGAAGAGATAAGTTCGTGGGGCAAGAACAGGCTGAAACGATGGGTCTACCGGGGCAGTCCTGTTTGTGGATCTTGGGAAGGAGGTAGAAGCGGGCTGTGCGGGGTTGGGGAACTATGAGGTTGGCGGCCGTGGGGGGAAGATCTCCAGAGGAGATGAGGTCAGTGACAGTCTTGGACACGGTGGCTTGATGTTCGGTAGTGGGGTCATGGTCCAGGTGGAGGTAGGAGGAGGTGTCAGAGAGTTGGCGTTCAACTTCCGCTAGGTAGAGGTCGGTTCGCCAAACAACAACAGCGCCACCCTTGTCAGCAGGTTTAATGACAATGTCAGGGTTGGATCGGAGAGAATGGAGTGCTGCAAGTTCAGAGGGAGGTAGGTTGGAGTGAGTGAGGGGAGCAGAGAAATTGAGCTGGCCGATGTCACGGCGGCAGTTAGCAATGAAAAGATCAAGAGAGGGTAAGAGGCCAGAGGGAGGGGTCCAGGTGGAACGAGAATTCTGAAAGCGGGAGAAAGGGTCAGCCGTGCGGGGGGAAGACTCCTGGCCAGAGAAGTGGGCACGGAGACGGAGGCGGCGGAAAAAGAGCTCAGCATCGTGCCGAGCTCGAAATTCATTGAGATGGGGGCGTAAGGGGATGAAGCTCAGGCCTTTGCTGAGGACTGATCGTTCGGAGTCAGAGAGGGGAAGGTCAGAGGGGATAGTGAAAACGCGGCAGGGGGTGAGATTGGGAGAAGGGGGGTCAGAGGAAAGTGAAGGGGAAGAAGGTTCCGGAGGGGCTTTAGTGTCCAAGAGTTGTTGAAGCTTGTGATCCTTGACCGCAGAAAGGAAGAAGAAAAGTTTTTGGTTGAAGCGTCGGATGAGTCTAAGGATGAAATGGAACTGTGGACCCGGACAGCTTTGAGATAGAGTGCGTCGGTGCTGCTGAAGAGAGATGTCGAGAGTGTTCATGTGGCGCCGCATGGCGTTGAGCGTGGATCTCAAGATGCGGCGAGAGCAGTAGTTCGAGGAATGATGAATATCTTGGAGATATTTGTAATCCTGGGTGGATCCGAAACACGAAGGGTGGAAGTTTAGTTGGAATCCGCGTGGGATAAGTCGGAACCGGAGACAGTTGCTGAGGAAAGTAATGTGGCTGTGAAACCGTGTCTTGGCAGATACCTGATCAAACACGAGAAGGGAAACTGAAATCAATGAAGATGAACAAGGTTGAAGAGCCAAACGGAAATCCCGTCGAAGAGAAGAGCAGAACTTCTTCAAGGTAGGCATTCCAAGAAGAGAGGTGGCAGTGAACCAAACACTAATACGATAGCAAAATACTGCGGATGCTGGAAATCCGAAATAACAACAGAAAACGCTGGAAAAACTCAGCAGGCCAGGCAGCATCCGTGGAGAGAGAAAGAGAGTTAACGTTTCAGGTCGATGACCTTTCATCAGAACTGGGAAGAGCCGGAAATCAAATAGATTTAAGGCCAGGGTAAAGCTGGGAAAAGGGGGAGGGGATAAAGGAACAAAGGGGGAGATGGAGAGACATTAAGAGACATTAAGAGATATGCAAGGCTAGAGGTGGTGTTAATGTGACAGATTAAGGCTGAATGAAGTGTGAAATCCACTGGCAGAATGAAGGACAGCTGCCAGCTTCTAGGAGGAAAAAAAAGGTGGGGGGGGACAAATAAAAGGGTGGATAAAATAAAATATAAATGTGATTGGAGCTGAGCCAGAAAAGGAAGTTGGGTGGTCAGCAGTTTGGTGGGAATAGGGTCGAGGGTGTAAAGTTTCCAAAATTTGCAGATCCCCAAAAATCTAAGGAAAAAGGACTTTGGAACTACCCCAGAGTGATAAAAATAAGGAATTTAAGACCAAAACCAAACTTTGGCATTTTAAAAGAACATGTCTGGACATGTAAGGAAGAGGGGGCTGCACAGCACGTGGGATCAACCTCTGTAAATAGCAGTTTTGGGTATTGCATTGTCTGGGAATTCAAGCCCCAGCAAACATTAACATTTGGACAATAGGCCCTGGGAGAAGGCAGCCCCACCCAAAACACAGGAACTATTAAAACCTATCACAGAACCCATTAAAGAGATGCATAAAGATAGAAGTGCTAGGCCCAGCAAGAAACCCAAAACATGAGGACAATGCAAACTCCAATTAAACAACAGATCGACAGGACGCAAGCCATTTGACACTCAGTAAAGTCGTTACTGTTGATGAGGTCTTACAATGACCAGGATTTGATTTGGTTTTGACAGGCCACTTCAATTCAGTATAATTGAAGGCCCATCAAGCAGTTACAACAGTTCAGTAAGAAGAGAGTTCAGGACAATTTAACACCAAGTTAAACCCATCAAAACTTTACAAGCCCGCAAAACCAAGACAATGGAATGAACAGACCTCAACTGAAACCTAAATCACTTCAATACGAAACCGTTTTAGTAAGGGGTTTTGGCGTGAAAAAGACAAAGGGGTCCGAACAGTATAATTGAGGGCCCAATCCCCCAAGAAGCTCGCTCTCGGCTCTGTTCCAGAAGCAGCACGTTCCAGCAGGACACAGACGGGTCTACCAGCCACACGACACGAGCAGGAGGAGGAGAGAAGCAGCAAGTTCCAGCAAGACACTCGACGACCAATCCACCATCGCAATCAACTTACCTGGCTGGATTTTTCACTGTTAAAACCCCTGTTTGGTGAGCATTATCCCTGATCTCCTGAAACCAAAACCTAGCTAGATAGTGGGATTTTTGGGAGGGATAAGGGTTTTTGTATATTGTCATTCTCCCTCGCCTGTACCGTGTGTTCCCCAACCTGTTTAAGTGTTAAGTGTGTTTTAAGTTTGTTACCTTTTTCTTTTAATAAAAGTCAAAATTCTTTCATCGGAACCTGTTGTCTACTGCATCTTTATTCACAACCCCTAAATAAGTCCAAGGTCTGAACCTGGGGCGTGGGAGCGATTCGAACCGCTCACTGAGTCAGGGGTAAGGCTGACCCCTACCACACCACCCCCTACAAGGGAGCAGGAAGTGGGTCTCATGGACAAGATGTGCGCGGAGAGGTCATGAGGGGAGATTTGAGAGAAACTGGAGAAAGATGTGAGTTCAGGGCTAGGGCAGGAGGGAACCTTAAAGGAAGTTTGGCCCGGTGGGCTAGGGGAAGGAAGGGAAGTGGCAGAGGCAGCTAAACGGATGGTCTCAATCTTAGAGACAAAGAAGTCTCCACACTTGTTGTCGGAGGTGAGGGTGGAGGAGAAAGGGGAGAGGGGTTTAAGAAGATGGTTAGCAGTGGAGAAGAGAAGCCAGGGTTTATCTTTGCATTCCAGAATGATTCTGGATAATGATTCTGATTAAGTCAAAAAGTATTTCATTGGCAATGAACTAGGCTTTGACTTTCTTTCCCTAAAGACGATAAATATTTTGGTTTTCATTCTCAGGATGTGGACGTCGCTGGCAAGGCCAGCATTTATTGTCCATCCCTAGTTGTCTTTGACAAGGTGGCGGTGAGCTGCCTTCTTTTTGAACGGTTGCAGTCTGTGTGGTGAAGGTACTACTACAACGCTGTTAGGTAGGGAGTTCCAGGATTTTGACCCAGTGACAATGAAGGATTGGCAATATATGTCCAAGTCAAGATGATGTGTGAATTGGTGATAACAAGATCCGATTTTTTGTAGTTTATTAAAACTGCAATTCGTAAAGAAACAAACAAGGCCTGTATACCTAAATTGCTTAGAGTTCTAGGGAAACAGCGCCATCCAAAGCAGTTCTCAGTGTAAATGGGTGTGGGTTGGGAAGACAGGAAGCTAATTACAGTGTTTTAATAAATATAATTATAGAGAAAACATTATGGTAATTTATATTCTGTGCACTGCTGACTTGTCGTTAGATAGAGACAATTATTGGATTAGATTAGATTTTATCACTTCCAGAATCCATCTACTATATAAACTTAGAAGATCACAAGAAAGCAAACAGAACAGAACAGCAGAAAGTAAACTGGGCTGTGGCAGAATATTGGACTGAATTATAGCAAAAAGCAGCAACAATTCACAAAGTGCTTGAAACCTATTTTTGCTATTCTCTCATCAGCTGTCATAAGTCCAGAAATAAATAATAAGTCATTATTTTTCCAGAATGTCACAGGTTGTACGTTACTGTATATGACACTTGATTCAACACATTTTTGAGAATCATTTAGAAATCACTCTCATTGTCCTTTATAATAAATGCACATTTTCTGCTTTTTGATTTCAGGGATAAAATACTCAGTCACTCTAGGTTTGCCAAGTTTTCTTCCCAAAGTGGAGAAGAACTGTTGTGCCACCTGCTGCCGCTCTGTGCGATGTATAGCACACTGTTCAGATTCCCAGTTCCAAACATAACAGTAGGCAATCACCTATTAACACCAAAATGATCATCTTCAGATATCATATATATGGAAAAAAACTGAAAATGCTGAAAATCAAAGCATAATACTGATGAAGAATTACATCTGAAACATGGGACAGATTTTAGTCTTTACTGTCAAGCATTGAATGGGCATTGCGCAGAAAGGAAAATCTTGGGAAGAGCTTTACACACCAGTGACCAAACCAGCTTCATTGAAATGAATGGAAGGAAAATCCAGCAGGTTATGTAAGGTGTGATTCTCCTGGCCGCAGTTTCCTTTCTGTGCTTTGCCCAGGTGATGCTTAACCCCCAGCCACAGGGATGAAAATATATTCTGTTATCTTTCTCTTCCATTTACTGATTGACCTATTGAGCATTTCCAGCAGTTTCTGTTTTTATTTTAGATTCCCAGCATTTGTGGCGTTCTCTTTACCTTTATATATCATATACACTCAGTTCAGAAATTCTCCTCATATAGAAGGGCACTTCAGCTTGTAGACAGATAGGTACAAGATGCATGCAGTCAAGTTAAATCTTAGCACAATTATGTGTTTGGAATGGCATATTATTCAATCCTTATATTTTGACTCATTTTACCAATCCCTCCTATTACCAAACTATACCCTACAGTAACTTTCACCCATGCGGTTCTGATATGTCAACTGAGATTACAGGAAAACAGTCATATCAAAACACGGCCATGTTACTCCACCAAGTAAACTATGGTAGAAGAGGAAACAGTATTGAGCTGAGTCTCTAAAATGGACAGTGTCCCTAAATAGCATCTCTCATCTACAGTAGACCATTCACATTTCACAAAGTGTCCAATGTCGCCTGTTCCTATTGGTTTACTTTAGTCACAAACCCATGTTACAAACCACACGAATTCTGTCAGTGTCCAAACATGTTAACAAGGCTGAAACTGAACAATTTTGCAAAACAAATCAAACGTAGCTGTGCCAATATTATGGAAGCAATAAATCTTACCTCAGGTGAAGGTAATGTATCAATTTAGTACCCATCGTGACCATTTTTGGGATCCCTCTTCCACCTTTTGGTAGCTCAGAATATCCGTCACTTTTACGAAACAGTATTTATTTTCCTAAGGGAGTTGAACATAACAAACTGTAATCCCTCGGGAAATCCTTTCTAAAAATACAACAATGTTTACTAATCGGACAAATACAATTTAAAGAATAGCAGTAACTGCAGAAGCTGCTACTGATCAGAGTAAGGGCTCTCTCTCTCTCTGGATAAATACATCGAGTTACATGATTTGAAGTGGCAGCCGCTGAAGCCCAGCTTAGTTTTATTTCCATCTGTCAAACACCGAGTTCAAGTTAGAGCGCAGCCTCTCTCCAATGTGATGATAAAACGCAGCGCGACCGCGAAACAGGCAACTTTTGACAAAGTGAAGGAGAAATAGCAGCAGTGATTTATCTCTGACCCGGGCGAATCCGGTAACATCCCCCGTAACCTCCAGGGAAAGAACCCGAGCACTTCCCTGACGGTGCTTCCTCCTCACACAGATACGACATTCTCCCGGGATGGCCAGCAAGAACCTACGGCAAGGATTGCCCTCTGAAAAAGTTTACGAAGCTTTTTGTTTGGAGGGATATTAGAAGAACTTTACAACAGCAAAATACTGCGGATGCTGGAAATCTGAAATAACAACAAAATGCTGGAAACACTCAGCAGGCCAGGCAGCATCGAGGAGAGAGGGAGAAACAGAGTTAACGTTATATCTTTTTGTCACCATGAAATCCCTCGTTGCATTGCAAGCAAGTTAAATAAGGTTTTGCAAACTCTTCATGAAAAACAGAGCCTCTTAAATAAAGTTTTCTGAAAAATGACGTGCATCATTAGATTAATGCTTTATTCTTCATCTCTGCGAGGATTTCAAGGTATTAGTCGGGCACCTAATGTTCAAAATAGCATTTACATTTTTTTAATCCACAAATTATCACAACAACCTAATTAAATGTATCTATTGAATTGTCTCTTGTGTCCTTAGTGCCTTCATTAAAGTTTTGACTTGAAGAAGGGTGGAAATTGCAGAGGTCCTGGCCATAAATTTCCAATCCTCCTTAGACACAGGGCTGGTGCCAGAGGACTGGAGAATTGCAAATGTTACATCCTTGTTCAAAAAAGGGTGTAAGGATAAACCCAGCAACTCCAGACCAGTCAGTTTAACCTCAGTAGTGGGGAAGCTTTTAGAAACAATAATCTGGGGCAAAATTAACAGTCACTTTGACAAGTGTGGATTAATTAAGGAAAGCCAGCATGGATTTGTCAAAGGCAAATCATATTTAACTAACTTGATTGAGTTTTTTGATGAGGTGACAGAGAGGGTTGATAAGGGCAATGCGGTTGATGTGGTCTACATGGATTTCCAAAAGGCGTTTGATAAAGTGCCACATAATAGGCTTGCCAGCAATGTCGAAGCCCGTGGAATAAAAGGGAGAGTGGCAGCATGGTGAAGTGACAAGAAACAGAGAGTAGTGATGAACGGTTGTTTTTCGGACTGGAGGAAGGTACACAGTGGTGTACCCCAAGGGTTGGTACGAGGACCACTGCTTTTCTTGATATATATTAATGACTTGGACTTGGGTGTACAGGGCATAATTTCAAAATTTGCAGATGACACAAAACTTGGAAGTATAGTGAACAGTGAGGAGGATAGTGATAGACTTCAAGAGGACATAGTCAGGCTGGTGGAATGGGCGGACACGTGGCTGATGAAATTTAACGCAGAAAAGTGCAAAGTGATACATTTTGGTAGGAAGAACGAGGGGAGGCAATATAAACTAAAGGGTACAATTCCAAAGGGGGTGCATGAACAGAGAGACCTGGGGGTATATGTGCACAAATCGTTGAAGGTGGCAGGGCAGGTTGAGAAAGCGGTTAACAAAAGCATATGGGATCCTGGGTTTCATAAATAGAGGCATAGAGTACAAAAACAAGGAAGTTATGATGAACCTTTAAATAAAACATTGGTTCGGCCTCTACTGGAGTATTGTGTCCAATTCTGGGCACCGCACTTTAGGAAGGAGGTGAAGGCCTTAGAGAGAGTACAGAAAAGATTTACAAGAATGGTTCCAGGGATGAGGGACTTCAGTGGATAGACTGGAGAAGCTGTGGTTGTTCTCCTTAGAGCAGAGAAGGTTGAGAGGAGATTTGATAGAGGTGTTCAAAATCATGAAGGGTCTAGACAGAGTAGATAGAGAGAAACTGTTCCCATTGGTGGAAGGGCCGAGATCCAGATGACACAGATTTAAGGTGATTGGCAGAAGAACCAAAGGCGACATGAGGAAAACCTTTTTTTTGCAGTGAGTAGTTAGGACCTGGAATGTACTGCTTGAAAGGGTGGTGGAGGCAGATTCAATCGTGGCTTTCAAAAGGGAATTAGATAAGTACCTGAAGGAAAAAAATTGCAGGGCTACGGGGAAAGGGCGGGGGAGTGGGACTAGTCGAAGTGCTCTTGCAGAGAGCTGGCACGGGCTTGACGGGCCGAATGGCCTCCTTCTGTGCTGTAACCATTCTATGATTCTTTCACTCAGCCTCTTCCAAAAGTCTAGGCTTGAACTTAATGACCCAGATTTTGCTGAAAGAATAACAGCGTGTGAATGATGCACACCATTATCATAGAATCATAGAAGTTTATGACACAGAAGGAGGCCATTTGGCCCATTGTATTTGTGCCGGCCGAAAAAGAGCTATCCAGCCTAATCCCACTTTCCAGCTCTTGGTCCGTAGCCCTGAAGGTTACGGCACTTCATGTGCCATCCAAGTTCTTTTTAAATGTGATGGGGGTTTCTGCCTCTACCACCCTTTCAGGCAGTGAGTTCCAGACCCCCACCACCCTCTGTATGAAAAACATTCTCCTCAACTCCCCTCTAATCCTTCTACCAATTACTTTAAATCTATGCCCCCTGGTGATTGACCTCTCTGCTATGGGAAATAGGTGCTACCTATCTAGGCCTCTCATAATTTTATACATCTCAATTAAATCTCCCCATAGCTTCCTCTGTCCCAAAGAAAACAACCCCAGCCTATCCAATCTTTCCTCACAGCTAAAATTCTCCAATCCTGGCAACATCCTTGTAAGTCTCCTAGACCAGAACTGTACACAGTTATTAATGCGTACATCGGCCAGCAACTTGTGGTGAGGAAGAGATGCCCCATGAATTGCGAATCACCACAAGTTGCTGGACAATTTGTGTTGCTCCGTCGTTAGCATCGTGAAAACAGCATCTCGCCCTTAACTTCTCCGTCAGTTTCATGAAGTTGCTACATTTGCATATTAATTCCATTCAACTCGTCACAGAAAATTACATCTAGTAATTACCCATTAGACGGTGTGATACTTGTTAATGACTGCCAATCAACCTCTCTTACCCAGAAAGTGAATAATTAAAAGTGAGGAGTCTCAATCTTTCAGGTTGTGAATTGTTGGACATTTTAAAAATGTCAAATATTAAATTTTAATTTTTTTTCTTACTTTAACTTTCTGTTGCCTTTTCTCTCTATTAATCCGATCTTTCTTTCCCTCAATTTATTTCTCTTTCTGTACCTGATTTGACATTGAATTCACTCACTCTAATTCACCCTCCTACTCAGTCCTTCCTGTTTATTTATCAATCCTTAATTCTCATTAGTTAAGGAGGTACACTGTTGCTTCCGTCATTCACAAAGGTCCCAGATGTCCTGTTACCCTTGCTGCACCGTTATCAGCCTGCACTTCCAGAAACTTTGTGAGCAAAACATTTTAAAATCTATATGTGCTCGAACAAGGCTAACTAACGGCACGCTCCAAGAAAATCTGGGCCAATATTTTTGCCCAAACCTATGATGCTCTAAGCTGATTTTGTATAGTGCACCCTGGAGCTAATTTCCATTGATACATTAGTACCATTCAATCAGCTGTGCTGATGGAATGTCTTTCTTTAGTTTTTACCAGTTTCTACACAGTTGTTTTGCAAAATTATCTGAAGAAAAACTGGAGGGCTCATTTTAAAAGCTTCATTTTAAAAGCTTCATTTTAAATTCAGGTAAAATAAAAATGTATTAGTTCCTGGGATGTGGGCGTCGCTGGCAAGGCCAGCATTTATTGACCATCCCTAATTGTCCTTGAGAAGGTGGTGGTGAGCCTCCTTCTTGAATCGCTGCAGTCCGTGTGGTGAAGGTACTCCCACAGAGCTCCCACATAGGGAGGAAGTTACAGGATTTTGACCCAGCGACGATGAAGGAACGACGATATACTTCCAAGTCAGGATGGTGTGTAACTTGGAGGGAAACTTGCAGGTGATGGTGTTCCCATGTGCCCACTGCCCGTGTCCTTCTAGGTGGTAGAGGTCGCGGGTTTGGCAGGTTCTGCTGAAGGAGCCTTGGCGAGTTGCTGCAGTGCATCTTGTAGATGGTACACACTGCAGCCAAGGTGCGTCGTTGTTGGAGGGAGTGAATGTTTAAGGTGGTGGATGGGGTGCTGATCAAGTGGGCTGCTTTGTCCTGGATGGTGTCGAGCTTCTTGAGTGTTGTTGGAGCCGCACTCATCCAGGGAAGTGAAGAGTATTCCATCATACTCCTGACTTGGGCCTTGTAGATGGTGGAAAGGCTTTGGGGAATCAGGAGGTGAGACACTCACCACAGAATACCCAGCCTCTGACCTGCTCTTGTAGCCACAGTACTTATGTGGCTGGTCCAGTTAAGTTTCTGGTCAATGGTGACCAGCAGGATGTTGATGGTGGGGGATTCGGCGATGGTAATGTTGTTGAATGTCAAGAGGTGGTGGTTAGACTCTCTCTTGTTGGAAATAGTCATTGCCTGGCACTTGTGTGGCGTGAATGTTACTTGCCACTTATCAGCCCAAGCCTGAATGTTGTCCAGGTCTTGTTGCATGCGGGCATGGACTGCTTCATTATCTGAGGAGTTGTGAATGGTACTGAACACTGTGCAGTCATCAGCGAACATCCCCATTTCTGACCTCATGTTGGAGGGAAGGTCATTGA
Source organism: Squalus acanthias (assembly GCA_030390025.1). NCBI lineage: Eukaryota > Metazoa > Chordata > Chondrichthyes > Squaliformes > Squalidae > Squalus > Squalus acanthias. Next base: position 74,413,062 of record CM059433.1, on the reverse strand, counting down.
TGAAGCAGCTGAAGATGGTTGGGCCTAGAACACTGCCTTGAGGAACTCCTGCAGCGATGTCCTGGGGCTGTGATGATTGACCTCCAACAACCACAACCATCTTCCTTTGTGCTAGATATGACTCCAGCCAGTGGAGCGTTTTCCCCCTGATTCCCATTGACTTTAATTTTACTAGGGCTCCTTGATGCCACACTTGGTCAAATGCTGCCTTGATGTCAAGGGCAGTCACTCTCACCTCACCTCTGGAATTCAGCTCTTTTGTCCACGTATGGACCAAGGCTGTAATGAGGTCTGGAGCCAAGTGGTCCTGGTGGAACCCAAACTGAGCATCAGTGCTGCTTGATAGCACTGTCGACAACACCTTCCATCACTTTGCTGAAAATTGAGAGTAGACTGATGGGGCGGTAATTGGTCGGATTGGATTTGTCCTGCTTTTTGTATTCAGGAAATACGTGGACAGTTTTCCCCATTGTCAGGTAGATGCCAGTTTTGTAGCTGTACTGGAACAGCTTGGCTAGAGGCACGGCTAGTTCTGGAGCGCAAGTCTTCAGCACGACAGCCAGGATATTGTCGGGGCCCATAGCCTTTGCTGTATCCAGTGCGCTCAGCTGTTTCTTGCTATCATGTGGAGTGAATCGAATTGGCTGAAGACTGGCTTCTGTGATGGTGGAGACCTCAGGAGGAGGCCGATATGGATCATCCACTCAGCACTTCTGGCTAAAGAGGGTTGAGGATGGGGTTACTCATAGAGCCTCCTCCTCCCGTTAGTTGTTTAATTGTCCACCACCATTCCCGACTGGATGTGACAGGACTGCAGAGCTTTGATCTGATCCGTTGATTGTGGGATCGCTTAGCGCTGTCTATAGCATGCTGCTTTCTCTGTTTAGCATGCATGTAGTCCTGTGTTGCAGCTTCCCCAGGTTGGCACCTCATTTTTAGGTATGCCTGGTGCTGCTTCTGGGATGCTCTTCTGCACTCCTCATTGAACCAGGATTGGTCCCCTGGCTTGATGGTAATGGTAGAGTGAGGGATATGCTGTGCCATGAGGTTACAGGTTGTGGTGGAATATAATTCTGCTGCTGCTGATGGCCCACAGCGCCTCATGGATGCCCAGTTTTGAGCTGCTAGATCTGTTCTGAATCTATCCCATTTAGCATGGTGGTAGTACTACACAACACGATGGAGGGTATCCTCAGTGTGAAGACATGACTCCATCTCCACAAGGACTGTGCGGTGGTCACTGCTACCAATGCTGTCATGGACAGATGCATCTGCGACAGGTAGATTGGTGAGGACAAGGTCAAGTAGATTTTCCCTTCATGTTGGCTCTCTCAGCACCTGCTGCAGGCCCAGTCTGGCAGCTGTGTCCTTCAGGGCTCGGCCAGCTCTGTCAGTAGTGTTGCTACCGAGCCACACTTGGTGATGGACATTGAAGTCCCCCACCCAGAGTACATTCTGTGCCCTTGCTACCCCTCAATGCTTCTTCCAAGCGGAGTTCAACATGGAGGAGTACTGATTCATCAGCTGAGGGAGGGCGGTAGGTAGTAATCAGCAGGAGGTTTCCTTGCCCATGCTTGACCTGAATCCGTGAGACTTCATGGGGTCCGGAGTCAATGTTGAGGACAACCAAGGCCACTCCCTCCCGACTGTATACCACTGTACCGCCACCTCTGGTGGGTCTGTCCTGCCGATGGGACAGGACATACCCAGGGATGGTGATGGAGGAGTTTGGGACATTGGCTGAAAGGTATGATTCTGTGAGTATGACTATGTCAGGCTGTTGCTTGACTAGTCTGTGTGACAGCTCTCCCAATTTTGACACAAGTCCCTAGGTGTTAGTGAAGAGGACTTTGCAGGTCGACTGGGCTGGGTGTGCCGTTGTTATGTCCGAACTCGGTGCCAAGGTCGATGCCTGGTGGTCCGTCCAGTTTTATTATTATTATTGTTTTCTGTCGCGGTTTGGTACAACTGAGTGGCTTGCTAGGCCATTTCAGAGGGCAGTTAAGAGTCAACCACATTGCTGTTGGTCTGGAGTCACATAAAGACCAGACCAGGTAAGGACGGCAGATTTCCTTCCCTAATGGACATTAATGAACCAGATGTTTTTTTTTTGACAATCCGATAGTTTCATGGTCACCATTACTGATACTAGCTTTTTTTATTCCAGATTTATTTAATTAACTGAATTTAAATTCCCCAGCTGCCGTGGTGGGATTTGAACTCCTGTCTCTGGATCATTTGTCCAGGCCTCTGGATTACTAGTCCAGTGACATAACCACTATGCTAACATCAAAATTTATCAAAGAGGCAACTGACTTGTACAGTTGTTGTTTGGGATTGCAGTCAGAGAACAAACTTTCTTGATCTCTCAGTCTCAAAAGCTGAGTGCAAAAGAGGATTTTTACATTTCAACGTGACAGATGACAAAGAACAGACTTGTTCATACAATATTCATCATGTTGTAATCCATCAGTTTTAAGGAAGAAAAGCAGGAAACACAAATCTCAAATAATTGGATCGTTTATGTTTAATACCAGTCAGTCTACAATTCATCAGTCAGATTTATTTCTCATACACACTGGTATATTATTACAATATTACTCTCTGTAGACATGTATATAACTAAACATGTTCACTGTTATTGTTTCTCAAGCTTGATTTTCCTTCTGAACTTTGAGCGTACTGTGGTTTGGTTATAAACATTAGCTTTGAAACAATTGGTTTGCAGTAACATTTTATTGTGCTTGTAGCCCTGGAGCAAAACTGAAATATTTTAAAATTGAACACTATTCACTTTTGTTCAGTGGTTCCTTGTGATATTTGTAAAGCAAAGTAACACAAATAAATTAACTGTAGCTGTTTTACACGTGAGCTATTCAGTTCCTCCAGGTTTATAATATGAAATATGTCCTGTACAGTATAATGCCATCCAACATATTAAAATTAAACTCTTTCAGGATAACTAAATCCCAAATTGCTGCCACGGAAGGATCAGTGCTATTATTACAATAAGAGACCAGTCAGCTTTCAACATGTAATTACATCAGCATTTTCCTGGCAATATTAAAAAAAATATTTGAATGGAGAGGGAAATCGGAGTATAAGGGGCAGTCAATCAGCAACCGTCAGCTTTCCACCCACATCCAAAGTGAAAATTTCCCTCAAAAATTGTTGAATATAAATGTTAATACATTTTCCGTCTCTTCATCTGATGTGAAATCCATTTGAAGTTCACAATTTCTAAAATAATTTTTCTCAGCAATTGCCTGCTTAAGCTATGAAAGTAACTCTACTGTCACTCATTCAATTTAACACATACTGGTAGGCGTTTGGATTTTGATCCCTGTAGGTAAAGTCAGTTATGACATACAGTTGTAGTGCAATACACAGCCTAAGCACTGCCTCATCTATTGTATATTCATTTGAAATAAAGTAAGATTAAGGGATATAATCTAGGTTTTTAAAATATTAAAGGCAGCTGATAAGATGCAGAAAGGTATTTTATGCACAACCAGTATATGCAAAACCAAAGGATGTGATTATAAACTGAGAAAGCTATGTGATCGACCCAGTATAAAGAAGAACAATTTTTTTGCTCAGAGTTGTCAATTTGTAGAATAAACTGCCACCTAGTGCAGTAATACTCACTCCACTGAATCAACACCTGATTCAGAAAAGGGTACAGAGATAATGGGATAGATTTTCAACTTACTGCCCGACATAAAACTGGCATTGCAGATCAGCCACTTATTATGGAAACTACCCAATATTAATTTCCACTGATTTCCATTGATTTCAATGAAAATGGGGTGGTTTCTATAACAGACCTGCAGCCCCTGTTTACGCCCAGGTGGTCAGTTGTAAATCTATCTCAATCGGTCTGGATAGGAATATTTCTTTTTAAATGTTCAGATCCAGCTCTGAAATGGAACCCAGAGGACAGAGTGATCTGGTTCAGTGAAATGGCCTTTTCTCATTCCTGGATTTTTATGTTACAGAAAGAGTCGCAAATATGCCAAACTTGATGCACAGAGAAATTCCAGCCCAGTCGAATCACAGAGGGAACGCACAGCAACCGGACACAATTCAAGCAGTGCAGCTCTTCTGGAAAGTGTCGTCTCTGTTCAAAAGTCATCCAGAAGTGGATAAATGATGTTGTCTTGGAATGCAAAATGCACAAGAAGTTGTCCACTACAGATCATTATTAACAAAGCACAACCTAGATGGAAATAATAGAAAACTTAGAACATTTGTACTTAAAAACAGACATTGAAACATAATCAGATTTTGGTTCTAGTAGCCAGACATCCTTACTTCTAGATTCAAGACAACCTATAGAGATTGTTACTTTCTGATTCTGACAGTCTGGAGAAGAGATTATCTCTGTGTGCATGGTGCAACAATCATAAGCTGGTTCTTTATGAGCTTGTTTTCAATTTTTTGTCAGGAAAATCACACAGAGGAAATCTTTTTCCTTGATTGGATACACAATTCTAAGGTACCCAGTCAAATGATCAAATTTTCACAAAGCTGCTGCCAGGCTAAGTTATCACATGGTATAAGCGGGAACACCATTCTAATTACCTAATAACTCAGGAAACCCAAGGGCATTTTAAACCGATGTTAATTAAATTAAATTTACTTACATTTCCTAGAGTAGTTTACAACATATCTTTTAATTGAAATCTTCAGATTTTAATTAGATGCACTAAGTTTAGTGCATTTTTTAATTCTTTGTTACAACCATTTTAGTTATGGCATCTCATGGTACATTTCACACAGCTCAAACCTTAAATTGTAGATACTCATTGCAGATGAAAGGGTTTGGCACCAGTATGCGGTTGTGATTGGTTTGTGGATGTACCTCCCAGCTTGTGTAGCCAAGGTATTTCTTCCTTCCACAGATTGTTTGCCACCCTTTCTTCCTCTCCCCTAGTCCAGCGGCTTTCTTTGGACTAGTTAGCTTGTCAACCATCTTTCTGCTTTGGTTTTTGTAATTGTGTGGTCAGTATTAATGGCATTTATTGTCAACAATGGAGTATAACAGAAATAATACAACTAGCCCATCTGTATAAGAGACAGAAGCAAAAGATTCTCCAAATTTCTCATTACATTTGCAGAGAGAGCTGTAATTCCTGCCAATGATTTAATGAACTATTGTGCACGTTTACATTTATCTTAACATCCAGCAACAAAATCCATCAGCACTCAAATGTCATTGCAGAACTGTGAGGCTGGGACAGGAGGATAATGGCAAATCCTTTGCGATCATGTAAAATTTAAGCCCACTAGTTGACATCCTGTGGTATTGCACATAGGGAGTACACAAGTGTAGTCTTCAGGTGAAGTATGATTAGAGGGCAGGGGATAATTGGACCAGGACATACAGACATAATTCAATCACAATTTTAACGTCATTCATTCTGTCCTTATTTCTATATTTCCATTGCAAATCCATAGGTGCCCATTTATAATGGGAACTGCCTATGTAAACCTATCATGCTGTAATTACACCCTCCTGCCAGTAGTGACGCTGCAACATCTCCACTGGAGGGATTGTGTAATTATCGTGTCAAAAGTTTACTTAGCAGAGTGATAATTTGCGCTGTGTTTTTGACTCCCACTGTGCATTAGCGCCTGTTTGGTACCGGACTTGCGCACTCGATCTGGTCGCGCATGCGCAGTACCCAACAGTGTGGTGGCTGTGGCCTGCACCGCCACACTTTCCTCGGCTCTGTGCAGAGAAGGTCAGGGGGTCGGATAAGGTGGGGAGAGAAGAGAGGGGGCCGAAGTGGGGGAGAGCGGAGAGGGGATCGAAGGGGTAGCTTTGGGGAGCGCTCGAATTTGGTTCTAATTGCCAATGCCAATGGCACAATGAGTGGGTGGGTTGTTCCGTGCAGGGGTGGCGGTGCACCTCTGCAGAGGAAAATTATATTGGGAGGCGTAAACTTTGACTGCCATCCTTGGTTGAATGGGGATCAAAGGGGGGAGAGGAGAGGGGACTGAAGGTCAGGAATTCGGAGGGGGGAGGTCAGGAACTCGGGGATGAGAACTTGTTGCGGGGGGAGCACGGAGAGAACAGTGGTGGGGGGGGGGGGGGGGGAGAACGTGATCCAGGTCTAAAGAGGGGAGGGGTGAGAGCAAAAACATGATCCAGATGGGAAGATAGATCATGTACTCCTGCCCTTTGTTAGGCCTGGATCACGTTCTTCCACCCTCACCCCCACCCCCTTTACACCTGCACCATGTTCTCCCTCTCCTTCCCCCCACCCCACCCTCGACCGCAACGGTTCAAGAAGGCAGCTCACTACAATCCTCTCAAGGGCAACTATAGATGGGCAATAAATAAATGAATTTTTAAAAATGAGAGCATATTCTGTATTGGTCCTATAACATGAATAACATTACATTTATGTGTTATTTGCCAGACTCAACTATTCCAATGTTCTCCTGGCCAGTCTCCACCCTCAATGAACTTGAGCTCATCCAAAACTCTGCTGCACGTAATCTAACACACAGCAAATCCCATTCACCCATTACCCCTGTGCTCGCTAAGCTGCGCGACCGTGCAGCCCGTTAAAGGAACTGCGCATCCCCAAAAAAAATTAGGGGCAACATTGTCCACCAGCACCTTGATTTTAAAATTTTCATCCTCTTGTTAAAATCCCTCCATAGCCTCATCCCTTCCTATCTGAACTCGGCAGTGTGAGTGCTCCTAACCTGAGAGGGTGAGCCCTGTTTCTTCTCTGAAGCTGGCTGTCACAATGAATGGATCAAATTACACATTGCAAAGATCTTGATTACTCAGGTAGGCAGGATCTAAGTACACATTCCAGACAAACTGCTGGGTGTGTTATCTCCTACAAGGCTACCAATCAGAAAGCTTGTCTTGTCCTCCAAGGGGACCAATCAGAACTTTGGTATTACAAATAATTACAACCTTTACTTAAACCATTTCCAGTGTAAATGTGGACATGGGAATTTATAATTGAAAGAAATGACAGAAAGTGCTTGAAGACATAATATTTTTAATATATTTCTAGTTGATCTCTCGTGGCATTGCAAATGTGAAGTCAGATGATAAGCTATTTGACAAGGACAGGAGCATTGGATGTTACAATGTGTTACTGTAAGTCAATAAAGGAATGATGAAAAGAATTAAAAAGTGAAGCAATTACAATTTTGAATAAAATAGCAAATAAGAAGGTTTCAAATAATAGTGGAGGCATGTAAAAATGGAAATTAAGTAGAAACAAGAAAAAATGTAAAATATATAAATTGTGTGGTAAAATGTATTTATAGACATAGGGATAGAAATGGAATGTAAATGAAGCAGGGACAGGGTACTGGATTTGGATGATCAGCCATGATCGTATTGAATGGCGGAGCAGGCTCGATGGGCCGAATGGCCTACTCCTGCTCCTAGATTCTATGTTTCTATAAACTGTAACACCAGTTTTATGCCCAGGAGGCAAGTTGAAAATTAGTCCGTATTGTGTACATATATTTGTCAAAAGAGACTTGTAGAATTTTTTTCTATAGTGTGTATAAAGTACTGAATATAATTTATATGTCATATTTTATACAGAACTGATGTATTAAAAGTATTAATAGAATTTTCCGTTTGTACGACTATCAGTTTCCCTGTTATTCAGAGTGCAAATGTTGAGTTGGACATGTGGTGGTTTAAGGGGTAGGTTGGGGAGTAGCGCTTAAGTGATGGGGAGATATGAAACATTAGGAGAGGAAACAGATGGGCTCTGAAGAGGTTGGTGGTAGTTAGTGCGGAAAAGGTTGTGGTGGTGAATGGGTGGTAAAGGCTGAGTGACAGGAAGTGTTGAAAAGTTTCAGAAGTAAATGTAGTGGATTTCACAGAATTTGGTGTTGGAAAAGCAGATGATGCTGATGGGATGACATTCAAGCAGGACATAGGGAATTGGGGCATTTACAATGAAAAGAATGGTGAGTGGAAATGTAGTGAGGAAAGGTAAAATTAATGACCCTGAAATTGCGGTCTCCCTGACAGCATACTCTCAGAGTACGCTGTCGTAATCCTTTTGAAAGGCCCCGCAACTTCCGGGTTTCCGCATGCGCTTGTGCATGCACGAAATCCAGCACTTGCGATCTGTCAAGGTGTGCCTTGAGAGATCATCCGAGCCGCCTGAAAACTCAGCATTGCTGGCGCAGAGTTGGGCTATTTGCCCAACAACTGCCCAGCAATTGCCCACACAACTCTTACGGCTGGTAAAAGCAGGCATAAGGCCTGTTTTCATCAGTGCCAGGGTAAATATAAGCCTTAAATTAAACATTTAAAAATAAAAAGTGATACACATACACTTTAAATTAGTATATGCAAATATTGGCCCGGATTAAGATGTTTAAAATTATTTATCAAAAAAAATTTTTTTATTGAGGTTGGTGCAATGAAGGGACTTATGAATAAAATTGAAATTCAGTACATTTATAATCATTAGAGTTCTGTAAATTGTATAAATATTTAGGGATTCTATTGCATATCATTAGGGGATTCCCTTTGTAAATAATTGCAATGGAATCCTCCTTTGTGATTGGAGGACCTGGCCCACGTGATCCCAGGGACACTTCTGAACCGCTTGCGTCCCTGGGATCCGTGGGCCTTTACGCTGCCGTCCACCTGGAGGCTCGGCCCCGCAACACTATGCAGCCTGGGCAACTGGAGGTAGGTTCGTAAAGGTTTCACGGGTCAGAGGCGCACTCTGGAGATACGCCTCTGACCGCAGCTTCTAGTCCTATATGTACAATTATAAGAATTGAGGACAGGAAATCTCAGGAGGTTTTATGGCGTGTGAAATTTATAAAACAAGCTAGGAATAGGGACAAAAAGAACAGGAGCAGCAATTAAAAAGAAACACAAGTGGGACTGGAAAACTACATACACTGAGAATGGGAGTGCCAGACTGAGGGCAAGACTAAAAGAAACAGAAATACAGGGAGCAGGACTTAAAAGGAAATAGCAAAAGATATGGTTAAAAACAGAAATACGCAGAGCGGCACGAAAAAAAAGTCCAGAAGTACTGGGAGTAAGTAGTAAAAAAATAGTTGGACTAAACGTTAAAGAAGCCCACAGACACGGAGAGTGGGGCTAAAAGTGAACAGCAGGAGTTAAAAGGAACCCGCCAAGGATATAATTAAAAACAGAAAGACTGGGATAAAAAAAACTACATGAAAACTAGGAGTGGGGCTTAAAAAACACAAACACCAGGAGAAAGACAATAACAAAAAAAAGCAAAGAGCAGGAGCAGAACTTAGAAAAAAATACAAGAAAGACACGGAGCAGGAGTAAAACGTTACTGTGTCATGGTGTGATAGGTGTGGATTACTATCAATCCGATGGGGTGAAGGTCATAGCGGAAGTATGCAAAACACATGGTTAAATTCAAAGCCAAGAACTAAGCCACATATGGCTTGAATATATTTACCCTGCAGAAATAGTTTGTAACTTTTACCTACATACAGCTGCAAGTTGTCCCACCATTACATAATGCGATTTTTTTTCAGAAGTATAAAACATTAGGGGGGAAAAATTGAGTCGCGCCCCCTTTGGGGCACTAACTTTGCTAAAATTAGCACCCCCGTGGCCGAAATTCACCGGTAGCGCCCCAAGAAGCAAGCGGGGTGCAACTGGAAGCACCCCGCCTCCCTCTTGGGGCGCTGCGAGTGAATGTCGCGGCGCTATGTGCCGCAGCGCCACGCTCTGCAGCACGTCGCACCGCAGTACTGCAGGCCTTCCTCCCCTTCTTAAAGGGGAGGGGCCTAGCACAGCGCAACCTGGGGCCCAGCTGGGCCACCAGGGATCGGAGGGCCGGCAAAAGAGGAGGCAGGTGCTGGCAGGCAGCCAGCAACAAAAATGGCCGCCCAGAACCTCCCCTTTAATTTGCGCCGCCCCGGCCGCAGTTAGGCCCCCCCTGACCCTGTCGGACATAGCGTCCGGTGGTAAGTCAGGGGGCGCTACCAAAGATCGTGGCCGGGGCGCGAGCAGGGCACTGCGCATGGCGATGACGTCATCACCGGCAGCGCAGCGCCACAGGGCAGTAATGGTTACCACCGCCACTAACCTCCCACTGAATTTCGCAGGAGGTGTTGGCGGCGCCGTGCCCAGGCGCTAATTGCTTTGCACCCCGTTAGCGCCCTCGTAGGCGCAAAGCAACCGAATTTTTAGGCCTAGCTGTTCTGAACAATACGTATATCAATGAAATAGAGTGCCATGGGTTCATATGTTGCATCCTATGAAAATCTTTCTCCCTATGCTATGCTACTTGTTGTTACAATTAGATAACAGTAAAATTAAATGAACATTTCCCACAGATACACTGTTAGAACACTTTAATAGATTAAAATAAAATGTGGACATTTTGAATAGAACAGAGTGTTTTGCTTATGATTGAGGCCCTGTAGTAGCGTTCTAATTCTGGTACGAATAACGGGGAGATTTTCGGTCTGGTTTCCAAAATGAACACAATATCAACGCTGCACCCATGGCTCCTGGGAGGCCCAAACCAGTTTCAGCTTCAGGCCTCCTTTAAATTTTACCGGTGTGCTATGGGCACCAACCGGGCACGCCGCTGCAGCTTGCCAGTTTGGTGCCATGGAAAATCGACCGGTTTCTGCATAGAATCGGCCAGCAGGTAGGGCCTGTTCGGGAGGGGGGGAGCAGATTCTGGTGGGTGGGGGACAGAACGGGCCGGCAGTGTGACAAAGGACTGCCATGGGGCCAGGAGGAGCAGGAATGCCCCTTATGGCCCCACAAAAAACTTAAAAGACATGAAAATTGACTTTGTCTGAGCGGCCTCCACAGTCCCTTTAAGGACTATTGTTTAGGCTGCTCCAAATCTATAAAAACTGGGACTAGCATGCACTTTGGATGCTCTGCACATTTCCCCATGCAAATTGCAATAACTGGCGTAGCACCCCAGTTTGTATATTTAAACATTATGATGAGGTCTGAGGCCCAAAATCAAATGGTGAGGTCCGAGGAGCCCCTGAGTTTCAATTTCCCGTCAGAAGTGTTCGCGAGGATCTTGGACCCTATTTTCGATCATTATGTGGCTGCGTAGTGCCTAAAAAAAGGGCGCTACATGGCCCAATTTAGCCCCCGTTGTGTTTATCTGGTTAATTGTGTACAACAACTAACTGCAAAGCTGACCTCTTAATATTATTGTTTCCAACTGAAACTGTGGCCTTTTGCATCGAAAAATGTACTTACCTGGACCTTCTGGGCATGTCAGCCCCTGTCCATTCTGTCTTGCACTGGGCAAAAAGTCAGGAAGAAGCAGAGTCAATATTTTGCATGAGCGTCCTTTTTTTTTAAGCAGGCCTTAGAACAGCGGGAAGGCCTGAAGATCAGTGGGGCCAATTCATGTAGCGAATGCTGAGCAAGAGGAAGCAGGCGGAGATGGCTGGCAGCCTGAAGAGGAGTAACAGCGCACCAGCAGCCGTGCCTGCAAAGAAGCGGAGCCAGTTTTTGGGATACTGGCGAAAGGGTCAGTAGGGACAGGGCACTACGGGGGCTGGGGAAGTTAAAAGAAAGAGATAGCACCAAGCTCTGGTCGGTTTCTCACTTTGGTAGAAGTAGTGCTGATATTCCATGGAGCCTGGTGCAGTGCCTGAAACAGTAGGAAGAGCTGTGGGCCTGATTTTATTTTAGAATTTCACCACAGAGCTCTGCCACTCTATCGCTCCCTTGGGAGAAGCCGGCCTGATTTTATTTATTTTTCTCTCACAGCAGCATTTTCTATTTTATTCAGTGCAAGCTAAGCATTCCATTTTCTATCAGCAGCAACGAGGATCAGAATGGTTACTGATGGAGTTTCCAAACAACCCCTTTCACTTTGCCGTATCAGCCAAGGAGCTCCTACACACTAGAAACAATCATCCAAGGAGCCCCATTGCTACTGTGTGGCGGGGCCCATCAAGATCTTTTTTTCCCAAGCAGAACAAATCTGACTTCATTTAGGTAGCAAATCCAAAATTCCCTGGGATATTCAGCAGAATATGATTGAACTGAGCAAAATCTACTTTAACCACGATAAATTCTAACAAAAATATTTTGATTTTAAAACAATACAATTTTAAAGTTACCTTTTAATTTTCTCAAATTCTAGAGTTCATAGAATCATAGCATCGTACAGCACAGAAGGAGGCCTTTTGGCCCATCGTGTATGTGCCGGCTCTTTGAAAGAGCGATCCAATTAGTCCCACTATCCCGCTCTTTCCCCATAGTCGAGAAAATGTCTCCTTTTCAAGTATTTATCCAATTCCCTTTTGAAAGTTATTATTGAATCTGCTTCCACCACCCTTTCAGGCTTTATATTCCAGATTACAACAACTTGGTAAGTAAAGAAATTTCTCCTAAAATCCCCCTGGATTTTTTTGCCAGTTAAGGGTGAACTATTTCACATAGAGAGTAGGGAATACTTCTAACAGCTACAAGTACTACAAGCATTAAGTCAATTGACTGATAAATATTTTTTAAACTTACCACCCTCCTACCCCCCGCCAACCCTCCTCACCTCTGTGGCTTGTCAGCACTATGAAAGGAGGTCTACTTCTTTTTGAAGTGGGCTTGGAGCATCAGGCCAGATTTTGGTCCAGTAGTAGCGAGTGACACCAAAGCTAGGGACTCAGCAACAGACAGCAGTCAGCGACACCACCGCCGTGAGTGTTGGGCAACAGGAGACAGAAGTGCCACAGCATCATCACTACTTGGAGGTATAATTAAAGTTTGACAAGTTCGCATAGGTAAATCCCTTTATAAATGTGGACATATGAATTCATAATGGGAAGAAGTTGACTCAAAAAATGTGACAAAAACGTGACAACAGGAAGTCAAGTGGTGCAGACAGGAAGTGTGTGTAAACATAAGATTTTTTATATATTAAAGATATAAGAGCAGCTATCAATTAAATACAGACTTCATGGGCTTGATTTTAATTCTCGGGGCGGGTTGGAGTCGGATTGCGTGGTGGGCGGGTTTCGGAGCCGCTTTCGGCGGGATCAGCTGCTGATGTCCGAGTTTGATTCAATGAGATTGTTATTTTCAATGAGGCGCGCTGGCCGGTCCAAAGAGTGCGATTGGGTCGGCTGGCCGCCTCTGACGATGTCATAATAGCAGCTGCTTTTAAAGCTAACATTGAGCCTAAGCCTTTCTCTTGTGGATTCCTGGACTTGATTTAGACGCAATGACTTCTTCCAGAGGCAAGGCAGCTCCTCGTTTTAATGATGAATCCCTCCATGTTCTTGTGGATGCTGTCCGAGGGCGCAGGAGATTCTCTTCCCTCCTGATGGCCGGAGGAAGCCTCCTCAGCAGACCAAGGCAGCCTGGCTGTGCATTGCTCAGGAGGTCAGCGCAAGGTCCATATATGCACAGTCATGGATCCAGTGCTGAAAAAGGTTTAATGATCTTGTGCGAACATCAAAAGTGAGTAACCCAGCACACTTGCCTTCAATCTGCTTCCCTTCTCTTCTCATCACCAGCACTCTGTGTTGTAAGCCTCCTCCTTCACATCCCACCTTACCCTTACTTCCCTTGCACCCTTACCTATCCATCCCTGTCTCTGCACTGAATCACTTCAGCATCCTGCCTATGCACCCCTTAGACTCGCTCTCACTGTCATGCAGTGACAACAACTAACAACACACAGGGAGCTAGCTTCCTCTTGGCACCTTACCCCATCTTCATCTCCCTCAAAGCTTCTATGGTAGGGATTATTCACACTCACTCCATCACTGTGGCTGAAACACCACTTGTGTCCCTCCTTGCAGGAAAAGATAGCCCACAATAAGAGGGAGAGAGCAATGACTGGAGGAGGAACACCTACCCTAGCCACATTGACCAGTGCTGAGGAGGCGGCAAACGAGATTGTTGGCAGGTGGCGAGGACCTGGAAGTGGGCGATGGAGAGACGGGCACACGAGAGGAAGCTGGTGACATAACAGAGTTTCATCCCTCTCAGAAAGCAATGGCATATGATGCTCATAGAGAATCGCATTGTAACATCTGCTCAGAAGGATGTGTCGGCTACATCAATATCAGATGTCTAATTCAAGCCTTTACTCTCCCACAGGACCATCGGGCACCCCCCTCCCCACGATCCAGGACGAAGAACCGGACAAATCCTCAGAGGAACCTGAAGCCTCTGCGGGACCAGCGTCACCAGGACTCAGCACACCAGCACCAGAGCAGCAACGCACACCTCGGTGGGGCCATTGCGAGTTAGAGTAGTGTTGCCACCTGGTCTATCACAGCGCACAAGTGAGCATCAACAGATGGTGGAGACAGCGACAGCAGTGGCGAGTCCTCGGTGGAGGTCGCAGGACTCTCCTAGCTCTGCTGAGCTGCATGCAGACGCTGTGCCTCTGGGGCCATCCAGAAAAAGAGCGGTTCAGGAAATACAGGAACAAGTGCAGGTGTCTCTGGAAGGGTTTGCCTCCAGGGTTAGTGCGAGTGTGGAGAGAATGGAGGAGTCCATCTCTAACATCAGCACTGCCGTGGTGGAGGCAATGGCGCATGAACACACCACCATGGATAGGATGGCAACCTCCGTGGAAAGGCTGGCTACCTCAGTGGAAAGGATGGCTACGGCCATGGAGGAAATAAGTCGCCAGAGTCAGGAAAACATGGTGACTGTTCAGAATAGACTGACATCTCTGGAGGAGCGAGGGGAAGCTATTGAGCAGAGAGACCAAGCTTCATGGACGTCCTTGTGATGAGGAATGCCAGTGCAGATATGGGTCCTCATGGTCTCCCTGAAGTGCAGCAAAGTGCTCTCCAGCCACTTGCCAGCACTGAGGTGCGGCCGACCCATGAGAGGGATGTTGTTGACAGGACAGAAGGAAGTGTGGGCTCCTCTCAAAGCGCTCACACGACCATGCCACTACGGAGCCCTCGGTCAGAGACCCACTTTGCAGAGACAACTGAGATGGCCGTTTCAGCCCCTGCACAGCCGCAGGAAGAACAGACTGTTGAAGAGCCCTCCCAGGCTCCCAAACCCAGAGGACGCCCGCCAAAGGCATCTAAGCAGGCACAGGCTCCTAGTCAGCAAGGTGCCTCTACATCTGCTGAAGCCACAGGGGAAGCACCACGTAGAAGCATGTGTAAGAGGAAGATTAAGCACCTATAGTCACAAGAGGACTCACTTGGGTGATTTATCCTTTTTTTCTGACTCTTGCTGGTTTATTATCCTTTTGTCATGTGTAAAAGATAAATTATGTCAAACAGTTGATTGTGTGGCCTATGTGTTATGGGAAATGGCAAAAGCGCATTGAGGGCTCAGGGCAACTTGCTTTTGTAATGTTGATGGCAAAAGTAATAGGAAATAACAGGGTATAGCAGAGATGATGTATAACATTGGACAAGTGTCGCCTGCAATTACAGAGCCATATGGTAGCCACCTATGGTTGAAGAGTAAGCTTATGCTAATGTGGCATGGCAGTGTGCATACCCTGCTTGACTGCAGTGAACTGGAGGGATGCTGCATTGGTCACAACAGGGCATGCAAGGCGCCCCTCGTCCTCCTCCTACTCCTCGTCCCAGGGAGATCTGCGCTGAGCCACGCGGCTGCTACTCCTCCAATTATGAGGACCAGGATGAGAGGGCATAAATGTTTCCCATCCCCTTGCTATAGATTTCATTTGAGGCAACAATCTTGCAAGCGCACAGTCGAAGTGGCCTGAAATTATTCCATTCGGGTCACACTGCAGATGGGTGTCAGCTTGAATAGTCACAAAGTCAGTAGATGTGCAAAATCTTATCCCATACCTACAACAGCAAAGTTGTTGCATTTGAATGTCAGCCATGTTTCAGGGCGCTTTTAAACCGCTCCACCAATGCATACAAATCATGTCCTCCAGCAACTCGTCTCCTTGAACCTGGCCTGTTTCTGACAAGTCGGGAAACAGGAGCCAGAAGCACGAAAATGGGAAACCATGTAAGCATCAGCGCAGGCCCCAAGGATTTTTGTATCGGACATTTTGTATGATTGTTACTGCTGATTGACCAGCAGCCTGTTTGGAGAAGATGGGAGGGGCCCAGGTGTTCGTGATGGACAGGAGATTCCAGCCAGGCCTACAAACTGATTACGGGAGAATGTCTGAGCAGACAGAGTTCTCTGGGAAACAATGGGCCCGGGTAGGTGACTCATACGGTAACGGGCAGAAGATGGAGGGCCATTGTAAATTAATGGGAAACCACTTAACCCAGGATCGGGTAAGAAGTGCGGCTCATCATCTGCCATTAACACTAGCACCTAGATGGGATAGCCCCGAAAGGCGGGAAACCAGACAAAGAAGGGTGATTAAAAAGACATCACTGCAATACACAGACCGTAATGAACTTTTAGGGTATAAGAGAAGGCAGCTTTGGCCATTCTCGCTCTCTCTCGCTTGCTCTCGCCTTCGCGTGCCCTCATCTCTGAACCAAGAACCGAGTACGCCGTCCGAGACGGAGAGAAGAAACCACCACGAGCGACAAGAGCCTCGCCTTGCTCTTCGACTGTAGGAATGAACCTCGAAACTGGGACTTGGATACTGCATCAGCGATACGGAACCAGGAGACACGTTCTACACAGGGAAGCAGCGAGCAAGAAAACGGACAATCGGGGTGAGCATTATCCAAGCCCACGCATCCTTAAGACCACCGGTACTGGGTGAGGGGGTGTTGTGTGTCCCAACCAATCCAGAGGGGTTTAGTTGGGAGGTTCTGTGTGTATTATATAGTGTATGTTCCGGGGTTTGTGGGACAAGTCCATGTTATACTCTGTATAGCAACACAGTGTGATTTTAGGCGTCTTAATACGAGACAGGGGCCTGTTCGACGGGCCAAGTTGTATTGTTGTACTGTTTGTTTTACGCCACCAGGCATTTTACGTACTGGAGGCGGGTGTGTGTGTTAACCTTATTAAACACCGTACGGTTGAGTCTGAAAAGCTTGTCTGTGTCCCAGTCCTGTTCACCGTAATTCCCGTCGTCTAGAACTAAGTAGGAGAGGTGATTCGAATCACCAAGGCAAACCACCTACAACCTCTATGAAAATAGGATTAGCAAGGCAGTTAACAGGCTGTTAACTGCCTTAACTACCTGTCCCACTGGTTCCAGATGCGTCCGTTTGGGAGCAGCTAAACAGACACTCACGAAAGTCGGGTGGGGGCCGGATGGAGGCGGGTTGGGTGTCTGAAGCCATTTTTTCCAATTTTCTTTCCAGACTCGCCTCCAAACCCGCCTCCTCAGGGCTATTAAAATCGAGCCCCATGTCTCCTTAGGAGCTGGGGCTAGTTAGAGGAAGTCCATTCTGATAGGCCTACATAAAGAATACACAATACTGTCAACAGTAAGTAAATACATGTGCAGGGAAGAGTCCCAATTAAAATGGAACTGGATTCAACAACACAATGTTGTTTGAGCCTCAGTGCATGCCGCAAAGCAGATTTCATGCCCTCAGCCATTCACCCAGTGAATTACCAACCTCAGTCATGTTGTTATGGGGATGCAGCAGAAGCCAGAGACGTCTCCACTAGGAAGAAGGAGAAATCAGAGGGTGAGCCATTTGACTGCTCTTGTATGTTTCCCAGTGCTTGGCTTCATTGTGAGATTGGTCAAGGGCTGAGTGCAGGTTGCTTGTCCATACTTTTTGATGTATTTTTCAGAAAGACCAATAAAAAGGAGGTCTAAAATAATCAAAAATGATAGTTATTGGTAAAGAATACTTAAAAGAAGTTTTAGCAGCTGGAAAAAAAAGACAAGGAAAAAGTTTTTGTTTCAGCAACGTCTGGGAAAATGACTAACCAAACGACACAGTTTACCGTCTTGTATATACCATGTTTTCTTAGCACATGGCTGTTAATACTTTTGTTACATCTCCCTCCCTATGCAGTCATTGACTTGTCCTCGCCAGTATGTGTGACTCCTCCTATTAGAATGGTTTGTTTTGTAATTCTATTTTTACTCAGAGATGTAAATTCTAAAGTGAAAGGCACTTAGGCCGCGATTTCGGCAGCGGAGGCGGGATCGCGGCGGGAGAGGTGGGTGGCGGGTCCTGGTCCCGCTCCCGGCTCCAGCTCGCTCTCGCCAAGTGATTTTACGTAGATTGGGCTTGTTAAGCCCGCCCTGTGCATTTCCCGACCAATTAAAAGGAAGCAGGTCTGATGACATCATTTGATGACGCGTCATCAGCCGGTTTCCTTAAAGGGGCCATGTCCACATTCATTTTGACAGATGTTCTGTCAGTGTTCTGCAGCATTGAGGTGCTGCAAACACTGACAAGCACTGCACAAAGGTGCACCCAGGCTCTTGCATGATAAGCATATGGAGGGAGTCACAGCACGCAGGGAGATTCTCTTCCCTTCCCGTGGGTGGAAGAGACCTCCCCAGGACACCTGGTTGCACATTGCAGAAGAGGGCAAAAGCAGGGATGTCGTCAGCAGGACTTCGCTGCAGTGGTGCAAACCTTTCAATGATCTCAGCAGATCACGAAACATTACTGCAAAGCCACACTCAACCTCATCCTGTTGTGCCAGTCATCACATCCCCATCACTCTGCCTTCCATACCCTACTCCTGCACATCCTTACTCACACCAACTTACCTTGCACCTCCACCCATCCCCCTCTATCTACATTATCACTTCCCCATCTCACTAGCCACCCCTCACACTCACCCTCATCCTACTGCAAGCATACCAACTAACAGTACATAAGGGTAGGCACTTCAGTAGGTTAGCCAATGTCATGTGAAGTTTCTGTTAATGTGTTGTGAAACATTGAAATCTATATTTTCAACACTTCACCTTATTGGACAGATCTGTGCTCACCTTGAGAAGTGTCTTAGTGAGTTCCAGTGAATGTTGCGACACAACTCCCCCCACCCCCTGCTATTGTGATGAGTGTGAAAGGAATGGCTTGGTCATTGTAGGGATGCTTTATGGTGCTGGTGTCAACCTGGCACATCATGTGGCAGCCAGGGTGTACAGTGTCAAGTGAAGTAAATCTGGCCAAGGTGATGCTATCGCTGGCCTCCTGGGCAGCAATGTTGTCAGGTGCTGATGCCCTGTGTCCTGTGCAGCATCAGGTGATTGCGGAGAAGGTTGGTGTTGTTGTTGGTGATGTTGTTGGTGATGTTGGTGTGCCTGGTGATGTTGGTGTTGGGGCTGATCGTGGAGGGATTCAGAGCTTTGGGGCGCTACCTTCGCCGGGGCGCTAAAAGTTAGCGCCCTCGTGGCCGATTTTCCCAGGTAGCGCCCCGAGAGGGAGCAGGGGCGCTACTGGAAGCATCCTGCATCCCTCTTGGGGCACTGCGAGCCAAAACCGCGGTGCTACGTGCCGCAGTATTGCAGGCCTTCCTCCCCTTCTTAAAGGGGAGGGGCCTGGCGTAGCACGTCTCGACGCCCAGCTCGGCCACCAGGGATCGGGAGTGCCGGCAAACGAGCCCGGCACTCAAGAGGAATGCCAGGCTCACGGAGAGCAGCCAGCACCCCGCGGGGGGGCTTCACGGGGACCAGGGACAGCAACGGGGGCAGGTGCTGGCAGGCAGCCAGCAACAAAAATGGCCTCCTGCCACCTCCCCTTTAACTAGTGCCGCCCCGGCCGTAGGTAGGTCCCCCTGACCCCGGCGGACATAGCGTCTGGCGGTAAGTCGGGGGGCGCCACCCAATATTACAGCCGGGGCGCGAGCGGGGCGCTGCGCACGGCAATGACGTCATCGCCGGCGGCGCAGCGCTGCGGGGCGCTAACGGTTAGCGCTGCCGCTAACCTCCCGCTGAATTTCGCGGGAGGCGTTAGTGGCGCCGTGCCCAGACGCTAGTTGAGTTGCGCCCTGTTAACGCCCTCTTAGGGCACTAACGGGAGGCGCAAATCAACCGAATTTAGCCCCCTATGGGCTAAAAATTGAGTAGCGCCCCCTTTGAAGGGCGCTAACTTCGCCTTCTACTTTTAGCGCCCCGGAAAAATTAGCACCCCCGCGACAGAAATTGAGTGGTAGCGCCCCAAGAGGGAAGCGGGGTGCTACTGGAAGTGCCCCGCATCCCTCTTGGGGCGCTGCGAGGGAATATCGTGGCGCTATGTGCCGTAGTATTTCAGGCCTTCCTCCCCTTCTTAAAGGGGAGGGGCCTTGCGCAGCGCGACCAGGGTCCCAACTGGGCCCCCGGGGATCGGGAGTGCCGGCAAAAGAGCCCGGCACTCAAGAGAAGTGCCGGGCTCTCGGAGCGCAGCCGGCACTCAGCTGGTGGCGGGGCGGTGGGGGGGGTGCGGTTCAGGACGCCGGGGACGGGACCACAGGCAGGTGCTGGCAGGTGGCCAGCAACAAAAATGGCCGCCCCGCACCTCGCCTTTAAATAGTGCCTCCCCGGCCGCAGGCTGGCTCCCCTGACCCCGTCGGACATAGCGTCCGGTGGTAAGTCAGGGGGCGCTCCCGAAGATCGCGGCTGGGGCGCGAGCAGGGTGCTGTGCACAGCGATGACGTCATCACCGGTGGCGCAGCACCGCGGGGCACTACCAGTTACCGCCGCCGCTAACCTCCTGCTGAATTTCGCCCGGGCGCTAGTTGCTTTGCGCCCCGTTAGCGCCCTCTTAGGGAGCTAATGGGAGGCGCAGAGCAACTGAATTTTTCCCTCTATATGTTATACAAATCAGACTCCACTCACGACAGGGTGAGCTGTCGTGTTCCCCGAGCAGCAGGTAACCCGTGAGGGAGCACGTAAAATTAGAAGGTAGGCTCAAAATAGCATTAAATTGGCTGTTAACAAGCCATTTAATGATCTAAATTGTCTCCCCCGCCGCTTGGTGTCGGGTCAGTTCTGCGCAGACAGACCCGACACCAGGGAGACTCGCATGGAGGCAGGTTGACGCCGGGTTTCCTACCCGCTGTCAATCTTTGCTATTTTGACAGCTGACCCGCCTCCAAACCCGCACTCTGAGCGTCGGCAAAATCCAGCCCTAAAGGTCAGATTCTTCCCCTGAGAATTCAACAGTTCCCTCAACCATATCTTTATCTGACTTGGGATGTTTAGAAGCTATGTTAAGTTAAATGAAACATTATCTAAAAAGCATAAACACATTCTTTCCAAAGGCCACAAAATTATTTAACAGAAAATGATTTGTGTTCCGATCTCTTGTTTACGTTTATAAAAATTACTGTAAACTATGTGAAAAGATAATGATTAAAAGCTGCTTTGAGTTATTGCTATATTGGGAAATATGCGGTTTGTGTGATTTATAATCTCATGTTATTGTAGTTACCTCGCCATTGAATAGTGACACCTGAGTATCCTCTGAACAGTTTAAAGCAACCGTACGTGCGACAACACGGTGGCCTTGAAATTATTAATTGGTGCAAATGCTTAACACATTCATCTGAAATTCCTCTCTATGCTATTATATTAGGATCATTAATAACCCTATTATTCAGATTTAGTAACAGTAACGCTTTTCCATCAAAATTCCAGTGACTTTCTGAAGGGCATATACAAGGCCTGCATGATCAATGCTTCATTGTACCGTGCCTCAGCTCTGGTGCTTGGGTTGTGAAGAGGTATCATAAGCCATTGTTGCAATAGATGGTCCATATCATCCAGTATCCAACTGTTGAACCTCCCCTCCCTCTGGAACAGCTCAGTAAAATTGGATTGGCACAGGCTTTATGAATCATGAGTAAACCCAGGGAGGTGGACATTAATATGTTCGCCTGTGGTCACATGCCATCTGCACAAGACAGCAAAAGAACCTTTGATTAACGTACCCCACAGTATTGCCAAATGGTGTCCAAGTGACCACGTGGCTACCATCAATTATTACCTCAACTCTTAGGGAGCTGTACAAGTTGGTGGAGGCCCTGCTGCCTTCGGGATTGCAGGTGCTGCTCCATCCCAAAGCTGATATGCAGGTGGGCTATCCAAACAGTACCTCTGTCACCTGTTGTAAGGCTCTCTGAACCAAACAACAACTCACTCCTGCAATGTACCCCTGTTCGGGACCTAGAAGGTAACACTGATATAACAATTGAGTGGAGTTGTGGCCTTCAGAGCCACAGGAGGTCAGTGTTTAGTGAAGTCTCTGCCGCTCATCCTAAGGGAGGTGGCACATTCATTCCCATGACCACCTGCCTGGATTGCTTCAGCCTGACACTGTACCTGTACCTGAAGAAGGAGCGGAGCTCCGAAAGCTCGTAATTTTAAATAAAACTGTTGGGACTATAACCTGGTGTTGTGCGACTTCTCATTTTTCAGCCTGACAAGGCATTGCTTCTCTATCAGAGACTGGTAACTGATCCCAAGGTCGTACAACCTAATCCACCACTCCCCACTCCACCCCCAGTTTGTGCATGTGACAGTAAGTGCTCTTTTGCCTCGACTCTGCCTGTCTGGAAATGCAGTAGATTAGCAATTGCAGCAGCAACACTACCAGTAATATCCTTCCCACCTGCAGAAATAAAATTGCTTGAACCCTGATCTCACATACCAATTGAATTTATTTTGGCCAGTGGAAAACAGAAAAAAAAATGTCAGGTGGTTTTTTAATTGGCAATACTAAGTATTTCACTCAAAACTAAATGTCAATAGATCAGTATTAATAAAACCTGTTTTGACAGCACATACAACTCAAATAGCAGCAACACCAGCAGCTGACACAGCTGTCACCTGTTTCCCAGTTTTCTGCCAACCTCTTAATTTTCTTCACCTTTTCCTATGCTTTCCATTGTATCCCTTTCCTCTTTATTGTAAAGTGCTCTGAGATGTCTTCCTGTATGTGAGTGCTTTACAAATGTGAGTTAATGTTGCTGAATTTTAATACACAGGTTTATCACATAATCTGAATTCTTCATGTGGACTAGCATTTTATAATTCACTTACAAGTATCTCTTCTTAAATATTTTTTTTAATTGAATATTGTACACAGTACAATTCATTTGCTCCCATTGAGAGCAGCATAGACAAGTGGCACTGTTTGGTGCTTATATTATAAGTATTTGTTATCATTTATATTGTATACCAGATAGTGAATGGTCCTTTAAATTGCTTTGTTAAATGATCCCTAATGACACCGCTGCATACGGACATAAGGACAGGACTAGGACATTTAGCTTATAGAAGATATGAGCAGGAGTAGGCCATTCGGCCCCTCGAGCCTGCTCCGCCATTTAATGAGATCATGGCTGATCATCCAAATTCAGTACCCTGTCCCTGCTTTCTCCCCATATCCCTTGATCCCTTTAGCCTTAAGAAATATATCTAACTCCTTCTTGAATATATTTAATGAATTGGCCTCAACTGCCTTGTGTGGTAGAGAATTGCACAGGTTCACCACTCTCTGGGTGAAGAAATTCCTCCTCATCTCAGTCCTAAATGGCTTACCCCTTATCCTTAGACTGTGACCCCTGGTTCTGGACTCCTCCGCCATCGGGAACATCCTTCCTGCATCTAGTCTGTCTAGTCCTGTTAGAATTTTCTAAGTTTCAATGAGATCCCCTCTCATTCTTCTAAACTCTAGTGAATATAAGCCTAATCGACCCAATCTCTCCTCATACGTCTTTCCTGTCATCCCAGGTATCAGTCTGGTGAATCTTCGCTGCACTCTCTCCATGGCAAGAACATCCTTCCTCAGATAAGGCGACCAAAACTGCACACAATACTCAAGGTGTGGTCTCACCAAGGCCCTGTACAACTGCAGCAAGACATCCTTGCTCCTGTACTCGAATCTTCTCGCTATGAAGGCCAACATACCATTTGCCTTCTTAACCGCCTGCTGCACCTGCATGCTTACCTTCAGCGACTGGTGCACAAGGACACCCAGGTCTCATTGCACTTCCCCTTTTCCCAATCTATTGCCGTTCAGATAATAATCTGTCTTCCTGTTTTTGCCACCAAAGTGGATAACCTCACATTTATCCACATTATACTGCATTTGCCATGCATCTGCCCAATCACCCAACCTGTCCAAACTGGAGTTTCTCTGCATCCTCCTCACAGCACACACGCCCACCCAGCTTTGTGTTGTCTGCAAACTTTGAGATATTACATCTAGTTCCCTCGTCTAGATCATTAATATATATTGTGAATAGCTGGGGTCCTAGCACCGATCCCTGCGGTACCCCACTAGTCACTGCCTGCCACTCGGAAAAAGACCCATTTATTCCAACTCTTTGCTTCCTGTCTGCCAACCAGTTCTCTATCCAAGACAGTACCTTACCCCCAATCCCGTGTGCTTTAACTTTGCACGCTAATCTCTTATGCGGGACCTTATCGAAAGCCTTCTGAAAGTCCAAATACACCACATCCACTGCTTCTCCCTTATCTATTCAATCAGTTACATCCTCAAAAAATTCCAGTAGATTAGTCAAGCATGATTTACCTTTTGTAAATCCATGTTGACTTTGTCCGATCCTGTCACTGTTTTCCAAGTGCTCTGCTATTGCATCTTTTATATCAAACCTGCTCCACTATTTTTGTTAGCCATGGCAGATCTTTTTCTTTTTAATGCCAATTTCCTGCATTGTTTTCCTCTCTTAATAGATTTAGGGGGAAAATTCAGTATCGACCATTTTGGGGCGCTAACATCGTCTGGGCACTAACTTTAGCGCCTGGCGCTAATTAGCACTGACGAACGTGAAATTGAGTTTTAGCTCCCCAAGAGGGAAGTGGAGCGCTAAATCAAGTGCTACACACTTCTCTTAGGGAACTAACGTTGCAGAGCGGGGCACTACCTTCAGAGCACTAATCAAGTTCTGGCGCTGTCAATTAGAAAATCGTCAGACAGACTGGCGCCTTCCAGTTCTTAAAGGGGAGGTTCAATCATGCTGCACAGCCTCACTCTGATCATTGCTGCTTGTGAACGGACCCTACAAGGAGCTGCAAGCCTTCATTTAAGCAACTGATGGCTGATCAGATGCCCAGACAGAGAGCTCGCCAGTTCAGCGACCACGCCTTGGAGACTCTGATCGCGGCCGTGGAACGCGGACGGGCAGTGCTCTTCCTGGCCATTGCCACAGGCCTTTAGGAGGATGTGGAGGGAGGTCGTCCAGCACGTGTCGGCCAGAAGTGTGGTCCCCAGAACTCCCACCTAGTGCTGGAAGAAATTCTAGTACATGGGTCTGATGTGGGTGAAGCTCCGGGACCCAGCGGGCTGCAGCAATGCCACGGGGAAAGGGAAGCTCGGGGGCCATCTCCCCAGAGGGTGAGTTCGCGCGCGAGTTCTGCTGCACAGGACTCAGATGAAGATCTCGATGTGGTGGCAATGAAAAGACGGGCGCTGGGTATGCACACCGAGCTCATGGGTGCAATGGCAAGGGTGCCCGAGAGCATGGATGCACTGGCAAGGAGTGTGGAGGAGTCCGCCTTGGCATTGCACTCATCTCTGCGCACACCATCGAGCCCATCCTTAGCAGTTTGCAAAGGATGGTCGACTCGCAGAGAGACCATGGGGACCCAAACCTCATGCCGCGTGTCATGGGTGAGGTAGCAGCAGCCATTGCAGCACAGGCCGAAGCAACGCAACGGCTTAGTGCTGTAATGGAGTCAATGGTTGCTGGCATGCAATCTCAGACTGCTCTCATGCAGTCTCGGATTGATGCCACGCAAGCGCTGACTGCTGCCATCTTTGCTGGGTCACCCACAGTCCACCGGGGATCTCACGGTGCTGCAGCAGGCCAGCAATCTGTGCTCGAGCAGATTGCTCCGGATGCTGTGGTTCTGCCCTGGGGGAATGGCAGTGTGTCGGTCAAGCAGGAAGGTGCTGTCCTCTCTCAGGATGATAATATTCCTGCTCCCACCACTGCCACTCCACCATTGCACTTGTCGCAGCCTTTAACCCAGCCTGCTGCCGCCCATGCTGAGGTGGTGCAGTCTACAGCCGGGCCTTCTAGGCCCAGAGCTGGTCGAGGGCGTCCTGCAAAGCCATCTGCAGTCTCTGGCTCCCAGACTCAGCAGCCTTCCACCAGCCTTGCTGCAGCCACTGGGGCCACATTATGGAGGAGCAGTAGGGTTGGGAGGGGGGAACTCAAAAGGGGAGGGAAATCAATGAATAAGGGGAAGTAAAGAATAGTTTATTAGCAAATGGGGGTAGTGGTTGTTAATATATTGTTGTGTTTCTTTATGAATAGTTGTGTTTCATAAGAGAGAGTTGTGTTCGATAATAAATTGTTAATTTGGCGTTGCACATTTTGTGTTGTTTCTCATTTGACCTTTGCCCGGTGATAGGAGCTGCGAGCGGGATGTAATGATGTGGTTGTGCTGCGCAAACACCGTGCGATATATCATTGATTGGAATCGGTGTCTAATGAGGCGCTGACGATTGTAGAAGCCAGGTTGAGTGGCTCCCTCCTCCGTTGCTGCTGCTCCTCCTCCTCTTCATCCTCCTCCTCCGCCTCCTCCTCTTCCTCCTCTCCCTCTTCCTCCTCCTGAGGTGGACCTGCAATCCCTGGTGGCAGTGGCTGGGCCCTCAGAATGGCCAGGTTGTGCAGCATGCAGCACACAATGATGAAAAGGGAGACTCGATCAGGGGAGTACTGCAGGGCTCCTCCAGAGGCAGTGGAACCGTTGCTTTAGCACCCTGATAGTGTGTTCGATCAAGTTCCTGGTGGCGCTATGGCTCTCATTGTATGCGTGCTGAGCAGGAGTGTTGGGGTTACGGAGGGGTGTCATCAGCCAGGTGACGAGTGGATACCCCTTGTCTCTGAGCAGCCAGCTGTGAGCTTCATGTGGTGGGTGGAACAGTGCTGGGACACCGGTCTGTCACAGGATGAATGCATCATGGCTGCTACCAGGATAGCAGGCATTGACGGCGAGGGTGCGCTGTCTGTGGTCGCACACCAACTGAACGTTCAGAGAGTGGTAGTCTTTGCGGTTGCGGAACACCTCTGCATTGCCACGTGGGTGCCATCAATGGCGCCCTGAACCATGGGGAAGCCCGCTATCCTTGCAAAGCCACATGAGCGTCGTCCTGCTTCTCTCTGGTCATGGGGAATGAGATGTACTCCCTTCTCCTTCTGTAGAGAGCGTCTGTTACCTCCTGGATGCAGCAATGGACGGCGAACTTCGAAATGTTTGCAATATCCCCTGATGAAGCCTGGAAGGAGCCGCTGACGTGGAAATTGAGCGCGACTGTGACCTTAACCGCCACTGAGAGAGACGTCCTGGTTCTGAGCTGAGGCTGGAGGTCTGGCTGCAGGAGGTGGCAAAGCTCTGTGACCACCTCCTTGCTGAAGCGGAGCCTTCTAAGGCACTGCTCCTCTGAGAGATGAATGTAGGAGAAGTGCTCCCGGAATACACTGGGAGGGTAAGGTCTCCTGTTGAGAGCCCTGTTGACCCTCGTCCCTCTGGCCACATTTTGCAATCTTTCTCTCTGCCTCCGCTGCCTACGACGGTGATGCTGGAGGGCGAGGTCCCGTGCTAGTACAGCCTCCATTAAATGATGGAAATGTTGCACTATCAAATGTAACCCAAATGAAAGTGATAAATTTTTCTCAGCCACAATACTCCTTCAAGATGAAAGCAGTCAAATGGGTCAAAACGTCTGTCTGCTTGTATCAAACTGACAAGGCAGCATTGTTTGCTGACAAAAAAAACCCCGGAAGTTGACCTCTTTATATAGCGCTCCTCCAGCACTCATCCAACTGCAAACCGCCTCACTGTACCTGTCGTTGCTAATGGCAGGCGCTCAAGCGGGGCACTGTGCACCCAGATGACATCATGATCTCCGGGCGCAGGAGATCGTGGTGCTAGTGGTTACCGCCACAAACCTCCAGCTCAATCTCGCCGGCATCGGTACTAGCGCTGCGCCCGGTTGCAAAGCCAGTAGCGCCCTGCTGGCGCCCCTGGAGGCACTAACGGGAGGCGCAAAGGCACCCAATTTTTCCCCCTTATTTCCCAATTAAGTATCGTTTTTACATACCTCAGTTAACTTTGCATCTATGCCCCACATTCTCATAACCCTTCATTTGAAGAATGTTTTTTCTGGATTAGCTTTTAAGTGACAGCTCGAATCCAAAGATTATGTTGCGTTGTTCTGGATTCCTCTTCTACAGGGTGCAGTTGTTCCCTATCTCCCTTAATTGAGTAGATTGGTCCTATACTCTCTGGATTTTAGAAGAATGAGAGGTGATCTCATTGAAACATAAGATTCTGAGGGGGATTGACAGGTTAGATGCTGAGAGGTTGTTTCCCCTGGCTGGAGAGTCTAGACCTAGGGGGCATTGTCTCAGGATAAGGGGTTGGCCATTTCCTACTGAGATGAGGAGGAATTTCTTCACTCAGAGGGTTGTGGATCTTTGGAATTCTCTACCCCAAAGTGCTGAGGATGCTGAATCATTGGGTATATTCAAGGCTAAAATAGATAGATTTTTGGACTCTAGGGTAATCAGAAAGAAAGAAAGACTTGCATTTATATAGCGCCTTTCACGACCACCAGACGTCTCAAAGAGCTTTACAGCCAATGAAGTACTTTTGAAGTGTAGTCACAGTTGTAATGTAGGAAAAGGGATAAGGAGATAATGACATATAATTGGCAAATGAATTTCAACACAGATAAATGTGAGGTATTACATTTTGGTACGAAGAATAGGGAGGTTTCTTATTACTTGGAGGGTGCGAGCCTCAATGGGGTAGAGGAGCAAAGGAATCTCGGAGTACAAATACAGAAATCATTAAAAGTAGCGACACAGGTTAACAAGGCCATATAAAAAGCAAACCAAGCACTAGGGTTTATTTCTAGAGGGATAGAATTGAAAAGTAGTGAAGTTATGCTAAACTTGTATCGAATCTTGGTTAGACCACACTTGGAGTACTGCGTACAATTCTGGTCGCCATATTATAAAAAGGATATAGAGGCACTGGAGAGGGTGCAAAGAAGATTTACAAGGCTGATATCAGAAATGCAAGGGTATACCTAACAGGAAAGGATGAACAGGCTGGGTCTCTTTTCTCTTGGAAAAAAGAAGGCTGAGGGGTGACTCAATAGATGTCTTTAAAATTATGAAATGTTTTGATAGAGTAGATACAGAGAGAGTATTTCCACTTGTGGGGAAGAGCGTAACTAGAGGCCATCACTATAAGATAGTCATCAAGAAATCAAATAGGGAATTCAGAAGAAACTTCTTTACCCAGAGAGTGGTGAGAATGTGAAGCTCGCAACCACAGGGAGTAGTTGAGGCAACTAGTATAGATGCATTTAAGGGGAGGCTAGATAAGCATATGAGGGAGAAAGGAATAGAGGGTTATGCTGATAGAGTTAGATGAGGAAAGACAGGAGGAGGCTCGAGTGGAGCATAAATGCCAGCATGGACTGTTTGGATTGAATGGCCTGTTTCTGTGCTGTATATCCCATGTATGAGATCGGGCAGGAAAGTGGAGTTGAGATGGAAGTTCAGCCATGATCTTATTGAATGGTGGAACAAGCTCGAGGGGCCGTCTGGCCTACTCCTGCTCCTAATTCTTATGTCCTTATGTTCTTATCAGTTCCCTTTATTCTATTGAACACCTTAATCAGCTCACCCCTTAACACCCTCATCTCCAGAGAATATAATCCAAGTTACCCAGTGTCTCAACATAGATTAGTCACCAAGCCAGTACATCCTTCCTAAGGTGGGGCACCCAAAAATAAACACAGCAGGGAGTGCGTCAAATGAAATTCTCCTCATATATTCCAAACAGAATTATAGTAGTACATTGTTGCTTTTATATTCTAAATATAGACATAGTAAAGGTGGAGGTAGTGGAGATACCTGATGGGATAAAAATTGATAAAGAGGAGGTATTAGAAAGGCAGGCTGTACTTAAAGTAGATAAATCACCAGGAGTGGATGGGATGCATCCTAGGATGCTGAGGGAATTGAGGGAGGAAATCGCGGAGATACTGGCCATAATATTCCAATCTTCCTTAGGTACGCGGGTGGTGCCAGAGGACTGGAGAATTGCAAATGTTACACCATTGTTCAAAAAAGTATGCAAAGATAAACCCAGCAACTACAGGCCAGTCAGTTTGACCTCGGTAGTGGGGAAGCTTTTAGAAACAATAATCAGGGACAAAATTAACAGTCACTTAGACAGGTGTGGATTAATTAAGGAAAGCCAGCACGGATTTGCTAAAGGCAAATCGTGTTTAACTAACTTGATTGAGTTCTTTGATGAGGTAACAGAGAGGGTTGATGAGGGTAATGTAGTTGATGTAGTGTACCTGGATTTCCAAAAGGCGTTCAACAAAGTGCCACATAATAGGCTTGCCAGCAAAATTGAAGCCCATGGAATAAAAGGGACAGTGGCAGCATGGATACGAAATTGGCTAAGTGATAGGAAACAGAGTAGTGGTGAACAGTTGTTTTTCGGACTGGAGGAAGGTATACAGTGGTGTTCCCCAGGGGTCGGTTCTAGGACCACTATATATATTAATGACTTGGACGTGGATGTACAGGGCATAATTTCAAAATTTGCAGATGATACAAAACTTGGAAGTATAGTGAACAGTGAGGAAGAGAGTGATAGACTTCAGGAAGACATAGACAGGCTGGTGAAATGGGTGGACACGTGGCAGATGAAATTTAATGCAGAAAAGTGTGAAGTGATACATTTTGGTAGAAAGAATGGGAAGAAGACATATAAACTAAATGGTACAATCCTGAAGGGGGTGCATGAACAGGAAGACCTGGGGGTATGTGTGCACAAATCGTTGAAGGTGGCAGGGCAGGTTGAGAAAGCAGTTAAAAAGCTTATGGGATCCTAGGCTTCATAAATAGAGGTATAGAGTACAAAAGTGTGGAAATTATGATGAACCTGTATAAAACACTGGTTCGGCCCCAACTGGAGTATTGTGTCCAATTCTGGGCACCACACTTTAGGAAGGATGTGAAGGCCTTAGAGAGGGTGCAGAAAAGATTTACGAGAATGATTCCAGGAGTGAGGGACTTCAGTTACGTTGATAGACTGGAGAAGCTGGGGTTGTTCTCCTTGGAGCAGAAAAGATTGAGAGGAGATTCGATAGAGGTGTTCAAAATCATGAGGGGTCTGGACAGATTAGATAGAGGGAAACTGTTCCCATTGGCAGAAGGGTTGAGAACCAGAGGACACAGATTTAAGGTGATTGGCAAAAGAACCAAAGGCAACGTAAGAAAAAACTTTTTTACGCAGCGAGTGGTTAAGATCTGGAATGTACTGCCTGAAAGGGTGGTGGAGGCAGACTCAATCTTATCTTTCAAAAGGGAGTTGGATAAATATCTGAAGGAAAGAAATTTGCAGAGCTACGGGGAAAGGGTGGGGGAGTGGGACTAGCTGAGGTGCTCTTGCAGAGAGCCGGCACAGGCTCGATGGGCCGAATGGCCTTCTTCCATGCTGTAACCATTCTATGATTCTATGATTGTATATTCTATGTCTTGTCATGAAGCCTAACACCTGATTAATTACTTCTTTCCACCTGTGAACTAGCTTTTCTCAAGTATGTAACCCTTAAATCCCTTTGTTTATCTATTCCCCCTAACCTTCCATTTTTTTCAATTATTTGCTCATGAGATATGGATTTGGTGAATTACTGCAGTGCATCCTGTATATAGTGCATACTTCAGCCACAGTGGGCTGGATTTTGAATGACCCATGGAGTCGGGTTTGGAGGCGTGTGGGGGGTTAAATTTGCGGGGTTGGGGTTTCCGACCCCATCCCGACTCCATCCCGCCTCCACGCAATTTTGACAGAATCAGTCGCGGGGTTCCCGACTCCGTCCCGCCTTCAAGAGGTGGGAGAGGCCATTAAAGCCCTTAACAAGCTCTAAATTGGCTCTGTAATGCCATTTTGAAATGCTGTAGCTAGTTTAACCCTCTTCTGACGTGAAGCACGCCTGGTGTGAAACACTCCAGTGAAACCTGGCGGGAGCACAAGTGGATAGCTGACTATCGGCAGCAGGTCCACTATTACAACGGAGATGTGATGAGGTAGTAGTAGTATTAGGTCTGAACGTCGCCTCTGATGCTGCTGCTGCATTGAATGTCTTCAGAGACTGCCTGGGAGGACTTGCTTGGCAAAAAATTCATTCTCTCTCTCTCTCTCTCTCTCTCTCTCTCTGTCTCTCTCTCCTCTACACCACCACCCCCCATTTTTGCATCCAGGTCCACCCACATCAAAAGCCAGGCAGGTCCTCTCTCACCAACAGTCTCTGAGACTAGCCAGTCAGCAATGATGACATCATCAGAGGCGGCTTTCAGACTGAAAACACTAATTAGTTCATGGGTTCCCACATGCTGCAACTCAATTGCCCAATTAAGTGAAAATTGCATCAGGCATCCACATTAATCTGGAGTCGGGGGGGAAACACGAAATGCGGATTACACAACCCCAACCCGACCCCAAGACAAAATCCAGCCCAGTGTGTCCGTGATGGAGGGGTGGATATTGAATCCAGTGGCTGGGGCCAATGTTCCTGTTAATTATTTTGGGTGTGTGGCCCCTTTAAGGGGCTGCGTGGCCCATTCAAAATTCCGCGCATGTGCGGTTTTTCTCATTGAACAGCCGGTGAGCCGGCTGCGCAGGAGGTCCTGAGAGCTGCGCGGCCACACGGCCCTACAGCTTAAAGGGAACATTGGCTGGGGCCCCGATCAAATGCACTGCTTTGTCCTTAATGGCGTTGAGCTTCTTGAATGTTGTTGTGGCTGCACCCATCCAGGTGAGTGGTGAATATTCCATCACACTCTACCTTGAGCTTGTAAATGGCAGATAAGCTTTGAGCAGACAGGAGGTAAGCCACTCACCATCAGAGTACCCATTATCTCTTCTGATCTTGTAGCCATGGTGTTGATATGGCTGGGCCAGTTATTCTTCTGGTCATTGTTGACCCTTAAAATGCTGATTAGTGTTCAAAATCATGAGGGGTCTGGACAGAGTAGATAGAGAGAAACTGTTCCCATTGGCGGAATGGTCGAGAATCAGAGGACACAGATTTAAGGTGATTGGTAGAAGAACCAAAGGCGACATGAGGAAAAACTTTTTTACGCAGCGAGTAGTTAGGATTTGGAATGCACTGCCTGAAAGGGTAGTGGAGGCAGATTCAATTGTGGCTTTCAAAAGGGAATTGGATAAGTACCTGAAGGAAAAAAATTTGCAGGGCTATGGGGAAAGGGAGGAGTGGGATTAGCTGAAGTGCTCTTACAAAGAGCCAGCACGGGCTCAACGGACCAAATGGCCTCCTTCTGTGCTGTAACCAGTCTATGATTCTATTCTAACTTGGAAATAGTGATGCCATTGAAGGTCTTTATTACATTAAACTGCACCTGCCATAGTTCTGTCCATTCACATAATCTATCTATGTGTATTTGAAATTTCCGCTCTCTTTCACAGTTCAGTATAAATGCTTGCTTAGAAAACATGAATCTACTACCCCCTATTCCCTAATCCAGACATATGTGTGAGAGAGAGACAGAGAGAGAGAGAGACGATGGTACTCCAGAACTAATTAATGGGGACTCTAATTGTCACTGCCCCCAATTCAAGGATGTCCTTTAATTCCAATTATCTGCCTCTATCTCCCAACCAGTTTTCTATCGCCCAACCAGTTTTCTATCCATCCCATGAGGTTAGATCCAATTCCATGCACTTCAATTTTAACTAGCAATTTCTTCCGCAGAGCTGTGTGGTGAAGTACTGAGCCATACCATGAAAGCCCCAGAATCAACCCCTGGCACTTGCTCAGTTAGTCGGTATCGCCCAGGGAGGTGGTAGGTGTGCTATATTTGGCGTCTGTGCCTACAGGCCAGGGAGGGGAGAATTAGCCAAGACTTCTATTCTTGATCACTATCTAGTGACCCCTGGTGTACATGTATGGATGCTGACTGAGGATGGCATTAAGCTGGGCTGTGATATTCCCAGCAGTTGAATTGTCTACAAACACCTGCTGTTTGAGTCACACAAGAAGAATGGCCACTTGGCCAAGGAACTGGGTGGCTGTCAATGCCCAGGGAAATGTACCATAATACAAGTTAGTGTCTTCAAGGGAGGAGGAGGGGAGAAGATTGTAAATAAATAAAATATTCTCCACACTGTTGAAATATGTCCTTTCTTTGATGAAGAAATTATCTTGCTTTTTTGAAGATGGAGGTCGGGCTATGTGTATTACCAACATTATGAACTGAGCTGTTCTTCATAGTGATTCATCCGAGGATGTAATTGAAAATCTCCTTTACTGGCAGAGATATTCTTTAATGAACACTGTAAACATCTCAACTGCAAAACTCCTAAAAATGTTGATGCTAGCATAGTACTATTACAAAATAATGTAAAGGCACAAAAATAAAAAGGGTTTCAAAAATAAACATTTTGGGGTAAAAATTCGTTTGCTTTGTGCCTCCCGTTAGCCCTAAGAGGACGCAAATGAGGTGCAAAGCAACAAGCGCCTCGGCGCGGCGATGTTTGCGCCACTCGCGAAATTGACCAGACATTTTGCGGTGGCGCTAAACACTGCCACCATGATTTCCTGAGCCCACAGATCGTGACGTCAGTCGAGCGTGCAACGCCCCAGTAGCACCCCAGACCAGATATTGAGTGGCGCCCCCTGCCTTACTGCCTGCCGCTAGCAACAGCAGGCTGAGGGGAACGTTTTGCAGTCGGGAAGGAACTGGGGAAGCGCTATTTAAGGGCGAGTGCTTCCTGCCTTTTTTCATCGGCGACATTTTTGCACCACGCATTCTGAGAGAGTGAGAGAGAGACTTCTGGAGAGATTCAATGCTGTGTGAAGGAGTTTTGGGTACTGAGCAGCACTTTGCAGGTTCATTTTGATTTGACCTTCCTTGCATCGATTCAGACTATGGGGGCTGCACTCTGAGCTCTTTCCCTGGGCCTCTGCATTGTTCTTTCCAGCAGATTTGATGTACAGGTCTCTCCAGGCCGAGATTCAAGGCTGCAATGAGCAGGGTGTGGATGGAGAGCAAGATCGACCCTCCCCTTTAAGAACTGGCCGGCGCCAGTGTGTCTGTGTTCCATTGCTGACTGACATTACATGAGCTTCGCCAGCGCTCTGAGGTAGCGCCTCGCTCCTCGGCCTTTGCGCCTTAAGACAGGTGTGTAGCGCCTGATTTAGCGCTCCAATCACCTCCAGGGGCGATAGAAGCCAAGCTTGCAGTCGGAGGCGATAATTAGCGCTAGCCGCTAAACTTTGCACCCGGCCAATAATTGCACCCCAAACGGGGCGATACCGAATTTCTCCCCCAAAGTATTTTCATACAAAAAAGCAAGTTACTTCTGCATTAATTTGTCTTTGCTGTTTTGTCAGAAAAGTATTTGGTTTTAATTTAAATAAGTGTAACTTAATAATAAAAGTTAGGAACATAGGAACATGAATAGGCCATTCAGCCACAATACACATATTGAAAACAACAGCCACAGCTTCACAATAAAAGTTACATAACTGCACCACAAGATGGTACTATTCAACTCTTTTCCATTCACTTAATGAAATATTAAATGAATATCCTATTGAATATTCGCCCTTTTAACAAAAGACGTACTGATTTCCATTTCTAGCCATTTTGCTCGTTGTTTATATATGTATTACTTTAAGGGGCTGATTTTGATGTTGATGTTGCTCCAGGATTTCTGGGATTTCCACTGAGTGGTGGGGAGGGGAGTGTGAGGGGCTGGGGGTGGGGTGGTGGGTGGCGGTGTGGAACGTGGTAGACAAGCAGTAAGTGAAGGCCAAAGGCCTGGACAGGCATGGCACACTTCAGGCATGCTCCACATGTCCAGTATCTGGTAGAGGGGAGGAGGCCAGGAAAATCATCTTCCATAAGCACTGTTTTGTGTCATACTTTTTATGCCAACATTTAAATAGAAAATTGCTATGTTAACATGCTGTCACATTGTAGTTGCAGATTTGGCCCCATCGGTAGCGCTGCTGCAGGCTCCTTGACTACTCTTAAACTGAAAATCTCATCTACTGACCACAGAATTCCATGCTGGAAATCAGTTTACAGAAAGTATAAGAAACAAACTTAAATTTTAAAACTTTAATTGCAAATTTAAAAAATTAACAATGCTTTTCTGTTGCAAACCTAAAAAAACTAAAAATGTGACCCTGCTCCCTGCCTCGTCCCCATTCTTCCCGACTCAGTTCCTGGATTGTTTTCTCTTACTTACCATATGCAACACTAAGGGAGATTTTCTAGTATCAATACAATTATACTAAAAGTCTTGCACGTACCATGCATTCTCTGTGTCACACTTGCTTCTTGTAACACTCTCCCTATCACACTTTCCCTGTCACACTCTTCTAACTCACAATGAGCAATGTCACAGGAGGTTTGCTGGTACATAATGTAAGATATAATTCGCTGTTCGTGTGACTTGGCTGAATTTAATGTACCAGCATGCTTCAAGAGTTCTGCAAACAAACCTTTAAACAGATTTAGTTAACTTCTGTACCTTTTTAGACATGGCATGAGCGGCCCATTGTTGACAGACTTAGTTAACTTCTGCAACCTCATCAGACAGGACCTCGAGAGTTCTGCAAAACAAACCTTTAAGCTGATTGAACAATGAGGAACTTCTGCAACCTATTCAGCCATGGTGCAAGCAGCCTTGAGGTCCATTGACTACAGATAAGGAGAAGAGATACCCATGATTGAACAATCATCAACGTGGTCTGAGACAGAAGAGATGCCAATGATTGAACAATCGTCAACGAGGCCTGAGACAGACGAGATGCCAATGATTGAACAATAGTCAACGTGGTCTGAGACAGAAGAAATACCAATGATTGAACAATAGCCAACGTAGTCTGAGACAGAAGAAATGTTAAAAGATTAAAATACGAAAAGAATGTGGAGACATGGCAAATAAAGCCAGTGATAGAGAGGCAGTCATAAATCGTTTGTTAAAAGAGTTAGAAGATGAAAGAGAGAGTAGGAACTGGCTCGAGGAAGATTTTGAAAAGGCAAAAGAAAGATGGTGTAACAAGGAACAATACCATGAAAGTCAATGTATGAATAATCAGAGTCAGCATGATGTTTGGTCAGAAAAGGCGTCTAAACAGAGACACCGAGCCGAACAGTCAGAGAAGGCCATTGAGGACCTTACGGTTCCATTTAAGGTTACCCAAAGACAGGCATTAGAAGAATGGGATGCCTGTGGAGATCATAGAAAATGTAAAAAGAGAATCAAAGAATTAGAGGAGAAGTTACAAGTTGAAAGGAGCATTGTGTGTGCCATGACTTCATTGTCTGGAGGAAATGGGGACGAAAGTGATGAGTTTAACCCTGAGTGGGAACCAGGGGGCATCCCGCTGGAAGAACTCCAGCCGCTGCCCATGAATCCGATGCGACAAAGGTGGTACTTGGCCGATGCCAACGGGGCCCGGGGCGCACTAGACCAGGTGTTTGAGGTACCATTTAATACAGAGGAGTTAAGGAAAATGTCTAGTGACATGAAAAAGTTAGATCAGGGAGGAGACCCCCAGGGCCAACAATATACGTGGACTTGCCCGCCACAAGGATTCCACAACAGTCCGTCGATTTTCCACCAGTGCATGGCCAAGTGCCTGACCGAGTTTAGTAAGCCAGAGCAATTTATCCAATACGTGGACGACTTATTATTGTCCTCAGAGAACGAGGAGGAGCATGAGGTATTGTTGGAAGAACTGCTGGAATTGCTTAAGGTAGTGGGTTTCAATGTAAACCCCAAAAAGACTCAGATAGGAAAAAGGAAGACCAGTTTCTCGGATTAACTATTAGACCAGGGGAGCTTGCCATAGCTGAGGCGAAGCATAGAACAATGCAAGAGTTGCACCGCCCAGGGTCGGTTACTGCTCTGAGGTCGTTCTTGGGTCTAACAGGTTACTGCAGAGAATTTATAGAAAATTATGCGGCCACTGTGGCTCCCTCGCTGAGGTTATTAAGAAAAGGAGTAGAATGGGCGTGGGACGAGAACTGTGAGGAGGCTTTTGTGCAGCTGAAAAGAGACTTACAGACGGCTCCATCCCAAGAGGCCATGGACCCCAGGAAGGACTTTAGCCTGGAGGTGGCGGCAATGGACGCCAACCTGAGCACTGTCCTCATGCAGGAAACTAATGGGCACTCGAGACCAGTAGCCTATGCCTCCAAGGTACAGTTGGAGGTAGAGAAGGGCTACTCTCCCTGTGAGCGGCACTAGCTCGCTACCTTCTGGGCGGTAAAGCATTTTGCGGTGTTTACGGGAACGCAGCCCATCACCCTCCTCACCCATCATACGCCGACCAGTCTCCTTTTAGAAGGCCGAATTAAGGAAGGAATGGTTTCTAGCACCCGAATTGCTAGGTGGACACTCCAACTGGAAGGGCTGGACCTGAGGGTAAAAACGCTAAGTGACCCGAAGTTAGCGGCCAACCTTAATTATCAGGGAGAACCCCACACATGCACAGTCGAAGGGGTATGGGAAATGAACGGCGGATTTAAATCCGGCATTCACCCCGAGGGGCGAGACATATATGTGGATGGATCCAGTTTTGTAGAGAAAGGAGAACTCAAAACAGTGTACGGAATTTATGACCCACAGAAGGGAGTGGAATTGGCAATTTCACTACCCACCACCCTTAGCGCCCAACAGGCGGAATTAGCAGTCATAACATACGTGGTAACAGACCCTACAGAGTTTCCCCCGCCCTATACGATCTGCTCAGACTCTATGTTTACATGTAACTCTTGCACGGAGTACCTGGCCATCTGGTCCAGGAGGGGTTTTAAGTCAGCGGACGATAGACCATTAGTAACCGCCCCGATGCTGGCAACCATAATGGAGGCCGTGGAAAGGGGAGGGCCCACTCTAAAGAAGAGCCCAGATGGGAAGGAAATAGAAGGACGGATGAACTGGCCAGGGAAGGGGCGGAGAAGGGAGTCCCATGGGACCCATACCAATCAGGAATGGTGGCAGCGGCCACCCCAGCACCCGTTACCGTTCCCCTTCCCCCAGATCTTAAAACATTACTGCTGAAAGATGTAGTACTGAAGGTGGTCCTCGTGGAAAAGGAAAAAGGCCAACCCATTGAGGGGCCCTATGGGGCCAGGGAGGTGGAAGTACGGGAAGACATGTTATTTAAAGGGGATAGGTGGGTCGTGCCCGAAGGATACCAGGAGGAATTCATGCAACTAGCCCACGGGGGACCGGAGGCAGGACACCCCGGACCAAAAACGACCTGGAAACAGGTAGAGGAGGTGGGGTGGTGGCCCCACCTGAGGGAGGACGTAGAGAACTTTTAAAAAAATTGTCTGATATGTGCAGCCAACAATCCCGACCCCCACAAGGAAAAGGCTCCCTTAGGACACACATGTCGGTCCGAGGGACCATGGCAGTGTATCCCAATAGATGTTATTGGGCCTTTGCCCACCACCAGGAGAGGCAACAGGTATTGTCTGGTCCTAGCGGACAACTTTACTAAATGGGTGGAAGTCTTCCCATGTAAGTCAGCCACGGCATTATGAACAGCCAGGACCTTAGTTAGGGAGGTATTCTCCAGATGGGGACTTCCTCGGGTGGTGGAGTCGGATCAGGGAAGTCACTTCACGGGTCAAGTGATGCAGGCTACCCTGAAGTTGCCTGGGATTGAGGGAAAATGGCACGTGGCTCACAACCCACAGTCGTCAGGAATTGTGGAGAGAATGAACCGTACACTGAAACTGGCTCTGCGTAAAGAATTAAATGATAACCCCGCCAAGTGGGATGAGGTACTCCCCCTGATCCTTATGGGAATACGCAGTAACGAGTCCAAAGGAATGGGTTACTCCCTACATGAATTGATAACTGGGAGACCCATGCGAACCCCCACCCACCTATTGATCCCCACATTGACGGACAGACAGATTGAGGAGGACACCCCGGACCAGAAACGACCTGGAAATGGGTAGAGGAGGTGGGGTGGTGGCCTCACCTGAGGGAGGACGTAGAGAACTTTTGTAAAAACTGTCTGATATGTGCAGCCAACAGTCCTGACCTCCACAAGGAAAAGGCTCTCTTAGGGCACACATGTCGGTCCGAGGGACCATGGCAGTGTATCCAAATAGATGTTATTGGATAAGTTCCTGAGCAATCTGTGGGAAACCTTGAAAGAGGTACACCTGAGGGCCGCCCATAGTATCGGAGGGCCCATCAGCGTAATCGACTAAACCTGGCTCCAAACAAACCCCAGGAGGGGGAGGTGGGAAGCCAGGTGATGGTGCGCAACTATGCGAGGGTGGGAGTTTTTGAATCTCTCTACAACGGACCATATAACATCGTTGACAAAGCCAGTCCCATGGTATACGCAGTTCAGCTGCCTAAGAAAGTCAAATGGTTCCACATTAACCAAATGAAGCTTTTTCAGCCCACCAGCAGGTCAAGAAGACAGCAGGCAATGATCATGAGCCTGGTGAGATGGACTCGCCCTTTTGAATGGGATGAGGCAGAGGAGGCGCCCGATGTAGCGCCTCCCCCGAATAATGGAGCAGGGTCGCCTGGTGTGGCGCCTCCACAGGTACCATATAATTTGAGGACGCGTCCCCGATGTCCTCCAAAACGATACAGGCTATATAGGTCTGAGAGGACAATAGGTGGGGTGAAGGGAGGTACATGACCGGAAGTAACACTCCGTTTTTGTTCCCTTCTCCCACAGGCCCGAGAAAGGCAAATAGGGATATGGGGAAACTATTTTGGTTGTTGTGCGGCGTAATACTCGGCATCGGGATGGCGGCAGTGAGGATAACACGTAGAGGGTCCGGAGATTCAGGATATACAAGCCAGATCACCCTTGTCCCGGCAGCTGTGCCCCAAGGCACCGCACGGGAAGTCACTCCCCGATCCATGTCAGGTACGTGCGAAACGAATTGCTCGGGTACACTGCGGGTGACTGCGTACGAGGTCTGGGAAGGAAGAGGAGTATGTATAAAGTGTAGAAATGGGACCACCAGCCAACCATGTGTGTGGTTCATCCAAGTGAAAACGGGTGATAAAACCAGTTACCGCCAGATAGAGGACTCCTGGGGGAAATGTAGGAAGCTCAACTCAATCGGAAGGCGAGGGAGAAACTATGTTGTGCTGGCCACAGTAGTGGCGAGAACACGAGGGGATATATGGATGTGTGAATCCTCAGCCAGGCCCAATAAAGAATTGGGACAGTTTTAGGTCCGAATCAACGACTTGCGGTCTTTCCCCCGTGTTTGCGTATGGTGCGAGGAATTTGACGTAAGAAAACTACTAGGCACTTGATCTAAGCGTTAAACAGAGCTTTAATCAACTGTTTTTCAACATGGAGATCTAGTTGTGTCCTTCAATAGTTCCTGTTGAGGAATGTCCCAAGCAAGCTGGGCCCCTGCCCTGAGTATTTATACTCTCCCTGGACAGCGCCACCAGCAGGCCGCCCAGTATTACTTCATACATGAATGACAAGATTCATGTCAGAATTATCCCCTCTATCAATGGATGCTGGATGAGAAGGAGGGAGGGCCATGCCAAGAAAACTGTGTCACTTACCATGTGTCGGAGTGCGTGAATGGAATCATAGATGCAGTAGAATTGAAAGTTCAGTCCTAAGCCCCCCTTCCCCACAAACGAAACGCAGACTCCCGTGCAGAAGGACCCACAGGATATACCACAAGGTTGCTCCAAACGTACCCCGGGACCAACAAACGGGCTAGTGGTAATCCCAACCCGAATGGTATTGTACCATGACATACACCACGAGGTAGTACCGGTGATGTTGAATCTGACGGAATCC
This sequence comes from Squalus acanthias, assembly GCA_030390025.1. Lineage (NCBI taxonomy): Eukaryota > Metazoa > Chordata > Chondrichthyes > Squaliformes > Squalidae > Squalus > Squalus acanthias. Next base: position 74,371,365 of record CM059433.1, on the reverse strand, counting down.
AGAATACCTAGAAGCCCAAGACAAAACAGTTGTATGAAAAATTGATGCGGGAATTGATAGAGGAGTTTTGGGAAAGGACCAGTGAAATGTTAGACGAATCGGAATTGGAATCATTGTACCGCGTTAGTCATGGGGATGGGTTGATTGGCAATGATACTGGGCCCATTGGGGGAAATGATGAAGGCAATGCTACCCCGAGAAGTCGTAGCAGAAGACGGCGAAGCTTGGTAAACGCTGCAGCAACTATTTTTAACATCGGGACCTCACTCACTAATAGCCTTGATTTGGCCAGCTTAGACAAGTCCATAAAGGCAGTCAGAAATCATTTAAGGATTGTGGTATACCTGCTGATAAAAACTTGCAGCGCCAGCAGACGACGCAAGCAGCAAAGATTGGTCAAGTTGCTGCAGAAAACACAGGTAGAAGAAAACAACAAAGAAGAGTAAGTGCCTGTGACCCAAAGGTTCGGGCACACAGCCACTTGACGGTGGACTCTGTAAGATATAATTCGCTGTTCGTGTGACTTGGTTGAATTTAATGTACCAGCATGCTTCGAGAGTTCTGCAAACAAACCTTTAAACAGATTTAGTTAACTTCTGTAACCCTTTTAGACATGGCATAAGCGGCCCAGTGTCTACAGACTTAGTTAACTTCTGCAACCTCATCAGACAGGATCTCGAGAGTTCTGCAAAACAAACCTTTAAGCTGATTGAACAATGAGGAACTTCTGCAACCCCTTCAGATATGGCGCAAGCAGCCTTGTGTACAGATAAGTAGAAGAAATACCAATGATTGAACAATAGCCAACGTGGTCTGAGACAGAAGAAACACCAATGATTGAACAATAGCCAATGTGGTCTGAGACAGAAGAAATACCAATGATTGAACAATAGCCAACATGGTCTGAGACACGTACGCATTGGGAGGCCTGCCAAGTTTTGGGTATAAAGGACACAGCCAGAGAAAGCTTGGGGGCTGCTGCAGTGAGTCAGGCGACTTGACCGGTCGCACAGAAAGAAGGGCCTACTAGTCACCGCCAAACTGGTCACTCGCTGGTGTTAGTACGTATGTATGCTTATGCTTGCTTGTTGAAACTTATGCTTGTGTGTAAACTTGATTTTATGCTTGCTTGTAAACTTGATTGATTTTAAGTAAAGAAGTAGTTACCCTGAAATCTTTGTCTCATTGTCTTCATTCTGGTTCGGGTCCGAACTCTAAGTAACTGTCAGACCGGGATACCGTAAAGGGCCGAGTCTTACAATAATAATCTTTGCCTTTTTCATCCAGCTGCCAAACAATAGTCTACCATATTTGCCCATCTCTTTTAATATCAGCTGCATGAGTGAAAGCAGTTTTCCGATCTCACTTTCCCCACCCCCAGCACACCACAAAAAAATGATCAACAGGTCTCAACATTACACAAGCAAAAAGAAGCAGAGTCCAATAGTTCATGTTTTGTGTGTGTGTATACTCAGAAGCAATTTGACTGGTTTTGCTGCAAAGCTATTTTGCTCATTTCTTTTAAGTTGCAATTTTTTGATCATTCTACTTTCTTTATTGTTTAGATTTTACACTTCAATGCCGTAGTTTATTTTATTTTCTGAAATGTCCTTTCTAAACATGATTTTCCTTGTATATTTGTAAATTTGTTGACTTTGTTTAAATGATCATGGGAGGTGCCAATGACTGGACTTTTTATTATTTTGTTATTTTTAAATGAAGGTTAACTTCATATATTTAGAAGCTTTGACTTGTTAGTTCTATTGTTGTGGCTATTATAAAGTAAATGCTGTTGCCCTTGTATTAAATTAACAATCGGGCTTTTAATTTATGTTAATTAAGATAAGTGTAAGATATCACAACTGTAGAATTTATGTTCAGTCAGATTATCAAATAATTTATTTAACTCTGCAGGATTTTTCATCTATTTTCCAAGTTTTGTCAGTGATTTTTATTTTTCAGATTAGATTTGTTTTTCGCTGAAAGAAAGTAGACACCTATGAAGGACACTATCATTGCTCTCCCTGTATGATTCAACAGAAGAGATTTTCTAGACAATGTGCTGCCCACAGGTGTTTGATACATTGATCAGCATGAACAGCACTTTCATCTCCTTTCCCATTGAACAGCAACCACAGCATGAAACAGCTGTCCAATTTCACCGCACTGCTGCATTTCCGAAGTAGAGGGGTCGTTGACAGCAGCTACGTAGTCCTCCTACAATCCATCTTGTGTGTTACCATCATTCAGCTAGGTTGTGTTAGAACAGTTGATATCTGAAACCCTTTGAAGATGCGACTGTTCCAAGGGTTTCAGTTGTAAGATGCAGCTTAAATATCTGCTCTGCTGCAGCATGAGTGTGCCTGATAAGTCAATGAAAGACCTGTAAGGTTCTTTGTAGGCTTGGCATGGGCCAATAGTAAATGTGGAACAGGTTAGTAGGCAACACTTTGTGGTATCTATCTGGTAAATGGTACTAGTGGGTATTCGTAGCTTGGCAGATTCCTTAAGGTATGCCACCTTCTTCCAAATTTGTTCTTTCAGGGAGTGTACACAGTATTGGCCCTGGCTGTCACCCCTGCCAGGCATGTTGCACTGCTGTCCTCTGAGAAGGGAGGTCAAGATTGCCAAGCAGGGCAACTTTCTTCGCACTCAACTCATGCAGCAGAACCTCTGCATTGTCATCCATCAAACATGGGTTCAGGCACTGTGCCACTCCTTCACGTGCCTCCATGTTTTTTTACTAGACACTTTCTTGCCCCTTGGAAAGGTTGAAATATACTTTTGAAATATTTACAGCCTTTATAAAAGCTGCAGTAACTTTTCCCCCTGTATATGGTCACTTACCTACAAGTGACAGTATCCCTTTAAATTTTAGCAGCTATCATGCCCTCCCCTTTATGAGGTCCCAGCACCAGGCTGAATATGGGCTGAGAACTTACAAAGTATTTATTCATTAGAGTCAACCCGGAAAATCCCAGGAGTTCAGCCCGAATGAGAAATCGCCACTTTAGTGCTGTGGCTGGAAAATATATCTTAATGTGTGTGCGGGTGGTATACTTTTGAATTAAATAGACTAAGAAGGTCCCAGGTGCAATCCCCGATGTGTGCAGAAATGATCAGTTTTAGCCAGGGAAGGTAAAGCAAATTGAAAGATTTAGTAATTTCATATAATGCTTGGAACAACATTTATACATAAAATCGGAAGTCTTACCTAGAGCCAACCACCACTGCCATACTAGTGGAAACTCAGCCATAACTGGAAAAAAAATAACGTGACATATTTGAAAGTTTCTTTTTCCTTTAGTTAGGCACTTACAAACTGCCCACTCACAAAATAGTGCATCAATATTAGCTCTAAATAAATTTCAATAAATCCTTAATGTATTTTCAGTCATTGCCTTGAACATCTGTTTTTAATTTATACTAACAGTGAAGTTTAATTTCACTAAATATTACTTTTAAACAACTTTAAGTCACAAATTTATTTAGTAAAATTATAGAAATGGGAAACACAATACACATGGATACACGAGTAAATATATGGGCCCTGAAATTCAACAGGGGATGTTCTGATCTCTTGCCATAACTTCGGTGGGGGATCAGTGATTTAAAAGGCCATTTATCCTTGTTTTTCCAGGGGTTTCGCTGATCTCCCACCAAAGTTATGGCAAGAGATCAAGATAACGCCTGTGGAAATTCAGTCAAACTCCACTGCAGCATAAAATCAGGTATCATGAATGCAAGTCATATACCCTAAGGTTAACGATTACTGCCCATATGGTGAAAGATAGAAGTTACAGTCCTTTAACTATCTTTATAATTAGTTTATTATCACTTCATTGCCCTATTCAATTTGACTGATTGAACCCATGCTAACATTGCACCTATGTCCATACAAATATTAATGCGCACACATACATTACAAATATGTTTTATTTCTCAGTGTATACGTGCCACTAGTTAATTAATGGACAGATCCGCCAATCAGGTAAAATGCCTTTGCTTAAATAAATCGATGAAGAAATCCAAGGTCGTAACCAAGGCCCAGGTACAATGATGAACATAGAGACAGAGGTACTGAACGAGTCAGTCATGTAAAAGGTATTGTCAGAATTATTTCCTAAAGTCAAGTCCTGTGTGCTATCTCACTGCAGCAGTGAATTTATAGAGTGAGTAACTGAGCCATTCTGATCTGGAGATGCCGGGTTCATTCCATGGTCTATGCTGAGTTTGCTGATCTCAGCCAGGGTGGAAGCAGGAGCATGAAAATTGGCCCCATTGCCCCCAGATTAGGGAGGGGAAGAGTTAGCCAGTGTTGGGGACAGTCCCTGGCAACCAAGAAACAACGCAGGTTTGAAGCGGGGAGGTTGGACCGGAAAAAATTGCGGTTTGGTGGAGGTGGGCAGGGGTGGGGGAAGTCAGACTGACAATCAGGAGGGAGGGAGGACCAGGAAAAATCGTGGTTTGGTTGGCAGGTTTGGACCGGCAATTGGGAGGGAGGGGAGTCCGGAAAACATCACAGGTTTGGTGGGTGGGGGGTGGGTTGGCCAATCTCGCCAATAGAATTGCTTGAGGGGCCAGGGGGCAGCACTTCGATAAAAATCACTTACCTGCTGGATTCGGCTGTTCCCCTCTCCCTTTAGCTGCCGGGTTTCCCAAGCCCTGGGAAACCTGGCCGGCCAGTGTTACATTTAAATCACTGCCAACATACCAGGAACGGAATCTCATTTACATATTATAATTATGGATTTGCCCCTCTAGAGCCGGTTACTCAGACGACCTCAAACCCCGCCATGGTTAAAACAGGCGTGTTTGCGACGCGTTTCACAAATTTGCCGATTTAAGCCCCCTCATCATGGGGGGTTTTAAAATTCTGTTAGTTCATTGCACAGCTCAGGCAGTTAGGTGAAGGTCTTGTCTATAAGAGCCTGGCATATGACCCATTACATTAATGGGTGGACAATCATTGACAAATGCTCACCAGAATTCCCAATATGTGCTCCTGGTGGACAGAACTCCCCCTGGAAGCAATAATTTGTAAGATTCCTCCTAATTATATAAATCAAGGAATAAGAGTGCTTGGAAAAGTCCTATCATGCATATATTCCTCACTTGTCCTGAAGGTAATTAGTAATACTGATATTCAATTGTAAACCATGGCCAATGACAATGCTATTTTTATTGCTTTTTACAAATAATTGCAAATTCATATTTTAATATTTGTAGGTCACAGCACAACTCAGTTGAAGTGTGAGTATGTTTCGTTGAAACAAGCATTTTCTGAACAGTATGAATATACTGTCGCCTAGTGGTCAGATCTAATCAGAAGCAGTAAGGAAGCTATGAGTGAGAGAGAGGACTGTGTTTGCACAGAATGGCAATTGGACATCTCAAGTATGCATAGAACTAGCAGACTGACAGCAAATAGGTTTAGTGTTTTTTTATATCTATGTACAGCACCAGCCAATTGATTCCATTGAAGAACATTCCTGCCTCTTTGAAACATGCACACACAGGCAGGGCAGTTCAGGATGTACTTCTGAATAATTGGAGGTCTGCCAGTTCTGAACTGTGTCATCATTGTTGTCATCCCCATGTCGTCTGAAGATCTGGGGAGCTGCATATCCTCATAAGAGCCCATACAGTTTACCAACAAAAAACAGGCTGATCCCTTGATCCAGCAGTGCAGAGCACCATTCTCAAGGAGTGCATCTTAGGAAATCATTGGTGTGAGTGGTCTGCTTGGAGTGCCGTATCATGGAATCACCACTTTGAATTTAAGGATGCTAGATGCAGTAGATAAAGAAGAAAAGATGCAAGCCCTGATTTTGCAATGGCCCTTACAGATGGTGAGTGTGGGGCCATTTTTCTGTGGTGGTATTTTGCGATGTGTAATTTCAGGGCATGAAATGAGGCTTCACTACAGCAACTGCAAGCTTCATTAGCATTGGATAATGATTAAAATCATAGAATCATACAGCACAGAAGAAGTCCATTCAGCCCATTGTGCCTGTGCCGGTTCGTTGAAAGAGCTATCCGATTAGTCCCACTCCTTGCTCTTTCTCCATAACCATGCAAATTTTTCCTTTTCAAGTATATATCCAATTCCCTTTTGAAAGTTACTGTTGAATCTGCTTCCCCACTCTTTCAGGCAGTGCATTCCAGATCATAACAACTCGCTACCTAAAAAAATTCTCCTCTCCCCTCTGGTTCTTTTGCCAATTATCTTCAATCTGTATCCTCTGTTTACTGACCCTCCAGCCAGGAGAAACAGTTTCTCCTTATTTACTCTAACAAAACCCCTCATAATTTTGAACACCTTAATTAAATCTCCCTTTAACCTTCCCTGCTCTAAGCAGAACAATCCCAGCTTCTCCAGTCTCTCCACATAACTGAAGTCCCTCATCTCTGGTATCATTTTGGTAAGCACCTCTGCAACCTCTCCAAGGTCTTGACATCCTTCCTAAAGTGGGATGCCCAGAAATGGACACAATACTCCAGCTGAGGCCTAACCAGTGATTTATAAAGGTTTAGCATAACTTCCTTGCTTTTGTATTCTATGCCTCTACTTACAAAACCCAGGATCCCATATGCTTTTGAAGTTCCACATCAAATTTCATGAATTCAGGTAAATTCCAAGTACTCGCATTGCCAATAAAGAATAACAGCAAAATAGGCCTGCTTAGCCTTGGAATGATTCTTAAAGCAAGGTTGCTATTGTTTTTGTTGCTGTTGAAGTGTACTTTTTTTGGATGGAAGTATTTGTGCACTGTGCACTGAACTTCTAGCGCACTTTCATTCCTTCTATCCCTCTGTTTTTTTTGCTGAAGCATTCAATTTGCAAAGCCATACTTTTTGAAGTCTTCTTAATTACTATTGCCGCACAAGTTGCACCTAAAAAGGCTGGGAAGATGGATATCACTTTGGCTATTTCTATACTACTGCATGAACTAGAAAAGAAGGGCCAATTCATGAGGGGCTAGAGTGCAGTTTGTCACGGAGTGCAGATCGGAACAGAGTGTTAAGCTGCGAGTTTGGTGAGTGAGGGAGTTTGAGGAGGGAGGTGTTCCTTTCTTTTTCCATCTTTGTCAGCTTCCAGGAGAGCAGGAGCTAAAGAGCTGCACAAGAGGGGACAGAGAACCAGCGGTGAGTATTTCTACAGTATTTCTACATTCCAGTCATTAAAGCAAAAGTAAGGTCTCTAGTTTGGAGTAAGTAGTGTTTAAAGGGAAGTAAGGTCCCTAGTGTATTTAATATTCTTTAATTTAAAGGGAGTAAATTAAGGGTAGGACATGGCAGGGCAGCTCAGCAGCGTGGAGTGCTCCTCCTATACTATGTTGGAAGTCAGGGACACTTTAGGTGTCCAGGGCGAACACATGTGCAGGAAGTGTCTCCAGCTGCAGCTACTTGAAATCCGCGTTTCGGAGCTGAAGCTGCGGCTGGAGTCACTGTGGAGCATCCGCGAAGCTGAGATTTCATGGATAGCACGTTTAACAAGGTGGTCACACCGCAGGTAAAGAGTGCACAGGCAGACAGGGAATGGGTGACCACCAGACAGAGTAAAAGAACTAGGAAGGTAGTGCAGAAGTACCCTGGGTCCATCTCCCTCTCCGACAGATTTTCCGTTTTGGATACTGATGGGGGAGAGGGTTTCTCAGGGGAATGCAGCAAGAGCCAAGTCCGTGGCACTACAACTGGCTCAGCTGCACAGGAGGGGAGGAAAAAGAGTGGGAGAGCAATAATGATAGGGGATTCTATCGTAAGGGGAACAGATAGACGTTTCTGTGGCCGCAGACGTGACTCCAGGATGGTATGTTGCCTCCCTGGTGCCAGGGTCAAGGATGTCACTGAACGGCTGCAGGGCATTCTGAAGGAGGAGGGCGAACAATCAGAGGTCGTGGGTCACATTGGTACCAACGACATGGGTAGAAAGTGGGATGAGGTCCTGCAACAAGAATTTAGGGAGCTAGGTAGCAGATTAAAAAGCAGGACCTCAAAGGTTGTAATCTCTGGATTACTCCCGGTGCCACGTGCTAGTGAATATAGGAATAGGAGGATAGAGCAGATGAATGCGTGGCTAAAGAGTTGGTGCAGGAGGGAGGGCTTTAGTTTCCTGGATCACTGGGTATGCTTCTGGGGAATGTGGGACCTGTACAAGTCGGAAGGGTTGCACCTGAACCGGAACGGGACCAACATCCTTGCGGGGAGGTTTGCTAGTACTGTTGGGGGGGGTTTAAACTAACTTGGCAGGGGGATGGGATACGGAGTGGAGCTATAGTAGGGGGTGATGCACAGCCAAATATAGAGGAAAAAACAAGTCAGCCTGGAAGGCAGAGCAAATATGTAACGGCACAAAGGAGTATGGCAAGGCTGGATGGCATTTATTTAAATGCAAGGAGTCTTGTGAGTAAGGCAGATGAATTGAAGGTGTTGATGAACACATGGGAGTATGATATTGTTGCTATCACAGAGACATGGTTGAGGGAGGGGCAGGACTGGCAGCTCAATATTCCGGGGTATAGAATCTTCAGGCGAGACAGAGGGGGGTGTAAAAGAGGAGGGGGTGTCGCAATATTAATCAAGGTGTCAATTACTGCTGTAAGGAGGGATGATATCTTAGCAGGTTCCTCTAATGAGGCCATATGGGTAGAACTTAAAAACAAAAAGGGGGCAAGCACTTTTCTGGGAGTGTACTATAGGCCCCCAAACAGTCAGGGGGAGATAGAGGAACAGATATGTAGGCAAATCTCAGAGAAGTGTAGAAATAATAGGGTAATAATAGTAGGGGATTTCAACTTCCCCAATATTAACTGGGATAGTCAGAGTGTGAAAGGCTTAGAGGGTGCGGAATTCTTAAAGTGCATCCAGGAGAGCTTTTTGAGCCAGCATGTAGAAAGTCCTACAAGAGAGGGGGCGGTACTGGACCTAATTCTAGGGAATGTTCCCGGGCAAGTGGTAGAAGTGTTAGGAGGAGAGCATTTTGGTGACAGTGACGATAATTCAGTGAGATTTAAGTTAGTCATGGAAAAGGACAAAGATGGACCGGAGATAAAGGTTCTAAATTGGGGGAAGGCCGATTTTAATATGATAAGGCAGGATCTGGCCAAAGTGGACTGGGATCAGCTACTTGTAGGAAAATCCACATCAGAGCAGTGGGAGTCTTTCAGAAAGGAGATAGAGAGAGTACAACGGCAACATGTTCCCGTAAAGGTCAAGGGTGGGACCAACAAGCCCAGGGAACCCTGGATGTCAAGGGATATACGAGAATGGATTAGGAAAAAAAGGGAGGCTTTTGGCAGATACAAAGGACTAAAAACAGTGGAAGCCCTAGAGGAGTATAGAAAGTGCAGGGGGGTACTTAAAAAAGAAATTAGGAGAGCGAAGAGGGGGCATGAAATAACACTGGCGGGCAAAATAAAGGAAAATCCCAAGGTGTTTTATAAGTATATTAAGGGCAAGAGGATAACCAGGAAAAGAGTAGGGCCCATTAGGGACCAAAGTGGCAATCTGTGTTTAGAGCCAGAAGATGTAGGTGGGGTTTTAAATGAATATTTTGCATCTGTGTTCACTATGGAGAAGGACGATGTAGGCATAGAAATCAGGCAGGGGGATTGTGATATACTTGAACAAATTAGTATTGAGAGGGAGGAGGTACGAGCGGTTTTAGTGGGCTTAAAAGTGGATAAATCCCCAGGCCCAGACAAGTGGATCCCAGGCTGCTGTGTGAGGCAAGGGAGGAGATTGCAGGGGCTCTGACACAAATTTTCAGAACCTCTCTGGCCACAGGGGAGGTGCCAGAGGACTGGAGAACAGCTAACGTAGTACCATTATTCAAGAAGGGTAGTAGGGATAAACCAGGGAATTACAGGCCAGTGAGCCTAACATCAGTGGTAGGGAAATTATTGGAAAAAATTCTGAGGGACAGAAATAGTCTCCACTTGGAGAGGCAAGGATTAATCAAGGATAGTCAGCATGGCTTTGTCAGGGGGAGATCATGTCTGACCAATTTGATTGAATTTTTCGAGGGGTGACTAGGTGTGTGGATGAGGGTAGTGTAGTTGATGTGGTCTACATGGACTTCAGTAAGGCTTTTGACAAAGTCCCGCATGGGAGACTGGTCAAGAAGGTAAAAGCCCATGGGATCCAGGGCAACTTGGCACATTGGATCCAAAATTGGCTTAGTGGCAGGAGGCAGAGGGTGATGGTCGAAGGTTGTTTTTGTGACTGGAAGCCTGTGTCCAGTGGTGTACCGCAGGGATTGCTGCTGGGTCCTTTGCTGTTTGTAGTGTACATTAATGATTTAGATATGAATGTAGGAGGTATGATCAGTAAGTTTGCAGATGACACAAAAATTGGTGGGGTGGTAAATAGCGAGGAGGGAAGCCTCAGGCTACAGGACGATATAGACGGGTTGGTTAGATGGGCAGAACAGTGGCAAATGGAATTTAACCCTGAAAAGTGTGAGGTGATGCATTTTGGGAGGACTAACAAGGCAAGGGAATACACAATGAATGGTAGGACCCTAGGAAGGACAGAGGATCAGAGGGACCTTGGTGTGCATGTACATAGATCCCTGAAGGCAGCAGGACAGGCAGATAAGGTGGTTAAAAAGGCATATGGGATACTTGCCTTCATTAGCCGAGGCATAGAATATAAGAGCAGGGAGGTTATGATGGAGCTGTACAAAACGTTAGTTAGGCCACAGCTGGAATACTGTGTGCAGTTCTGGTCGCCACACTATAGGAAGGATGTGATTGCATTGGAGAGGGTGCAGAGGAGATTCACCAGGATGTTACCTGGGCTGGAGCGCTTCAGCTATGAAGAGAGACTGGACAGGCTGGGGTTGTTTTCCGTAGAGCAGAGAAGGCTGAGGGGGGACCTGATTGAGGTGTACAAAATTATGAGGGGCATAGATAGGGTAGATAGAAAGGAACTTTTCCCCTTAGTAGAGGGTCAATAACCAGGGGGCATAGTTTCAAGGTAAGGGGCAGGAGGTTTAGAGGGGATTTGAGGAAAAACTTTTTCACCCAGAGGGTGGTTGGAATCTGGAACTCACTGCCTGAAAGGGTGGTAGAGGCAGGAACCCTCACAACATTGAGGAAGCATTTAGATGAGCACTTGAAACGCCATAGCATACAAGGCTACGGACCAAGTGCTGGAAAATGGAATTAAAATAGACAGGGCTTGATGGCCGGCACGGACACGATGGGCCGAAGGGCCTCTTTCTGTGCTGTATAACTCTATGACTCTAACATCAAACGTCTAAAGACACTTCAGGTGGCATACTCACTCCTGTCAACACCAATATCACTCATAAGAATATAAGAACATAAGAAATAGGAGCACGAATAGGCCATTCGGCCCTTCGAGCCTGCTCCGCCATTCAATAAGATCATGGCTGATCTTCTACCTCATCTCCACTTTCCTGAACTATCCCCAATTCTCATGATTCCCTTAATATTCAAAAATCTTCAAAAATCTATCGATCTCTCTTACCTGGGTATGTCAGAGAAGACCTGTCTTCTCCCCTTCAGTTTAGAGGTAGTGACTGAGTAATGCCATCTGGTCAATGCTGACTTACAGAAAACCTCAAGAATTGGTACAGCTCCTTGTGTAGCTGTGAAGTTCACAATGGCATTAAACTATGCACCGGGATCCTTCCAGGTCACTTCAAGACACATCTGCCAGATAAATCAGTTTGCAGTTCATTCCTATATAAAGCAAGTGATTGACACCATATTTACCGGGGAAACACGTCTATCACTTTTCCAGTGGAAAAGAGACACCAACTGGAGAGGTAACAGAGCCTTTACCAGCTGCCTTGTTTCCCAAGAATCCAGGGCATTATAGATTGGACCCACGTAACCATGAGTGGTCCACATAGTAACTCTGAATACATACATGAACTGACATGTTCAGGTGGATGTTGATTATAGAAATGTGATGCTGCACATTAAAGCCCATTACCTAGGGAACACCCATGATACTTTCATTCTGCAGAGGTCCACTGTGCCTGCATTGTTGACAATGGCTCTTGGGAGACCAGGGCTATCCATTGCATTCATGGCTCCTCACCCTAATAAACTGCCCCACCTCCACTGCCTCAGTGTGGTACTAGGGATGAAATGGAGGCACTTCCACAAAAGACTATTTGTCACCCTACCCGCCCACCAACCCTCAACCTAAGTGGTCATAAAATTTGCCATTACCAGATAGCTTCCCACCCCGCTCCCCACATATTAGATATACATGCTCTGCTGAAAGTGGATCCTTTTCCCCTCTCTTCAAATGGTGGTGCAATATGCCTTCCGTGTTCGGGCCTAAAGCCTTATCCTAAGTGTTAGAGGCATGAGATTTTGTTTACATCAATATTAGATATCTCCTTAGGAAATGCAATAATATTTTGTGTATTTAAAGGACACAGAATAATATTTACTGAGACTTATTTGAGCTAAAGCATCACTTACCTGTTGAGGTGACAGCAATGTGAATAAGAGTAACCGTAATGGAGTAATCCCATACCCATTCTTTAACCACCCCAGCAAACAGCAACCCACAGACAAAGTAGGTCAGCTCCATTGAGACCAGGTTGACTGAAAGACAAAGAAAGAAAGAAAAGTGATGCAACCATTTAAGTAGCATTAAAAGCAAACTTAGCTACTCTGGGCATTGTCATAATGTTATATATAATCAGGCAATGCAGTGGCAAAAAAATTATTTTCTTCCCAGAGTCTAATGAAATAAAATCAAGGCAAGTTGAAAGCCCACATATCATTTCTTGACAAACATTTGTAAAAAAGGACACTTGCTCATTCAGTAAAAAAAAATTGGAGCTTTCGGACTGTGACCTTAATAAGGGTATCACGTCATGTACTAAACATGGAAGGTATTCAGCAGCTTAAATGCAAGACAGGCGTAATACAGCTGTCAGTCCTGGAGAGACCTAACTGCTGTGCTGTAAAGTAACTAACCACATGGACGAACACGGCTTCTATATTCGTACAGTGGTTTTTGTATGATTTGCATTTTATTTTGTTTTTCAAATACATTTCTCACAGGAAATCATGTGATGCAGAGAGTTACCATGGGTTCTTTCAAACAATGATATTGGGAAATATATTTTTTAAAGATCATGATAAGTATTTGTTTACTGATCTGTCAAAACTGTCATATGATGTGCAATACTTTTCTCTCTGCTCTTCTGACCTATGTTAACCCCAAATTTAAAATAAAAACAGAAAATACATAAAGGAAAACCCTGAAACGTTAATCTTTTGGCCCCAATATCCATCCTAGTTTCAGGTCAGTTGCATAGGGTAGAGGCCCAGCATAACAGATTTCTGCCCATTGTTCCTCCCCAAGAACCCCATAAACAGAAACAACAGAGGGAAATCAGACCCGTTTTTCTCTTCGAGACGCTAATGGATTGCTGTGCATTTCCGGCATTTATCTATTTTAGTTTTGGATTTCAAGCAGTTAGTTTTTTTAAAATCAGCATTGATTTTTTAAAATTTGACTCTAATAGAAAAAATTGAATCAAAGTAATTTTACATTGATGGAAGATATGTATACAGGAGTAGTGCCGGAGGACTGGAAGGTTGCTAATGTTATATCACTACTCAAGAAAGGGGAGAGGGGTCAACCAGGAATCTAAGGGCAGTCAGCCTAACATCTGGGGAACTTATTGGAAACCATTATCAGGGACGAAATAAACTTTAATTTGGAAAGGCATGTGTTAATCAAGGTGAGCCAGCAAGGCTTTGTTAAAAATCGTGACTGACTAACTTGATTGAATTCTTTGATGAGGTAACAGTGAAGGTTGATCAAGGTAGTGTAGTAGATGTTGTATATGTGGACTTTCGGACGGCATTCAACAAAGTGCCATGCAGGAGGTTTGTTAAGAAAATGGAAGCCCATGGAATTAAAGGGAAAGTGGTGGCATGGATATGGAATTGTCTCAGTGACAGGAAACAAAGGGTGGTGGTGGATGGATGTTTTTCAGACTGGGAGGTGGTTTGCAGTGGTGTTCCCCAAAGGTCAGTGTTGGGTCCATTATTCTTTCCAATTTTTATAAACAACCTAGACTCGGGAGTAGGGAACACCATTATAAAGTTTGCAGAAGATATGAAACTTGGCAACGTGGTAGATAGTGATGAGGATAGTTGTAGACTTCAGGATGACATAGACAGGATGGTGAAATGGGCAGAAGCATGGCAGATAGAGTTCAATGCGGAGAAGTGTGAAGAGATACACTTTGGGAGGACTAATATGGAAAGACAATGGGGGAAAAATTCAGTTGGTTGCGCCGCCCGTTAGCGCCTTAAGAGGGCGCGAATGGGGCGCAAAGCAGCTAGCGCCCGGGCGCGGCGAAGTTTGCGCCGCTCGAGAAATTAACTAGACATTTTGCGGCGGCACTAAACACTACCGCCACAATCTCCTGCGCCGGCAGATCATGACGTCACTCTAGTGTGTAACGCCCCGGTATCGCCCCGGAGCGGATATTGAGTGGCGCCCCCTGCCTTACCGCCTGACGCTAGCAGCGACAGGTTGAGGGGAGCGTTCTGCAGTCATGAAGGGAAAGGGGGAGTGCTATTTAAAGGTGACCGCTTCCTGCCTTTTATTGTTGGTGACATTTTTGAACTACGCATTCTGAGAGAGAGAGGGAGAGACTTCTGGAGAGATTCAACGTTGTGTGAAGGAGTTTTGGGTACTGTGCAGCACTTTGCAGGTTCATTTTGATTTGCCATTCCTTGTATTGATTTAGCAGAGACTGTGGGGGCTGCACTCTGAGCTCTTTGCCTGGTACTCTCCATTGTTCTTTCCAGCACATTTGATGTGCAAGTCTCTCCAGGCCGAGATTCAAGGCTGCAATGAGTAGGATGTGGATGGAAAGCAAGATTAACCATCCCCTTTAAGAACTGGCCCGTGCCATTGTGTGTGTGTTCCATTGCTGACTGACATTACATGAGCTTCGCCAGCGCTCTGAGTTAGCGCCTCACTCCTCGCCCTTTGCGCCTTAAGACAAGTGTGCAGCGCCTGATTTAGCGCTCCAATCACCTCCAGGGGCGTTAAAAGTGAAGTTTCCAGTCAGTGGCGATAATTAGCGCCAGGCGCTAATTTTTGCGCCCGGACGATATTTGCGCCCCAAACGGGGCGCGACTGAATTTTCCCCCCAATATACTATAAATGGCACGATTTTGAAAAGTGTAGATGAACAGAGAGACCTTGGTGTCCATATACACAAATCCTTAAGGTGATTAAAAAAGCATATGGGTTACTGGGGTTTATAAATAAAGGCATAGAATATAAATGCAAAGAGATTATGCTAGAACTTTATAAATCACTGATTAGGCCTCAGCTGGAGTATTGTGGACAATTCTGGGCACCACACTTCAGGACAGATGTAAAAGCCTTAGAAAGGGTACAGGGGAGGTTTATCAGGATGTTGCCAGGGATTAGGGACTTCAGTTATGAGAAGAGGTTGGAAAAGTTAGGACCGTTCTCCTTGGAACAGAGAAGGTTAAGAGATGACCTAATAGAGGTTTTCAAGATAATGAAAGTTTTGATAGAGTAGATAGAGAAAAACAATTCCCTCTGGCGATTGGGTCAACCAGAGGTCATAGATTTAAAATCATTGGCAAAAGACCTAGAGGGGAGATGAGAAGAATTTTTCTCAATCAGAGAGTTGTCGGGATCTGGAATGCTCTACCTGAAAAGGTGGTGGAAGCTGATTCCATAAATAATTTTAAAAAGGGAGTTGGACAGGTACTTGGGGAAGAGGAACTCACAGGGTTACAGACAAAAAGCGAAGGGAAGGGGTGTGAGACTAAGCACGACTGCTCTTTCAAAGATCCAGCATAGGAACGATGGGCCAAATGTGCTGTAAGTTTCTATGATTTCTATGATTTCTACTTGATTATGTAGGGGGGGGGGGATCACTGGGGAGAATTAAGTCCCAGACATCTCTATCCTACTATTGAGCAGAAATCTGCTTCCATGTGCCGGTGCCACAGACTCACACCGGGTGCAGGGGAGCGGACACTTAGCCTACAAAAACACTGTGGGCACACATCATAGAGCTTTCCACCTGCGGTGCTGAGAGAGCAGGAGGCTTGCACTGCTCTCATTAAAGGTCTGACCACAGGGGGGGGGTGCCTCCCAGCCCTGGTTGTTCAGCTGTTCTATACAGCCATGATCACCCTGAGCAGAAATACTACTACCAGGTGGGTGTCATCTTTCTCTGCTGACAATCCATGTGAAATGACAACCCCCCACAGCAAATGACCAGAAATATATAGGCCAAAGTAGTTGGCAGGAGCAAAAACAAAAAAAACTAATTGAAACTGGTGGCATTTTAAGGATTCTGTAAAGCTTTCACATGTCTGTACTTAGCTCTTTTAAAATAACTTTCACATTTTCCCCAACAGCGAGCAACCCTCGATACCTGTTTGATGTGGCCATGATCATTCCGAGCACAAATGAGAGGGAAATCAGATTTATACCATCACCACATCATTGCTGCCTCAGTAAAATGTGTCCACCGATGATAGTAGAAAATAGAATGGGTATAAAAGTTGCAGGGATCCGGCCTACCCAACCGCGATCCCACCCCCCTCCCCCCGCCAACCACTGCCAAAATCAGCCAGTACGCAGTGGAAAATACAGGATTAGGAGTGGCTGGAGAGCAGTGCGGGTGACTCCCTTTGACTTTGGGGAATTGGTTGCCATGTTTGCTTACAAAACAATGACTACACAGCAAAAGTAATTAATTTGCTGTGGAGTGGTTTGAAATATCCTAAGGACATGGTAAGCCATACATAAATAAAATTTCTTTCTTTCTAACTGCATGGCCTTTGCTCATGGTCAATATTAGAAACTCACTGGGGGTAATTTTAACTTTCAACCACCTGCTATACACCCTGCCTGATTTTCCTTTGAATTGGAGTCAGAGGTGTATAACGGGCGGCCGATCCAATATTGCCCGTTTTACTAAAGGAGGCAACTTGGTATTGCCAACCTACTCCATCAAATTGTCAGTGTAAAGCTCTATGCCATTCCATTCCTTACACTCATACCATCACTCTCACTGAACCTTCTCTTCTTTCCCTCCTTGCAGGAAAAGAGAGCCCACAATAAGAGGAGAGGGAGAGAACAGGAGGAGGGCCTCCACAAACCATGTCATATCTGACGAATATAGAGGAGGCAGCACTGGAGATTGCTGGAGTGGTGGGCGTTACGGAAGTGGGGGACGGAGAGAGGGGCTCATTAGAAGAAGCTGGTGACAGAATGAATATCCATACAATTGCATGCCTTTCATCATTGCCTCATATGGGGTGTGATGTCAAGACAAAATGAATGCTCATCATGTGGATAATGGTATGTGTCTGCAGTAGACATCCTGTATATCTAACTGATGTCTTCACTCTCCCATAGGTCCATCAAGAACCCCTCCCAATGTCCAGGAGCAAGAGCAAGAAGACTCCTCAGAGGAGCCTCCTGCCTCTGAGGGCGCAGCGTCATCTCAGACAACGCAACCCAGCACCAGCGCAGAGTCGCACACCTCGGTGGGTATGTCGTGAGATAGAGTAGTGTTGTCACCTGGTGTCTCACAGATTACAACTGAGCAGCAGCAGATGGTGGAGTCAGGGACAGCAATGGAAACTCCTCGTCGGAGGGCGCAGGAGTCTCCTAGCTCTGCTCAGCTGCATGCAGATGCTGAGCCTTAGGGGCCATCCAGGAAGAGGGCAATCCTGGAGCTGCAGGAACATGTGCAGGAGGATCTGACAGGTTTTGCGACTGTGCAGAGAATGGAGGAGTCCACCTCCAGCATGAGCAACACCGTGGTGCACTCACTGGCGACTATAGCTTCCTCCATGGACAGGATGGCCACCTGCGTGAAAGAGACATGGCGTCAGTCGAATGAGAACGTGGTTTCTTTTCAAAATAGATGCTCGCCTATGGAGGAGAGATGGGGGGGGGGGGAAATGGAGGAGAGATGGGCATCTATGGAGGAAAGAAACCAGAGGTTCATAGATGTCCTTTGTAGGAGGGATGTCAGTATAGAGGTGGGCCCTCATGGCCCCACTGAAGTGCAGCAAGATGCTCTCCAGCTACTTGCTAGCAGGGAGGTGCGGGTGGCCCATGAGAGGGATGATGGTTGAAGGGGACATTGAAGTGGGGGCTCCGCTCCAAGCGCTCTGACTTCCACCCCCTTGCCAACCCCTCAGTCAGAGCCCCAGATGCCTCCCTGGACAGTGATGGCCGAGTCTTCCCCTGCACAGTCACAGGAGGAGCATACATTGGCGGGGCCATCACCGGCTCCAAAACCCAGAGGACAACCGCCAAAGGCGTTTAAGCAGGCGCAGCACGGAGATGAGGAGGCTGCCTCTACCTCTGCTGAAACCGCAGGGGTAGCACGATGTAGAAGCACCCGGAAAAGAAAGATCCCACACAAATAGTCACAAGGGTAGTCACTGGGGTGTGTCTTTCTTTATCAATGTCATGTTAGTATTCTATGAAGTGCTGTTAATAAGTCATCTAATTGTCACACATGGAGGCCGTTGGCAAATTCGTGTGATGAAATGGAAGTGGCAGAGTGAAGGGTCAGGGCTCATTTCACATCCAGCAATGGTGGTGAGAGACAAAACAAGGGATGAATCATTGTTTGACTGCTGCATGGTGTTGGTGTTGGGTGATGCAAACCTGTGTACGCGGGTGGCAGCCACATGTTGTTGAAGTTATTGAAATCTGCCATTGATAAGGGTATCCTTGGCGTGACGGGCAGCAACGTGCTCACTTACTGGTCACAATGGGACCGCCGGCTCGTCCAGGTGTTCCTCACCCTCGTAACCAACCTCATGGTGAGCCTCCTCGTCCTCATCCTCCTCGTCCTCCGATGGGGCTCTGCGCTCAGCGGTGTCTTCCTCATCCAGTACTAATCCTCGCTGCTGCGCTACGTTGTGCAGGGCGCAGCAGACGACGACTATTCGCGAGACCCTAGCTGGTGCATACTGAAGGGCTCCTCCAGATCTGTCGAGGCATCTGAAGCGCATTTTGAGCAAGCCTCTTGTCTGCTCGATGACACTTCTCATGGAGATGTGGCTTTGATTATAACGTCCCTCAGGCTCATTTGTTGGCCTCCTCAAAGCTGTCATGAACCATGTCTTCAGGGGATAGCCCTTGTCTCCAAGCAGCCAGCTTCCATAAGTGCTTGGCGGTGCGAAGAGCTGAGGGACTGTGGAATGGCGCAGGATGAAAGAGTCATGGCAACTGCCAGGGAACTTGGCGCACACATGGATGATAATCTTCCTATGGTTGCAGACCAGCTGAACGTTGCGGGAGTGGAAGCCATTGCGGTTGACAAATACAATTGGGTTGTGATGGGGTGCCCTGATGGCCACATGTGTGCAGTCGATGACTCCCTGCACCTGTGGGAAGCCAGCCAGAGCAGCAAAGCCAAGCACACGTACATTGACAGTGGCTTCATCAGTGGTAAAATGAATATAATTTGCAGACTTGTTTAAGAGGGCATCGGTTACCTGTGCGATGCATCTGTGTGCGGCCGACTGCGAGATGCCGCAAAGGTCTGCTGCAGATGCCAGGAAGGAGCCTGAGGCGAAGTTGAGGGCAAGGGTGAGTTTGACAGCCACTGGTAAGGGGTGTCCACCTCTTCCGCTGGGCTGCAGGTCTTGCTCCAGTAAAGCGCAAATGTCGGCGATGACCTGGCGCGATAGCCTGAGCCTCCTTTGGCACTGCTGCTCCGTCATGTTGAGGAAGCTCATCCTCTGCCTGTATACCCTGTGCTGGGGGTATGGCCTCCGGCGTGGTGCAGCCCTGCGCTGATGCCCTGCGCTGATGCCCTGCGCTGATGCCCTGCGCTAATGGCCTCTGTCCTATGCAGCATCAGGTGGTTGAGGAGAAGGTTGGTGCTCTTGTTGCTGCTGCTGCTGCTGCTGCTGCTAGTGTGGCTGGTTCTGCTGCTGCTGCTGATGATCCTCATCAGATTCGGAGGACCAAGGTGACAGCATAAATCGTGCCCATTCTGATGATTCATATGGCAGATGAAGTTCAGATGACAGAACCAATCTATCAAGGGTTAGATATGATGTTGCAAGGAGGTGACAGTGAATAGAAAGTTTACTGCAAACACTTCCCAAATGCATAAAGCTTAAAAATCTGTTCCAAATAGTCAAGCCTGAAGCTTCTGAGATTGGAAAGTGACCAGCTGTAAAATGGCAGGTTTTAAACCACTTTTGCAGCTGTCACCCATTGAAAGAAATGGAGAGTTGTTCAGAACCCGACACACTTACCTGGCCTGATCCTTGAGCGACGGGAACCTCGTAGAAAATTTGGGAAAAAACTTTGTGCCTGCTAAAATGGTGAGTAAATTGGTTTAAACACCCTCTCAACTAGCACAATTGAATGACCCTCCGCTTAGTGCCGTGTCTGCAAAGCGCAGGCAGAACCGGCACTAGGGAAACTCACAAGGAGGTGGGTATAGAGCGGGATACCGCCCCGCTGTCAATCATTTGGATTTTGACAGCGGACCCGCCTCCGAACCCGCCCTCTGAGCGCTGGCAAAATTCAGCCGTGTGTGTGGAAATTCAGCCGTGTGTGTGGAAATTCAGCCGTGTGTGTGGAAATTCAGCCGTGTGTGTGGAAATTCAGCCGTGTGTGTGGAAATTCAGATGCAAATGAACATCCTACCATTCAGTTCTAAAATACGGTGCTAATATTACCGCCACTAATATGTCCTTAACTCACAATCGAAGGAAACACCAACCACATAGCAGCCATTATTTACAGCATTATTATATACAGTATGGCATTAATTTTATACTTGCTTACCCATGTATTTTGAGCTTGGGTACGATGGTTCTGTTTTGAAGTCGAATGGTATCAAACCATCGTATGTTTCAAGCCTGAAAAATGTAAACATCGTTTTCATAGCAGAATTTCAAAAGCACTTGTTGAAGTATAACCAAATACTGAATATAACAGAAACAGCATAATTCGACTGCAGATTAGGGACACTATCCTGCACAACATCACGCCTGTAGCACTTATATCTCCTCTATTATATTTTTAATAATAAAGAAGAAAAAATTAAAACATGGTTTCTACTTTCTGTTTTTCAGACTTAAGAAAAAGTGACTGCTGAACTTAGAGTGAAGTATAGAGTTTTACCTCAGCTACACGTAAAGTAATTGCTGGGCACACAGTCACCTTTACAGCACATGACTTTATGGCCATTGATTTTAATTTACCCACAGATTCATCCCTAATATTCCAAATGGGGTCTGAGCAGTGCTCTGTATAATTGCAGTAGTGCTTCTTCACTTTTATATTCTTGTGATGAAGGTCAACATCCCATCACCCTTTTTGGTCACATTTTTGTATCTGTGAACTAGCCTTTAATGATTTATATACATAGATGTCAAAATTCCTTTGTTCATCTACCCTGTCCCCCAGTGTTTCCCCACTTAGATTGTTATCCCATTTTACATCCTTAATGTAATACCATAGACCCGTAAAATTTACAGCATTGAAAGTGGTCATTCAGCCATTGTGTCTATGCAAGCTCTCTACTAGAGAAACACAAAGCTAATTGAACTGCCCAGCTTTTTCCCTGTAGCTCTGTATCTTCCTTTGTTTCAAATATTTATCTAATTTTCCCTCATTCTTTGTTTTTATAAACTGCAGCTACCATCATTTCAACCTTTTGCTTAATCTATCTATGCAATTTTGCAATTTCCTGTTCTCTCTTCATTATATCTCCTAGATTAGTATCATCTGCAAATTTGGATATACTCCCCTCTATTCTCAAATCCAGATCATTTGTATATAGAGTGAAAAGTTGTCTCCCCAGCACCTCAGCTCAGCAAGCCAAGAATGTCCCTTTTATTCCAACTCTCTGCCTCCTACACCCCAATTAATTTCCTATTCATTCCATGAAGTTGCCTCCATTCTGTGAACCTCAGTTTCAGCTAATAATCTCTTGTGTGTAAGCTTATCACATGCCCTCTGGAAATCCATGTCTATGATGTACATTGGTCCCCTTTTATCTACCACCTCAGTGAAACTATCAAAAAACTCTTATTAGGTTAGTTACAACAACAACTTGTAATTACATAGCACCTTTAATGTAGTAAAACATCCCAAGGCTCTTAACAGGAGCGTTATAAAACAAAATTTGACACCAAGCCACATAAGGAGATATTGGGGCAGATGGCCAAACTGGCGCTGTGTTTTCGGATGATGTCGCCAAGGGGCAGCATGTAGATGAGAAATAGGAGCGGGCCAAGGACAGATCCTTGGGGACACCAGAAGTAATGATGTGGGAAGAGAAGCCATTGCAGGTGATTCTCTGGCTACGATTAGATAGATAAGAATGGAACCAGGCGAGTGCAGTCTCACCCAGCTGGATGACGGTGGAGAGACATTGGAGGAGGATGGTGTAGTCAACCGTGTCAAAGGTCACAGGTCGAGAAGGACAAGGAGGGATAGTTCACCTTTGTCACAGTCACATAGGATGTCATTTGTGACTTTGGTAAGAGCTGTTTCAGTACTGTGGCAAGGGCGGAAACCTGATTGGAGGGATTCAAACATGGAGTTCTGGGAAAGATGGGTATGGATTTGGGAGGCGACAACACGTTCAAGAACTTTGGAGAGGAAAGGGAGGTTGGAGATGGGGCGGTGGTTTGCAAGGACGGCGGGGTCAAGGGTTGTTTTTTTGAGGAGAGTGGTGATGACAGCAGATTTGAAGGAGAGCCAGCATATCAGGAAATCTTGGATGCACTTTCCTCAAATTCTAATTTTTAACTTGTGTTCTCTTTTAGTATAATTAACTTTAGTGGCATCAAATCCTTAAAAAAATGGTGTCCCTTGTTTGATGCTGTTTTTATCCAGAACCTCTGATAATCAGGAACCAGGCTACATTTACAACAAAACAGATGCTTTAAATGTCAGAGTTGTGCATCCAGTCTAATCACCTACCAGGTGCTAGTTTAACATTTTGTTGCTAAGTACTGTATAGCTAAGGGCCAATTTTACAAATGTACACTCCCATCAGGGAGGCTTGCCCACTGGGAGTGCATAACAGGAAAATTAATGGATGGAAAACTGTGGGGAGCGCACCCATGATATGCACCCCTGGAATAAAGAGCTCCTCGCCAATATTGTGGGTTTGAAAAGTAAACCCTCTACAACAAATATAGAAACCTTCATAAGTTATGTGACCCATTACATCAAAAAATCCAGACAGTGTCAGTTTGCTGAATATGCATTGATCCTCATTGACCATGGGTCATTCAGATAAAGGTGGAAAATAGGAGTCTGGTCTATATATAGTGAACTTGTGAAACCGTTAACTTTACTGTCTATATGGAGCTATGTGCCCAGCTAGCAAAAGCAGTTGAGCTATTTCTTACTCAGGCAGTTATTCTGATTAGCAGTAACCACATGTAGCACGAATAGGAACAACGTGCGATCCACACCTTATAGTATCTTTTGGACTAATACACATATTTAATTCATTGCGCCTATATTAATAATCACATACAGTGAAGAGTTGTATTTTTACAACAACAGCTCTATACAACAAAGATGCCATATGGGAATCAAGTGTAGACTGGACTGCTGCTTGTTTTAAACGACCAATTGTAGGAAAATAAGAAAGTTACTATCAGATGCAGCATATGTTAGAGATGATTTTTTTGCTCCATGTTGCCCACTGATTTTTGCATAACCAAAAGTAATACTATTATTACTAAAATCAGAAAGGCCTCACTGCTGCCGTGCCCCCTGACTGTCTGTGGGTGCACTTGTGTGTGTAATTATGTCTGGTGTTGAGGCGGATGACAGGTGTCATATCCCACCTTCAGGGCTGAAATTTGGTGAAGTGTTAAGTGAATTGAAACAAGGAGACAATTATAATTCAGACAGATATAATTTCAGAGTTTTCTGACTGCAGATAAATTTAAATTTAAATTTTGCAGCCCTGACTTTCCTTTCACAGTGCATGTTGCTGAGAATGGGAACAAAATTCGATGCTCACTTCCACACACATGTTAATTTTTCATCTTGGTCTCTGTGTCTTAATGAGATCTATTACTGTACTGCAATTCTCAGGAAATACTTTGGAAGAAGTGGATGTGAACGATTAACTTGCCATCTTCATGTTTACTTCATTTTTAAATTGAAATAAATAAATTGGAGGGTTATAAAGAATCCTGTTCTTTTAGTTATAACAGTTCTGTTTGTAAAAAAAAACACTGAACAGCTGATCACTAGATTTGTTTACAATCTACAATCACTTGACAGGCTACTGCCTGGACACTAATCCTGCCTTGGTGGTTGAGGTAGGCAGTTAAGGGACAGCACTGGATAATATGCTGAGGGTAGCACAGAACGTGCTCAGGTGGTAGACTTCAATTTCCATCACCAAGCGTGGCTCGGTAGTACCACCACTGACTGAGCTGGCCAAGTCCTGGAGGACATAGCTCCCATTCTGCACTTGTGTCAGGTGGTGAGAGAACCAACACAAGGAAATAACCTGTATGACCTCGTCCTCATTAATCTACCTGTCACAGATATGTCTGTCCACTTGTAGGAGTGACCACCACACAGTCCCTGTGGATACCAAGTCCCGTCTTTACACTGAGGATACTGTCATTTGGCACTACCACAGTGCTAAGTGCGATAGATTAAGAACAGATCTAGCAGCTCAAAACTGGGCATCCATGAGGCTCTATGGGCCATCAGCAGCAGCAGAAATGTCTATCACCACAATCTGTAACCTCATGAGCCAACATATCCTTCACTCTTCCATCACCATCAAGCCAGATTACCAACACTGGTTCAATGATGAGTGTAGAAAAGCATGCAGGAGTAGCACTAGGCATATCTGAAAATGAGGTGCCAACCTGGTGATGCTACAACACAGGACTACATGCATGCTAAACAGCAGAAGCAGTATGCTATAGACAGAGCTAATTAATCCCACAACCAATGAATCAGGACAAAGCTCTGTTATCCTGCCACATCCAGTCGTGAATGGTGGTGGACTATTAAGCAACTAACAGGAGTAGGAAGCTCCATGAATATCCCTATCCTCAACAATGGCAGTGGCAGGTGAGTGCAAAAGACAAGGCTGAAGTGTTTGACACCACTTTCAGCCAGAAGTGCAGAGTGAATGATCCTTCTCAGCTTCCCCCTGAGGTTCCCCCCTGCAGATGCCAGTCTTCAGACAGTTTGATTCATGCCATGCAGCATTAAGAAACAGCCAAATTCACTGGACGCAGCAAAGGCTTCGAGCTCCGATGATATATGACTGTAATGCTGAAGTCCTGTGCTCCAGAACTAGCCACGCCTCTAGCCAATATTTCCCAGTACAGCTACAACACTGGTATCTCCCTGACAATGTGGAAAATTGCCCAGGCATGTCCTGTTCACAAAAAGCAGGACAAATACAACACAACTAATTACTGCCCTATCAGCCTACTCCCAATCATCAGCAAAGTTATGGAAGGGGTTGTGAACAGTGCTATCAAGTGGCACTTACTCACCAATAATCTGCTCACCGATGCTCATTTTGGGTTCCACTAGTACCACTTGACTCCAGACCTCATTACAGCCTTGGTCCAAACATGGATACAAGAGCTGAATTCCAGAGGTGAGGTGAGAGTGCCTGCCCTTGACATCAAAGGAGTATTTGACTGAGTATGGCACTAAGGAGCCCTAGTAAAGCTGAAGTCAATGAGGATTCGCGTGGAAAACTCTCCAGTGGCTGAGTCATACCTAACACAAAGGTAGATGGTTGTGGTCGTTGGATGCCAATCATCTCAGCCCCAGGATATCACTGCAGGAGTTCCTCAGGGCAACATCCTAGGCCCAACTATCTTCAGCTGCTTTATCAATGATCTTTCTGCCATCTTAAGGTCAGAAGTCGGGCTGTTTGCTGATGATTGCAGTGTTCAGCTCCATTCACAATTTCTCAAATAATGAGGTAGTCCATGACATTTAATTCCATCACAAGTCCCCCACCATCAACATCCTGAATTCACCACTGAGCAGAAATACAACTGGACCAGCCACATAAATGCCATGGCTACTAGAGCTGGTCAGAGGCTGGGCATTCTGTGGAAAATGGCTTATTTCCTGACTCCCCAAAGCCTCGTCACCACCTACAAGGCACAAGTCAGGAGTGTGATGGAATACTCTCCACTTGCCTGGATGGGTGCAGCTCCAACAACACTCAAGAAGCTCAACACCATCCAGGACAAAGCAGCCCGCTTGATCAACATCCCATCCACCAGCTTAAACATCCACTCTCTTCACCACTGGCATAACATGGCTGCAGTGTGTACTATCTACAGGATGCACTGCAGCAACTCACCAAAGCTTATTCAGCAGCACCTCCCAAACCCGCAATCTTCACCACCTAATAGGACGTGGGTGGCAGTTGCATGGTAACACCATCACCTCCAAGTCACACACCATTCTGACTTGAACATATATTGCCGTACCTTCATGAGTCAAAATCCTGGAACTCCCTAAATAACAGTATTGTGGACCACATGGACGGCAGCAGTTCAAGAAGAAGGCCTTATTATACAGTACCTCCTTCCCCCACATTGTCACATATCAGTCTTTAACTGAGAGAGCAGGCTGGCTTTGTTCCTGGGCTTCAAGCACAGTTATTCTTAAATTATTTGATGAGAGCTATGAGAACGTGGTGTGGACTGACTTATTTTATAAGTTTCCTTGTCTCCTCCAGCTGAAGCTGGGTTATTACTGAGTGAGAAAATCTTGATAGAACCCATTTCCCTCCATTCTGTGTCACAAATGGGTGCACCCATGTGTTGCACAACTGAATTACCCAGGTGGTGTTTCACTCAAAGATGTGGAAACCATTGAAAAAATAAACCTGCCGCAGGAAGTGCCAGTGAAGCAGTCTTAGATTTGAACTGATTACTTATTTTGTTGTACCTCATCACAATATGTCTAGACACCTTACCCTCCTTTCCAGGAATATCGTTACCATGGTAAAAGGCATTGGGATTGTTTATTGTGGTTATATACAGAAGAGTGTGCAATAATGCAATGGTTGATTGATGCACTAACGTAACTGCATCTGCCGATACAAATTACTTTTGTTGCAGTTTCAGAAAAAATGTGAAAATCCTATCACAAAAGTTCACTCCACAGCAAACACAACATCTAATGCAGCATAAATTCTTCCTGGTAGCCAACACAATGGCAGCTGAGATGGGTTTCGAATCTGACATTGTCTGAATGTTCCTAAACTGCCTCAACTGCAGTGACAGAAAAAGAAACTATAGAAAAGACAAAGCACATGCTGCCGTGTAAACAAGTTTGCACAGATGAATTCTGAGTTTTGTGTTAGTTTTATAAGCATAAAGACCAAACAGATAAATCTGATTATCCTGAAATTAGATCCAGAAACCAGGAAAGGAGTGGTAAAGCTTGTTCATTTGTGTAATGCCAGCAAGTCGTCTACCTTTATATTAATGTCAGCGAGGCGTTTGCACCACTGGTTCCTGAACCACAGGTCTCCAGCATCTGGTGGCGACCCCAATGCCAGAATGTCAGCAGAAATAGTCTGAAAATCCTTGAAGATCACGTTGCTACTGGTGCAGCATTCTTTGCGGCCAGAGTTAAACCACCAGCAGGCACTAAGATAATAAAAAAAATAGATTTTCCGGTTGCTGATCTAACATATTCCAACAATTTTACCTTCATCTGACTGCTGACTGTGGCAGACCAGGCTCTCGGTGCAGGCAGCTGAAGATTAATTCAAAAGCAGCTCAATGAGGAAAACTGGGTAGATCAGTATTATTTTTAGCCCGGATTTTAACCTAACGCATTGGGCGGGAAGGGGGCAGGTTCAGGTCAGATGCTCATTTTACACACACACACACGATTTTCCTTGCCATTGACTTCAATGGAGCGTTAAATTTGGCGAGGTGTAAACTGAGTGTCCACCCAAACCTGCCCTATTCCTGCCAGGCGAGCTAGTTTAAAATCGGGCCTAAACTTACTGTGCTACCCAGTTTCTTATTGAGTTAAACTCAGGGCTTTAAACACTAGCCTCTTGCTTCTGGGACTTGAATTGAAATACACCCTAAGACCTAAGGTGACAAAAGTCTCAGTTGGCGATAAGGGTCCTATGTGAAATGAGTTTGAGCAGCCCCAGTCCGGTTTCTAGTAGGCATGCGGTTATGGATTCTAAGTGGATCCTAATTTCTCACAGATTGGTAATTTCATTCAGGATGTGGGAAATGGAAAAAATGTCATACTGGTGCAGGTAGGGATGCTCTTCTGTGATTCTAAACACATTAATTGTGCTTATCTTTTTCTTTGACATGCTGACTGACCTACTGGATATTTCCATCATTTTCTGGTTTATTTCACATTTACAGTATTCAAAAGTTTTTTCTTTTTATCCCTATAACACACATTTGCATTTTTGAATAACATAGACAAGTAGAATCTTATCACAATAATTTTGGAAAGGAAGTACTGTTTACATAATCACATTTGAGTGAAACAAGAACACCTCACCAGAGTAACAGTGGGGTTGGGGAGTGCCACAGTTGGCCTCTGCAAATAGAAAGAAAGACTTGCATTTATACAGCACCTTTCATGACCTCAAGACATCCCAAAGCACTTTACAGCCAATGAAGTACTTCTGAAGTGTAGTCACTGTTGTAATGTAGGAAACGTGGCAGCCAATTTGCACACAGCGAAGTCCCACAAACAGCCATGTGATAATGTTCAGATAATCTGTTTTTAGCGATGTTAGTTGAGGGATAAACATTGGCCAGGGCACTGGGGAGACCTCCCCTGCTTTTCTTCAAATAGTGCCGTGGGATCTTTTACACCCACCTGAGAAGGCAGACAGAGCCTCGGTTCTCATTCGAAAGGCGGTACCACTGACAGTGCAGCACTCCCTCAGTAATGTACTGGAGTGTCAGCTTAGATTTTGTTTAGAAGTCTCTGGAGTGGGGCTTGCATACACAACCTTCTGACTCAGAGGCAAGTGTGCTACCAACTGAGCCAGGGCTGACATACATAAATAAGCTAACTGGTATGCCTTGTATATTGTTAACGAAACACTAGATGGCCCCCTGATGGGAGTAAGCACATTGTAGCAATTACACTTCTCTTGTACTGATTGGTAGGAATGTTTTAGAGGGGCCTGGAAATAAAAGTAGTCAGTTATTACCACAACAATTTGAGTGCTTACTCGTGCATAACATTAGCGAGATGAAAAACAAGCCAAGGTATTGCCATCGATGCACATTTCTAGCAAGGGTTGCTGATTGGTCTCTATGGATGTCAAGTGAAGGAGAAGTCAAGTTTGGGTGTGACGGCCCTTGTAATAAAATAGCCTATCTGACTCACTGTGCCAAACTCATACATCTAAAATGGTTGCTTGGGTGAAGTATCGGGATGGAGGGATGTTATTGGTGGAGAACAGAGAACAAAAAAATCTTCAAGATATCTAGGGGGAAAAATTCGGTTGCTTTGCGCCTCCCGTTAGCGCTCTAAGAGGGGGCTAATGTGGCGCAAAGCAACTAGCGCCCGGGCACGGCAATGTTTGCGCCGCTTGCAAAATTGACCAGACATTTTGCAGTGGCACTAAACACTATCGCCACAATCTCCTGCGCCCACTGATCGTGACGTCAGTCGAGCGTGCAACGCCCCAGTAGCGCCCCGGACCAGATATTGAGTGGCGCCCCATGACATTCTGCCTGCCGCTAGCAACAACAGGTTGAGGGGAGCATTTTGCAATCGGGAAGGGACTGGGGGAGCGCTATTTAAAGGCGACCGCTTCCTGACTTTTGTTGTTGACGACATTTTTGCACCACGCATTCTGAGAGAGAGAGAGAGACTTCTGGAGAGATTCAATGCTGTGTGAAGGAGTTTTGGGTACTGAGCAGCACTTTGCAGGTTAATTTTGATTTGACCTTCCTTGCATCGATTTAGAAGAGACTATGGGAACTGCACTCTGAGCTCTTTCCCTGGACCTCTCCATTGTTCTTTCCAGCAGAATTGATGTACAGGCCGAGATTCAAAGCTACAATGAGCAGGGTGTGGCTGGAGAGCAAGATCGACCCTCCCCTTTAAGAACTGGCCGGTGCCAGTCTGTCTGTGTTCCATTGCTGACTGACATCACATGAGCTTCGCCAGCGCTCTGAGGTAGCGCCTCGCTCCTCGGCCTTTGCGCCTTAAGACAGGTGTGCAGCGCCTGACTTAGCGCTCCAATCACCTCCAGGGGCGATAGAAGCCAAGTTTGCAGTCGGAGGCAATAATTAGCAGCAGGCGCTAAAATTTGCGCCCGGCCGATAATTGCGCCCCAATCGGGGAGATACCGAATTTCTCCCCCTTGAGTTTTAAAGTTAATGCATAGGTTTTCCTATAGCACCAGAAATTCTCACCTGAAAACGCCAAAGAATATGCTGCCGGTAATGTAATATACAGCATAGAAGGTCGTCAAACATGTCAGTAATTGTAGGAGAACTGTCTGCCAAAAAAAAAATCACAAAATAAAAACTGTTAGATTCAATAAAAATCTTTATGACTGTGGTTAATTAATTTTGACATAAATTCTAAATCAAATACAATCGTCTTGCGATGCAGAGCTAACCAATTGAATTTTGCAGCATCATCACTCAGGCTAATAACTGTAAAGCTGAAACAACCTTTGTATCGTCTTTATCCTAATACCAAAACCCAAATTATTCCATACATACGAAAAGTTGTGCGTGCTTGATACCTTTGTGTCTGTGACCTTGAATTGCAGTGCCATGTAAACATTTAGCCTACATACTTTGTCAAGGAAAAATTCCTCCAAAGCTGGCAGACCGGGTCAATAGTATCCAATTCCCTTTTTCTTTCAGTGCATTTTTACAGGTAATCATTTCGGAGTGACAGGATTATGTGATCAAGGAAAGCTGTGTGAGCCGTCTGTCAAATTCAATAAGGCAATCACATGGGAGAGATGTGTGAGTCTATCTTAGTGCTCTGTATATATCACCAAAAGTAGGAGTTAGCATAGTTCACACTAAAGTGCGTTACAGCACTTTTCTTCCGAAAGTCTTATTTATCCAAATAGCTCCTGTAATAGCATTAACCTGGATCCTAAAAGCAAAGTAGTTGCTCCTAGCTCACAATCTAAGTGATACTCTGCATGCACAGAAGGGAATAGTCTGAACTAAACTGGCATACATTGAAGTCACCCTATCAGAAATCTTATTCTGGTACGAAATCAGTCCCAAATCCCCATCAGTTTTGAGTTCAATGGAAGCAATGCACAATATTGGAGGATTGCAGCGCAGTTGTTCAACAACCTTGGGTGTTGAAAATTCTGAATTGTCGTACCGGTTAAGTGTTAGTATACATGATATAGAAATTGTAGATTTAAAAAGAAATATTTTACACATATGTATTTTAAAAATCTGTAAAACTTGTTTTGAGAGACAATAAATGCCCAAACTTACCAAAGAAACAAAGCACAGAATAAAGGTGGCAAGCACTAAAATAAAGTACATGTACATTACTGCTTATAGAAAACAAAATGTTCTCTGTTTGTGCCTGAATAAACATTTGAATCCATGTCACAGATAACACTATGACTGATGATTATTATTGACAGAAATTTAAATTACACACCACTGTATTTAGAAATGATAATTTCTCTATTTTACTCTAAATATAATAGTAATTATAAAAATGTACTGAGGTCTACAAAGCTCTTAATTACTATACTTGTCTTGCCTGTCTGTTTAAATAGATACATGTCTGCAAACTCTATTTGCATTTGATGTAGTCTGTATGGAATTTAGCAAGGCTTTTGATAAGGTCCCGCATGGCAGACTGGCCATGAAAGTAAAAGCCCATGGGATCCAAGGCAAAGTGGCAAGTTGGATCCAAAATTGGCTCAGAGGCAGGAAACAAAGGGTAATGGTCAAAGGGTGTTGTTGTGACTGGAAGGCTGTTTCCAGTGGGGTTCCGCAGGGCTCAGTACTGGGTTCTTTGCTTTTCGTGGTATATATCAATGATTTGGACTTGAATGTAGGAAGTATGATTAAGAAGTTTGCAGATGATAATGAAGAAGAAAGCTGTAGACTGCAGGAAGATATCAATGGACTGGTCAGGTGGGCAGAACAGTGGCAAATGGAATTCAATCTGGAGAAGTGTGAGGTAATGCATTTGGGGAGGGCTAACAAGGCAAGGGAATACACTATAAATGGTAGGACACTGAGAAGTGCAGAAGATCAGAGGGACCTTGGAGTGCATGTCCACAGGTCCCTGAAGGTAGCAGGACAGGTAGATAAGGTAGTTAAAAACGCAATTGGGATACTTGCCTTTATTAGCCGAGGCATAGAATATAAGAGCAGGGAGGTTATGCTTGAACTGTATAAAACACTAGTTAGGCCACAACTAGAATACTGCCTGCAGTTATGGTCACCACATTACAGGAAGGATATGATTGCACTAGAGGGGGTGCAGAGGAGATTTACGAGGATGTTGCCTGGGCTGGGGAATTTTAGCTATGAGGAAAGATTGGATAGACTGGGGTTGTTTTCTTTGGAACAGAGGAGGCTGAGGGAAGACCGAATTGAGGTGTATAAAATTATGTGGGGCCTAGATAGAGAGGATAGGAAGGACCTATTCCCCTTAGCAGAAGGGTCAATAACCAGGGGGCATAGATTTTAAATAATTGGTCGGAGATTTAGAGGGGATTTGAGGAGAAATGTTTTCACCCAGAGGGTGGTGGGGGTCTGGAAATCACTGCCTGAAAGGGTGGTAGAGGCAGAGACTCTCATCACGTTTAAAAGGTACTTGGATATGCACTTGAAGTGCCGTAACCTACAAGGCTACGAACCAAGTGCTGGAAAGTGGGATTAGGGTGGATAGCTCTTTGTCGACCGGCACAGATAAGATGGGCCGAATGGCCTGCTCCTGTGATGTAAATTTCTATGATTCTATGATGAATGTGATAAAGGTTATGGAATATCATGGTGTTATGGAGAGGATGTCTTCCATGGATTCCTCATTGGAAAGAGAGCACTAGCTTTATATTGGATTGTGGTATATTAGAATGCACTTTATAAGCCTGTATGAAGTAATATTACAACAATATTAGTATATGAATTTAATACTAACCAACACAAACCATTAAATCAGTTGTTCAGTATGTAGTGGTTACTCTGAAAAACACAGCATGCCCGCACTAATATTTAAAGGCTAGCATCTGTGCTTCTAGAGAAAATGGGTGCAGAGTGATGAGCGTAAAGTGTGGTTTGTTCACCTTTTAAGAGTTTGTCTAGTATAACACTGATGAAAATTGATATATCCCCAATTGAACAAATAAATCTCTTGCCACAAACTAGTAGAAAATGAGAGAGCGTCCATGATTCCACAGACACTGAGTTCCCGTTCTCAGCTGTACAATTGGGGAAGGTAGCAATTAGAGGCCAGGTAATCCCCTACAAAGAGACAGAAAACTCCTGTAGAATAAATCACCCTATGCCTCTCCAGAACACCCCCTCATGCCAAAGTTATTCCAGACACAGGAACATCAGCAGTGATTTACAGGTTGGGTTATGGGCACTGTTAATAGTTAACACTGGACGATAAAGCGAGTGACAAGTCCTTCAATCACCATTGGGCTGATTTTCCTCCCTCCTTCCTCGCCCCAAGTTAAGTTGGGTGGCACATATTTAAAACCCTTCTGACTTGAGCATAGCTGAACCCAGCTGAGTTCTTGGTTCAATTCATTTGCACGGACCACTTTGGAAGCACCACTTGACCAGATGGGATCATCGCTTGACCAGACGTGAGCATCACTTGACCAGACGTGGGCATCACTTGAGAAAATGGGATCACCACTTGACCAGAAGTGGGCACCACTTGACCAGATGGGATCACCACTTGACCAGATGGGATCATTGCTTGACCAGATGGGATCACCACTTGACCAGATGGGATCATCGCTTGACCAGATGGGATCACCGCTTGACCAGATGGGATCACCGCTTGACCAGACGTGAGCATCACTTGACCAGATGGGATCACCACTTGACCAGATGGGATCACCACTTGACCAGACGGGATCACCACTTGACCAGACGGGGGCACCACTTGACCAGATGGGATCACCACTTGACCAGATGGGATCACCGCTTGACCAGACGTGAGAATCACTTGACCAGATGGGATCACCACTTGACCAGATGGGATCACCACTTGACCAGATGGGATCACCACTTGACCAGACGGGGACACCACTTGACCGGACATGAGCACCACTTGAGAAAATGGGATCACCACTTGACCAGATGGGATCACTACGTGACCAGATGGGATCACCACTTGACCAGGTGTGGTTGTGCCCAATCAGAGGAAGGAAGTTGTGTGTTGCTGCAGGCCTAAAAGTGCAATTTGCCCAAGGGTTCTGGGTTTTCTAGCTGCTGTCACAAACAGCAGTCAGATGGCCTCAAACCACACTATTCTTCCCTGCTGGCCCCCAAAAAATTGAACATATCTTACTAGAGGTTGAAAGAGTTAGAAACTCCTTTTGAGATCCTCCGATCCAACAGTGATGTCATCAAGCTGGCTAAGCAGCCAATCACATTGAAGAATTCTCACAGACAGCAAACCAGGAAGTAAAATGCACTGATTTTCCTTCACTTAATCAATAATTTTACAGAGAGCGAAATAAAGATTGGACATACACATGGGATTAAGCGAGAAGCTGAAATATCATAAATAAACTTTAAAACAAAAAGGGGTAAAAATTGAGTCGCGCCCCATTTGGGGCGCTAACCTCGCCGGGGCGCGACTTTTAGCGCCCCGAAAAAATTAGCGGCCCCGCGCCGGAACTTCAGTGGTTGCGCCCCAAGAGGGAAGCGGGGCGCCACTGGAAGCAGCCCGCATCCCTCTTGGGGCGCTGCGAGTGAATATCCTGGCGCTACGTGCCGCAGCGCCATGCGCTGCGGCACGTCGCGCCGCGGTATTGCAGGCCTTCCACCCCTTCTTAAAGGGGAGGGACCCTGCGCAGCGCGAACCGGGGCCCAGCTGGGCCCCCAGGGATCGGGAGTGCCGGCAAAAGAGCCCGGCACTCAAGAGAAGTGCCGGGCTCTTGGAGCGCAGCCAGCACTTCACGGTGGGGGGGCTTCACGGGGGCCGGGGGCAGGTGCTGGCAGGCGGCCAGCAACAAAAATGGCCGCCTGCCACCTGCGCTTTAAATATCGCCGCCCCGGCCGCACGTACGCCTCCCTGAACCCGTCGGACATAGCGTCTGGCGGTAAATCAGGGGGCGCGACTGAAGATCACGGCCGGGGCGCGAGCGGGGTGCTGCGCACGGCGATGACGTCATCGCCGGCGGCGCAGCGCCACAGGGCGCTACCGGCTGCCGCCGCCGCTAACCTCCCACTAAATTTTTCGGGAGGCGTGGTCGGCGCTGCGCCCGGGCGTTAGCTGCTTTACGCCCCATTAGCGCCCTCTTAAGGCGCTAACGGGAGGCGCAAGCAGCTGAATTTTTCCCCCAAAACATTTATTATATTAAAAACCATGTAATTTTTATCATAATGGAAAAGTTTGACATTCCACAAATATAAAATTAGTTTTTCAGGGCCAGAACGGTTATTCAACAGTCAGTACGACATAAAAAAACTCAGTTACACCTTTTTCAACAAGGCTTAATTTTTTTTTAACAGCAATATTCCAACATAAAAGGGGAAGTTTTCATCAGTTCAGTGTGATTTGAATTGATTGCGGGCTCCGGGGAGTTCCACAGCGCAGCCTGTGGAGGAGCAAGAATCCGGGCCAATATTTTGAATCTCTAACATGTGTGACACTTTGAAATATAATACCTGGAATGAGTCTTCTGAAGTGTGACAGATTACAAGATGGAAACAGTTTGTCCCAATCCGTCTGTGTTGGTGTTTATCCTCCACATGAGTGGTAGTCCTAATCCCACATGCCCGCCCTGTTTCTACATCCTTCATCGACTATTATTGGAACATAGCAAAAGGAGTCGGCCATTTAGCCCCTCGAGCCTGTTCCGTGTCTAACCGTACACAATGACGCCATTTATTAGACAGTGAAAAGTTTTAACTGCCAATTATACTATGTAATCTATCCTTATAATTGCCAATCAAACTCTCAGAAGACCTTTTAAAGATACCCCTATTACCATGACAATGAAGGAAGTTTTGGGACTGGCCAATTTACAGCTCTCAGACATCTTGGAATCAACCACAATATATATGGACTGCAGGCTTTCTGCTTTGCCTCTACCATATTATTTATCATCTTATTTCCTCACATTTCTTCATCGATAAATGTGTTATTATATGCTTTGTATTCTTCATGGGAAATCTATGTGAGATCCTCTTTCCTGGAGATGAATTTGAAACCTTCTTTAGATTTTAAAATGCTCCATCTCTTAAAATGATCACCATTAGAATGCCGCAGAGGGGTCTCATCCAGGTATGATTAGGCTGCTCGCACTTCAGGTGTGCAAACCAGTCCTGCAGCAGCACCTTCTCTTTTGATGTTTTAAAACATATGAAAAGAGACAAGGAAAGGAATACAGAGCAGGAGAGAAATCCAATGAGCTCTGAGACAAAAGTAAAAGAAATATTTTCTGACTCCAGTCCAATTATAATTTGTGAACTTTTCTGAAAATTGTCAGGACGCCCCTGTTTTGCATCCTTGCAGCTGAACATATAGTAAAGCTCGCCATGTAGTTTCTCAGCAGTCCATTATACTACTAGATGGTTAACAGAAATCACATTAAGGAACACTAATCCTTTCTTCTGAATATAAACATGTTGCCACAATAACAATTTAAATGCCCTTTTTCTTGAAACCTTAAAATTTAAATCTTCTTCAAAGGAGTTACACTAACAAAATAAAAGCTACCACATGCGTAATGCCTTTGTTAAGCCATGGGCCTGTATTTTAAAATGTGGTGCAGGGTAAAAAGCATACTTTTGGGGAATTCTCGAACCCTGCACTTGGGATAGAAGGTTCCACCCCTGAAACATCGTTGAAAATTGGGTCCAGTATGTTTTATGTTTTTTAAGAGCATCTTTATGGAATTGCTGTAAAAGAAACAACACAATATTACCACTTAACATCTCTACCCTTTTGGAATGCCTTGTTGCTGAGATGCACATACAATAAATAGATAGTAATGGTGTTCCCTGCGAAAATACTTTGATAAAACCTGCCGTTGTATTATTCTCCTGTTGTGCCATAACCTTAAAGCAGTAGGTAAGGGTGTATCATGATATATAAGGTTATTTTTGTGCAGCAAGGTTATTTAGCTAGAATGGTAACTAAGATTACATGCTATCAGTGATGCTTGAACATCCTAAATGAATCCCAAGTACTTAATTTAAAATAATAGTTTTCCAAATAGTCCTTTTTGCAGTACTTGTCTGTGGAGCCCATTATATTGTACATCTCAAAAGCCAAAGACTGGAGCATTTTCTGTGATTCCGTGTAGGCAGAAAAGGGAGAGTGGCCGACGTGTTACCTTGCATGTCCGTGTCAAGTCTTTGAGCTTTGACATTGGTTTGGAGTTCTGAGGGTGAGGGAGGTGACACGCACAGCCACCTTCTTTCACAGGGCAATCAAGACACTTTTTTGTGGCTTTCTCCCATAGACACCCAACAGTTTTTCTCTCGTTTGTTGCACTTGTCCAAGAGTGTCCATAGATCGACCTCATTCAAACGTTATGATCTTTCAATGCCCTGCTTCCTTATTTTGGTGCCTCTGCCTGCTCCTCCACTTGGAGACATTCTTTAAAACTGCCACTAAGTCTCACAAGAGCCATCTATTACAGCTACCTGACAGTTACCACAGTCTTGCATAATATTCACTACTTAGCTGCTGATTCCTCAACTTGTTGCTGCAATCTTCAGCCATTCTGGGCTCTTTAAAGGCTTGCACCCACCATCTCTATTGCCCCAGCTTGACACACCCATCTTACACAGGAGTTGTGTTCAGCCAGTGCCAAGCAATATGCAAATGAGTGGATCCAGTGATTTCTGGTGGGGTCAGCGCCAGAGAGCATCATCGAGTGGAAGTGTTGCCTCCAGAGCACAACACTGATGTAAATGGCCCTGTGGGTTTTCAGGGCCACTCAATTTATTTTCAATGGATAATATAGATAATATAGATAATATCACATTATTTTTTTGGCCTCACAAAATGGCTAATAACCACTGATGCCAAAGTAAGAGATGCTTCGAGGTGGGTGGAGAGGAATTTGGAAAGGGAGGGGTAAATCCAGTTGTCATAGTCCATGTTGGAACAAACAAAATAGGTAGGAACAGGGAGGAGGTCCTGCTGAAGGAGTATCAGGAGTTAGGAACTAAATTAAAAAGCAGGACCACAAGGATAATAATCAGTGCCCGAGCCACGTGCAAATTTGGATAGTGACAGACAGATCAGGTGAGTTAACATGTGGCTTAAAGGGCTGGTGTGGGAAAGAGTGCTTCCTTTTCATGGGATACTGGCACCAGTACTGGGATAGGAAGGAAATGAGATGGGCACCACCTAAATTGGAGTGGGACCAATGTCCTAGTGGAAAGGGTAGATAGGGAGGTGGCAAAGGCTTTAAGCTAGTAAGACAGGCATGGGGGACGGAGAATCTACAAGAAATAAAATAAGCTTAAATATAAACTAAACAGGAAAGGAGAGCATGGGACAGACTAAACTAAGGGAGAACATAAATGACCAGGGAATAAATAGAGTTATAGAACAGGAGTGTAAAAAGATGGTTAAAAATAAAGTGAGAGGAACTGCTATTAAAAATCTGTCTCTACAGCAATGCACACAGTGCCCGTAATAAAACAGGGGAACTGGAGGCAATAATACGTTCCGAGGAACCAGATATAATCGGGATTACTGAGACATGGCTACAGAAAAATCAGAACTTGGAATTAAACATTGCAGGGTATAACATACTTAGAAAAGATAGAGTCGGGAAAAGGGGAGGTGGAGTAGCTGTATTTATTAGAGATAACATAATGGCAGTAGAAAAAAGTAATGCAGTCATCAGTAAGACAGAAACCATGTGGATAGAGAGAAGAGATAAAAAAAAGGATCAATCACACTAATGAGGTAGTCTACAGACCACCTAATAATGGAAGGGAGGAGGAGGAAGAAATATGCAAACAAATTAAGGAAATGAGTAACAAACATAGAATAATAATCATGAGGGAATTTCAACTACCCTGACATTAATTGGCCAGAAGAGGTAGGTAAGGGGGATAAGGGAATTGAGTTCCTACAATGTGTACAGGACTCCTTTCTAACCCAATATGTAAGATGCCCAACAAGGGAGGATTCACCACTGGATCTGGTAATGGGGAATGAACCAGAGCAGATAAGAGAAGTAAAAGTAAGGGAACATCTAGGCAAGGAACAGGAAAGGAGAGCATGGGATAGACTAAACTAAGGAAGAACATAAATGGCCAGGGAATAAATAGAGTTATAGAACAGGAGTGTAAAACGATGGTTAAAAATAAAGTTAGACGAACTGCTATTAAAAATGAGTTAAATTGTCTGTACAGCAATGCACACAGTGTTCATAATAAAACAGGGAACTGGAGGCAATAATACGTTCTGAGGAACCAGATATAATCGGGATTACTGAGACATCTCTACAGAAAAATCAGAACTGGGAATTAAACATTGACTGTAATATATGGTTTAGGATAATAATTGAGAAGGACATAAGCATGACAAAGACCAGGGTAATAGATTGGAGAAAAGCTGATTTTGAGGGGCTGAGAATAGAACTCGGGAAAATAAAATGGGCAACAATATTGTCAAACAATGATGTAGAAAAGCAATGGGAAACATTTAAAACAATGCTCAACAGAACAAACTAAACACTAATGAGACACCATGGATGAATAAAGACATAAGGGAATAATTACTCTAAGTACATGGACAGCAGGGGAGAGCATGACAAGGGAGAATGTGAAGAGACTAGGAATGAAGTAATTAAAAACAATTAGGAAGGCAAAGAGGAACTATGAAATTAAATTATCAAGGAACATAAAATAAGATATTAAAATACTCTACAGGCGTATAAATAAAAAAAGACAAGTTGGGATGGGATTGGGGCCACTAAGGGATGGACAGGATAAAATCACAGGCAGGGATAGTGAAATGGCAGAAATATTAAATAATTATTTTCCTTCTGTATTTACCAGGGAGACGGACCAGGTGGACATCACATCGGAAGATGAGATTAGAAATGATATTACTGCATTTAAAATAGAGGAGAAATATTTAATAAACTAATCAAATTCAAAGAGGATAAAACCCTAGGCCAGATGGATTACATCCGCACATTTTAAAAGAATCTAGGGAAGAGATAGCAGGGGCACTAGTACACATATTTAATAATTTGTTAGAAAAGGGTGTAGTTCCTGAGGACAGGTGGATAGCTAACATTGGGCCGGATTCTACCGATTCCTACGGGTGGGTATGCGCTGTGCACCCACCCGTAGGGACATCGGAAATGCCGGTTTCAGGCATGCACAGTGCATGCGCTGAGAACCGGCATTTCCGATCTGTCAAGAATCCTCTTGACAGATCCTCCGGCTGCCCTGGAGCAGGGCCTCTGCGGGTGGAGAGTTCCGCTTTTTGGAGACCCTCCGCCCGCAGAAAACCCTTACAATTCTTACGCCTGGTAAAAGCAGGCATAAGGCCTGCTTTTACCAGGATAAGAGTAGAAAAAAAGTTTAAAACATTTTTTTTCACTGATTTATCATTTAAAAATACTTTAAAAAAAGGTACGTTTATTTTTAGCCCTGTAAAATACTTTAATTATTTTTTTCCAAAAATTAAATTTTTGTTCAAAATACTTAATTTATTGTAATTTCAAGTTATTTTAAAAATGTGATTTTTTTTTAAATTTATTTAAAGTTTTACTATGTTTTTTCATTGATCTCCATTCATATATTTGACAGGTCTTCCTGTCAAATGTATGAAGGGAGATTCCCTTCTGTGATTGGCTCCCCATGGCCCACGTGATCCCAGGGACGCTGCGAACTACATGCGCCTTTGGGATACGTGGGCCCTGCGCTCTTGGAGTTTGGTGAGACCCAGCATCGGAACTGTGCGCGTCCCGGGAGCCCTCAGGTAAGGGCGCAGATTTTTCCAGATAGCAGGCCTCCGCCCGTGGGAGGCCTGCGATCGGAAAATACGGGCCATTATACCTCTATTTAAGAAGGGAGATAGAACATGTCCAGGGAACTATAGACCAGTCAGCTTAACATTGGTAGTAGGAAAAATAATAGAATCCCTACTAAAGGAGAAAATAGAAAAACATCTAGAAGCCAATGAATAGTCAATATATATTTCAAAAGGAAAAGTCTTGCTTGACCAACCTCACTGAATTCTTTGAAGAGGTAACAGAGAGAGTAGACAATGGTAATGCAATCAATGTAATATATCTAGATTTCCGACAGACCTTTGATAAGGTACCACATAATAGACTAATGAATAAGGTCAGAACATGCAAAGTCAGGGGACAATTATGATAGCTAGCTGGCTGAAAGACATAAAGCAGAGAGTAGGGGTAAAGGGTAGCTATTCAGAGTGGCAGAAGGTGGGAAGTGGGGTCCCACAAGGATCACTGCTGGGACCACTGTTGTTCACAATTTATATTAATGATTTAGACTTTGGAATCAAACACAATTTCTAAATTTGCAGACGACACCAAATTGGGAGTGATAGCCAATACTGAGGAGGACTACAACAATTTACAAGAAGACATTAATAAACTTGCAGAATAGTCATATAATTAGAAATGAATTTCAACATAGATAAGTGTGAGGTATTACATTTTGGTAAGAAAAATAAGGAGGTCACATATTACTTGGAAAATCTGAATCTAAATGGGGTAGAAGAGCAAAGGGATCTAGGAGTACAAATACACAAATCACTAAAAGTTGTGATGCAGGTCAATATGGCCATAACAAAAGCAAACCAAGCACTAGGGTTTATTTCTAGAGGGATAGAATTGAAAAGTAGTGAAGTTATGCTAAACTTATATCGAACCTTGGTTAGACCACACTTGGAGTACTGTGTACAGTTCTGGTCGCCATATTATAAAAAGGATATAGAGGCACTGGAGGGGGTGCAAAAAAGATTTAAAAGGATGACACCAGAACTGTGAGGTTATACCTATCAGGAAAGGATGAACAAGCTGGGACTCTTTTCTCTTGAAAAGAGAAGGCTGAGTGGTGACCTAATAGAGGTCTTTAAAATTATGAAAGGTTTTGATAGAGTAGATACAGAGAGAGTGTTTCCACTTGTGGGGAAGCGCAAAACTAGAGGCCATCACTATAAGATAGTCACCAAGAAATCAAATAGGGAATTCAGAAGAAACTTCTTTAGCCAGAGAGTGGTTGAAATATGGAACTCGCTACCACAGGGAGTGGTTGAAGCGAATAGTATAGATGCATTTAAGGGGAAGCTAGATAAGCATATGAGGGAGAAAGGAATAGAGGGTTATGCTGTTAGAGTTAGATGAGGAAGGATAGGAGGAGGCTCGAGTGGAGCATAAATGCCGGCATGGACTGGTTGGGCCAAATGGTCTGTTTCTATGCTGTATATTCTATGTAATTCTATGTAAAATTACCTCTATTGTTAAATCAATCTGTATTGCTTCCATTCTCATAGCACAAGTGGCTAGGGGCCTGAAATTCTAAGATTTTATGGAGGCAAAAGTGGCATAGTGTTGGCGTAGGGGGTTAGATTTTGGCATGTAAGTCAGATATGCCAGAATTACACCAACTCTAAAATACAGGGTGGCAGATTTCCATGGAAGTTCCCCATCTCTCGCCGTAACTTCAACAGAAACTCCGGAGAAACGGCATAAATGGCTGTTTATGCCATTTTTCTGAGACTTTCGCTGATCTTCTGCTGAAGTTATGGCGGGAGATCAGAAGAACCCCTGCAAAAGTTGCAGCTGATGCTAATTTCCTGTAGTCATGGGGGCCCCCAGAGTGGTGCACGTTTACAAATGATAGGGTAATAAGGGCAAAAGCTGCTGTCCCAGGAATTCTGCCAATTACACCAGAATTGCACTTGACTTCAATTAAGCTTGCAGAAAAAAGGGGTAAGTTAACTGCACGACTTGTCAAACCAGGAAGTGGTTGAGTTCACAGGGTTTGACAGTGCCCAAACTTTGTCTGAAATATCAGCTTTGACTGAAGCGCTTAGAAATCTATCAGCTGTGCAACTAAGAAAGAATTCTGCAAACGGGCTCTCAGCCGTTTCAAGCTTCCCATCCTTTTGTCAGGCAGCCTTTATCATAGAGTTCACTACAGGCATTCCCATGTATGTCCGTTAATGGAGACAGAACAGAAGCAGAAGGGAAAGGAAATAACAGAGGCATGTAGGATAAGGGTACAGCATAGGAGAACAGGATCATCTAGAGTCTAGACGGTACACTTCCAGCAGCATCTAGACATTACGTCACTTCCTCGATGATGTCTCAGAAGAGATCTGCTTATGGCGGTAACAGTTCAGTAAGGAAGCACAAAAGGAACTCTGTTTCTCGTTGCAAACTGATTTCCAAACATCCTCTTGAACATAAAAAAAGAACAGATTGCCCTCACAGCTTTCTGCTTAAAACTTAACTGGCTGCCTACATCTCTGTCTGTATTTTTAATCTCCCTTTGTTCACAGTCAGAAAGAAACAGGGGTTTCCCAATACAGTAGGTGTGGTGTTATTGATTGCTGAGAATGGCTAATGAGTTGCTTATGATTTGCAATCCATGGGGGAAACAATATCAAAGCTTAGCTCATTGGTATCACAGCTACCCTATCATCTCAGTGCCTTTTTAAACTCATATAAATACACTTTGATTTAAAAACCCAACATTTTAAAGTAACTGTTTTTTTCCAAATCCTTTCTGTAGAAAAATGGTCAAAAAATCGCAAACAATGACTGCTGACCCCAAACAGAACGCTCCTCCTGCTCCATTAATAGAGCATGCAGGTTTTATATCCTGTTGTTGAAACAGGACCCTGTCTCTCCTCCAGGTCTCTAGCCTCTCTTCAGGTATTTTATGGGCCTCTCCAGATATTTTCTGGCCTCCATCTCCTCCCAAAGTATTTTCCTCTTCTTCCCTCTCTGCGAACCATTCTGAGCCAATTTGCAACCTAACTCCCACCTCTGCAGAGGTCTTCCAACAGTTATTCCTCCCCTTGATATATTGGCGCTGTTACAGCCTGTATTTAAACATGCCTCTGCATATTTAAATTAGCTGACCTGCAATTTACGGCAGGGTTAGCACCACAACCTCAAAGTGGGGAGTGGTGGTGGGTGGGGGGGGGGGAACTCCGCCCTGTTTCCTCTCCAGTGTCACAATGGCACCACGAGAATTTTGGGCCTCAGATTCTGCAAAATGAGCAGAGATCTGTTATGCAGGATCTTCAGATTTCCCAGGGTGAAGAAAAGGGGACAGGAAGCAACTGCCTGAACAGACAGGTCACTATATTAAAA
This sequence comes from Squalus acanthias, assembly GCA_030390025.1. Classification (NCBI taxonomy): domain Eukaryota; kingdom Metazoa; phylum Chordata; class Chondrichthyes; order Squaliformes; family Squalidae; genus Squalus; species Squalus acanthias. The sequence continues at coordinate 74,326,781 of CM059433.1, read as the reverse complement.
TATCTAAATGCAATCTCCTGATGTTTATGGGTGTAGTTCATTGAAAGTGTATACTGAGAAAATTCATTCAACAGATTTATGGCATATATGCACCAATTTCCTTCATTATTTTTTCTGCTGCCAATTCAGATTTTATGAGCCTTTGTGCTAATTGTTCTGTCACTTTCTTCCTACCAGCACCAGTAGTGTCATCAATGGGAGCTCCCCAACATCTGTGCTTTTTCAAGAAAGGAGAAGAGGACCAACAGAGAGATGCTCTCCAAATCAGACTGCACCAGAGGCATGTTCAGCCCAACCACCTGTCAAGAAATGGACATACCTTACTTTGGCAGAAGATCAGTTCACATAGAGGATCCAATTCGCAGGGAAGGCTGTGACTGCAGACCCGACGGCATAAAACCGAAATGTGATGACCTGCATAACTGGAACGTTGAATGATTCTTCAGGAGCACCCCGGGCATGGTATGTGATGCTTTTAAGTGTTCTCTGTGGCACAGAAGCCACAAAGAAAATTCAGAATAAAAAAAGAGTAAGAAACCCAAAAATAGAATATTGGCAACTGTTCACCTACTTCCAAAATGCATTCACTTTGTATCGCTGCCATGCTGATACAACAACAACAACTTGCATTTATATAGCACCTTTAACATAGTAAAACGTCCCAAGGTGCTTCACAGGAGCGTTATCAAACTAAATTTGATACCAAGCCACATAAGGAGATATTAGAGCAGATGACCAAAAACTTGATCAAAGAGGTAGGTTTTAAGGAAAGTCTTAAAGCATTAGGGGTCAAGAGGTGGAGAGGTTTAGGGAGGGAATTTCACAACTTAGGGCCTTGGCAGCTGAAGGTACGGCCACCAATGGTGGAGCAATTAAAATTGGGGATGTGCAAGAGGCCAGAATTAAAGGAGCGCAGATATCTCTGAGGGTTGTAGGGTTGGAGCAGATTACAGAGATAGGGTGGGGCGAGACCATGGAGGGATTTGAAACCAAGGATAAGAATTTTAAAATCAAGGCATTGCTTAACCGGGAGCCCATGTAGGTCAGCGAGCATAAGGGTGATGGGTGAACGGGACTTGATGCGAGTTAGGACGCGGGCAGCCGAGTTTTGGATGAGCTTAAGTTTAGGGAGGGTGGTGCATGAAGGTGCAAACAGTAAACATGCTTCCAACATAAGTTACCCCATATGTTGCAAGTTCCCGGCCTCACATAAGGGAAGAGATGGGCTGCAAACTTGAGTGGTACAATCTCTCATCCTCCTCAGTACAACATGTGTCCCTTTTCTTTCTGGTTGCAGGAGAAGGCCACACAAAAATTGTACCTGCAACTACAGATGGCCGTGCGAGAGCAAGCACAAGGTTCTTGACTCCCTATGAGGAGGGAGCACTGTAGATTTTGGGCCTGCAGACAATCGACAATGCGGGGATTACAGAGGTCAGAGGCCTCCTCCCTGTTTAAGGTTAGTACCACAATTTATTTTTAATTCTTTCTTCCCCTGCTTGTTCACTCACAAATTCATCATTCAGTGAAACAGAGGCATAAAGTGGCCCACAGCTACAGAATACATAGGCCTAGAAGTCGGATTGTGCTCAAAAACGGGCGTGCAGGAGCGGGGGCGAGCATTGCCCGTGTCAGCTAATGCAGGCAGCATACGCTATTCACTGGCTGCACATCTATTGGGGGGTGGTGAGGGGGGGGGTGGGGGCGGGGGAAGGTGATATCAGAAACCATAACTACTTAAAGACAGCCAGCACTTGTTAAAGGAGAGGTACATTCTGGCTGCAGAGACCCAGGAACAACTTGATGAACAAATGGCTGAAGAAGGGAGCGAGTGGACACCAAAGTTCTCCGGTCCTGCCCTGGAGGCCTTGGTGCAGGCAATGGAGAGCATGAATGACATCCTTTTTGCTCCAGGGGGCAGGAAGCCCCCCTCCTGGCAGCTGCGCAGGAGACAGTGGGAAGAGATTTTTTTTTTTAATTCATTTTTATGGGATGTGGGCGTCACTGGCAAGGCCAGCATTTATTGCCCATCCCTAATTGCCCTTGAGAAGATGGTGGTGCACTGCCTTCTTGAACCGCTGCAGTCCGTGTGCTGAAGGTACTCCCACAGTGCTGTTAGGGAGGGAGTTCCAGGATTTTGACCCAGCGACGATGAAGGATCGGCGATATACTTCTAAGTCAGGATGATGTGTGACTTGGAGGGGAACTTGGAGGTGGTGGTGTTCTCATGCGCCTGCTGCCCTTGTCCTTCTAGGTGGAAGAGGTCACGGGTTTGAGAGGTGCTGCCGAAGAAGCCTTGGCGAGATTGCTGAGTATGTCACCGCCAGGAGCATTGCTGCAAGAACATTACCACAATGCTGGAGAAAATTCACTGATCTAACTAGAGTTAAGGTAAGAAGACTGCTCTCATACTTTCTGATCCCAGCTGCGCCACTAACAGCCTCATAACTTACCACACTGACAGCACTAACAACACTGCCCTCCACCATTACCCTTCACACTCCTACAATCACTGTACCACACTTCACTTCAGTTAACAGCCTCCTGCCCATGCTCACACACTCACCACAATTACAACCCTCACTTACCCACTACTCACATCTCACACACAGACAATTCTACCATGATTGCCACATTTTCCAAACACCTCACAAGACTCTCACTAACACACTCCCCTCTTTCATGCAGGAGAAGGTTGCGTGCATCAGCAGGCTACAGGTTGCCACTGGAGGATGAAGAGCACGGTTGCACACCCTCCCCTCCCTTGAAGAGAGCATGCTGGCCATCATGGGAAGAGGCAGAGTGGAGTCGTCCCAGCAGCTAGCCACCACACTTCCTCCTCCTACTGGGAAATCAAGGTGCTTTACAAGAGCGTTATCAATATCACACAGTGGACATGAGCAGGAGCAGCGGCAGCAACATAAAGAGTGGGAGAGGAGAAGGCCCAAGACACAGCGGACCTGAGTGGGAGTGACGGAAGCAACATAAAGGGCTCGATTTTACCAGGCCCGAGGAGGCGGGTTTGGAGGTGTGTGAGTTGTCAAAATCGCAAAAAATGGCGAGTGGGTCCGATCCCGCCTCCGAGCAATTTTCTCACATTCGTGGTTTCAGACCCCGTTTCCATCACACCTCCAAGATATGATGTGGACTACGCCATGTTCTTCGCAGCCTTCAACATGTCATCGATGACGACGAACACCTTGCTAAGGCCATCCCCACGCCTCCACTACTCGCCTTCAAGCAGCCGCCTAACCTCAAAAGTACCATCGTTCGCAGCAGATTACCCATATTTCAGGAGAACAGCAACCAAGACACCACACAACCCTGCCACGGCAACCTCTGCAAGACATGCCAAATCATGGACACAGATACCATCATTACACGTGAGGACACTACCCACCAGGTACACGGTACATACTCATGTGACTCGGCCAACGTTGTCTACCTGATACGTTGCAGTAAAGGATGCTCCAGAGCATGGTACATCGGCGAGACCATGCAGACACTGAGACAACGTATGAACGGACACCGTGCAACAATCGCCAGGCAGGAGGGTTGCCTCCCAGTCGGGGAACACTTCAGCAGCCAGGGGCATTCAGCCTCGGATCTGCGGGTAAGCGTTCTCCAAGGCGGCCTTCGAGATACACGACAGCGCAAAATCATAGAGCAGAAACTGATAGCCAAGTTCCGCACTCATGAGGATGGCCTCAATCGCGATATCGGGTTCATGTCACGATACAGAACGTGACTTGACATCATGGCCGGTCTTCCCAGGTGTTTTTTTTGTTTTTTTTTTTTTTGGTTTTTTTTTAAAAAAAGGCTAACACAAGAACCCAAGATAGGCCCTTATGGCCCTTAAGAACCAGTTAATTGCCTCTATAATCCCATTTTGAGAGGCCTTTCTGATTTTAACACATTTCCCCTGTCCTGCACGTCTCCTCTGGAACACGCCAGTTAATCCTGGCGGCCTCACAACTCGACTGCTTACTAACAGCTGCAGCTCCACCATTAAAAAGGAGTTTTCACCAATGATCAGTTGCAGGTGGCAGAACTTTGTTATCTCAGGTCTGGGGGAACTTTTAGCAGGCCTACTCATTGTTGTGGAAGTTTGGAGCCTGACACCCATCTCCAGTGTGACCTCCTGGGAAACCCCTCTCCCCACCTTGACTGAGCGCTTCCTCAACTGAGGTATATACCAGAAGCATGGGAACCATTTATTTCCTTTCCTCCTGGGCATCAGATTCGGATGAAGACCAGCTGCGGTAGCAGCAGAACCCTGAATAACAGCACCACCAACAGCAGGAGCAACAACAGGAGCGCCAAGCTGCTGCTCACCCACCTGAAGCTGCACAGGCCAGAAGGCGCCAGCGCACAACCACATTGCTGCCCGGGATGCAACGGACGCATTCATGTTGGCCAGATTTGCTTAGCCTGCACAAGCAAACACTTTTGCCTTGCACCTTCTTACCAGAGCATCGACAATGGACAAGAACCTACGGATTCCTATTACTCTGACAACCATACTGACAATTGCAAGTTGCCCTAAGCCCTCAATGTGGAAGTACATTTGCAGGCCACAACTTCAACAGTTTGTCATCAAATCTGTTTATCATAAGAATTCAAGGATGGCTTGTCAAAAATCAATACAACAGAACACCCAATTGACTACCCTTGCGACTACTTGTGCTTTATCTTCCTCTTACGCGTGCTCCTACGTAGTGCTTCCCCTGTGGCTTCAGCAGATGTGGAGGCCCCTTGCTTACTTTCTTGCTGCTCCTGTCTCAACACCTTTGGCGGTCGTCCTTTGGGGTTGCGAACCTGTGAGGGCTCGGCAACAGTCTGCTGCTCCTACGGCTGTGCAGGGGATGAGACGCCCATCTCAGTTGGCTGAGGACTCTGGTGGGGCTCTGATCGAGGGCTTTGCAGTGGCATGGTCATGTGAGTGCTTGGAGAGGAGCCTCCACTTCCTTGTTGTCTGCCACCAACATCCCTCTCATGGGTCAGCCCCACTTCAGAGCTAGCAAGTGGCTTGACAGCACCTTGCTGCACTTCAGGGGGGCCATGAGGACCCGTTTCTGCACTGCAAGTCCTACTCCAGAGGACTTCCATGAAGGTCTAGTTTCTATGCTCAATAGCTGACCATCGCTCCTCAAGAGATGTCAGTCTATTCTGAACAATGACCGTGTTTTCAATACCCTGGCAACTAAGCTCCTCTATGGCCGTAGCCATCCTCTCCTCTACCGTAGCTATCCTCTCCTCTACGGTAGCCAGCCTTACCATGGAGGTAGCCATCCTTTCCACGAAGTTTGCCATCCTTTCCGTGGTGATGCGTTCATGCGCCAATGCCTCCACAAAGGCTCTGCTCATGTTCGCGATGGACTCCTCCATTCGCTCCATTCGCAGCGACCCTGGAGACAAAACCTGCCAGAGACGCCTGCACTTGTTCCTGGAGTTCCAGCACTGCTCTCCTTCTGGATGGACCCGGAGGCACAGGGTCGACATGCAGCTGAGCTGAGCTGGCAGAGTCCTGCGCCCTCCGACGAGGACCCTCCACTGCTGTCCCTGTCTCCACCATCTGCTGATGCTCACTTGTGAGCTGTGATACACCAGGTGACAACACTACTCTATCTCGCGAAGGTCCCACCGAGGTGTGAGTGTCTGCGCTGGTGCTGGGTGCACTGAATTCTGCTGACGCTGCGCCCTCAGAGGTTGCAGCTTCCTCTGAGGAGTCTTGAGGCTCAGGCTCTTCCTCCTGGACAGTGGGGACAGGGGCTTTCGATGGTCCTGTGGGGGAGTAAAGAAAAGAGTTAGAGATGTGAGGTAAAGATTACATGCACATTGAATTGTGCAGATGATCATAAGTCAATCTGTTAGAGCATCAGAATCATTATCAGTGACTCATGCAATGTCAATGAGAGAGATGCTAAACAATTCTGTCACCAGCTTGCTGTGATGCGCCCGTCTGTCCGTCCCCCACTTGCGAATCGTCCTCCACTCCGGCGATCTCCAGGGCCGCCTCCTCCGAAGTGGTGAGCTGGGCTACTGAGGGTGGCCCTCCTCCTGTCCTTGCTCTTTCCCTCTTATTGTGGGCTCTCTTTTCCTGCAATGAGGGAGACAAGTGGAGTTTGAGTGAGAATGAAGGAGTGAGTGGAGAGAATCCATAGCATAGATGCTTAGAAGGAGACAAAGGGCCCTCCCTGTGTGTTGTAAGTTGTTGTCATTGCATCACAGTGATAGGGAGTGTGAGGGCTGCATGGTCGAATAGTTAAGTGAATGTGACCATAGAAAGAGAGGGAATGGGTAAGGGTGCAGGGATGTCAGTGTCAAGTGGGATGTGGAGGAAGAGGTTGGCAAAGCAGAGTGCTGGTGACGAGAGGCGATGGAGATCAGTTTGAGGCTGATGGGAATGTCATCCTCACTTTTCCTGTGTGGAGGATGTCATGAAACCTCTTCTTGCACTGCAGCCAGGTTCTGCTGCACAAAGAAATTGCGTTTACCTCTTGGGCCACTTGCAGCCACATAGCTTTAGTCTGCTGGGAAGGCTTTTTCCTCCCTGAGGAAGGGAAGAGCACCTCCTTATTTGCTCTTGCTCCTCCACCAGAGCTTGGAGGGAGGCCTCATCGAATCTTGGAGCACACTTTGGTCTACTGGTGGACATAATTGGTGAAGGAAGCGCTCAGAACAATGGGCATAAAGTTTAAAGGCTGAAAAAGAAGCAAGGCTGCTTGCCGGCCTTAAATCCAGCAGCATTGATGACGTCATCAGAGGCGACTTCCAGCATGAAAAGGCTCATTGGGCCAGGGGTTTCCACACGCTGGAAATCAAGTGTCCAATTAGGGCAAAATCGCACTTTTGTTCCACTTCACATCGGAGTCAGGATCCTGACACGACGACCACCTGACACGCACCCAGCCCGCCCCCAGTGGCAAAATCCAGCCCAAAGAGTGGGAGAGGAGAAGGCCCAGGACACAGCGGACGTGAGTGGTGATTTAGAAAACAAGAAGTGACATCACAGGACAGCAGGTAGGTGATTGGTGAGTATTACAGTTTTTTCCCTTTAAACTAAGAGCTAGGGAACTATAACTGTTACATATTAAAATATTAACTTAACTAGATAAATTAATTCATTAATATAACTATCAATAATCGTTTGATGAAAGCTTTAATTAAATAATCAAATAAATAAATAAAGTCTAGCGATGGCAGGGCAGGCTATGTGTCGGGACTGTAGTATGGGGGAGTTTGTGGACAGGGAGACTGTCCCGGATTCCCACATCTGCAGGAAATGTCTCTGCCTTCAGTCACTCCAGCTCAGAGTCATTGAGCTGGAGTGCGAGTTAGAGACACTCCAAAACATAAGGGAGGGGGAGGAATTTCTGGACAGTTTTATCCAGAATATAGTCACACCCCAGAGGAAAGTACAGGTTCAGGAAGGGGAGGGTGTGACTGTGAGGGAGATGGGTAGCGGGGATTTAGGAGAGGTTGAGAAGGAAGTCCCGCAGACACTGGTCCTGTCCAACAGATACGATGTACTCGCTACCTGTGAGGACAAGGAGAAAGACTGCGGGGAGGACAGCCACAATGCAGACTAAGGCACCATGGCTCAGAAGGCCGTCCAAGGAGGGGAAGAGCAGAATAGAAATGTGGTAGTGATAGGGGAATCTATAATTAAGGGGATAGATAGCGTCCTCTGCAGCCAAGATCGAGAATCCAAAGGGTATGTTGCCTACCTGGTGCAGGGTAAGGGATATCTTGAGGCGGTTGGAGAGGAACTTGGAAAGGGAGGGGGTAAATCCAGTTGTTGTGGTCCATGTCGGAACAGATGGCATAGGTAGGAACAGGGAGGAGGTCCTGCTGAAGGAATATCAGGAGTTAGGAACTAAATTAAAAAGCAGGACCTCGAGGGTAATAATCTCTGGATTATTGCCCGAGCCACATGCAAATTGGCATAGAAGCAGTCAGATCAGGAGAATTAACATGTGGCTAAAGGGCTGGTGTGGGAAAGAGGGGTTCCTTTTCATGGGACACTGGCACCAGTACTGGGACAGGAAGGAGCTGTGCCGATGGGATGGGCTCCACCTGAATCAGGATGGGACCTGTGTCCTAGTGGAAAGGGTAAGAACATAAGAACATAAGACGTAGGAGCAGGAGTAGACCATTTTGCCCCTCGAGCCTGCTCCGCCATTCAATATGATCATGGCTGATCTGGTCTTGGCCTCAACTCCACTTTCCTGCCTGCTCCCCATAACCATTGACTCCTTTATCGTTCATAAATCTGTCTATATCCACCTTAAATATATTCAATGACCCAGCCTCCACAGCTCTCTGGGGTAGAGAATTCCAAAGATTCACGACCCTCTGAGAGAAGAAATTCCTCCTCATCTCCGTTTTAAATGGGCGACCCCTTATTCTGAAACTATGCCCCCTAGTTCTAGATTCCCCCACGAGGGGAAATATCCTCTCTGCATCTACCCTGTCAAGCTCCCTCAGAATCTTATACATTTCAATAAGATCACCTCTCATTCTTCTAAACTCCAATGAGTATAGGCCCAACCTGCTTAACCTTTCTTCATAAGACAACCCCTTCATCTCAGGAATCAACCTAGTGAACCTTCTCTGAACTGCCTCCAATGCAAATAATTCCCTCTTTAAATAAGGAGACCAAAACTGTACGCAGTACTCCAGGTGTGGTCTCACCAACACCCTGTACAGTTGTAGTAAGACTTCCCTACTTTTATACTCCATCCCCCTTGCAATAAAGGTCAACATTCCATTTGCCTTCCTAATTACTTGCTGTACCTGCATGCAGACTTTTTGTGTTTCATGTACAAGGACCCCCAGATCCCTCTGTACCGCAGCATTTTGTAGTCTCTCTCCATTTAAATAATAATTTGCTTTTTTATTTTTCCTACCAAAGTGGATAACCTCACATTTTCCCACATTATACTCCATCTGCCAAATTTTTGCCCACTCACTTAACCTGTCTATTTCCCTTTGCAGATTCTTTGTGTCCTCTTCACAACTTCCTTTCCCACCTATCTTTGTATCATCAGCAAATTTGGCTACATTACACTCGGTCTCTTCATCCAAGTCATTAATATAGATTGTAAACAGCCGAGGCCCCAGCACTGATCCCTGTGGCACCCCACTAGATACAGTTTGCCCATTTATCCCGACTCTCTGTTTTCTGTTAGTTAGCCAATCCTCTATCCATGCTAATATATTACCCCCAACCCCATCTTGTGCAGTAACCTTTTATGTGGCACCTTATCGAATGCCCTTCTGGAAATCCAAATATACGACATCTACTGGTTTCCCTTTATCCCCTGCTCGTTACATCCTCAAAGAACTCTAGCAAATTTGTCAAACAGGATTTCCCTTTCATAAAATCATGTTGACTCTGCTTGACTGCTTTAGGATTTTCTAAATGTCCTGCTGCTACTTCCTTAATAATGGACTCCAGCATTTTCCCAATGACAGATGTTAGGCTAACTGGTCTATAGTTTCCTGCTTTCTGTCTCCCTCCTTTCTTGAATAGGGGTGTTACATTTGTGGTTTTCCAATCTGCTGGGACCTCTCCAGAATCCAAGGAATTTTGGTAGATTACAAGCAATGCATCCACTATCTCTGCAGTCACTTCTTTTAAGACCCTAGGATGCAGGCCATCAGGTCCAGGGGACTTGTCCACCTTTAGTCCCATAAGTTTTCCTAGTACTGATAGTGATTGTTTTAAGTTCCCCCCTCCCTATAGCCCCTTGATTATCTATTATTATTGGAATGCTTTTAGTGTCTTCTACCATGAAGACCGATACAAAATATTTGTTCAAAGTCTCTGCCATTTCCCTGTTTCCCATTATTAATTCCCCAGTCTCATCCTCTAAGGGACCAACATTTACTTTAGTTACTCTCTTCCTTTTTATATACCTGTAGAAGCTAGTTTCTTGCTAGTTTACTCTCATAATCTATCTTCTCTCTATTATTTTTTTAGTCGTCCTTTGCTGGTTTCTAAAAATTTCCCAATCCTTTGGCCTACCACTAATCTTCGCATCATTGTATGCCTTTGTTTTCAATTTGATACCATCCTTAACTTCCTTAGTTAGCCATGGATGGTTCATTCTTCTCTTAGAGTCTTTCTTTCTCACTGGAATGTATCTTTGCTGAGAGTTATGAAATATCTCCTAAAATGTCTGCCACTGCTTATCTACCATCTTACCCTTTAATCTATTTTCCCAGTCCACTTTAGCCAGCACTGTCTTCATACCTTTGTAATTGCCTTTATTTAAGTTCAGGACACTAGTTTGAGACCCAAGTTTCTCACCCTCAAACTGAATTTGAAATTCTAACATGCTATGATCACTCTTCCCTAGAGGATCTTTTACTATGAGATCATTAATTAATCTTATCTCATTACACATTACCAGATCTAAAATAACATGCTCCCTGGTTGGTTCCACAATGTATTGTTCTAAGAAACCATCCTGAATACACTCTATGAATTCTTCCTCAAGGCTACCTTTGCCAATTCGATTTGTCCAATCTATATGAAGATTAAAATCGTCCATGATTATTGCAGTACCTTTCTTACAAGCCTCCATTATTTCTTGATTTATACTCTGTCCTACAGTGTAGCTACTGTTAGGGGGCCTATAGACTACTTCCACCAGTGACTTATTTCCCTTATTATTTTTTATCTCCACCCAAACTGTTTCTACATCTTGATCTTCTGAGCCAATATCATTTCTCACTACTGCACTGATCTCATCCTTTATTAACAGAGCTACCCCACCTCCTTTTCCTTTCTGCCTATCCTTCCAAAATGTCAAATACCTCTGAATATTCAGTTCTCAGCCTTGATCACCTTGCAACCACTTCTCTGTAATGGCTATTAGATCATACCCATTTATTTCTATTTGTGCCGTCAACTCATCTATCTTGTCATGAATGCTGCGTGCATTCAGATAAAGAGCTTTTAATGTTGTCTTTTTACCATTTTTCCGTACTCTGACTCTACTTTCTGATGCACTCTTATGTTTATACGCACTGTCCCTTCCTGTCACACTCTGTTTATCATTACCCCTATCGCTACCCTGCACTATTGCCTTCTCCTTTCTCTTTGACTTTTTAAATTTCCCCTCACCTGAACCCTCCCCCCCACTATTTAGTTTAAAGCCCTATCTACATCCTTAGTTATTCAATTCGCCAGGACACTGGTCCCGGCATGGTTCAAGTGAAGCCCGTCCCAACGGAACAATTCCCTCTTTCTCCAGTACTGATGCCAGTGCCCCATGAATCGAAACCCATTTCTCCCACACCAATCTTTGAGCCACACATTCATCTCTCTGATCTTATTTACCCTGTGCCAATTTGCTCGTGGTTTAGGTAGTAATCTAGTGATTATTACCTTTGTGATTCTGCTTTTTAATTTAGTCCCTAGCTGCTCATACTCCCTCAGCAGAACCTCTTTCTTTGTCCTACCTATGTCATTGGTACCTACGTGGACCACAACAACTGGATCTTTCCCCTATCACTCCAAATTCCTCTCCAGCCCAGAGGAGATGTCCTTAACCCTGGCACTGGGCAGGCAACACAGCCTTCGGGACTCATGATCTTGGCTGCAGAGAACTGTATCTATCCCCCTAATTATACTGTCCCCTACCACTACAACATTTCTTTTTACTCCCCCAACTTGAATGGGACCCTGTACCACGGCGCTGTGGTCAGTTTGCTCATTCTCCCTGCAGTCCCTGCTCTCATCCACACAGGGAGCAAGTACCTTGTACCTGTTGGACAAGTGCAAGGGTTGAGGCTCCTCCAATGCTACCTTGTGGATCCCCATGCCTGCCTCACTCATAGTCACAGCCTCCTGTCCCTGACCACGGACCAAATTTAAATTCTTTAACCTAAGGGGTGTGACTGCCTCCTGGAACACAGCATCCAGGTAACTCTCCCCCTCCCTGATGTATCGCAGTGTCTGAAGCTCGGACTCCAGCTCATCAACTCTGAGCTGAAGTTCCTCGAACTGCCAACACTTACTGCAGATGTGGTCGCTGTAGATCACACTGGGGTCCACCAGCTCCCACATGCTACAGCTGCAACACATTGCCTGTCCTGCCATCTCTATTGTATTTTATTTAAGTAATTAGATTTTCAAGTTTTGAAATTTCAATTAGCTATGTATAGTTTTTAATCTGTAATCACGGATCTTAATTTAAACCAATGCCCAAGTTTAGAAAAAAGAGAGAAATAGAGAAATACTCACCAACCAATCACTTACCTGCTTTCCTGTGACATCACACTTTGATCCCCCCACCCCACCCACCCCACAGGTCCGTTGTTGTTGTTTTCCTTTTATCCGCGCCGCTGGTCTCGCTCTCGCTGTGCTCTCGGGCCTCGGGTCGCCGCTCCTTTTATCCCCGCTGCTGGTCCCACTCTCACCTCGCTGTAAATAGGGAGGTGGCAAAGGCTTTAAACTGGTAAGACTAGAGGAGGGATCTACAAGAGACGTAAGCAGCTTAAATATAAACAAAACAGGAAAAGTGAGCATAGAAAACAATAAAGTAAGGGAGGACGTTGATGGCCAGGGAATAAATAGTGTTATGGAACAGGAGTGTAAAAAGATGGTTAAAAATAAAGTGAAAGGAACTGCTATTAAAAATGAGTTAAACTGTCTGTACAGCAATGCACACAGTGTCCGTAATAAAACAGGGAGCTGGAGGCAATCATGCGTTGCGAGGAACCAGACATAGCAGGGATTACTTAGACATGGCTACAGAAAAATCAGGACTGGGAATTAAACATTGCAGGGTATAACATATTTAGAAAAGATAGAGAGGGAAAAAGGGGAGGTGGAGTAGCTGTACTTATTAGGAATAACATAATGGCAGTAGAAAAAAGTGACGCAGCTATCAGCAAAACAGAAATAGAATCCATGCGGATAGAGATAAAAGATAATAAAGGATCAATCACACTAATAGGAGTAGTCTACAGACCACCTAATAATGGAAGGGAGGTGGAGGAAGAAATATGCAAACAAATTAGGGAAATTAGAGTAAAAGACATAGGGGGAAAAATTCAGTTGGTTGCACCTCCCGTTAGCGCCTTAAGAGGGCGCTAATGGGGCGCAAAGCATCTGGCGCCCGGGCGCGGCGAAGTTTGCGCCGCTCGTGAAATTAACTAGACATTTTGCGGCGGCGCTAAACACTACCGCCACGATCTCCTGCGCCGGCAGATCGTGACGTCAGTCGAGTGCGCAACGCCCCGGTATCGCCCCGGAGCGGATATTGAGTGGCGCCCCCTGCCTTACTGCCTGACGCTAGCAACGACAGGTTGAGGGGAGCGTTCTGCATTCATGAAGGGAAAGGTGGAGCGCTATTTAAAGGTGACCGCTTCCTGCCTTTTATTGTTGGTGACATTTTTGAACTACGCATTCTGAGCGAGAGAGAGAGAGACTTCTGGAGAGATTCAACGTTGTGTGAAGGAGTTTTGGGTACTCAGCAGCACTTTGCAGGTTCATTTTGATTTGCCATTCCTTGTATCGATTTAGAAGAGACTGTGGGGGCTGCACTCTGAGCTCTTTGCCTGGTACTCTCCATTGTTCTTTCCAGCAGATTTGATGTGCAGGTCTCTCCAGGCCGAGATTCAAGGCTGCAATGAGCAGGATGTGGATGGAAAGCAAGATTAACCATCCCCTTTAAGAACTGGCCTGTGCCATTGTGTGTCTGTTCCATTGCTGACTGACATTACATGAGCTTCGCCAGCGCTCTGAGGTAGCGCCTCGCTCCTCGGCCTTTGTGCCTTAAGACAGGTGTGAAGCGCCTGATTTAGCACTCCAATCACCTCCAGGGGCGATAAAAGTCAATTTTGCAGTCGGTGGCGATAATTAGCGCCAGGCGCTAATCTTTGCGCCCGGCCGATAATTGCGCCCCAAATGGGGCGAGACTGAATTTCTCCCCCTATGACTCTATGGGGGGAAAAATTCAGTTGGTTGCGCCTCCCGTTAGCGCCTTAAGAGGGCGCTAATGGGGCGCAAAGCTTCTAGCGCCCAGGCGCGGCGATGTTTGCGCCGCTCGCGAAATTAACTAGACATTTTGCGGCGGCGCTAAACACTACCGCCACGATCTCCTACGCCGGCAGATCGTGACGTCAGTCGAGTGCGCAACGCCCCGGTATCGCCCCGGAGCAGATATTGAGTGGCACCCCCTGCCTTACCGCCTGACGCTAGCAACGACAGGTTGAGGGGAGCAAATTGCAGTCATGAAGGGACTGGGGGAGCGCTATTTAAAGGTGACCGCTTCCTGCCTTTTATCGTTGGTGCCATTTTTGAACCACGCATTCTGAGAGAGAGAGAGAGAAACTTCTGGAGAGATTCAACGCTGTGTTAAGGAGTTTTGGGTACTGAGCAGCACTTTGCAGGTTAATTTTGATTTGCCATTCTTTGTATCGATTTAGAAGAGAATGTGGGGGCTGCACTCTAAGCTCTTTCCCTGGTACTCTCCATTGTTCTTTGCAGCAGATTTGATGTGCAGGTCACTCCAGGCAGAGATTCAAAGCTGCAATGAGCAGGATGTGGATGGAAAGCAAGATCAACCCTCCCCTTTAAGAATTGGCCCGTGCCATTGTGTCTGTGTTCCATTGCTGACTGACATCACATGAGCTTCTCCAGCGCTCTGAGGTAGCGCCTCGCTCCTCGGCCTTTGCGCTTTAAGACAGGTGTGAAGCACTTGATTTAGCGCTCCAATCACCTCCAGGGGCGATAAAAGTCAAGTTTGCAGTCGGTGGCGATAATTAGCGGCAGGCGCTAATCTTTGCGCCCGGCCGATAATTGCGCCCCAAATGGGGCGATACTGAATTTCTCCCCCTATGACTCTATGGGGGAAAAATTCAGTTGGTTGCGCCTCCCGTTAGCGCCTTAAGAGGGCGCTAATGGGGCGCAAAGCATCTAGCGCCCGGGCGCGGCGATGTTTGTGCCGCTCGCGAAATTAACTAGACATTTTGCGGCGGCGCTAAACACTACCGCCACGATCTCCTGCGCCGGCAGATCGTGACGTCAGTCGAGTGCGCAACGCCCCGGTATCGCCCCGGAGCGGATATTGAGTGGCGCCCCCTGCCTTACCGCCTGACGCTAGCAACGACAGGTTGAGGGGAGCGTTCTGCAGTCATGAAGGGAAAGGGGGAGCGCTATTTAAAGGTGACCACTTCCTGCCTTTTATTGTTGGTGCCATTTTTGAACTACGCATTCTGAGAGAGAGAGAGAGAGACTTCTGGAGAGATTCAACGTTGTGTGAAAGAGTTTTGGGTACTGAGCAGTACTTTGCAGGTTCATTTTGATTTGCCATTCCTTGTATCGATTTAGAAGAGACTGTGGGGGCTGCACTCTGAGCTCTTTGCCTGGTACTCTCCATTGTTCTTTCCAGCAGATTTGATGTGCAGGTCTCTCCAGGCCAAGCTCCAAGGCTGCAATGAGCAGGATGTGGATGGAAAGCAAGATTAACCATCCCCTTTAAGAACTGGCCCGTGCCATTGTGTGTGTGTTCCATTGCTGACTGACATTACATGAGCTTCGCCAGCACTCTGAGGTAGCGCCTCGCTGCTCGGCCTTTGCGCCTTAAGACAGGTGTGAAGCGCTTGATTTAGCGCTCCAATCACCTCCAGAGGCGATAAAAGTCAAGTTTGCAGTCGGTGGCGATAATTAGCGCCAGGCGCTAATCTTTGCGCATGGCCGATAATTGCGCCCCAAATGGGGCGATACTGAATTTCTCCCCCTATAAGTTATGCTAAACTTGTATCGAACCTTGGTTAGACCACACTTGGAGTACTGTGTACAATTCTGGTCGCATGTTATAAAAAGGATATAGAGGCACTGGAGAGGGTGCAGAGAAGATTTACAAGGATGATACCATAAATGCGAGGGTATACCTATCAGGAAAGGATGAACAGGCTGGGTCTCTTTTCTCTTGAAAAGAGAAGGCTGAGGGGTGACCGAATAGAGGTTTTGATAGAGTAGATACAGAGAGAATGTTTCTACTTGTGGGGAAGAGCAAAACTACAGGCCATCAATATAAGATAGTCACCAAGAAATCAAATAAGGAATTCAGAAGAAACTTCTTTCGCCAGAGAGTGGTATGAATGTGGAACTTGCTACCACAGGAAGTGGTTGAAGCGAATAGTATAGGTGCATTTAAGGGGCGGTTAGATAAGCATATGAGGGAGAAGGAAATAGAGGGCTATGCTGATAGAGTTAGATGAGGAAAGATGGGAGGAGGCTCGCGTGGAGCATAAACTTCGGCTTGGACTGGTTGGGCTGAATGGCCTGTTTCTGTGCTGTATATCCGATGTAATCCTACGTACAATTTGACACCGAGCCACAGGAGATATCAGGACAGATGACCAAAAGCTTGGTCAAAGAGGTAGGTTTTAGGGAGCATCTTAAAGGAGGAGAGAGAGGTAGAGAGGCGGAGAGGTTTAGGGAGGGAATTCCAGACCTTAGGGCCAAGGCAGCTGAAAGCATGGTCACCAATGGTGGAGCAATTAAAATTGGGATGTGCAAGATGCCAGAATTGGAGGAGTGCGGAGATTTCAAAGGCTTGTAGGGCTGGAGGAGGTTACAGAGATAGGGAAGGGTGAGCCATGGAGGGATCTGAAACCAAGGATGAGGATTTTTAAATTGAGGCGTTGCTGGACTGGGAGCCGGTGTAGGTCAGCAAGCACAGGGATGTGATGGCTGAATGGAACATGGTGCGAGTTAAGATACGGGCAACAGAGTTTTGGATGAGCATAAGTTTATGTAGGGTGGAAGATGGGAGGCCAGCCAGGAGTGCATTAGAATAGTTAAGTCTAGAGGTAGCAATGACATTGATGAGGGTTTCAGCAGCAGATGAGCTGAGGCAGAGTTGGAGTCGGGCAATGTTACAGAGGTGGAAGTAGACAGTCTTGGTAATGGAGCGGATATGTGGTCGTTTGTGTAATATACTTGGGTAGAACAAATGAAGGACAGAAACAGGTTGAGTTGCGAGTCCATGTGCTTGCTTTATTAGGCCAGAGCGAACTGAGCATGCTCATACCAAACCATGTGATAATACATTACACTGCTTTCCCCCTTAAAAAAAATGTATGTATTCCCCTCTCAAATACAACAAAACTATGGGCCCACCTTTCCCAGCATTACATGTACCACATAACAAAAACTCCTGGCTTTTTGTTCTTTTGAATGAACTACAAATCTAGTTTAATAACAGGTTTGCGGAGCCTTCCTGGTCTCCTTACAGAAGGTTTTGGTGTTGAACCAATTTTCAGGCTGTTTTGTTTTGGTTCTGAACTCAAAGATGATCCTGTTTCTATCTCAGACTTGTTTGAACCTGGTACTTCAGTTACTGAAGTCCGAGCTGAGTTAATGATCAAGTGGTTCACGATCATGTCTTGGTTCATCTCTAGCAGAGATCATTTGATCTACATGAGCACTTCAGATTTTGTCAACAATTTCAACCAAATATCTCTTGATTCCACCAACCTCTACTGTGGTTCCTACATCCCACTTGTGTGAACTCGACTTTCCAGGGGGACTGAGAACACGAACACACGCGTTTTGTTTGAAACTGCATTCTTTCTGACGTTTCTGACTCAATTGTTTCTGTTCAGCTCTTGAGGCCAATTTCGGTTGAACAAGACTCAATCGTGTTCTCAATCTCCTCTTCATCAAGAGTTCTGCTGGGGTATGTCCAGTTGTAGTGTGCGGAGTAGTTCTGTACTTCAGCAAGAAATTTGCCAAATGTTGCTTCATGTTGAGTCCCGAACAACCCTGCAACACTTGCTTTTTGAGAGCTTCTTTTACTATTCTGACTGACCTTTGAAGCTGGATGACATGATGGAATAAGAGTGTGTTTGATACCATTCCATTTCATGAACTCTTGGAATAGAGCAGAACGGAACTGAGGGCCATTGTTAGAAACAAGCTCTTCAGGTAAGCCATGACATGCAAAGATAGATCTCAACTCATCTATGGTACATTCAGTTGTAGTATTTCAACCCATGTGTTTCACTTCATAGAATCATAGAATGGTTACAGCACGGAAGAAAGCCATTCAGCCCGTCGAGCCTGTGCCAGCTCTCTGCAAGAGCACTTCAGCTAGTCCCACTCCCCCGCCCTTTCCCCGTAGCCCTGCAGATCTAATAAGGAGGTGCTGTTCCCTTCCTCAGGGAGAAAAAAGCCAACCCAGCAGACAAAAGCTGTGTGGCTGCAAGTGGCCCAGGAGGTCAACTCCATTTCGCTGAGCCGCAGAACCTGGCTGCAATGCAGGAAGAGGTTTCATGATCTTCTCCGCACAGGAAAAGTGAGCATGACTTTCCCATCACCCTCAATCTGATCCCCATCGCCTCTCTTCACCAGCACTCTGCTTTGCCAACCTCTTCCTCCACATGCCACTTGACACTTACATGCCTGCACCCTTACCCATTCCCTCTCTCTCGAAGGTCACATTCACTTAACTATTCGACCATGCAGCCCTCACACTCCCTATCACTGTGATGCCATGACAACAACAACTTTCAACACACAGGGATGGTCCTTTGTATCCTTCTAAGCATCTATGCTATGGATTATCTACACTCACTCCTTCATTCTCACACAAACTCCACTTGTGTCCCTCATTGCAGGAAAAGAGAGCCCACAATAAGAGGACAAGAGCCATGACAGGAGGAGGGCCACCCTCAGTAGCCCAGCTCACCGCCTGGGAGGAGGCGGCCCTGGAAATCGCTGGGATCGAGGAGGATTCCCAAGTGGGGGACGGACAGATGGGCGCATCGCAGCAAGCTGGTGACAGAATAGTTTGGCATCTCTCTCATTGACATTGCATCATTCACTGATAATGAATCTGATGCTCTAATAGATTTACTTATGATCATCTGCACTATTCAATGTTCATGTAACCTTGACCTCACATCTCTAACTCTTTCCTATACTCCCCCACAGGACCATCGAAAGCCCCTGTCCCCACTGTCCAGGAGGAAGAGCCTGAGCTTTCAGACTCCTCAGAGGAAGCTGCAACCTCTGAGGGAGCAGCCTCAGCAGAATTCAGCGCACCCAGCACCAGCGCAGACACTCACACCTCGGTGGGACCTTCGCGACATAGAGTAGTGTTATCACCTGGTGTATCACAGCTCACAAGTGAGCATCAGCAGATGGTAGAGACAGGGACAGCAGTGGAGAGTCCTCGTCGGAGGGCGCAGGACTCTGCCAGCTCGGCTCAGCTGCATATCGACCCTGTGCCTCCGGGTCCATCCAGAACGAGAGCGGTGCTGGAACTCCAGGAACAGGTGCAGGAGTCTCTGGCAGGTTTTGTCTCCAGGGTCGCTGCGAGTCTCGAGCGAATGGAGGAGTCCATCGCGAACATGAGCAGAGCCTTTGTGGAGGCATTGGCTCATGAACACATCACCACGGAAAGGATGGCAACCTCCGTGGAAAGGATGGCGACAGTAGAGGAGAGGATGGCTACGGCCATGGAGGAGCTAAGTCATCAAAATGTAGAAAACATGGTCATTGTTCAGAATAGACTGGCATCTCTTGAGGAGCGATAGTCAGCTATTGAGCATAGAAACCAGACCTTCATGGAAGTCCTCTGGAGTAGGACTTCCAGTGCAGAAACGGATCCTCATGGCACCCCTGAAGTGCAGCAAAGTGCTGTCAAGCCACTTGCTAGCTCTGAAGTGGGGCTGACCCATGAGAGGGATGTTGGTGGCAGACAACAAGGAAGTGGGGGCTCCTCTCCAAGCGCTCACACGACCATGCCACTGCAAAGCCCTCGGTCAGAGCCCCACCAGAGTCCTCACCCAACTGAGATGGGCGTCTCATCCCCTGCACAGCCGCAGGAGCAGCAGACTGTTGCCGAGCCCTCACAGGTTCACAACCCCAGAGGACGGCCGCCAAAGGTGTTGAGACAGGAGCAGCAAGAAAGTGAGCAAGGGGCCTCCACATCTGCTGAAGCCACAGGGGAAGCACCACGTAGGAGCACGCGTAAGATGAAGACAATGCACAACTAGTCACAAGGGTAGTCACTTGGGTGTCATGTTGTGTTTATTTTTGAAATGCCACCAGTTGCTTGTTGTGACAAAAAAAATTCTGATGGCAAACTGTTGAAGTTGTGGCCTGAGTCATTTCGCAAATGGGACTTCCAGATTGAGGGCTTAGAGCGATTTGCAATTGTCAGTATGGTGGTCAGAGTGATAGGAATCCGGAGGTTCTTGTCCATTGTCGATGCTCTGGTGAGAAGGTGCGATGCAAAAGTGTTTGATTGTACAGGCTAAGCAAATGTGACCAACATGAGTGCGTCCCTTGCATCCCGGGCAGCAATATGGTCGCGCTCTGGCGACTTCTGGCCTGTGCATCTTCAGGTGGGTGACTAGCAGCTTGGCGCTCCTGTTGATGCTCCTGCTGTTGATGCTGCTGTTGCTCATGGTTCTGCTGCTGCCGCAGCTGGTCTTCATCCAAATCTGATGTCCAGGAGGAAAGGAATTAAATGGTCGCCATGCTTCTGATATATGCCTCAGTTGAGGAAGCACTTAGTCAAGGTGGGGAGAGGGGTTTCCTAGGAGGTCACACTGGAGATGGGTGTCATGCTCCAAACTTCCACAACACTGAGTATGCCTGCTAAAAGTTCCCCCAGACCTGAAACAACAAAGTTCTGCCACCTGCAAATGATCATTGGTGAAA
The DNA here is from genome assembly GCA_030390025.1 of Squalus acanthias. Classification (NCBI taxonomy): domain Eukaryota; kingdom Metazoa; phylum Chordata; class Chondrichthyes; order Squaliformes; family Squalidae; genus Squalus; species Squalus acanthias. The sequence goes on along the minus strand of CM059433.1, from coordinate 74,306,080 downwards.
ACTCCTTTGTAATGGTGGAGCTGCAGCTGTTCGTAAGCAATCCACTTGTGAGGCCACCAGCATTACCTGGCGTGTTCCAGAGGAGGCGTGAGGAATGGGGGGAATGACTAAAAATCGGAAAGGCCTCTCAAAATGGGATTATAGAGGCTATTAAGTGGTTGTTAAGGGCCTTAAGGGCCTATCCCGCCTCTTGGAGGCAGGCTGGAAAGGGGGTCAGAAAACACGCTTTTGGGAAAATTGCTCGGAGGTGGGATGGAGGCGGGATCGTGCCCGCACGCCATTTTTGCCGATTTTAACAACTCACACGCCTCCAATCCCGCCTCCTCGGGTCTGGCAAAATCGAGCCCTATGCCTCTAATTAGGAAGCACAGGATCCGATAAGCCTTTTTAACTGCTTTCTCAATCTGCCCTGCCACCTTCAACGATTTGTGCACACATACCCCCAGGTCTCTCTGGTTGTGCACCCCCTTCAGGATTGTACCATTTAGTTTATATGTCTTCTTCCCATTCTTTCTACCAAAATGTATCACTTCACACTTTTCTACGTTAAATTTCATCTGCCACGTGTCCGCCCATTTCACCAGCCTGTCTATGTCTTCCTGAAGTCTATCACTATCCTCCTCACTGTTCACTATACTTCCAAGTTTTTTTTCATGTGCAAATTTTGAAATTGTGCCCTGTACACCCACGTCCAAGTCATTAATATATATTCAAGAAAAGCAGTGGTCCGAGAACCTACCCCTGGGGATCACCACTGTATACCTTTCTCCAGTCCGAAAAACAACCGTTCACCACTACTCTTTGTTTCCTATCACTTAGACATTCAATGGCATTACCATCACCGAATCCCCCACCATCAACATCCTGGGGGTCACCATTGACCAGAAACTTAACTGGACCAGCCACATATATACTGTGGGAACAAGAGCAGGTCAGAGGCTAGGTATTCTGCGGCGAGTGTCTCACCCCCTGACTCCCCAAAGGCTTTCTGCCATCTGCAAGGCACAAGTAAGGAATGTGATGGAATACTCTCCACTTGCCTGGATGAGTGCAGATCCAACAACACTCAAGAAGCTCGACACCATCCAGGACAAAGCAGCCCGCTTGATTGGTACCCCATCTACCACCTTAAACATTCACTCCCTCCACCACCGGCATACCGTGGCTGCAGTGTGTACCATCTACAAGATGCACTGTAGCAACTCGCCAAGGCTTCTTCAGCAGCACTTCCCAAACCCGCGACCTCATCCACCTAGAAGGACAAGGGCAGTAGCTGCATGGGAACACTACCACCTCCAAGTTCCCCTCCAAATCACACACCATCCTGACTTAGAAGTATATCGTCGTTCCTTCATCGTCACTGGGTCACAATCCTGGAACTCCCTAACAGCACTGTGGGAGTACCTTCACCACACAGACTGCAACGGTTCAAGAAGGCGGCTCACCACCACCTTCTCAAGGGCAATTAGGGATGGGCAATAAATGCTGGCCTTGCCAGTGACGCCAATTCCCATCACTGTCCCTTTTTTCCATGGGCTTCAACTTTGCTGGCAAGCCTATTATGTGGCACATCGTCAAACGCCTTTTGGAAATCCATGTACACTACGTCAACTGCATTACCCTGATCAACCCTCTCTGTTACCTCATCCAAGAACTCAATCAAGTTAGTTAAACACGATTTGCCTTTAACAAATCCGTGCTGGCTTTCCTTAATTAATCCACACTTGTCCAAGTGACTGTTAATTTTGTCCCTGATTACTGTTTCTAAAAGCTTCCCTACTACTGAGGTCAAACTGACTGGCCTGTAGTTGCTGAGTTTATCTTTACACCCTTTTTTGAACAATGGTGTAACATTTGCAATTCTCCAGTCCTCTGGCACCACCCCCGTATATAATGAGGGTTGGAATATTATAGCCAGTACCTCCGTGATTTCCTCCCTCAATTCCTTCAGCATCCTAGGATGCATCCCATCCGCTCGTTGGTGATTTATCTACTTTAAGTGCAGACAGCCTTTCTAATACCTCCTCTTTATCAATTTTAATCCTATCAAGTATCTCCACGACCTCCTCCTTTACTATGTCTATGGCAGCATCCTCTTCCTTGGTGAAGACAGATGCAAAGTATTCATTTAGTACCTCAGCCATACCCTCTGCCTCCATGCATAGGTCTCCTTTTTGGTCCCTATTCGGCCCCACCCCTCCTCTTACTACCCTTTTACTATTTATATGTGTATGGAAGACTTTTGGATTACCTTTTATGTTGGCTGCCATTCTATTCTCATACCCTCTCTTTGCCCCTCTTATTGTCTTTTTTACTTCTCCTCTGACCTTTCTATATATAGCCTGATTCTCAGATGTATTTGCAACCTGACATCTGTCATACATGCTCTTTTTCTGTTTCATCATATTCTCTATCTCTTTGAGTGGCTATCTCTTCAATCCACTTTGAGTGACTCTGATCTACAAACAGCAGGAAATAATCATTTGCTTTCTCACAGAAGTCTACATTTACTCTTTGAAAAGGCCTACTTGGCCATGACCAGGGTTGTAGTGGAGTTTTGGGTGGTTTGTTTCCGCCATTTTGGCAAACGCTGCATTGGCTGACAAGTGATTCAAGATCACTGTCCAATCCAGGCCAGTAAACAAAGCTTCTTGCAATTGATTTCATACAGGAAACTCTTTATTAACCGGCACCCAAATATCCGGAAATCTCTCTTAACCGGCAAAATTCTTGAGTAGGTAACCGGGGTTTTCGTTCATCTCTCGTTTAAGATTAACTTTAAAAAAAAACCCCGAGGCGTTTGCCTTGTATCAGAGCGTGTAGATTGGGAGGGGAATGTGCAGCCCGGGTAGGCAGCGGACACGACAGATGGTCAGCTGGCGGTCCCCGGGGAGACGGAGCTCCGAATGCAGGCGCATGTCAATGTGTACGGGGCTCTCGTACGTTGGTAGATATAACTCTCCGTTATCCGGACTTTTTGATTAACCGGCACCACGCCGGTCCCGTCGGTGCCGGTTAAAAAAGAGTTTCCTGTACTGACGAATCCTGCATGTTCAGTATGAAGTTCGGCCAGAATTCTATCTCTCAAAGAAGTAGGTTTCCCCACTTGATACAACCTTGCTCACAAGAAAATTCAGTACAACGGTTATGGAATGGTTTCAATTCTGTGTCCATACACTGATCAGTCCATCCATTCAAGGTGTTTTCATACACTCTTTTCAGTACTGAGTCCTTTTGAGTCTCATCTGCAATCTCAGTTACATTCACGGGAAAGTCTTTGCCAACTCCACCTAGCATGAAAATTGCACCTTCACTCCCAACACATGAGTCTTCATGTGGCAACATGGAAAAGGCAGCTGGGATTGCATTTTGCTTTGAAGTGCGATATTCAATCGTGTAGTCATATTGTGACAACAACACTGCCCAACGTTGCATTCTTGATTCGGTCATTGCTGGCATGGCAGATTTTGGCCCCAATATTGCTAGGAGTGGTTTGTGATCAGTTATCAGGGTAAACCTTCTGCCGATCAGGAACTGTTGGAATTTCTTGATTCCAAACACTATGGCGAGTGCTTCCTTTTCAATTTGCGCATAGTTTCTTTCACTCTTTGTGAGGGTTCACGATGCGAACGCGATTGGTTTCTCTTGGCCGTCATCCATTACATGGCTTATGACAGCTCCCACACCATAGCTGGAAGCATCACAAGCTAACTTAAGCTCACGCTCTGCGTCATAGTGCACAAGTAGAGCATCGCTCGAGAGACTTCTCTTACAAGCGTCATAAGCTTCCTGTTGCGCTTTTGTCCACTTCCACTGGACATCCTTCTTGAGGAGCTCGTGCAATGGAGCTAACATGGTTGCTAACTCAGGTAAGAATATCGCGCTTCAAAGTAGTACTGGACCATTCCAAGGAAAGATCTTAACTCAGACACATTCTGTGGCTTTGGAGCATTGATGACAGCATCAACCTTGTCCTTCACTGGTTGCAAGCCATTTGCATCAACTTTCAAAACAAGGTACACAATCTCGGGCTGCACAAAAGCACATTTGCTCCTTTTCAATTTGACATTGTGGGCATTCAACCTTTGAAGTACTATATCTAACACTTCTAGATTTTCTTCCTCGCTTCTTGTTGCGATCAGCACATCGTCTTGTTTGCATAAGCAATTTGGAACTCCTATCAAAATCTTATCCATCGGAGCCTGGAAGATTTTGGGGGAGGACTTTACACCATATGGCAGCTTGGTGTATGAGTGCAGTCCCTTGTGTGTGTTGATAGTGAGATACTGTTGACTCTCTTTGTCAACATTCAGCTGAGCGTAAGCGTGCGACAGGTCAAGCTTGGAGAAAACCTTTGACCCAGAGAGTGCTGCATACAAATCTTGCAATGTAGTTTATGGGTACTGCTCATCGTCAATTGCTTGATTGATAGTAACTTTGTAGTCACCGCACAAGCGTACAATTTTGTCTGCTTTGGGCACTACCACAATCGGGGTAGCCCATTCACTTTTGTCAGTTTTTACTAGCACTCCGTCCTCTCTGAGCTTTGCTAGCTCTTCCTCCACCTGACTTTTCAACGCATAGGGGACCGGCCTTGCCTTACAATAGACAGGCTTCATGTTGGACTTGATGCAGATATGCGCGTGACTTTGTGACCTCAGCTGCATTAGCCACTTGAGTTCGACACCATCTCCATAGACAGGGCAATTTTTCATGCTCTGTCAAACCTTAGGTTCAGAGTATTCAGTAACATGGACTGTGTGCGCTCATCCACCAGTCCAGACACAAACTTATCTTGCAATGCACGATCCAAAAATGTGCAAAAGTTACAATGCAAAGACAGGTTCTTAAGAGCTACAATGTACTCACTGATGGTTTCACTTTGTTTTTGGCTTCTGGTACCAAACTTATAGCTCTCTGCTATTTCTAACAGCTTTGGGTCAAAATGGTCCTTGAGTTTCTCGACAATGTCTTCAAACGACGCATTCTTCGCTTCCCCTGGCACAAATAAGTTTCTCCAAGGCAACCTTAGAAACACACGACAACGCAAAATCATCGAGCAGAAACTGATAGCCAAGTTCCGCACTCATGAAGACGGTCTCAATCGGGATCTTGGGTTTATGTCACGATACATGACGTGATCCGGACTCGAGTCGTCGTTAGCTTGTTCACAGATGTGATTCCCAGTAAAAAAGTAAAAATTTTCCCAGTAAAAAAGTAAAAATTTTAAAGCTTTTCGTTTTACATACAGACGGCAGCTTTTGACACGTTAGAACCCCTGCGACTACACCTCATTGTCTCAGTTGTATCTTGCTATGTCTTTGATGTGGTACCTTCCTGGCTGACTTAATTAACTTTATCACACCTCGGCAGATAGTCAGGATGATTTAATTTAGTGGTCTGCAATTGTAAGGTACACATGCTTTGTTTTCTATCTATATATGCTTTGGCGATTCTGTATCTAATTTACTTCACCTGAGGAAGGAGCAATCGATAGCTCCGAAAGCTTGTGATTTCAAATAAAACTGTTGGACTATAACCTGGTGTTGTGCGACCTCACAAATAAGTTTGTCAACATTCTGTAGACATCTGGCCCGATCTCCGTTAGAAAAATTGCTTTCTTCCATTCACAAATTACTTTATTTTGAGCTTGAACATTCTCATCTGCACCTTCGGCCTCAATAATGTTATTGGCCCTAAAAAAAATCTCCATCCGCTCAATGTAAGAACTGAATGGTTCACGAGCTCGGTCATACATGCCAAGGCTTCCGATGAATCCCGTAGGTGCGGCCATGATTATCCCGATCCCATCGAACAGTGACTCAGCACGCTACCTGTGTACATGTGAGAATCAACGCTGCTGTTGCTGTGTATACAAACACGCGAAGGCGAAGCACAGACGATTCTGTATGAGCATTAACGGTAAAACATCGTAAAAAATCAGATTAGGCTTCGCAAATTCACCTTAAACTTGTCCACTTTAAGGTTGAACACTGTGTCCTTCCATGATACCTAAAAATGGCTTTGGGATCCCATCCTCATCACCAAAGTGTAATATATGTGGGTAGAACAAATGAAGGACAGAGACACGATGAGCTGCTAGTCCATGTGCTTGTTTATTAGGCCAGAGCGAACTGAGCATGCTCATACCAAACCATGTGATAATACATTACAGGTAGCTCTGGCTCAGCTTCAAACAGTTGCCAGGGAGAGGAATGGAAATGATGGCCAGGGAATGGAGTTTATTGCGGGGACCAAAGACAATGGCCCGAAAATTAGACCTAATACGCGAGAGTACGCACTGTGTACTCTCGCGTATTAGGTCCCGAATTGCCGGTTTCCTGCATGCACTGCGCATGCGCGGGAAACCGGCACTTCGTGTATGGCGAAGGGGGCGGTTCCTAAGTGAACCGCGTGCGCGCTACAGGCTGCGCAGACGCAGTGCACTTAGTTTTTTTTTCAGGTTTGAACGCGCAGGTAAGTGGTGAAGATTTTACACATAAAGAAAGGAGGCGTAAGACCCTCTTTTAACAAGGTAAGTAGTTAATTAAGTGTTATTTTAAATTTTTTTCAACAGGTTTATGTTTTTTAGAGACTTTAAAGAAAGGTAAGTTTATTTTTAAAACTTTTAAAAAGAATTTAAATTTTTTCAAAAATTTAATTTTTTGTTTAAAGTGGTTAATTTATTTAACTATAGTTATTTTATTAATGTGATGGCTTTTTAAAAAAAATTTAATTGAGGTTTAGCTGTTCTTTTGGGGGCTTGTTGTATTCATAGCTTTGACAGCCCTTGCTGTCAAAACTATGAATGAAAGATGGTGTGCTGCCATTGGCTCTAACTGGCCCACGTGATCCCAGAGCTCGCACGAACTAACTGTGCCTCTGGAACACGCAAGCACTGCACGCCGGCACCAGGGAGAGGCCCTCGAACTGAAGTTCGTGTGGGCCCGAACCATAAAGGTAGGCGCGGAGTGCGATATCGCGGGGAATCCTTACCCCCGCGGCAACCATCGAACTCCAATTTCTGGGCCATTGGCTTCGATCTTCCCAATATTTAGTTGGAGGAAATTTCAGCTCATCCAATACTGGATGTCAGACAAGCAGCGTGACAAATCAGAGACAGTGGGGGGGTCAAGAGAGGTGGTGGTGAGATGGACCTGAGTGTTGTCAGCGTACATGTGGAATCTGACATGTTTTCGGATGATGTCGCCGAGCAGCATGTAGATGAGAAATAGAGGGGGGCCAAGGATAGATCAGAGATAATGGTGTGGGAGTAGGAAGGGAAGCCATTGCAGCTGATTCTTTGGCTACGATTCAATAGATATGAATGTAACCAGGCAAGGGTAGTTCCACCCAGCTGGACAGAGGAGGAGAGTTGTTGGAGGAGGATGGTGTGGTCAACTGTGTCAAAGGCTGCAGTTAGGTCGAGAAGGATGAGAAGGGATAGCTTACCATGGTCACAGTCACATAGAATGTCATTTGTGGCTTTGATAAGGCCCGTTTCAGTACTGTGGCAGGTCGTAAACCTGATTGAAGGGAATCAAACATGGAATTGCGGGAAAGATGGGCACAGATTTGGCAGGTGACAACACAGTCAAGGACATTGGAGAGGAAAGGAATGTTAGAGATGGGGCAGTAGTTTGCAAAGACAGAGGGGTCAAGGGTTGGTTTTTTGAGGAGAGGGGTGATGACGGCAGATTTGAAGCAGAATGGGACAGTACCTGAGGAGAGGGAACCATTAGTATCATCAGCTAACATGGGGACCAGGAAGGGAAGTTGGGTGGTCAACAGTTTGGTGGGAATAAGGTCGAGGGAGCAGGAGGTGGGTCTCATGGACAATATGAGCTCTGAGAGAGCACGACTGGAGATGGGATAGAATCTAGAGAAAGATGTGAGTTCAGGCCTAGGGCAGTGGGGAACATTAGGGGAAGTTTGGCCCAGTGTGCTAGGGAAGGTCAGAAAGCAGCAGAGGCAGCTGAATGGATGGTCTCAATCTTTGTGGCAAAAAGTCCATGAGCACCTCGCACTTGTTATTGGAGGTGAGAGTGGGGGAGGCATGGGAGGCTGGTTTAAGAAGACGATTTGTGGTGGAAAATAGAAGCCGGGTGTTATCATTGTATTCCAGGATGATCTCTTAATAGTGAGCAGTTTTAGCAAAGGAGAGCAGGTCCCAACAGTGCTTTATGTGATCCAACCAGATCTGGTGATGGATGGTTAAACCATTTGTCTGCAATAGACGTTTAAGTCTTCGTCCCTTGGACTTAAAGGAGCGGAGATGAGAGGATATACTGGGGGAATGACTAGGATGAGAGAGAGTAATGGTTTTAATGGGGACAATGGCATCAAAGGTGGAGGAGAGGGTGTGATTTAGCAGATCGGTAGCTGCAGAAATGTTATGATGAATGAAGGGCCAAAGGCTAGAGAGTTGGGAATTTGAAAGTGCAGTGCTAAGTGACTTGAGGGGGAGATTTTTCCAGAGGCAGACACAGGAGGAAGTGGGTTTGGGAGGAGGAAGGAGGATGTGGGTGGAAAGCCATACAAGGTAGTGATCAGAGATGGCCTTATTTGTGATAGTCACGATGGGAGAAGCAACTCATTGAGTAATGTTAGTGATGTCCCTAGAGGCATCCTGGAATAACCCTGGCTCATAAAAATCCAGGGTGGGGACCTTCACAGTCACTGGCACTGTGCTGTGTATAGTGGTGATTGCTAATAAATCAGGCAGAACTCATTGATGGCATCCCTTGTGAAGCTCAACTTCAGGAAACCCTGCTCCTGGGCCAGCTGAAGGTAGGAGACAGCCTGCTGTGACCCTTTAAATTCACTTTCCCTGTTTTATACAGGCATTAATTATGACAAGTGTAAATGAAGTAGTAACAACGGACAATGTGATGTGTGGAGCCACCAGATCACTACCACTTCATTTCAATATAACCGCCCATAGTTAGGCATGCGTTAAGCTCATCCCCGCCCATTTCCTGCCCCCACCTACCCCATTTATGTCACTACTGTGACACTAAACAGGAGGAAAATCTAGGCTATTGAGCACACGGGTGAGTAAAATGAATAAATAAAACAAAATTATTTTATTTCCACTGTGTCATGAGAGTTCACTTGATTGGTGCAAAATAAGATAGCAGCAGAAGACTGGATTGGTATCCATAGCAGTGTGGAAGTAGGGTAGAGGGCAATGGTGGGGATAATGTGCCAGTCCACTTTATTGGGCACATGTGAGTGGAGACCTACTGATTTTAGGAAGAAAACATATGGGAAGCATATACATTTTAAAATACTCCTCTTCCCTCTGGATTTGATTATACTTCAGGCCTGCAGTGATCTCCTTACATTGTGGCATTGCTTTTCTAATGTAACTAGTGCTTCAGTAAGTACTTGGTAAGGAATGCCATATGTTAGTATTTTGTTACATGCTAATTGAGAGGCAAAGTGATACCTGCTGATACTGACTTTTCGAGACAAGGTGGGATATAGGGTTTGCCCAGATGCTGATTGCAGGACTCTATGGAGCAGCTTTAAAGATAACAGAAGATCTAGGATGACAGGTATCCAGGAGACTGGAAATTAATAATGTAATTAGCTATAAGGGCCTGTTTTACAAACACACACTTCCCGTATGAAGCCCTGCCCATCAGGAGCACATATTGAGAAACCGTGCGCACACTCTGCCCAACATTTGGACGGAAAATTATCGGGAGGCTAGGTCAATTGAAAATTTCAAAACTGATATTGATAGATTTTTGTTAGGCAAGGTTATTAAAGGTTACAAAACCAAGGCAGCTAGATGGAGTTAAGATACAGATCAGCCATGATCTAATTGAATGGCGGAACAGGCTCGAGGGACTGAATGGCCTACTCCTGTTCCTATGTTCATATGAGTGTGCATGTATTTGTAAAAGCAGCCCTGTATTGTCTGAGGCTGGAAGTTGTTTGAGTTATATTTTAGCATTGCATAGAAGAAGTAATTTATAATGTTATTCTAATTGTGCTGTGCCGGCTTAAGTCAGTTAGGAGCACTCTTATCTCTGAGTCAGACGGTTGTGGGTTCAAGATCCCCTCCTGGACTTCAACACTTAATCTAGGCTGACAGTACAGGGGGGATTTTAACTGGGAGCTGGTTGTGGGCAGGCGAGTATCAAACTCTCCCGACATCATCCGTTTGAGGCGCAGGTTATTTGCATCTGATTGGCGGGCTGCATTGCCAATGGGCAGCCCACCCACATTCCGGGCAGGAGACTTTCTCTGGCACATATTGTAAGGAGCCCTCCGACATATCCAGGCACCTGTACCTTTGCTTCAAGAACCCTATAGTGTGCTTAATGATGTTTCTAGTGGTCCCACGGCTCTGGTTGTACCTGAGCTGTTCAGGTGTGGTGGGGCTGTGGAGGGGTGTCATCTGCCATGTGTGGAGGGGTAGCCCATGTCCCCAAGCACCCATCTCTAATAATCGTGAGTCAAATAGTGGGGTACGGTTGACTGTCGCAGGATAAAGGAGTTGCCTGCCTGCAAAACTGGCACAGACTTGCAATTTTTTTGCGGTGATCCCAGACTAGCTGGACATTAATGGAGTGAAAACCTTTCTTATTGACCAAAGCTGCTGGTGCCTTGATGGCTGCAGGAGTGCAGTCGATAACCCCATGCCGCGGGAACCCAGCCACTGCTGGTAATCCGAGAGCTATAATTTTGACTGTTGGCATTACACGGGAAAGATGATGTATTGATTGGCCCGGCAAATAGGGCATTGGTGACCTGCTTGATGCACTTGTGCACTGCAGACTTGGAGATGTGGGAGATGTCCCCTGAAGCACACTAGAATGAGCCTGAGGCAAAAACGTTAAGGTGGTGACTTTCACAGCCACTGGCACACCATCAGGCAGCAGGTCTAGTTGCATGAGGCTTCAGAGATCAGCAACAGCCTGCCTGGAGTAATGTAGCCTCCTCATGCACTGCACCTCAGTATCCAGGAAACTCACTCTTGGTCTATCGACCATGTGGGTTGCGTAAGGTCATCGACAAACAGTCCTCATCACCTGCTGCTCCTACTGGTTGTTCAGACTGCTCCTCATCCTTCTCCATCCAAAACAATGAACCATGAATGGAACCCATAATAAGCTGTGAGTGCTTATTCAAGGTGAGTAAGGCAAAAAAGATAGAAACAAGTTATCTCCAACCTCAAATATCCCTTGGAAATCCAAAAAGCATAATAGAATCATAGAAATTTATGGCACAAGAATTTCTATGATTTTATGGCCAAAAAAGAGCAATCCACCTAATCCCACTTTCCAGCTCTTGGTCTGTGGCCTTGTAGGTTACGGCGCTTCAAGTGCATATCCAAGTACTTTTTAAATGCAATAAGGGTTTCTGCCTCTGCCACCCTTTCAGGCAGTGAGTTCCAGACCCCCACCATCCTCTGGGTGAAAACATTTCTCCTCAACTCCCCTCTAATCCCCTCCTACCAATTACTTTAAATCTATGCCCCCTGGTTATTGACCTCTCTGCTAAGGGAAATAGGTCCTTCCTATCCACTCTATCTAGGTCCCTCATAATTTTATACACCTCAATTAAGTCTCCCCTCAGCCTCCTCTGTTCCAAAGAAAACAACCCCAGCCTATCCAATCTTTCCTCATGGCTAAGATTCTCCAGTCCTGGTAACATCCTCATAAATCTCCTCTGTACTCTCTCTAGTGCAATCACATCTTTCCTGTAATGTGGTGACCAGGACTGTAGGCAGTACTCTAGCTGTGGCCAGATCCGTGTGATCTGAGTGCTTGCACCTGAGTGCCCATTCACATACTGCTTCCAGTGGCTCTCTGAAACTACGAGCGGGTTCAGCACTGGATGGGAATTCTGCTATTTGGTGTTAAAAACACATCAGGGTGCTAATGACATCATAGGACCCCAATTTGCATGTATTCATGAGGCACCCACCTGCTTCTGGCGGGCGCCTCAACCACCTAAGAGAAGTGTGTGGTTAAAATGGCGCCAGGCACGAATCATAGAAACAGAAAAATAGGAGCAGGAGTAGACCATTTGGCCCTTCGAGCCTGCTCCGCCATTCAATATGATCATGGCTGATCCTCTATCTCAATACCATATTCCCGAGTGGGAACAGGGTGGTAAGGACTACCAACCTATTTTAACTGCGCACCTGCCCCCCCTTCCTGCCAGGCGGGGTGGGTTAAAATCACTCCCCCCCCCCTCCACCCACTCTATAGATTAGTATAGAGGGAGTGCTGTATCATTGCAGCTGCTGTCTTTTGGATGAGACATTAAAATGAGGCCCTGTCAGTTTGTTCGGATGAGTGTGGAAGATCCCATGGTACTATTTGAAGAAAGCAGGGAGTACATCCAACGTCCTGGCCAATATTCATCCCTCAATTTATGCCCATCTTTTATGTCCACCAGATAATCATAATATTTGAAGCCTTAATGATCGTATCACATGAAGAGTTACAATCATTTTCAGTGCAGAATGACACTCTATGCACATTGGGTGAGAAACAGATCTAAGAAATGCTTGCCTAATTTTCCTTCCCCACTTCCTCAATTGGCACCAGTGCTATGACTATGTCCATTCAATTTCATTTAGTTTTAGCCCCCTACCTCAGGAAGGATGTATTAATATCTGAGAAAGTCCAGCAATGATTCAGCAGGATGGTGCATGAGATGAAGCTATGTTGAGAGACTGGTTAAATTTGGATTATATTGCCTTGAGATGAGCAGGTAAGAGGGTGATTTGATTGAAATGCTTTAAAAATGAAGGGAGTTGACAGGGTAGATAGGGAATAATTCTTCACCCTAGTAAGGAAATCCAGAACATGAGGTAAGTTGGTAGAAAAAAACTTCTTTACACAAAGGGTCATAGGAGTGCCAGAATGCCATAGATGCATAATCAACAGAGGAATTTAAAAGGGAGGTACATACTTGTTGAGGAAGTAATGATGTTAAGGATATGAATTAATGAAAAGGAAATGTTTTTTAAAAAGATAGAGCTTTCTTGAGTAACAAAATGGCTGAGTGGCCTTAATAGATGAATGGCCTACTCCTGTTCTTATATTCCTAACAGAAGCACAAAGATAGGCAGCATTAGCAGGAATCATTATTGCATTTATATAGGTATGATGGGCAGTTGCGGTGGTCATAAGGGTAGCTATGAATGTACGGGAAGTACATAGGTCGTATAAAAATCCAGCATAGTCAAATTGCTGCTATAACATATGTAGATTTTGTCTTTATAATTTCAACTAGTAGTTAAAAGAAAGGAGCAGCAAGTGACTGGAAGTGAATTCACCTATATCTTCATACTTTTGAAGAGATAATTGTGGATGTTATTGGTCATGAGACCTTTGAGGCTGTAGATGATGCCAGCACAGGTGCAGAAATTACATCTGCTGGTTAGTGTCCTTGGGAACATAGATTGTCATCTGACCAAATAATTATACCTTCAGCATGACCCAGTAACAGTGATCCACCACTGCAGACAGCACATGCTTTCAGTCCTATTACCATATAGATAGCACGGCATATTATGGATAAATAGCATGTGAACTCCTGAAACTGCTACTTTCCATAGACGAATGGAAGCCAGGCACAGGGCCACCTCGCAGCCGGTATCACCACAAAGCAAGGACCATCCCAAATACACTCATTGAGGAGGATTTAAGCAATGAGTTAGAGGGGCAATCACAACAGGATGCACAGACCACAGGCAGAGAAGTGCCAGGAATGAAGGCTCAGGAAGGGCAGCCACTCTGGCATGGAGGACTCACATGACCACAAGCTAAGCAGCGGAGCTCAGGGATTCAGATCTTTTGCTTTAAAAAGGAGGGTGCTGCTTCTGCTCTCTGCATGACATGCTGGAAAATGGGAAGTGTGATGTGCGTGAATCATGTGTTCAGTTCACTACCACCTGCCCAACCTTATAGATTTCATAATTGAACGTTAGCCTGGCTTTCAAGCTAATGCTGGGTAGAGCTGTGACAAGGTGGAGAGGTTTAGGAGTAAAAGAAAGAAAAAGAAAGAAAGACTTGCATTTTTTATACAGCGCCTTTCACGACCACCGGACGTCCCAAAGCGCTTTACAGCGAATGAAGTACTTTTTGAAGTGTAGTCACTGTTGTAATGTAGGAAACGCGGTAGCCAGTTTGTGCACAGCAAGCTCCCACAAACAGCAATGTGATAATGACCAGATAATCTGTATTTTAGTGATGTTGATTGAGGGATAAATATTGGCTAGGACACTGGGGATGACTCCTCTGGTCTTCTTCAAAATAGTGCCATGGGATCTTTTATGTCCACCTGAGAGGGCAGACGGGGCCTCGATTTAACGTCTCATCCGAAAGACGGATGAAAAGAACTTCACGAGTAGAACTTCAGAGTGAGGGGATGAGATGGTCGAATGGTCTGCTGCTAATATTGAAGCAGACCATACAGTAGTCATGATTGGAAGAGTGGGTTGTATGAGGAGGGATTTATGGATGAAGAGGTTACATGGAGCAAGGCCCTGGAGGATTTTAAGTGAGGATGAGGATATTGAAATTAATGCGATTAGGGATGAAGGGACAGTGGAGGTTGATAACGACCAAGATGATAAGTGTGAGGAACTTAATGTGGGATAGGACACAGGTGGCGATGTTCTTGAACAGTTGGAGTTTATGAAGGGTGCAGAGTAGGAGGCCATTGAAAAGAGCACTGGAGAAGTCAAGACTGGAGGATGGATTCTGTGGCAGTGGAGATAAGGTGGGGATGGAGGTGGTGATGTTTTGGAGGTGAAGTAGGTAGCCTTGATGATTAACTGGATGTGGATTAAATATGTAGATGAAATAAGAACATAAGAACATAAGAAATAGGAGCAGGAGTAGGCCATTCGGCCCTTCGAGCCTGCTCCGCCATTCAATAAGATCATGGCTGATCTTCTCCCTCAACTTAACTTTCCTACATTACAACAGTGACTACACTTCAAAAGTACTTCATTGGCTGTAAAGTGCTTTGGGACATCCGGTGGTCATGAAAGGCGCTATATAAATGCAAGTCTTTCCTTTCCTTTAACTCCACCTTCCTGCACTATCCACATATCCCTTGGTTCCCTTAATATCCAAAAATCTATCAATCTCTGCATTGAATATACTCAACGAATGAGCATCCACAACCCTCTGGGGTGGAGAATTCCAAAGATTCACAACCCTCTGAGTGAAGAAATTGCTCCTCATCTCAGTCCTAAATGGCTGACCCCTTAGTCTGAGACTAGATGCCCCAGCCAGGGGGAACATCCTCCCAGCATCTATCCTGTCAAGTCCTGTAAGAATTTTATATGTTTCAATGAGATCACCTCTCATTCTTCTAAATTCTAGGGAATATAGGCCTAGGGGGAGAAATTCGGTATCGCCCCGTTTGGGGCGCAATTATTGGTTGGGCGCAAAGTTTAGCGCCTGGCGCAAATTATCACCTCCGACTGCAAACTTGGCTTCTATCGCCCCTGGAGGTGATTGGAGCGCTAAATCAGGCGCTACACACCTGTCTTAAGGTGCAAAGGCCGAAGAGCGAGGTGCTAACTCAGAGCGTGGGCGAAGCTCAGGTGATGTCAGTTAGCTATGAACACAGACACACTGGCACCGGCCAGTTCTTAAAGGGGAGGGTCGAGTTTGCTCTCCAGCCACACCCTGCTCATTGCAGCCTTGAATCTTGGCCTTGACAGACCTCAACCTCAAAGCTGCTGCAAAGGACTATGGAGAGGGCCAGGGAACGAGCTCAGCGACCGGGCCTTGGTGGCTCTGGTTGTCGCGGTGGAGCGCCGAAGAGCAATACTGTACCCAGAGAGTGGCAGGAGACCATTGCACCGTGACTATAGAAGAGTGTGGAGGGAGGTGGATCATCACATCTCCTCCAGGAGCATGGTGCCCAGGACCCATACACAATGTCGGAAAAAGTTCAATGACCTCATTCAGGTGGTCCGGGTGAGTGGCTGCTTTTCAATACCTCTCCATCCCTCCATCTCAACCTCACTCTATGGCCAGAGGGTGTAAAAACCCCGATGCCCAACACTCATCCAAGACCTATGGCCATCTCACAAAATACACACGCACATTCCACACCTTGCATACATTAAGGGCTGTTCAACTATGGGAGGCACATCACGCAAGCACGTGGCTGCATACATTAAGGGCTATTCAACTATGGGAGGCACATCAGACAAGCACATGGCTGCATACATTAAGGGCTATTCAACTATGGGAGGCACATCAGGCAAGCACATGGCTGCATACATTAAGGGCTATTCAACTATGGGAGGCACATCAGGCAAGCACATGGCTGCATATTTACTCAGACGCCATCCTTTTTCTTGCAGGCCAAGCTATCTCACAACAGGCGGCAGCAGCAACGGACTGGTGGAGGGCCGCCTCAGCTGCAAACCCTCAGTGATCTGGGGGCGCATGTCCACAGGATCGTCGCAAGCCAGGTGATCGGTCCTGTCGCCGCTGGAGAGGCCGACCCCCTTCGGGACAGCAATGGTAAGGTATCAGCTTTCTCTCCTCTCTCATTCCACTTGTCCCTCACAACACCAGCCTTTTACACTTTCAATTCAACTTACTAAATCGCTCCAGTCCTTGCTCCCTTACTGCCCCCCTGTCCTCACGCTAAAGCCACTCTTGTACCTCCCTGCTTTCAGATGGTGAACCACCAGCTGAGGAGACGGGCCCTCAACCAGCCAGTGGGAGCGACGCCGCAGGCGAGGAGAAGAGGAAGCCGGAGTTTCAGTGCCAGCGTCTCCCGAGGGAGCCCATGCCCACACTGGGACCACGTCTTCCCTGGAGGGGAGCAGGGGGGAAGGGTCTGATGAGGGTGAAGCTCCAGGACCCAGCGAGCTGCAGCAATGGGGGTAGGTAAGCTCGGGGGCCATCTCCCCGGAGGGAGAGTAGGCCAGCGAGTCCTGCGGCACTGGACGCAGAGGAGGAGTGGCTCATCACGGAAATGAACACCCAGGCGGTGAACATGCACACTCAGCTCATGGGTGCAATGGGAAGGTTGCCTGAAAGCATTCATGGACTGGCAAGGAGTGTGGAGCACTCCGCTGCAGCACAGGCGGATGCAACGCAACTGCTTAGTGCTGCAATTCAGTCACTGGCTGCTGTGATCCAATCTCAGACTGCTCTCATGCAGTCTCAGATTGAGGCAACGCAAGCACTGACTGCTGCCATCATCGCTGGTTCGGACACATTGCTCTGATGGCGCCACAGCAGGCCAGCAATCTGTGCTCGAGCAGATTGCTCTGGATGCTGAGGTACTGCCCCGTGGGAGTGCCAGTGTGTCGGTCGAGCAATGAGGTGCTGTCCTCTCTCAGGATGACAGCATTCCTGCTCCCACCACTGTCACTTCCCCATTGCACTTGCAACACAGCCAGCCCAGACTGCTGCCGCCCATGCAGAATTGGTGCAGTCTACAGCCGGGGTCTCCAGGTCCAGAGCTGGTCGAGGGCGTCCTTCAAGGGTATCTGTAGTCTCAGGATCTGACATTCAGCAGCCTTCCACCAGTCTTGCTGCAGCCAATGGGGCCCCATTACGAAGGAGGAGTAGGGTGGGAAGGGGGGAAGTGCGCAAGGGATGGAGATCACCATCGAAGGGCAAAAAGTAGGAGGTCTCAAGAAATGTTGGGAATGTTTTTATTAAAAGCCGAGGTTCGTCTGATAAGTTTTGTTTAGTGTTTTGGCCATTATCTCCAGGCTGTGAGAACCAGTTATGTTAATTAATGATTTGTTGTGTTTGTTTCTATTAGTTTGTCATGAATAAATGACACACACAGAGTTTGTAAAATAAAAAAGTTGTTGTATTCAAAATGTACATGTTTGGCCTTTGGAATCATTGCTGCCTTGGCTGGCTATAGGGGTTGCAGGTTGCTTTCCATCATGTTGTTCTCCATGCCAGAAGCCATCTTCTGGGTAGGGGCCTAGAAGCAGCTTGTTATCAGCCGTTGACAGACGGCCCTTGCAGTTTCAACATTGTTGTCCTCCCTCCCGCCTTGGTGCTGCTGCTGATCATCCTCCTCCTCCTCCTCGTCCTCCTCCTCCTCCTCCTCCGGTGGTGCACCAATGCCTGGTGGCATTGGCTGGGTCCTGAGGATTGCAAGGTTATGAAGAATGCAGCACACAACTATGAAGAGGGAGACTCACTCAGGAGAGTACTGCAAGGCTCCTCCTGAGTGGTCCAGACAGCGGAACCGTTGCTTCAGCATGCCGATCCGTCTGCTCAATGATGTTCCTGGTGGCGAGATGGCTCTCGTACTGCAGCTCGGCAGGGGTGTTGGGGTTACGGAGCAGTGTCATCAGCCAGGTGCAGTGTGGATAATCCTTGTCCACGAGGAGCCAAACACTTGGCTGATGCGGTGCCTGGAAAAGGTCTGGCACATTAGTCTGGCGCAGGATGAAAGCATCGTGGCTGCTGCCAGGATAGCGGGCATTGATGGCGAGTATCAGCTGTCTGTGGTCACAGACCAACTGGACATTTAAGGAGTGGAACCCCTTGCGGTTTCAGAAAACCTCTGCATTTTCATGCGGTGCCCGCAATGCCACATGCGTGCAGTCAATGGCGCCCTGCACCATGGGGAAGCCCACTATCCTCGCAAAGCCAAATGCGCGTTCATGCTGTTTGGCCTGGGTCATCGGGAAAGAGATGTACTGCCATCTCCTTTTATAGAGGGCATTTGTCACTTCCCGGGTACAGCAATGGACCGCGAACTGGAAGATATTGGCGATGTCCCCAGTAGCTGCTTGAAAGGAGCCGGTGACATAAAAATTCAGAGCCACTGTGACCTTCACTGCCACTGACAGAGATGTCCTGGTCCTGAATTGAGGCTGCAGATCTGGTTGCAGCAGGTGGCAGAGCTCAGTGACCACCTCCTTGCTGAAGTGCAGCCTGCGCAAACACTGCTCCTCAGACAAATGAATGTAGGAGAATTGTTCCTGGAATACCCTGGGAGGGTAAGGTCTCCTGTGCACAGGCCTGTTGGCCCTCCTCCGTCTGGCCATGATTGCCACACTCTCTCTGCGTCTCTGATGCCTCCGATTCTGCAGAATCAGTGCAGCCCCCACAGTCTCCTGACAATCGAAGTAATGAAGGTCAAATCCAAAAGAACATGCAAAGTGCTGCTCAGTAGCCAAAACTACTTCACACAGCGTTGAATCTCTCCAGAAGTCTCTCTCTCTCTCTCAGACTCTCTCTCTCTCAGAATGAGTGGTGCAAAAATGTCTCCCACAAAAAAAGGCAGGAAGAGGGCGCCTTTAAATAGCGCTCCCTCAGCCCCTTCCTGACTGCAAAACCTTCCACTCTCCCTGTCGCTGTTTGCGGCAGGCGGAAAGGAAGGGGGCGCCACTCAATATCCGATCCGGGGCGCCACCGGAGCGTTGCACGCTCGGCTGACGTCACGATCTGCGGACGCAGGAGATCGTGGCGGTAGAGTTTAGCGCTGCCGAAAAACTGTGGTCAATTTTGCGAGCGGTGCAAAGAACGCCGCGCCGAGGCGCTAGTTACTTTGCACCCCGTTAGCGCCCTCTTAGGGCGCAAACGGGAGGCACAAATCAACCGAATTTTTACCCCCTAGTCTCCTCAATCTCTCCTCATAGGACAATTGCCTCATCCCAGAATCAGTCTGGTGAACCTTCGTTGCACTCCCCCGAAGGCAATTATATCCTTCCTTAGGTAAGGAAGCCAAAACTGTACACAGTACTCCAGGTGTGGTCTCACCAAGGCCCTATATAATTGCAGTAAGACTTCTTGGGGGAAAAATTCAGTTGGTTGCGCCTCCCGTTAGCGCCTTAAGAGGGCGCTAATGTGGCGCAAAGCAACTAGCGCCTGGGTGCGGCGATGTTTGCGCCGCTTGCGCAATTAACTAGACATTTTGCGGCGGCGCTAAACACTACCGCCACGATCTCCTGTGCCGGCAGATCGTGACGTCAGTCGAGTGCGCAACGCCCCGGTAGCGCCCCGGAACGGATATTAAGTGGCGCCCCCTGCCTTACCACCTGCCGCTAGCAACGACAGGTTGAGGGGAGCGTTTTGGAGTCAGGAAGGGACTGGGGGAGCGCTATTTAAAGGCGACTGCCTGCTGCCATTTTTTGTTGGTGACATTTTTGAACCACGCATTCTGAGAGAGAGAGAGAGAGACTGCTGGAGAGATTCAACGCTGTGTGAAGGAGTTTTGGGTACTGAGCAGCACTTTGCAGGTTCATTTTGATTTGCCCTTCCTTGTATCGATTTAGAAGAGACTGTGGGGGCTGCATTCTGAGCTCTTTCCCTGGGCCTCTCCATTGTTCTTTCCAGCAGATTTGATGTACAGGTCTCTCCAGGCCGAGATTCAAGGCTGCAATGAGCAGGATGTGGATGGAAAGCAAGATGAACCCTCCCTTTTAAGAACTGGCCAGCGCCATTTTGTCTGTGTTCCATTGCTGACTGACATCACATGAGCTTCGCCAGCGCTCTGAGTTAGCGCCTCACTCCTCGGCCTTTGCGCCTTAAGACAGATGTGTAGCAACTGATTTAGCGCTCCAATCACCTCCAGGGGCAATAAAAGTCAAGTTTGCAGTCGGAGGCAATAATTAGCGCCAGGCGCTAATCTTTGCGCCCGGCCGATAATTGCGCCCCAAATGGGGCGATACTGAATTTCTCCCCCCTTTACTCTTATACTCCAATCCTTTTGTAATAAAGGTCAACATACCATTTGCTTTCCTAATTGCTTGCTGTACCTGCATGTTAACTTTCAGTGATTTGTGTACAAGGAACACACAGGTCCCTCTGAACAGCAACATTTCCCAATCTCTCACCATTTAAAAAATATTCTGCTTTTCTATTTCTCCTACCAAACTGGATGACATCACGGGCTGGATATTCCGATCCCTACGGGTGTGTACGAGCTGTGTACACACCCGTAGGGACATCGGAAATGCCAGTTTCAGGCATGCCAAGCGCATGCGCTGAAAACCGGCATTTCCGATCTGTCAAGAATGCTCTTGACAGATCAGATGCCTGCCCTGGAGAAAGGCCTCTGCGGGCGGAGAGTTCCCCTTTCTGGAGAACCTCCGCCCGCAGAAAACCCTTAGAAATCTTACGCCTGGTAAAAGCAGGCATAAGGCCTGCTTTTACCAGCATAAGATTTGAAAAAAGTTTAAAAAAAATGTTTTTTCACTCATTTATCATTTAAAAATACTTTAAAAAAGAAAAATCTTTATTTTTTTCAAAAAATTACATTTTTGTTTAAAATATTTAATTTATTGTCATTTCAACTAATTTTAAAAATGTGATTGAAAAAAAATTGTATTTAATGTTTTAAAGTGTTTTTGGGGTGATCTCCATTCATATATTTGACAGGTCTGTCTGTCAAGTGTATGAAGGGAGATTCCCTTCTTTGATTGGCTCCCCATGGCCCACGTGATCCCAGGGATGCTTGCGAACCGCATGCTCCTCTGGGATACATGGGCCCTGCACATTTCGAGTTGGAGAGGCCCAGGAGCGCAAGTGTCCGGACCTCGGGAGCCCTCAGGTAAGTGCATAGATTTTTTCCAGATTGGAGGCCTCCACATGTGGGAAGCCTCCAATCGGAAAATATGGCCCATTATTATATTCCATCTGCATGTTCTTGCCCACTCACTTAACCTGTCTGTATCCCTTTGCAGCGTCTTTGCATCCTCCTCACAACTTACTTTCCCACCTAGTTTTGTACAACAACAGTACAAATAGACAAGGTAACTCATCTGTACGGATGCAATGGAAGTGACCTGTTGAAAAGGCCATTTTTATGCATTAATTGCAGAACTCATTAATTAAAACCTGACAAACAAATCTCACTCCATGGCTGGTATCTCTGTTGGAGGTGCCGCCTGCACATTTTCATCTTCCTCCTGTTACATGACTGTTGTTGCTTTTTTCGAAGTCCGTGACTATAACTCTTTTGATTGCGTGATAATTGAATGGAGCTTTAGGGTCTTGAAGTGAACGTTCTGCTGCTTAGACTGCTCAGGGGGGCCTTGCTATACACCCGGGACATGTTGGCAGAATATTATACCTGTTTCAGGGTAATGTATACATGCCATGAGCCAGGGCTGCAACATGATCCCCTTGCGGTCAACTTCCCAACCTATTCGCTCCTTGAAAAAGGCATACAGTTTTGTCATACAGTTTGAGACATAGGAACTACCAGGGAAGGGTTCTTCTGTATGAAAATGTTTGAGGTGATGGTCACAGAACATCTGTGTAAAATCCATTTCTATTCAAATCTGCGGTGAGGTTCAGATGTCCATATGGTAGTGCGTTCTGAGCTTATGCTCGGACCTCTACATGTGTGTAGTCTATTAGGCCTTGTGCTCTGCAAAAGCCGCTAGGACTATCATCTTTAATATGCCTCTTCTGCTGCTTCTGATGATCCTGCTGAATTTGATAAAGGTGGTGTTGGAAGAGGGCATTTGTGACCTCTATGATGTTGTGAGAGCAACATACTGGCTCATATCCACTATCTCCTCTTTAAGTGCTTGGAAAGAGCCAGAACATTATTGTTCAATGTAATTGTCCTGTTAATTGGCACTATTAAAGCAGTCATATTGCTCGACTGTCTCTCTAGTTCTGGCTGCAGGAGAAAGCATAGTTTGGCCATTGACCCCCTGCGCAGACTGGGTCTTTTGTAGCAGTGCTTCTCAGAGAGAGACGTAAGTAACTGCAGCAGGTTGACATATATTGCACAAAAGTACGGAGGGGTCCTGTGCCTTCTTCTATTATTCCTCTTAGTTCTTGGCTTGCCCTCTCCTGCTGTTCCTCATCTCTAAGCAATATCAGATTGAGGCTTTCTGGAAAACTCATCTTGTATTGCTGTGCACAAACAAATCTCTTGCTTTGTCACTGTATTTCCCGTTTGTATTGTAAAGGCAACAGCTGCTCTACTAACATCAACTTTTATTTGTCATGAAACAAGTAATAAATGGGGCAATCCAAATTTTGACAGATAAAACTGGGATTTCTTTACAGGGACAGAATGGGACAAATCAAAATACTGAGAGGCAGCCTTAATATGCATTTTATAGTCACTTAAAAAGCTTAACAAGGATGTAATGGCAAAATTTTGTAACAATAGGATACTAATTGTAGTAACCTAAATATCTGGACAGGTATTAGAAATACCAAAAAATTGTTAACCTTACCCCAAATTGTGCAGCAATGAAACTGCCAGAATTGGGAGTGAGCCTTTGGCTTAGTGCAGCATTCCCGTCTCTGAGTCAGAAGGTGAGAGGTTTGAGCCCCACTACAGACAGTCTCGGTGAGTGGAGACTAGAATATGGGGTAGATTTTCCGCTTTGGGTGCAATCAGGAAATTGTGCTTGAAATTGCGCTGGTTAGGTTACAGCTCAAGTTTCCGATAAAATTAATTTGCATAATTACAACCATAAAATCTTAAACGAACCAGTGAAATTGGGCAGCTTTATAGAACGTAATTGTTTCTTTTTTTTCTCCTTTCCATTAAACAGTATTCCTTGACGCATTTAAGAGTGGTAACCTGGTGCAGTTTTATTAAAACAGCTGAAAATGGGTTTATCACCAAAAATAAGCATTTTAAATAATAGTGTCCAGTCCACCGCCTGTGAGTAAACTGATTTAAAATCACTGAAAGTTACTTTAAAAGCTATAATGAACCATTTACTAGTTTCTTTGGTGTACACTAGTCAGTTTCTTGGAAAAATGTTTTTGATATGAATAAACTTTTAAAACGTGCCTACTAGTGCCTGTGCGCCAAAGAAAATGAACGCAATTTGAAGAGCCTTCCTTAAGCAGCGCAATCGGAGGAAACTGGCAATGTTGATCTGGAGACGTGGCCAGTTTTGTGGCCGGGGCTTGATCCGGGCGAATTGAATCTTAAATCAGTGTAAAAGCTTCTGGAAAACACGAACGTAAGTGGTTTTGGGCGTAACTGACTTATGTTTAAAATTCCCTGACCTTTTGCACTGGTTCCGATGATGTTGCCCAGATTGTGCTGATATTACTGGTATAAATGAGCGGAAACTCTGTCCCAGTGTCTCTAAACACTGGGTTGACATTCAGCAGGGTACTCATATCCAGACGGAGTAGCCACTGGCTCAGTGGTAGTCTTCTCGCCTCGGAATCAGAAGGGTTGGGTTCAGGCCCGAATCTAGACAGCCTGATAACTGCTCTGACTACTAGATGGACATCTAGCGAGGGTACTTGCATCTGATAGATACGGGTGGCCCCTCCATCGTAAGGGTAGGTGAGCCTCTCTTGCTTTGATTGCAGCCCACCTTGTAGAAGGTACTCTGAAGATAAAAACTGTGAGGAAGGCAATGGGAAACCACCTTAGCTACCATTGCCTAGTAATTGGCTCAAGAATCTCACATGTAATACTTGAGTTAGGACCTGACCTAGGGAAGAACACAAGGGACGGACTGCTTGAATTAATTGATCGGTTCTTTTAACGTCATCAACCCATCTATCATGTAAGCAGGATCCATGGTGAAATAGGTTTAATTTATTAAAGGGGAATTTTAAAAGTTTTATTTGCACTTTATTATT
Organism: Squalus acanthias; assembly: GCA_030390025.1. NCBI lineage: Eukaryota > Metazoa > Chordata > Chondrichthyes > Squaliformes > Squalidae > Squalus > Squalus acanthias. Next base: position 74,281,511 of record CM059433.1, on the reverse strand, counting down.
GATAAAATATGATATATTTTTATTAAGAAAACACAACTTGGTGTGAAAAATTGCCCTAGATTCCACTTTATGTTTGTAGATTTATGGTGATTTCAACAAAAATCTCTGCTTTCTCTGCCACAATTGCTTAGATTTTCATCGATGCCAGTCATTATATCTGAATGAGTATCGTCTTCATTTTCCCTGCCCACTTATACCCTAAAGGAGGTAAGAATGTTTGCAAAAAACTCATGAAACCACTTCAGCCAGGGGAAACAGAATACTTTGAATAAAATACACTCAGCTATCAGAAACACAAATTAGTCTTTCTGCAGTAATAGTAATTTAGATTAGCACACACGAAGAAGTATGAGTCAGATGCACCATTGTCTTCAAATAACTAAACATATTAATGCAAGTTCCTTTCTTCAAAAATACATTATATCCTTAGGATAAACATAGTCCAGGTTTTGATTTAGTATGTATATTTTAAATACAACTACTTAATAGGCCGATAAAGTTTGATGTCAAAATGATACAGCAATAATATGCAAATTAGAAATAAACGAGACTGAAAGGCAGACGTTTACAAGAAAGCCCACAGAAGGTGGGTGAGTGGCTGAGTGTCTAGTTTTTCTCTGCAGTTCCTTGCTAGCAGCTGTCCTGCGCGCGTGCGCATTGCCGGCCTGGAAATTTGTCTGCTACTCGTGACAGAATTTGGGTAAGAAACGGTGCAATTTTTAATTTAAAAAGAAATAAATTAGGACCCAAGCTCTCAGACAACGAATGGTGTTTCCGGGTGTTCCCTCCACCTGGCCTGGTATTTAACTTTGCCCTCCTCCTCCTCCTCCTCCTCTTCTTTCCTGGCGTTTATCCTAATTGCATTTGCTGTAACTTAAATAAAGTAGTTGCAGAGAAACGAGTGGCCGGGACTGTGTGCGTGCCTGCGAGAGGAGCAGAGTCCCCCTCAGCAATTAGAAAATAAATGATTAATAATGGGGGGGGGAAATAGGATGGAGAGGGGGGAAAAAAACAATGCAAATAGAGGAGGAAACAGTGTTTTAACATTGCTGGTAAATGATGAGTGCTGATAGTTGCTAGATGAATATTGTTCTAATTCTTTCAAACATTGAACTCTTCAGTGACACAGACCATTTTGTGGAACCCGGGCAAAGTGCGAGGGTTCCATTGGAAGGGGAGCGAGCCGCCGTTCGATACAATGTTTCTGACCCGCTCCTGCTCGGCTCCTGCATTTTTCTTTTTGTTTCTTTTTTAAAAAAAAAACATGCAATAAATTCACGTTTAAATGCAACGTGTCTCCTTTTAGGCCTTTTCGTGAATATAGACTCCGCCATTTTGAGAAACTGCCCAAATAAAATACAAGAAGTGTTTGAGGAAGAGAAATCTCAGGGTGGATTCTGCGAAAGAGAGAGAGAGCGTGAGAGAGTGAGGAAAAGAAAAACATATCGAGCCAAGGCTTTAAGAAATTGATGAGCTTATTTTCAGGAAGTCCACGCGATTGTGATGCGCATTTAAATTATTACATTCTCCAGTAGGTTAAGTTTTTTTTCCCTGGTAATTGTTACCCGGGGGGATCTTATTGACAGTGTAAGGATTTAGTTATAGAATTATGATCTAAAACGGGTTTGAAATCCACGAACTTAAATTTCTATCAAATGATGTTGAAGGCATAGGAGCTGACACAAGAGGAAAGTCCAACGACGGTATATTTAAAATTCCAGTTTCATTTATTTATTTGCTCAAACGGTTAAAGTAACGTTAGTTTTTACTCATGCTTTGCAGCAAATTGGTGCGAACGCTGATAACAGCTGCAGTAGTCATGTAAATCAAATGTATTTTCTTTTGTATTCATTATTTGGAACTACTGTACATAGTTGAGTGAATTCTGGAAACTTTCAAGTGCAAAACATGTTTTTTAAAAGGTGATGCAGAGCGACCTCAAATGGTTTTTGTCTAGAGGTGCAGGAAAGGATACTGCACTTGGCTGTCAGGGCGAGGTGATTGTGTTAGAAGGTAAATATAGGAATTTAATTGTTCAAATTTAAAGGGGCTGTGCGTTTTTTGTGTACACTTGTTTTTGTTCCTCATTAATATAGTGTTTTTATTTATTGTTGAATAGTTCATGAATCAATTCCTTAATCAGGGCAGTCCTGTCCACCGTTACTTCTGTCACAGTTAAAGTGATCTGATAGATATGAGTGGGTCTAATGCATCTACCTCTGTTCCACATGCTGCTTGGGAAATAGTTTCTGGCAACCTTTCAGGGTTGGGGAAATACTGCTGAAGCATTTATTTTGCTATTGGTATACTAAATAAATTATTTGTACAAAGTTAATTTAATTTTCAAGCAGAATATTCTTCCACCAATATTATCATTCTCATTGAGTAATAGAGCAAATTACATAGCATATACAGTACAGAAACAGGCCATTTGATCCAAACAGTCTATACCGCGCATTTATGCTCCACTTGAGCCTCATCCCATCTTTCCTCATCTAACTCTATCAGCATAATCCTCTATTCCTTTCTCCCTCATATGCTTATCTAGCATCCCCTTAAATGCATTTATACTATTTGCCTCAACTACTCCCTGTGGTAGCGAGTTCTACATTCTCACCACTCTCTAGGTAAAGAAGTTTCTTCTGAATTCCCTATTTAATTTCTTGGTGACTATCTTATATTGATAGCCTCTAGATTTGCTCTTCCACACAAGTGAAAACACTCTGTGTTTACTCTATCAAAACCTTTCATAACTTTAAAGACCTCTATTAGGTCACCCCTCGGCCTTCTCTTTTCATCCTTTCCTGATCGGTATAACCTCGTAGTTCTGGTATCCTTCTTGTAAATCTTTTTTGCATCCTTTCCGGTGCTTCTATATCCTTTTTATAATATGGTGACCAGAATTGTACACAGTACTCCCAAGTGTGGTCATAGACACATAGAAGATAGGAGCAGGAGCAGGCCATTCAGCCCCTCGAGCCAGCTCCACCATTCAATGAGATCATGGCTGATCATCCAAATTCAGTACCCTGTCCCTGCTTTCTCCCCATATCTCTTGATCCCTTTAGCTTTAAGAAATATATCCAACTCCTTCTTGAATATATTTAATGAATTGGTCTCTACTGCCTTCTGTGGTAGAGAATTCCACAGGTTCACCACTCTCTGGGTGAAGAAATTCCTCCTCATCTCAGTCCTAAATGGCTTACCCCTTATCCTTAGACTGTGACCCTTGATTCTGGACTCCCCCGCCATCGGGAACATCCTTCCTGCATCTAGTCTGTCTAGTCCTGTTTGAATTTTATAAGTTTCAATGGTCTAACCAAGGTTCGATACCAGTTTAGCATAACTTCTCTACTTTTCAATTCTACCCCTCGAGAAATAAACCCTAGTGTGTGGTTTTCTTTCGTTATGGCCATATTGACATGCATCACAGCTTTCAGTGATTTGTGTATTTGTACTCCAAGATCCCTTTGCTCCTCTATACCATTTAGATTCTTATTTTCCAAGTAATATGTGACCTCCTTAATTTTCTTACGAAAATGTAATACCTCACACTTATCTATGTTGAAATTCATTTGCCAATTATATGCCCTTTCTGCAAATTTACTAATGTCTTATAATTTGTTGCAGTCCTCCTCAGTGTTGACTATCCCTCCCAATTTGTTGTCGTCCGCAAATTTAGAAATTGTGTTTTTGATTCCAAGGTCTAAACCTACTATGCTAATTTTCTTCTGATGTTTTCTAACACAGCTAAGTAGTAAGGAGTGTGACCACTAACCATTTTTTAAACTGATGTTGCATTGTATTACCCAAGAAGAAAAGAGATCACAGTAAAACATGGTATTCTCTGAGAGTTGAGGACCTTCAATCCATCTCCTTATTGCTTAGAAGGATGTTGCCTTAAGTTGGCCTTCCAAAATGTGGATACTTCCTTCTCCTGAGACCATGCCGAACAAAGGATTTGTATGATCAGTATCATCTTGAATTGGATCAAATCAACAGTACATTGCAACCATAAGGCATTGACCCATCCAAATTTGTTATTGCCAAATCTGTCGCTGCTCACATGATAGTAGATGGTATAGCTGCTCTATAAGCTGCTTACCAAATGCACAATACACCCTTTACTAGATTTAACTGGTAATCCAGTGATGTTCTTGTTCATTTTAGATTAGCTGTATGTCCTAGATGTCGCACCGTGTTTGGCAACAGTTGCCCCAATGAGTAATGGAGTTTATAGAGAAAGAAAGTTGCTATCGGCAAGCTGGTTTCTCGGAGGACTAATATCTTGTGTGTTTTATGTACAAGATTACTTTGCCAATACATAGCCCTTTCAGTGCCTCAAAGCACTCATTTATCTTTTTTGACAATTTTTCAGAAGCCAATTTTCTTCTCTTCCTCATTTACTAAAGGTGTTGACTCCTTGCTGGAGTACAGTTTCACAATTTCTCATCCCCGTTTGGTACTTCTGCTCAATGGCCATTCTTTGTTCATACGTTGGCCTTGAGAAAGTTGGCAGGCTATTTGATTGTAGGGAGCATCGCTGCAGAGCCTGAAATTGGTGGTGCAAAATACTATTTTCACCACCACAATCATTATTCGTGAGGGTATTAATAAACTGTTTCAGCTGCCCTTTCAAGTTACCTTATTGGAATTTTGTCATATCCATCCTAGAATGAAGGATTAGGAACACAATTTGAAAGAAACAAGACAAAGTGAAATCTTTACTGTTTTTCTTTAAATCATCTTGGTGTATTAAACCATAATGGTGTGGTAGCTAAAGCGCACCAAAATCACCATGACCATGTTGGACTAGCACTACCTCACTTTAATGATGCATCAGACATAAAATGTGCTGCAAGCAGGTGGGGAAAAATGTACATCATTCACTTTAGAACAGTGAGATGCACTTTTGCTGTTACATAAAATTTGGGCCTATATGTTTCATTCGATTTGTTATTGAAAATAGATTTGCAGTGGTGGATTTTAAGCAGTAGAATTTTAAAAAAAAGATAAGTTGAACTACAAAATGGCATTATGTCATATACCTAGTGATTCAAATGTAAAAGTTACATTGAAATACAATGATTTGTGAAGAGTGGTTTCAATATATTATAATATACTGCAGTTTAATGTGGAGAAAATTGAATATTTTCTATTATAGTGAAAATCTTCACCATGCTGAAAATCGGTAGTCTGCTGGACTTCTGATAAGTGAAATATAGTAATTAGCAATGTTTTTGATCGCCTAGGCGTATTGGGCTGCCACACATCACAATCTCTGTCCTTCAGGAATATAATGTATTTGAAAATCCAACATATGCTGATATTTAGAGGTACTTTTAAATCCAGCACTCCTGTCCATCAGTCAGATATGATACATGATTAGGAGGGACCATAATATGTTATATAGAATGTTAGCCGACATGGTACATTGATGGGGTAAAATGAGCCAGTAAGAATATGGACACTTTGCAGACTTACAAGGATAATGTTTGCCAAGTTGTTACTTCCGAAGCAATAAGTTGATATTTTCTCGTCTGATAAGTAAGTTAAGCTACTCAATAGCAAGTCAGTCAAAATTATTTTAATTCAGTGCTTTAACAAATAGAAATGAACCTCGCAACCTGTGCAAATGTGCATAATTTATACTTGGCAATTGATAAAAGGTGGAAAATTGAAAGAAAAAACAAATTCAGATTTTTCAGAAGAGTGTGGAGGTTGAGCACAATGGTGAGATGTCCAATGAAGGACTCGGGTCCTCAAATAAAAGGATTTCAGGGTTCATTCTGTAGGCTGTGTTGTTGAGTGATGGGAAGATTTCACATCTCTAGTGGGATTCGAGAGAGCTATCTCTTGCATCGTGCCACATATAGTTGCTGATCCTTTATTACTCTCGCCACACATCCAGAGCACACGGTATTCAAAATCATGAAAACTGCAATATGGTTTTCACCCAAGAGCACAGGAACATGCCTATATTCGACAATGCAGTTTGACTTGCTGTAGTAGGCAAAGCAGGTTTAGATCAATAGTTAAGCTGCTCACTACCTTGATCAGCAGCCAACAAGCCTCTCCTTCACAACTCTGAGATGTAGTTGATCAGCGCTCTCTTCTGTTCTCTGGAGGCCTGCCGATGGTGATCGTTGAGGCAGCACCTCATTCCACTGTGCTGCGGTTCAGTTATATTCAGATTGTGACCCTGTGGAAGAATCATCCGAGGAGTCATCCAAAATCTCAGCAGCCACTTCTTTATAAACTTTTGTCTTTTAAAGTGTTTAAATAATTTTTGAAAATATTTGGCCCGGAATTTGCGGTCAGCGGCGAAGAGGCAATATAAACTAAAGGGTACAATCCTAAAGGGGCTCCATGAGCAGAGATACCTGGGGGTATATGTGCACAAATCGTTGAAGGTGGCAGGGCAGGTTGAGACAGTGGTTTAAAAAGCATACGAGATACTGGGCTTCATAAATAGAGGCGTAGAGGACAGAAGCAAGGAAGTTATGATAAACCTGTATAAAACACTGGTTCGGCCTCAACTGGAGTATTGTGTCCAATTCTGGGCACCGCACTTTAGGAAGGATGTGAAGGCCTTAGAGAGGGCGCAGAAAAGATTTACGAGAATGATTCCAGGGATGAGGGACTTCAGTTTCGTGGATATACTGGAGAAGCTGGGGTTGTTCTCCTTAGAGCAGAGAAGGTTGAGAGGAGATTTGATAGAGGTATTAAAAATCATGATGTGTCTGGATAGAGTTGATAGAGAGAAACTGTTCCCATTGGCGGAATGGTCGAGAACCAGAGGACACAGATTCAAGGTGATTGGCAAAAGAACCAAAGGCGAAATGAGGAAAAACTTTTTTACGCAGCGAGTGGTTAGGATCTGGAATGCACTGCCTGAAAGGGTGGTGGAGGCAGATTCAGTCGTGGCTTTCAAAAGGGAATTGGATAAGTACCTGAAGGAAAAAACTTTGCAGGGCTACGGGGAAAGGGGAGGCAGAGTGGGACTAGCTGAAGTGCTCTTGCAGAGAGCTGGCACGGGCTCGACAGGCAGAATGGCCTCCTTCTGTGCTGTAACCATTCTGATCCTAAAAAAGTTAGATTTTTAAGGGCTTACCCACTTCCTTGTTCACTGAGAATTCTGCCTTTTGATTGGCTGCTTAGACAGCCTGTTGACGTCATAGCAGTTCGAACAAGGGGATCCCTATTAAGTTCCGTTGAATTGAATTGTAGGTCAGAAAACCCGAAGTTCTCGACACAGGGATTGCAAGACCCTTGCGCGGAGCGTACTTGACACCACCTTTGCTTCGCTGCTGACCGCAAATTCCGGGCCAATTGTATTTAACTTCAAAATTATTTTGTACCTTTTGAAATTTTAGAGGATCATTTGAGTAAACAACATTGTTCTTTGATTACTTCATGTTCACGTGAAAAATTGTTAGCATGTTGCCAGTTCACATTCCTGTGTGAAACTTTGAGTTTCTGAATTTTTCCATCACACCCTCGTTATCGTCTTGGTACTGTTCTGTAATTACGATATTTATGTAGAAGATCTGTTGCCATTTGAAGCATATATAGATTAATTTTTCGACAAAAGAAAATTGGAATTGCAAGGTCCTACGGGTGGCAGAGTAGCATTGAACATTAGGCTGCAAGAAGTCCATAACAATCAAAGACATAGTAGTGAAAAACATAGGCCCAGAAATTGCTGGCGTGGTGCATCTCATGGCAAGTGCTGTGAATTGGACTTTTTTTCCTCACCCTTCAGGTCCATATTATTTTTGCGCTGCAAATTGCTGGAAATGCGAATTGATAATGGCACGGTGACATCAACGAGGCATCTGGGACCTCCTGAACGCGGGTCCAATGCTCTATTTCCTTAACCAATGAAATTTAAGAATGGAGAAAGAAACAGAGTGAATGACGGCGAAGGAAACGGGGTGGATTAGAGTCAAATTAGATACAAAAAGAGAAATAAAGAGAGGGAAAGAAAGATTGGATTAAGAGACAGAAAGAAAAAGTAAGAAAAAAATTTGAAATTTAGAAAACCTCTCGGAACAATTTACTACCCGCAGGAATGAGACTCCACAGTTTCAATTGTTCCCTTTCTGGGCCTCCAAGATTAAGTTTCATGTAAATCACATCATTAGCAGGGTCCTTGCGACATGAAATACTAACCCTAAATATCTACGGTGAGATTCATTCGTATTTACGGCGCAAATCCAACAATTTCTTGACACTCCTGGGGAGGTTGTTGGCGAGATCCCATTTTTCCAAGGCAAAAGATGGAGCGGTGCAAATCTTCCAGTAATTTGTCACGATTTGCAACTTATGGCATAGCTCGTTTTCACCACAAATTGCTAGGTTTTTTACGCATTTAAATGGCGGGCGCCGTGAACTTGCCATTATTTTTTCAACAGTTTCCAGGCCATTGATTCAATCCCTTGCTGCTAAGTAGAAGTTGCAGCATGTCTCTGCAGAGGGAAGGGAAAATTGGAGAGTAGAATCTAGCTTGGCTGTCCTTGTCTATGGTCTGGTAGTTGGCCATTCACCCACTCTAATGGCATTGGTGGTGTCAAGACCAGGTGATAAGGAAGAGGAGGTGGAAGAGGAAGATCTGAGTCTGAAGAATGTGGAGTGTTTCAGTCGTGATTTCTGCAGCGTGGAATTATTTTTTTGCAGTTTTTTGGGGGCAATTTACCTACACAGACCTGGACTTGCTTCTCATTGTTTCCTGACAATGTGAGACCATCAGGAGATTGTCATCCCCTCCCCTCCCCACCCCCCCACCCCCACTGACAGTGAGAGTTTCTGAGGAGCAGGTATGGCATTCCCTAAGGGCGTACAGGAGAACTGGTTAATTCAATCACTTTTAGCACCACAGCAAGGCGCCATCAAGATAGGACCAGGGTGCAAATCGATGGCACCCGTGTTGATTTGCAAGCTCCTATAGATAAAACCCTCAACAGGAAGGGGTTTCACATCCTCAATGTACGGATTATGTGTGACCATATTTAAAGGATTTTACATGTCAATGCAAGATATACTGGAAGTTGTCATGAATCATTTATCTGTTGAAGTTTGGTCCTCCATCACCTCTTTCGGTATGAAAAATCAGGTTAACGGAGAGCTTGTGGGTGACAGCCTACTCCTGGTTTCCATGGTGAATACCCCTACAGCAGCAGAGGAGTGCTACAAGGCACATGCCTCTTTAAGATTGGTCATCAAGAGTACCATTTGAAATAACAACAGAAAATGCTGGAAACACTCAGCACGTCAGGCAGCATCAAGGAGAGAGAAACAGTCAACGTTTCGAGTTGGGGACCCTTCATCAGAACTGGAAAAGGTTCGAGAAGAGAGATTTTTAAGCAGGGGCAGGGAGGAGGGGAGGAAAGAACAAAGGGAAGGTCTGTGATAGGATGGAAGGCAGGAGAGATTGACAGACAAAAGGGATGATGGTGCAAGGCAAAAGGAGAGGAAATGGGACAAGTTAAGAAACAAAAGATGACTCTAGATGAGGTGTGAATGATGATGGCAGCATCATTAACAGCTACCATGTGAGAAAACAAGTGAAAAAAATATATGAAGAAATACAGGGTTTCAGACTATAACCTCGGCCCCTGTATTTCTTTATATATTTCTATTTTTTTCTCTTGTTTTCTCACATGGTAGCTGCTAATGATGCTGCCATCATCATTCACACCTCATCTAGAGTCATCTTTTGTTTCTTAACTTGTCCCATTTCCTCTCCTTTTGCCTTGCACCATCATCCCTTTTGTCTGTCAATCTCTCCTGCCTTCCATCCTATCACAGACCTTCCCTTTGTTCTTTCCTCCCCTCCTCCCTGCCCCTGCTTAAAAATCTCTCTCTAACCTTTTCCAGTTCTGACAAAGGGTCCCCGGCCTCGAAACGTTGACTCTGTTTCTCTCTCCTCGATGCTGCCTGACCTGCTGAGTGTTTCCAGCATTTTCTGTTGTTATTTCAGATTTCCAGCATCCGCAGTATTTTGCTATTGTAAGAGTACCATTTGGGACTTTTAAAGGGACACTAGAGCCAATGTGACATGGAGGAGAGGATCACAATGTCCTGTACTCAGAGGAATTATTGCTGCAGGTGGCATCAAAGCACATCTCATCAATAATATCCACTTTTAACACCAGAGCTTTTATTCCTTTACCTCCCCTTTCAAATAAAGGAACATTTCTTCAAGCCAGTACCCATCCTAGAACATGACAACACATCAGCCATCTCTGCTCTGACATGAGCATGCTAATAATCATCACCTGATTAAATATGTCAGCACCAAATAAATGCACCCATTTCTGTATGACTCTAAACTCTAAGTAATAAAGCACAATATAAGTGCACATTCTATTCTATTACAACAAAGTTCAAAGTAAACACAAGCCAATTTACTATATCATAATGCCCTGTTCCTCCTGCGTGGCGACACGAGCCTTTCTTGCACCAATTCTAGTGCTTCTCCTAGCGGCAGACTGAGGTGGTTGGCTGCTCATGCTCTGTAAAAGGATCATTGGACTGAGGCGGACCTTGTCTCATGGTAGCTTGTTCCTGGTAGGGAACCATTGCTGGCAGCATCTCTGGAGCTTGTTCCTGGACATCTTAATGTTAGTTGCTGCATATCTTGAGAGACTGACCCCAGAGCCTGCACATAGGTATGATGTTCCTCGAATATCTTTCTTTTCAGGTGATTATACGAGTCTCATGACTCCAAAGGCAGCCTTCTCTTTAACCTCCACTGAGAAGGTGGCATTTCCTCATCCACTCTCCACTCTGATTTGCTCGTGCTTTATCAATCACTGGTACCACATCCTCAACACTGCTGTGTAATTGCCTCTGGGTTAACATATCTGAGCAGGTGTCTTGAAGAGTGGAAACAAGTGGTGAATTGGTGAGATTTGGGGCCGAGGAATATGGGATACGATCATGTTGCAGGGACACCTGGATGGCCTGTCCTCACAGTCTTCCTTGTCATAATCAACCAGGAAAAGAAATCACTTTTCGGCTGATCCTCCTGCTTTTCCTCATCGTTATCATCTTCCTTTTCCTGTGGTGGATCTGCAGAAGTAAAGTCAGTAGAGACAGAATAGTCCTAACCAAGTCATGCAAGCCCTGTGAAAGTGTCTCCTTCAAAGCATCAATGGATGCCATGTTCGCTGTCACTCAGAAAGCCTCCAATGTCCTTAGAAGCTGTCTGGTGTCTTGATGCTGCAAAAATCTCCCTGAGCTGTCACAGTCTCCAGGGTGTTCTGCAGGTCATGGGACACTTCTCGCAACGTGTTGCACACACGCCTGATTCTTAGATTTTTGTTGTGTCCAGGCAATCTAGTGCGTCTGAGCACAGACCCAGGAAGTTCTCCCTTTCATGCGTACTGTTTCCAAGTGTCAGCTTGAATTGGTGATCGCCTTTGAGTTAGAGAATGTGTGTAACCAAGACCCACTTCAGGACTTGAGCACATAATCTAGGTGGGGCTGACACTTCAGGGCAGTATTAAGAGAGGGCTGAATTTTTGGAGGTGCCATCTTTTGGATGAAACATTAAATCAAGGCCTTATCTACCTGTTTAGGTGTATGTGAAAGATCCCATGGCACTATTTGAAAGAAGAGCAGTGAGTTCTCCTTGTTCCTTGAGCAACATTAATCCCTCAACCAACAGCACCGAAACAGATAACTAATCATTCATCTAATTTCTAATTGTGGGACCTTGCTGTGCGTAAATTGGCCGTTGCATTTGTCGACAAAACAACAGTGACAGCATTTCAAAAGTAATTCATTGGTTTTGAAGCGCTTCAGGATTTTCTGAGGAGGTGAAAGGCAATATATAAATGCAGGTCCTTTTTGAGAATGAAGACTGCTTAACAATGAACTTGATATTGGATAAACTAATTGGTACTGGCGAATTTAATGTTTTTAAAATTTGTTCCTGGGATGTGGGTGTCGCTGGCAAGGCCAGCATTTATTGCCCATCCCTAATTGCCCTTGAGAGGGTGGTGGTGGTGAGCTGCCTTCTTAAACTTGTGGTGAAGGTACTCGCACAGTGCTGTTAGGTAGGGAGTTCCAGGATTTTGACCCAGCGTCGATGAAGGAACGGCGATATATTTCCAAGTCAGGATGGTGTGTGACTTGGAGGGGAACTTGGAGGTGGTGGTGTTCCCATGCGCCTGCTGCCCTTGTCCTTCTAGGTGGTTGAGGTCGCGGGTTTGGGAGGTGCTGCCGAAGAAGCCTTGGCGAGTTGCTGCAGTGCATCTTGTAGATGGTACAGACTGCAGCCACAGTGTGCCGGTGGTGGAGGGAGTGAATGTTTAAGGTGGTGCATGGGGTGCCAATCAAGTGTGCTGCTTTGTCCTGGATGGTGTCAAGTTTCTTGAGTGTTGTTGGAGCTGCACTCATCCAGGCAAGTGGAGAGTATTCCATCACACTCCTGACTTGTGCCTTGTAGATGGTCGAAAGGCTTTGGGGAGTCGGGAGGTGAGACACTCGCCGCAGAATACCCAGCCCCTGCCCTGCTCTTGTAGCCACAGTATTTATGTGGCTGGTCCAGTTAAGTTTCTGGTCAATGGTGTCCCCCAGGATATTGATGGTGGGGGATTCGGCGATGGTAATACCGTTGAATGTCAAGGAGCGGTGGTTAGACTCTCGCTTGTTGGAGATAGTCATTGCCTGGTACTTCTGTGGTGCAAATGTTACCTGCCACTTATCAGCCCAAGCCTGAATGTCATCCAGGTCTTGCTGCATTCGAGCATGGACTGCTCATCATTATCTGAGGAGTTGCGAATGGAACTGAACACAGTCATCAGTGAACATCCCCATTTCTGACCTTATGATGGAGGGAAGGTCATTGATGAAGCAGCTGAAGATGGTTGGGCCTAGGACACTGCCCTGGGGAACTCCTGCAGCGATATCCTGAGGCTGAGATGATTGAGCTCCAACAACCACAACCATCTTCCTTTGTGCTAGGTATGACTACAGCCAGTGGAGAGTTTTCCCCCTGTTCCCATTGACTTCAATTTTACTAGGGCTCCTTGATGCCACACTCGGTCAAATGCTGCCTTGATGTCAAGGGCAGTCACTCTCACCTCACCTCTAGAATTCAGCTCTTTTGTCCATGTTTGGACCAAGGCTGTAATGAGGTCTGGAGCCGAGTGGTCCTGGCGGAACCCAAACTGAGCATCAGTGAGCAGGTTATTGGTGAGTAAGTGTCGCTTGATAGCACTGTCGACGACACCTTCCATCACTTTGCTGATGATTGAGAGTAGACTGATGGGGCGGTAATTGGCCGGGTTGGATTTGTCTTGCTTTTTGTGGACAGGACATATCTGGGCAGTTTTCCACATTGTCGGGTAGATGCCAGTGTTGTAGTTGTACTGGAACAGCTTGGCTAGAGGCGCAGCTAGTTCTGGAGCACAAGTCTTCAGCACGATAGCCAGGATGTTGTCGGGGCCCATAGCCTTTGCTGTATTCAGTGCACTCAGCCGTTTCTTGATATCACGCGGAGTGAATCGAATTGGCTGAAGGCTGGCTTCTGTGATGGTGGGGACCTCAGGAGGAGGCCTATGTGGATCATCCACTCAACACTTCTGGCTGAAGATGGTTGCAAACGCTTCAGTCTTGCCTTTTGCACTCGCGTGCTGGGCTCCGTCATCATTGAGGATGGGGATATTCATGGAACCTCCTCCTCCCGTTAGTTGTTTAGTTGTCTATCACCATTCACGACTGGATATGGCAGGATTGCAGAGCTTTGATCTGATCTGTTGGTTGTGGGATTGCTTAGCTCTGTCTATAGCATGCTGCTTCTGCTGTTTAGCATGCATGTAGTCCTGTGTTGCAGTTTCCCCAGGTTGGCACCTCATTTGTAGGTACGACTGGTGCTGCTCCTGGCATGCTTTTCTGCACTCCTCATTAAACCAGAGTTGGTCACCTAGCTTAATGGTAATGGTAGAGTGAGGGATATGCCGGGCCAGTAGGTCACAGATTGTGGTGGAATACAATTCTGCTGCTGCTGCTGCTGATGGCCTACAGCGCCTCATGGATGTCCAGTTTTGAGCTGCTAGATCTGTTCTGAATCTATCCCATTTAGCACGGTGGTAGTGCCACACAACACCTTGGAGGGTGTCCTCAGTCTGAAGACGGGATTTTGTCTCCACAATGACTGTGCAGTGGTCACTGCTACCAATGCTGTCATGGACAGATGCATCTGTGACAGGTAGATTGGTGAGACGAGGTCAACTAGGTTTTTCAGCTCGTGTTGGTTCTCTCCCCACCTGCCACAGGCCCAGTCTGGCAGCTATGTCCTTCAGGACTCGGCCGGCTCGGTCAGTAGTGGTGCTACCGAGCCACTCTTGGTGATGGACATTGAAGTCCCCCAGCCAGAGTACATTCTGTGCCCTTTCTTCCCTTCGTGCTTCTTCCAAGTGGTGTTCAACATGGAAGAGTACTGATTCATCAGCTGAGGGAGGGCGGTAGGTGGTAATCAGCAGGAGGTTTCCTTGCGCCTGCTTGACCTGAAGCCACAAGACTTCATGGGGTCTGGAGTCAATGTTGAGGACTCCCAGGGCCACTCCCTCCCAATTGTATACCACTGTACCGCCACCTCTGGTGGGTCTGTCCTGCTAGCGGGACAGGACATACCCAGGGATGGTTATGGAGGAATCTGGGACATTGGCTGAAAGATATGATTCTGTGAGTATGACTATGTCAGGCTGTTGCTTGACTAGTCTGTGCGACAGCTCTCTTAATTTTGGCACAAGTCCCCAGATGTTAGTGAGGAGAACTTTGCACGGTCGACTGGGCTGGGTGTGCCGTTGTCATTTCCGAAGCTGGTGCCGAGGTCGATGCCGGGTGGTCCGTCCGGTTTTATTCTTATTACTGTTTTTCGTAGCGGTTGTGTACAACTGAGTGACTTGCTAGGCCTTTTCAGAGGGCAGTTAAGAGTCAACCACATTGCTGTGGTTCTGGAGTCACATATAAGCCAGACCAGGTAAGGATGGCAGATTTCCTACCCTAATGGACATTAGTGAACCAGATGGGTTTTTACGACAATCCGATAGTTTCCTGCTCACCATTACTGATACTAGTAATTATTCCAGATTTATTTAATTAACTGAATTTAAATTCCACAGCTGCCGTGGTGGGATTTAAACTCACGTCACCATATTATTAGTCCAGGCCTCTGGATTACTAGTACAGTAATATAACCACTATGCTACCGTTCAAAACAAATTAATGAGGAATTTGTTAATTGGCTTCTTGACTCCTCGGCTGGTTACTGGAGTGAGTAGCTGTGCCATACAAGTCAGCAACATCCCAAATAGCATCCCTGGTCTGAACTGAGTTAGCTGATCTTAGCTGTAGTGGCAGTAAGGCGCAGCAATTGATTTCAGCATCAATAGAGGGGGAAAATTGGCGAAGGCTCCTGGATGTGCACTTCGTGGATGTTTGAGGAAAGGGTTGGGCTCAGGTGTGACCC
Source organism: Squalus acanthias (assembly GCA_030390025.1). Taxonomy (NCBI): domain Eukaryota; kingdom Metazoa; phylum Chordata; class Chondrichthyes; order Squaliformes; family Squalidae; genus Squalus; species Squalus acanthias. Next base: position 74,266,027 of record CM059433.1, on the reverse strand, counting down.
CTTCCCTCCCTACATGGTTGATAGATGGCCAACTATCACTCACTAGACTTACAAATGAAGAATTGTCACTTGGGTGAGGCATGGGAAGGCAATAGGCTTCCTGATGCTATGTGGCTAGCGTCACAGCTTTTATGTGGTAGAGTAGATCTTCCCATCAGCATTTCATGTATGAACACTTAACACACTTGTACTGTATTTTTTATGTAGATTTTTGCACAGTTGTTAACTCATTTAAAGTAAAAGGCACAAATACCTACATAAAAATAGCGCACACTCCAATGTAATACGAGTGTGTTAAGTGTTCGTACCTGAAGTTCAACAATCCGAGGAGCTACTCTACTAAGCCATTGGTGGAGCATGAAGATTGAGATTTTTTAAGAAAGATTTCAGATTCCTGGTTGCGAAAGCATTTCACCTTAAGTACTCACATTAATTTCACATTAAGCTCTCGTCTCTCGGCCACTCAAAACCTTATCCTACGTCAGGAAGGGGCTACACCTGAAAAGTTATCTGTTCTTTCCACAGATTCTGACTGACTTGCTGCGTGTTTCCAGCATTCTCTTGTTTTTGACTGCTATTTAAGTAGAGCAACTTAACTGAAAAGACTAGATACTAGTTTGGCGAGAAGTTAGCACTCAGCATTCTTGCCAAAATCCAGCGAGATGCTGATCTTATTATAAAGAACTGCTAAGGGAAGCATGTGCACTTCTGGGTTTTGCATTAAAAGGAAGCCAAATAAAAGTGATGCCTGTTTGAAAACGGGGCCTTCTTTTAGAGCTGCACTCCCCTGTGGGATGGAACTGAATAACCTAATTCTGAAAGGGATTTTGGAAAAAAATTTTTTTTCATTTGTTTACCCCCTAGCAAAGTTCTCAGAAGTTATTATTTGGTTTGTATTTATTTATCAGGCATGGGGGTGCCCCATTGCACTGCCACTGTGGGCGTGATCTTCCCAGCCCTAGGGAGGTTGGTTTGGAGGCGGGACTGCCAGGAAAATGGCAGAATTTGGGGGCGGGTGCCCAACCCTCCCCCAATCTGCCTCCATGCCATCTTGCCAGGAGGCGGGTAGCCGTCCCGCGCCGGGTTCCGTCTCCTTGTGATGTGGAGTATTTATTCAACACTCGACACAAGTCTGTCAGGTACAAATCAAAAGTCTTTATTACACCAGTGGGGAGACAATCTCTTACTGGCGCACCAGGAGACTTCTCCAAATTGTTACAGTAAGCGTTACATATTTATGCTTTCAAAAGTCATGGTAGCATCGTGCACAATCCCGTTACACTGTTTTAATTGGCTTAAAGCCCACGTGCACAGTTGCTGATTGGCTAATTCCCTATCTCGCATCACATGACTGTTCGCCTATATTTATTGTCACATGATCTTTATGATCTCACCTGTTGTTATAATTTTGAAACATTTAGTAAAACCACATGTCTGCATTTCCATAGTTTGTGGTTAATCATAGATGGTGATTCTGAGCTAATTTCATCTAATCTTGCGAAAGCATCGAGACCTTGTGGTCAGCATGTCTGAACTATCTCCGCCAGTCTCTGTCTCAACCGTTTCTAGTGTGCAAGCTGCATTGTTAACCCCTTAATTCCTGAAGAGCGCCGATGCCCCACTTCACCTTGGAGGCGGGAAGGGATTACATCCACTTAACTGCCTGTTAGCAGGTAGTTAACAGGCAGAAAATAGGATTATCCCCATTTTGCCCACACAAGTGCGGGCTTCCCGAAGGCTCCGAAACCCGCCAGGGTCACCGAGGCAAGTAGGGGGTCGGAGGGGTCCAAAAGTGTGCTGTGGAGGTGAGTGATGGGGGCAAGTGTGGAGAGGTGTGTATCTGAGGTAAGTGCAAAGTGTTAGAAAAAGTGTACTTACCTTTCTTCCTGCAGGCTTCAATCGGTGGGTATGCGGAGAGTCTCGCACCTCACAATCGAGGTGACAGATGGCCGTTGCATTCTCCAATGCAATCTAATTTCTGCAAAAGAAAGGCTTGATGAGGTCTTGAATTCAAGAACTCATCAAACTACAGAGAATGTCAGTGTTTGACAGCTTCATAGAGCTGTCAAACGATGACAATTCATCTGTCAATTTTTTGACAGATGAAACGTCATACGTTGACGTTCTCTGTAACCGGCTTTCCCTTAATTGGCCTGCTAAGCCCGCTGGGTGGGCTTAACAAGGTCAATCAAGGGAAAATAGCGTAGGTTGGCCAGAAGTTGATGGAGGCGGGACTGAAATCTGACAAGTGGGAATCCCGCCTCCAAAAGCTCCCCACTGGCAAAATCCAGCCCTGTATTTATGTTTCCTGGAGGAAGAGGAGGACGAACAAAGAAGGGATACCTGGCAGATCATGTTATACCACAGACCCAGTTACACACCAAGTTATATATAATCACATGAAGTGTGTCTGTAGAACAGTGCCTCAGGAAGCTGCACTTCAGTAAAGAGGCTGCGACAGAGTTATGCCGCATACCTCAAGCAGATCAATGCACAGTATTGTTGGTGGCAGTGAAGGTCACCACTGCCTTTAATTTCTATGTGTCAGAATCCTTCCAAGTGCACACAGGAATATTGCCCGCATCTGCATGTCAGTGTCCACAGGTGTATACACCAGATTACTGTAACACTCTTCACTACTAGAGTCAGTCAACTGTTCTTCTCCTCATGAACAGTCAGCAGCAGCGTGGCTGCACAGTAAATTTCTATCACGCTGCAGGATTCCCTCTAGTCCAGGGAGTCATAGATGGAACACATGGGACTATGGGCGTCACCCACATTACTATGTGTTTATGAACCATAAAGGATATAACTCCTTCAACGTGCAGCTGTATGTGACCATGCGCACAGAATTATGTGTGCCAGTGCCCTCTACTCAGGCAGGAGACACTCTCTGTCTTCATTCTCTGGCAATTCAAGGGTGCCTACTTTATTTGAGTCACAAAGAACATTGCAAGGTTGACAGTGAGGGAACAAGATACCCTTTACAGCCATGATGCATGCCAAGGTACCCTTTTGCAGTGCTCCGACTGAGTATCTGGACAACTATATATATTGAGCCAGCAGGATCACAAGTATCCCAAGGGCTTCTAAAACAATGTAATACAGTCCTGAGAATTTCACCCCAAGCCTACCCCTGCTCCCTCCCCCCTCTTTAGTCCTGAACTTCTGAATTGAAAGCTTTGGGTCCATCTACTGCATTCCCTCAGCCATTGTGGTTTCCTTGCCAGGCCAACCTGGCAGCAAGAGGAGCCCGGGCCAGCCCAAAGAGGCTCAGAAAGGTGAGTTAATTTTATTTTTGTTTGTTTACTTGTGGGCTCCACAAGGAAACCTTGGGCCTGCCCAGCCCCTCGGCTTCCCTCCCCCTCGCAAACCCTCTCCCAACCACTTGCGTGAGTGCCAGGAACCATTCCTTTGGATCCCTGGCACCCTCTGCCACCCGAAATCCCGCTCCCACCCACCGGCCACCGGGTTCGGGCAGGAGACCCGGGAGTTTAAATCTCCCAGGCTTCACGCTGCGGAGGGCCAGACGGTTTACTAACCGCTTTGGCCTGCAGGCGCACAACAAGGAGATAGAATCGGGGCTTAAAGGTGTGAAGAGGAATAATCACAATGGTTGAAATAAATAAACATTTGGTTAAAATGCATTATTTGGGTACAGTATTTCTGCTACAGGTCATAATCGGATGTCATCTAAAGTTGTTTTTTCCCCTTCAATAGACACTTTGCTCAATTCACAACAGTAAGTTCAGCAATGGAGAAACGCATTGTGAGTGACTGTGCCCCTGCTACTGGTAGCCAGGACTTTGATGTTTTCAGTGCTATGGACTGGAAGGATGGAATAGCTACACTTCCAGGGAGCGATTTAAAGGTAACATTTGAACAATTAACATCTAATTTTAGTCCAAAATTAGTATTAAAATTATTGAACTGAAATGTGTTTTAGAAGCAAATTAGGAAATGATGCTTTGCTACAAAGTGTGTGGATATATTCTATAATAAGAATATAATTTTTGTAGAAAGATTGCACAAGCTTATGACTGGTTGTTATTCTCTTATTTCATCATATCTACTGCTGATGTATGTTGGTGGTTAGCTGTCACAAACGGCTATGATTTGTCATGCTGGACAAAGTATTTTTCTGGATTGATCATAAGTTTGGGAATAGTAATAATACTGATTGATCTCAAATTATTAAGTTTTCTTTGACTTCAGTTCAGAATAAACGAATTTGGTGCTTTGGAGATCATCACAGATGAAACAGAGGTAGAAAGGATAAAGAAGGCGACTGCAACAACAACATGGAGTGTGCCCACTGCACAAGAAGGTCAGCATAGCATTTTGGGATGAATTTCATGGTATTTTTTTGTGTGTGGTGTGCGTGTATAAACATTTTACAAGATATCTTGAATTGTGTTTCTAAACTAATTCGCCACTGGCCCCAGAGTAAGCTTCGCACAAAAATCTCGCGATCTCTGTGTCGAGAATTTTGGGTTTTCTGACATTCAATTCAAATCAACGGAGTGTAGTGGGAATCCCCTACTGCGAGCTGCTGTGATGTCAACAGGCTATCTAAGCAGCCAATCAAAACACAGAATTCTCACAGACAGCGAACAAGGAAGTGGGTATGCTCTTAAAATTCGAACTTTTTAAAAATGTTAGAGAGAGCAAAACCAAGATTAGGGCTCTCACATGGGGAAAAGGCAAACCTGAAATAAAGATGAACAAACTTTAAAAAAAAAAAAAAAAAATTTTTTTTGAAAAGTTTCTTAAGAATGTTAATTTTTATTAAAATGGATAAATTTCACACTGCACAAAATTAAAATTAGTTTTTCAGGCCAATAACCTTTGCTTAGCATTTAATACACTGTTAAAACCCCAGTTACACCTAATCCCTTTGGGTGTAACTTTTAGTGGGGAATTTAGCTGTGTAATTACTGCGGAAGAGCCGAAGTGTTTGTCAGTTTCCCTGATTTGAGTGTTTACACTGATTGCCGGCTCTGTGGGGGGGGGGGGGGGGTGGTAGTTGGACGGTGTCGGGGGGTGGGGGGGGGGGCGGTAGTTGGACGGTGTCGGGGGGGGGGCGGTAGTTGGATGGTGTCGGGGGGGTGCGGTAGTAGGACGGTGTCGGGGGGGGGGGCGGTAGTTGGACGGTGTCGGGGGGGGGCGGTAGTTGGACGGTGTCGGGGGGGGCAGTAGTTGGACGGTGTCGGGGTGGGGGGGGGCGGTAGTTGGACGGTGTCGGGGTGGGGGGGGCGGTAGTTGGACGGTGTCGGGGTGGGGGGGGCGGTAGTTGGACGGTGTCGGGGGGGCGGTAGTAGGACGGTGTCGGGGGGGGCGGTAGTAGGACGGTGTCGGGGGGGGGGGAGGTAGTAGGACGGTGTCGGGGGGGGAGGTAGTTGGACGGTGTCGGGGGGGGGGCGGTAGTTGGACGGTGTCGGGGGGGGCGGTAGTAGGACGGTGTCGGGGGGGGCGGTAGTTGGACGGTGTCGGGGGGGGCGGTTGTAGGACGGTGTCGGGGGGGTGGTGGTAGTTGGACAGTGTCGGGGGGGGTGGGGGCGGTAGTTGGACGGTGTTGGGGGTGGGGGGGTGGTGGTAGTAGGACGGTGTCGGGGGTGCGCGGGAGGCACAGTGCAGTATGTGTCGGAGCAGTGAATGACAGACCGCAACTTCAAGTTGCAGTCAGTTTCAAAGGCAGAATGACGCCAAAAGCTGCTAGTTCGCCGTCATCCGGATCACAAACTCCGGGCCATTGTTCCTAACTGCTCTTTTTCAATATATTGATCTGTAATCCAAATTCCTGGACCAACTGAACTTTCTGGAGTTAAATATACTTCCTGCTTTTGTTGAATAAATTGTCATCTTTAATGCTAAACATGAATATTTATCCCTATATATGACTGAGCAGTAAAATCTTACCAGCAGTTGCCTTATTCATTGTGTAGTTTTAGTTTTACAATTTGTCATAGTTTTAGATTTTTTTTTGGTCTTGTTTATCAGTGTAGCTCATTGACCATATGTATGTGTAGGAATTCCAATGAGCAAATTTGGTGGTAATGCTAAGGTATAGTTGGTGTTTTTAAGGACAAATTCTCTTGATTTTTTGGAGGTACAAGGTGATTTTAATGGCTTTTTTAGCCATCCATCACCACACCTGACTGGACCACATCAAGTGCTATTGGGTCTCATTCTCCTCTGCCAAAACTGCCCACTAATCCAGGATCATCCTGGAGAGCAAAGATAATACAATCAACCACATCATCCTCCTTCAATGCTTCTCCTCTGTTGTCCATCTCCGTGAGACTGCCCTTGCTTGGTTCTACTCTTACCCATCCAATCCTAACCAGAGCATCTCCAGCAGTGGCTTCTCTTCCCACCCCATACCATTCCCCCTGGATTCCCCCAAGGATCTATCCTTGGCCCCCCTCCTCTTTCTCATCTACATGCCTTCCCTTGGCGACATCATTTGCAGACATGAGGCCAGGTTCTATATGTACCCAGCTCTACCTCTCTACCACTTCTCTCGACCCATCACTGCCTCTGTGTAGTTGATGAGCCGCAATTTCCTCCAGTTGAACATTGAGAAGGCCGAAGCCATTGCCTTCAGCCCCCACCACGAACTCCGTATCCTTGTCACCGATTCCATCCCCTCCCTGGCCACTTTCTCGGGTTGAACTAGACTGTTCTCAACCTTGGCTCCCTATTTGAGCTGAGCTGAGCTTCCAACCCCATGTTCGTTCCACCATAAAGACTGCCTACTTCCACCTTTGAAAGACAGAAAGAACTTGCATTTCTATAGCAACTTTCATGATCTCAGGATGTCCCAAAGCACCTTACAGCCAATTAAGAACTTTTGAAGTGTAGTTGCTGTTGTAATGTAGAAACATTGCCCATTTCCGCACCTGCCTCAGCTCATCTGTTGCCAAAATCCTCATTCAAGCCTTTGTCACCTCCAGACTCGCCTATTTCAATGCTGTCCTGGGTGGCTTCCCATCTTCCACCCTCGATAGACATCAGTTCATCCAAAATTCTGCTGCTGTATCCTATCCTACACCAACTCCTGCTCATCCATCACCCCATCTGCCACTTGTGTTTACACTTCTTCAACAAATTGTGGCAATTGTTTGTTAACCTAAGAGATTATGTTTGGCTATGGGTTTCTTGGCTTCATGCACAAGGTAGATACCAGAACATTACAGAATAAGTTGATATTCCAAAGTTTCATGACCACACATCACTAATCAACACAATATTGATTAGATCTAAATGCACTGGTATATGAATTTGCCCCTCATTCTTTCACCTTTCTTCCCAGTCTCTCTCGCATGTTGGGATACAGTACCATAGACATCAGCAGCACTCTTGTACCTTATCTGAGTGATGTAGATACTGAGAGCTGACAAGCTACTGACAGTCGAGCCTGATTCTGTTCTCACCCTGTGTCCACAGGGTAGATCGTTATGATCAGGAATACTGGTTTCCCTATTAAGGGACAATGAGGCCAATTGTAAGCTTTCTTCAGCGTCACAGCTAACTCAGCACATTTCTTGAATTAAACCTGACACTTTCCCTATGTGTATGGTTGAATAACACCTACATAGTGCATTTACCCACATTTCATGGTCTTAAAATTTAAATATATTGACTAGTTTTACTGTAGCTGACAAAGAAACCAACTTATTGATTTAATGTAAATAAGGCAGTGAAACTTCATTTAAAATGAAAACTATGTCTGTAATTAAATCCTGTAGATGTGTAATTTATAAAATTTAAGTATACTCTTGTGATAATATTTTGTGTTCCCAAAATTAATAAACACTGTATTTTGCCATTTAGTTCTATCTAGAAATCCCATCCCATCAAACACAGAGGAGCCACCCAGTATGGATGGTATACTTTGCTGTGAGAATTGCGGTCATTATGGGACGACTGAGGAGTTTAGTCGCGGGAGTAAATTTTGCAGTGACAAGTGTATGCAGCAGGCAAAGGAAAAGTAAGTGCAAAACATTTTTTGATATGGTTTACTTGTGCAGTAATGAGGATTTGTTTTGTGATCCAGCAACACAAAAGTAGGAGTTTTGAGAAACTATAAAAGACTTCAGGAAGACATAGACAGGTTAGCGGAATGGGCAGACAGATGGCGGATTCAATTTAATATGGAGAAGTGTGATGTATAATGGAATATGGCGGGCAAGACCAGGCTGCACAGGCGCTCTCTCCAGTGGCATAGGCAGCAGCAGCTCTATGCCAGCTGACATGATTTGAGGGTCACCTCAGCCCCATTACCCTTCAGTCCAGCATCAGGAGTTCCCCACTTCCGACCTTCCTGGTCCCAAGGACAATGTTAGATGCAGCAGTAGAATATTTGGAAGAAAAGCTTGTCTAGGCACCAAGGGGGATGCATGGTATTGCAGTGGAGTGACTGTCTGCTTGTTAAATCTACTTCATTTGCTCGTTCTTGCTATTGAGGACTGCTTTGTACATTGCCATAACTGCATAACAGTTGACTCTTCTGTATAAAGATTCATTGTGCACTATTACAGTTGCATGGAGAATGTTTTTCTTTTATTGCAATTCCTGTGTACAGTTTGATACTGCACTTATTCTCTTCTGAGTCAGGCTTGTTTGTTTTTGGATATTTCTTTATCAAGGTTCAATGTACACTAATGCAGTTCTATATTTGAATGTTTTTTAATCTTGCAATTAATGTATACAGTTTGATACTGCACTTTTTCTGTTCTGAGTCATTGGTACAGGCCTATTTGTCTTTGACCTTTTCTTTATTAAGGTTCAAAGTGCGCTAATAGAGTTCCATGAAGAATGTTTTATATCTTGCAGTATATCTATGCACTTTGTGCACTTATTCTGCTATTGGTCACTAATGCAGTTTTATTGGGAGAGATCTGGGTCTTGCAATTTATGTATTCTGGTTGAAAGTTCACTTTTTTTATGATTCGTTGTTCGTGGAAGCCTGTTTGTGTTCTGTCCTTTGTTGTACGAAAGTTGAATTTTCACTTTTATTCTCTGGTTCATTAATCATTGAAATTATAGTCAAACATGGAACGGTCCACCTGAATGGTTCAGCTGATGAAAGTAAGCATAATCGTCGGGGGTAGGCGGGCTGATGCATTGCCATGTGCTTTGATGGGCATTGCTACCAGACAATATTGTCTGAGGGAGAGGGAGAAGGTGGGCGTGCTTTGTCCCAAAGGCTCTGGGACCCGCAGCCCAGGATCTTCTGGTGCCAAGGGCTCCTCGCTAGCTATGACCAGACGGAGCCCTTCCCGCAAGGCGAGATTGTGAAGTGAAGTGAAGTGAGGCAGGCTACAATAATTCTTGCCGCCCTCTCTGGCGCGCACTGCAGGATACCCTCGACCTCTCCAGGCACTTGAATCGGTCTTTTAGGACCCCAATGGTCCTCTCCACCACCTGCCTGGTTGCGTCATTGGCACAATTGTAATACTCCTCTGCTGCGGGTCACATGGAATGGTGTCATTAGCCATGGCATCAGAGGGTCGGCCTTGTCCCCTAGGATCCATCTGTCCATTCACCTCTCCTCGCTGAATAACTGTGATGGCCGAATGGTGCAGATAAAGGTGCTGTGGCAGCTTCCTGCAACGTGTGTTGACTTGCACAAACAATCTGGACATTCAGCCAGTTCAACCGCTTCTTGTTGGTGTATGGGACAGAGTTCCGAGTTGGTGTGGGTGCCGTTGATTGCCCCCGCCCCCTAGAGAAACCAGTGAGCCTGTAGAATTGAATGGCCTTGATTCTGCTTCGCTTGCGACACGCCTTAGCTGATGACATCATGTGTTCTCCGGGCAAGGGCATCAGTCACCTGGCGAATGCAGGCCCGTACAGCTCCCCGGCTGATATTGCATAGATCCTCCATAGCTGACTGGAAGGATCCAGCACTGTAGAAATTCAGGGCCTTCGTCACTACCGGCAACTGCTGTCTTTTACCAAAGCGCCTCACTCTCCGAGCCTCTTGTTTTAGTTGCTGCTCCTCCATTATTATGCAGAACATTGGAGGCCATTCCAGCTACTCTGTCCTTCTGAATGGGTGGAGAGGATGCGGGCTCTGAAAAATTTGAGATGCATTGAGACCGATAACGCTTTGGTTACGTATAGTGCAGGCCTCCATAAGAAAAAAAACACAAAGAAAATTGCTATCAAACTCCAGAAATAAAGTTAGAAAGTTTGAGGACTCTTCCAGTTAGGCCGATATCAAGTGAGGGCAGGCCATGCTGCGCCTAAATATAGGTCTACGTCATCGCATTACAGGCGTGCAGGAAACTCGCTTTTTTGAAATCTATTAACTTGCTGACAAAATATTGACTATAGGGTTGATATTTCGAGTTCTTGTCTGCCATTAGCACTTATTGGAAAATTGCAAGTGCGCTGCTGTGATTTTCCAATACATGCTGGTAGCAGGCGAGGACTAGGTAATTTCTACCCTTGTCTGTAATGGGCTACTTTAGAAACTGTTCTAATTTATCAGCAAATTCAAATGATGAGAAAGAATGCAACAATGAATTTGTATAAATAGCTTCAATAGGGTAGATTTTCGATTGGTTACACCTGATTAACAGGAGTAAGGTGGCATAACTGATTGAAGAAATGGATGGTGATTGTTGTGCCAGATTGATGTTCAATTAGTTCCCCCATCCAATGTTCTTGTCAGGTTTTGTACTGGTGCCAGGAGTGCCTTTCAGTTTGCAGCTAATGATATTAGAATTAGTCTCAGTTATGCCATTTAGACATCCATGTAATTTCCCAGGCATGTCGCTCGGTCATCTACCCGACCAGATAAAATAGGCACTGAGAGCTGCAAGATGTGCTATATATAGAAGTGCATTTAAAGAGCTCTACAGTAAGATTTGTAACAACATTTTTAGGCTATTTCTGAACTTTATTTTTTCCTGTTTCCACTTAGTTGGTTGGGGGTCTTTGTGCAAGTGTTCTGGCACTGCCATTCTTTTGGTATGTCAATGATAGTGAGACAACGAGTTTCCCAATAGGCATCCCCTAGGAGGAGCAATGGGACCTGGCAGATCAGCTACACTAGAGGCAGATTGTGCTCCCTTGCTGATGGCCTACACCGACACTTACAGGCAGATATATATCTACCTGGCAATGACCATGTAGAACTGGCTACGCAGGCTCTGGGTCAGATGAGGAGTTGTGCTACGTTCTGCAAGGATAGCTACAGCTAACACTCGCCATTAGTGATCAGCTGCACCTTCAAGTCCCCTTTCTGTGCCTCCGTCCAGGCTTGCTATAATGCGGTCCAATGGGAAAAGGGCCTGGAATGGGAAGCAGGGTCACCGTCCATACTACCACCTCACTCTGCACCACTTCCCTTCACCAGATAACAAACGGGGTTGGAGGGTTGCACTGTACCATCATTTGGTCACAGACTTCGTTTCCTGCTGCCAAATTTATCATGCCGCCATTGGATTTTGACAGGCACTTTTGTTATCCAAACAACCTTTGCAGAGGCTGACCCCTGCATTTAAATATCAGCAGCTTTTGTAATTGCTACCAATATTTTTATCACCATTCCTCTAAATTTGCCCATCACTCCTTGTAAGCAGCTATTTTACGAACTGTGCACTCCTAATGCCACGCACAAAATAGACTGAGAAGTCTCCCACGTTATGTAAATATAACTGACTTATATTTCTCTCCAGAATGTCCGCTTACTCATGAATAATGCCCTTGCCGTCCATGACATTATTGTGGATAACATCCCGGCACTGACCAAAATATGACTCGCAGGTGGTGACCCCTTATAGAAATCTCTCTGCCTGGCTATATTTTTCACCATTTGCCTGTCCAAAGAGGTATGGCAGTGGCGTTGCCTTTATCTTCAAGTCACACCTTGGCTTCTCCACCCATTTTTCCCAGCACCTTCTACTCCTTTGAGGACCCTGTTCCTTCTGTCTCCGAACTACACTGTTCACAACTTCAGTAGTCTTTTCAACCCTGAAGTTTCAGACACCATATCCTCTCTATTGCAATGACTGCCTGCTTCCGTTCCAGCAAACATTATCCGCCTCCACCTTTAGCTTAGTCTCTTTGCCAACAAAACCCTTATACATGTTTTCATCGCCTCCAGACTCAACTACGCTAACGCTTTCCATCGTACCCGCCGTTAACTCCAACTTATCCAAAACACCACTGAACATATCCTGTCCCGCAGCAAGTCCTGTTCACCCATCACCCCAGTCCTTACAGACTTGTACTCGCTCCCTGTCTCATGGTGCCTTAAATTTAAAATCCTTGTCATTTTACTTAAATCCTTTCTTGTCTCCGCAACCTCCTCCAGCCCTATAATGCCCTGCCAAACACCATTCTTCTGACTCTGACCTCCTGTGCGTTACCCTTCTCTGTTTATCCTTAAACTGGTTCTGTCATTAGTTCCTATTCTTTGTAATTGCCTTCCTAAACCTCTCCACCTCCTCTTCTGTTAAAAACCTCCTCAAAAACTTGTCTTTTTGAGCAAGCTTTTGGTCACTCTCCTCTCCTGGCTTGAAATGCATTTCCCATATGCATATTTGTGCATCACCTGAAAACTTTTTTTGTTAAAAGTGCTATTTAAATGCAAGCACTTGGGGCTGGATTTTACCAACCTCGGCGGATCTGTGGCGGGCGACGTCCGTGGCGGGTCTAGGCCTCGCTGCTTGCTCCAGCCTGCTGTCCAAAATGATTTTCCCCTATTGGGCTTGTTAAGCCCACCTAGCGCGTTTGCTGGCCAATTGAAAGAAACGGGTCTGATGACGTCATTTGATGAGACGTCATCAACCAGTTTCCTTAAAGGGACCATGCGCAAATTTATTTTGACATTTGTGCTGTCAGTGTGCTACAGCATTGAGGTGCTGCAAACACTGACAAGTACTGCACAGAAGTGCACGGCTGCACCCAGGCTATCCCATGACTCCCTCCATATGCTTATGGAGGGAGTCACAGCACGCAGGTAGGTCCTCTTCCCTTCCAATGGGCGGAAGAGACCTCCCCAATAGACCAACGTAGCCTGGTTGCACATTGCACAGGAGGGCACAAGCAGGGATGTCGTCAGGAGGACCTGGCTGCAGTGGTGCAAACCTTTCAATGATCTCAGTAGATCACAAATCGTTACTGCCAAGCCACACTCAACCTCATCCTGCTGTGCCACTCATCACATCCCCATCACTCTGCATTCCCTACCCTACTCCTGCACATCCTTACTCACACCAACTTACCTTGCACCTCCACCCATCCCTCTCTATCTACAGTATCACTTCCCCATCTCACTAGCCACCCCTCACACTCACCCTCATCCTCGTCCAATCATACCAACTAACAACACACAAGGGTAGGCACTTGGATGTTTTATGCAATGTTCATGTAAAGTTTCTGTTAATGTGCTGTCAAACATTGAAATCTTTATTTTCAACACTTTACGTTCTTGGACAGATTTGTGTGCACCTTTGGAAGTGGCTTAGTGAGTTCCAGTGAATGGTGAGACGTAACGGTACCCCCCGCAATGGTGATGAGTGTGAAAGGAATGGCTTGGGCATTGTAGGGATGCTTTGTGGTGTTGGTGTGGGGTGGTGCCAACCTGGCGCATCATGTGGCAGCCAGGGTGTACAGCGTCAAGTGAAGTAAATCTGGCCATGGTGAGGTCATCCCTAGCCTCTCGGACAGCAATGTGGTCGGGTGCTGATGTCCTGTGCAGCATCAGTTGATTGCGGAGAAGGTTGGTGTTGTTGTTGGTGCTGCTGGTGTGCCTAGTGCTGCTGGTGTTGGGGCTGATCGTGGTGGGATTCTGAGGACCAAGGTGAAATAGTTTCAAGGGCACCGATGCTGATGGAATAGCTGGCAGATGAAGTAGAGATGACAGAAGCAAACTGTCAATGTTTTTATTTTTATTCATTCATGGGATCTGGGCGTCGCTGGCAAGGCCAGCATTTATTGCCCATCCCTAATTGCCCTTGAGAAGGTGGTGGTGAGCCGCCGCCTTGAACCGCTGCAGTCCGTGCGGTGAAGGTCCTCCCACAGTGCTGTTAGGGAGGGAGTTCCAGGATTTTGACCCAGTGACGATGAAGGAATGGCGATATATTTCCAAGTCAGGATGGTGTGTTACTTGGAGGGGAAGTTGGAGGTGGTGATGTTCCCATGCGCCTGCTGCCCTTGTCCTTCTAGGTGGAAGAGGTCGTGGGTTTAGGAGGTGCTGCCGAAGGAGTCTTGGCGAGTTGCTGCAGTGCATCTTGTAGATAGTACACACGGCAGCCACGGTACGCCGGTGGTGGAGGGAGTGAATGTTTAAGGTGGTGGATGGGGTGCCAATCAAGCGGGCTGCTTTGTCCTGGATGGTATCGAGCTTCTTGAATGTTGTTGGAGCTGCACTCATCCAGGCCAGTGGAGAGTATTCCATCACACTCCTTACTTGTGCCTTGTAGATGGTGGAAAGGCTTTGGGGAGTCAGGAGGTGAGACACTCGCCGCAGAATACTCAGCCTCTGACCTGCTCTTGTAACCACAGTATTTATGTGGCTGGTCCAGTTAAGTTTCTGGTCAATGGTGACCCCCAGGATGTTGATGGTGGGGGAATCGGCGATGGTAATTCTGTTGAATGTCAAGGGGCGGTGGTTAGACTCACGCTTGTTGGAGATAGTCATTGCCTGGCACTTCTGTGGCACGAATGTTACCTGCATCCTGCTTGAATGTCATCGAGGTCTTGTTGCATGCGGGCATGGACTGCTTCATTATCTGAGGAGTTGCGAATGGCACTGAACACTGTGCAGTCATCAGTGAACATCCCCATTTCTGACCTTATGATGGAGGGAAGGTCATTGATGAAGTAGCTGAAGATGGTTGGGCTGAGGACACGGGTAATGAGGTTAGACTGGATGGAGACTTGTGTAAAGACTTGCAGCATTCTGAATCTGTAGTGGAAATTCAGTTTAGAGAATCTAGTGGCTAAGGGAAGATATCTGATTCAGCTGGGAGTTTTGACTTGGCATTTGAAGCTGTCAACTCATCAGCTCAAACAAGGGCAAGTGACTTCCCGCCTCAGCTTCACTGATAAGGTCTAGGCCCAGCAGGAAACCAGTGGGCAACCTGTCAAAATCAGAAAGCTGGGAAAAAAGCATTGTTAAGTGGTTGTAAACAAGCCACTAATGATTTCAATTGCCTACCCCGCCGCTGCGTGTCAGGTCTGCGCAGCGCTGGCAGACCCGACATTTGGGAAAGGAGCGTGGCGGCAGGTTGACAGCGGGGTCCCGACCCACTGTCAAAAAAATAATTTTCCCACCTGACCCGCCACTGATCGTGCCCGCTGACCCCCCGCAAAATTCCCCCCTTGATGACTGAAAAATCAGGCAAGGTCAGCACACTACTAGACAGGTGGGTGATATTAATGAACTATCTGACTAATGCCAAATTGAAAATTTGCCGAATGTATTGGGAGCTCAACCTCAGAAATTTGCTCCTGTGACATTGCCACTTCCCACGCCAGCCATCATTGTGGTCTTGAGTGAAATTGACAATCACTTGGGCCTACTTCCACCATTTGGTAGCATGCTATCCCTGGTCTCACCAGGCATACCAGCCTCATTTGATATGCTGGGTCTCGGAGTTGGAGATATGGGAACGGCTGAACCAGGAGTCCTCGCCTGGCCCCACCATTGCTCCTACGCTGCTTGCTTTGTTACAGCATGAGTGCACCGGAAAGGCTGCAGATTTTCAGCTAAAAGAGCAATGTGCTCACCCACTTTGCCAGCCTTCCCTGACGAGTCCGTACTGATTAGGAATATGATTTGATTGGAAGTACAATGTGACGTAAGAAAACTACTAGGCCCTTGGTCTAAGCGTTAAATAAAGCTTTAATCAACTGTTTTTCAACATGGAGGTCTAGTTGTGTCCTTCTCTAGTTCCTGTTAAAGAATGTCCTGAGCAAGCTGGGCCCATGCCCGAGTATTTATACTCTCCCTGGACAGCGCCACCAGTAGGCCGCCCAGTATTATTTCATAAGTAATTTCCACATGAATGACAAGATTCATGTCACAATGTATAATTTGAAACCTAAGTAGCAGCTCCGGATCAAGCTTATTCTTGTAGTAAGTAGTAAATGTAGTAAATCAAACCCTGAAACTTATGTTCTAATACAATATTCTCTACAATCATTTTATTTTTATGCGCTGTTGGAATGTGGACAACACTGGCTAGGCCCATCTCTAGTTGCCTTGAGCAGGTGCCAGTATTGGGATAGATAAAAGGAAACAGAAAATGAGTGAAAGAAATTAAAATTATAATTGAGGAATACAAAGGAGGAGAAACCTGGAAGAATTTAGAACAAAAATAGAAAATGTAAAAGGGTATTTTATGAATTTCTCGAGTCGTGTATTAAAAACTGTATTACTACTAGACTGAATGTTGCTACCCTTTAATTTGGAAACCTGCATCATCCTGACTATCTCCGCAAAACAAATCTAAGGTCTAATTTCCACAAGTTTCCAGCCCATTACTGGGGATTTGGCTTCCTATGTCTGTTTCCATTTAGAAAGGCAGAAGCTTCTCTGCAATGGACTTCCTCATGACCGTTGTTAATGGACTTCCTCCTGACCATGCGCACTTCTGCCCTGCTTATTTCAGTCCATAGTCTAAACTGGCATAAAAGGAACCAATGGCATTGTAGACCCATGAGCATGTAGGTTACAGTAGTGTTGGTTTAATTAAAGTAAATGTGGGGAGCTAGTTCCACACATTTAGTTTCTGGGAGTGGGTTTTCCTTCAGAGATCCATCCATTTTCTGGCGTCCCGAGGCATTGTTTGGAGGAAAAGGTGGTGGAGAAGCCCCACCACTAAAATTAAATTTGCCGGCAAAAGCTTCCTCACCTCACTGTCACTAATATTGACTGCTGGACCATTGTCTGCCCCACTGCGTGTACGTGATAGCAAGGCAGTGGAGTTTTGGATTCTGCATGTTCCCTTTGTTCTTGCCTCTGCACCTCCAATGCGAAAGGCCAGAAGAAAGGAAGCAGGTAGGTGAACTGTGGCAGCAGGAGTCAGGAAAGTAGAGTTTCTTTGCTGTAAGATAGGAGATTAGCCATCTCTTCTGCCTCACCCCGCCCCACCAAGTGCCTGTTTTCTTGGACTGGGCTCATTCTGAGCCAATTACAGATTTTCATTTAGGGGTTTCTGGCCCCTTTTAATATTTGCCTCACCCATTTAGGTGCTACAGTAAGTGCCCTGTCGCAGCGCCATGACTTTTTCCTCCGCAGCAGTGGCACACTCACACTGAAGAGCGGAGATAGTGCTGTGAGCCCACCCTGCATATCTACTTCACCCTGACCCAGGAAAATGGGTCAGGATCACCACAGAGTTGGAATGGAGGATGTAAGTCCTGCCCCAACCCACTTCGGCAGAGTATCTGGCATTAATGGAAATTCCCCCCAAGTCTCTGTATTAAGAGTGGAGCCCAGCAGCACTACAGGGAATAGTTCTCTTTTTACAGTCCATGGAGGATGCTCTCTTGAAAAAGGATCAACAAATGAGAGTGCCTTTAAACTCTCGGTGAGGGAAAAAGTAATTTTATTAAAGTTTGCTGATTTTATTTACTCTTATTTTGCTGCAGGGTGTCTATGCTGAGAAAGGAACCACCAACATGCAACAATGAAGAAATTTCTAAATGCAATCGAAAAAAGAGACAAAAGCAAGCCTCGACTACAAAAGGAGACATTAAAGAAAATGGACAGATGTTGAAGGAAATGGAGGAAGACATTGTATGTATTAGTTTCTTCTTTTCTGTTTGGGAGAACAGTCTGTAATATTTTGCTTATCGCAGAGACCAATCAAAACTCAGTGTTCGAAGAATGCATGCTGTAAACCTGCTAGATTTATACATATTTCTCAGCATGTTGACTTTTTAAAATATCGCTGTCTCTCATCACAGACCAGGGATACGATGTGAGATTTTCCTGGAGAAACTCAGTGAGTTGTCGGGGGGGGGGGGGGGGGGGGGTGCTGTCATCTACCAAATCTATAATTAATTTTCCTCAAACTTTTAAACCGTTTATAGTTACCAGGAACCCAGTCAAATCCTTGCTGGAACAGTGCATAAAAATAATGTAAATCCAAATGATTTTTAACTTGTATTAATGAAATGATCACAATTGATCCCGGGTGGATAAATTCTACCGCGGTTGTGACCTGAGGTGATTGTGTGAGTTGAAATCCCGGAATGGAAGTTGCTAGATCCAAGTGAGATTAGAGATGATGGCCATTTACACTTTACAGATCTGCAAAGTAGAAATTGTTGCAAGCTGGTTACTGATCACAAGGCAGACACATTGGAAACATCAAATATTGTGTTAACAGTAGAAAATATAAGGAACAACCAAATGCTGGAGGAAATCACAATGATATAAGTTGTTCCGTACAGATTATGCAAAAGCTCCAATTTTACAAAACTCTACCTGTGGGTGGCACGGATGAGTTGGAAGATTGGATATCTGACCTTGTGCTCAGTTTAGTGCGCAGAATTTTGCACAGTGCTATTTTTGGGGGCTAAAGGAGGCACTGATAGAAACAAGCTTAATAATAATATATAACCACTAAAATTATTCAACGAGGTCTCATGCTAAATTTCACAACTTTGGCAAAACTCTGTCCCCAGCGTGTGCCTTGCCTATATAACATGGCGCATGAGAGCGCAACAGACCTAGACCTGCTTTAGCCTAATCATTAAAGCAGGTTGCTGTAGTTTGAGTTGCTGGTGGACTGTAGTGTTTTTGGGACTAAGCATTTCTCTACTCAATCGAAGCTGCCTTGATGTCAAGGGCAATCACTCTCACCTCACCTCTGGATTTCAGCTCTTTTGTGATGTTTGAACCATGACTGGAGCCAATTGGTTCCGGAGAACCCAACTGAGCATCGGTAAGCAGCTTATTGGTGAGTAAGTGCTGCTTGATAGCACTGTCGACAACTCCTTCCATCACTTTGCTGATGATTGAGAGTAGGCTGATGGGGCGGTAATTGGCCAGGTTGGATTTATCCTGCATTTTGTGGATAGGAGATGCCTGGGCAATTTTCCACATTATTGGGTAGATGCCAGTGTTATAGCTGTACTGTAACATCTTGGCTAGTGGCACAGCTAGTTCTGGAGCACAGGTATTCAGCACTGCAGCTGGGATGTGCTTGGGACCCGTAGCCTTTGCTGTGGCCAGTGCACTCAGTCATTTCTTGATGTCACGTGGAGTGAATTGAATTGGCTGAAGACTGACATCTGCGATGGTTGGAAACACAGGAGGAGGCCGAGAAGCATCTTCCACTCGGCACTTCTGCCTGAAGAAGGTTATGAATGCTTCAGCCTTGTCTTTTGCGCTCACATTCTGAGCTCCGCCATCATTGAGGATGGGGATGTTTATGGAGCCTCCTCCTCCCGTTATTGGTTAATTGTCCGCCACCATTCCCGACAGGATGTGGCAAGATTGCAGAGCTTTGACCTGATCCGTTGGATTGGGATCGCTTAGCTCTGTCTATAGCATTCTGCTTCCACTGTTTAGCATTTATTTTAGGCTGCATATAGTGACACCACAAGTCCTGGCCAGAATGGGGATGATTGAGTAATTCCCTCGTCAATCATGCCTGGAGACCACAGTAAGTGACTGGGATTGATTTTACACACAGAATTTGTATTGTGGAGCTATCCTCCACTCACTGCATTTTGCTGGAGAAATAATCCTGCTTTTATCAGGAGACTGTTGTAGTTCCGGTGATGAGTTCTGTTTGCTGTAATTCGTAGAGACTTTGTTTAAATAGACTCTGCTGTTTGCTGAGTAAATAGACTCTGTTTTCTGTACGCCTTGCTGTAAGTCACGCCCCGCCTCCTACTCATTGGTTGACACAGTGGTGTCAATACTCACTTTGTTTTTTTTATTCATTCTCGGGATGTGGGCAAGGATGGTATTTATTAACTATCCCTAGTTGCCCTGAGAAGGTGATGGTGGGCCTTCTTGAACTGCTGGTTGCAGTTTGATACAACTGATTGACTTGCTAGGCTACTTCAGAAGAGTTAAAGTATCAACCACGTTGGTGTGGGACTGAAGTCACATATAGGCCAAGACGGCAGGTTTCCTTCCCTAAAGGACATGAGTGAACCAGTTGGGTTTACAATCCGACAGCTTTATGCTCACTTTTACTGACACCAGCTCTTTATTTCCAGATTTTTAAAACTGAATTCAAATTCTTAAACTGCCGTGGTGGGATTTGAACTCACACTTTCTGGATTATTAGTCCAGGCCTCTGGATTACTTGTCCAGCAGCATAGGAGCCAAAGCAATTGGCCATACGGCAGAAAAAATACCTCAAATACGCAGATCTGTGTAGTGATGGTTGAATGGTTGCCTGCACTGCAGTCTGCCATGTAGTGCATGGCAATTTGTGTGGCATCTACAGCAGAGACTCAGTGGTACAGGTCATAGGCACACTGGGAGCATCTCTTAAATGCTCACACTGCTGCTATAAAAGTCATAGTGTAAGAATGGATTCGCGCAAGAGCCCATGAAAATATGGTATACATATAATTTTAATTGCACTGCCTGGGAATGAAACGGTTAAAACAAAACTGCTGAAATAACCTGTGCTGAACGCAGCTACTGTCGTCCTAGGTAATGTCTTTAAAAGAATTTAGTAAGAATGCTTTGTTGAGATAAGCTGTTCATGGTTATCTTAGTCACTATTTAGCCTGTTGAGCTAAGCCAGTAATGGCTGATCGGCCTTGTTTCCCTCCAGCCTAAACTCATCAAGCTGACAATCAATTAACCTTATCTTTCCTGACTTTGTTATGTTGGAAACACAGCTTCACATTTCTACCGATTACAAGACCAGTACAAGTACTTGTGATTGTAAGAGATCAGTAGTAGAGGTAAAGCTACAGAGGAGAAGTGAATACTGATTGGGTTACGACTCTGCTTAAGAAGGGAATGGGGTCATATTGTTCTGTTGTTAACTATAGCTCAAGCATTGTAATTGTCTTAATTTGTGCTTGGTTTGATTACCTCAATAAAGAATCTCGTCACCACCCATAAGGTGTCCAGTTCAGATTTATCACAATGGGCGATGCTCTCTTGGCTGCCTTCAACGTGCTGGATCATCACATGAGAGAACCTTGAGGCAGAGTTCACATACTGAACAGTTACCTAATGTTCTGCTTTCAGACAGTTCAGTAGACATGTGAGGCTATGCCCAGCAACAGTTGAATGCCTAGAGTAGGAAGGGATCAGGTGGCTGGCTGTCGACTGACACCACATCCAGGCCATCAGGCATCTCTGTTTAAGTGACAGTAGAAGCGCCAGAAAGCAGGCAGGACCCGCAGCAACCACAGTACTAGACATGACTGACTCAGATGCAGGGCCCTCAGGATGTACAACCCAAGGAGATCTAGAGCATGCATCTCAGCAGGCTATCATTGAAACCCTGCAGCCAGCCAACACATTCACTTATTCCACAAGGGAATCGCAAGCACAAATGATGAGTACCATAGCAAATGACACGAACAACATGCACACACCACACAATAGATGAAATAAATGCACTGCTCTTGATTTTGAACATTCTGCTCAGTATTTATCTGTCATTGGTTAAAATGAAGCAGGAGACCAGCCAAATGTGAATACATGGGGCTAGAAATTCGGCTCCTTTGAGCCTGCCATTGGCGCCTCAGGGGGCGCTAATGGAGCACAAAGGGCTTATTGCCCGGGGGGCGAAAAAAACGCCTCCCGAGAAATTCGGCATGCGCCGCGACCCCTTAATGCTCCGCGGCAGAAATTTGGCTGCGCCCCGCGAGTGATGTCCACGGCAGCCTTGTGGGTCACGAGCCAGGCTGACCTCCGCTCGCGGGGCGGTATTTAAAGGGGAGGTGCGACCGCGACCCGTGCCGCCACATTCTTTTTTTGGCTGACCTCCAGGTCGGCCCTCCATGGTGTGCAATGGCGTGGTCCTGGCCGCCATCGTGCAGCCCGGCACCACATCTCTGCGCCGGGCTGCTGCCATGGCACCACGCCGCCCTGGTGGCCTAGTTGGGGCCATCGGAGGCCCTGCAGAGTGCGCAATGGCCCTCCCCTTTAACTGAAGGGGAGGGGTGTTGAAACGCGGCAGCACTCTGCGGAGCCGCTGCCGATCGCGTCCCGACATCGCCTTGGTTACCGCCCCACCAGGAAGTGGAGTGCCCGATATTGTGTGGGGCGGTAAGCCGAATTTAGCGGCTGGGGCGTTACTTCCGTGCCGGGCGCTAAATGTCCGACCTTAACACGGTTACTGCCCCCAAACAGGGCGTAACCAAATTTCGTGCCCATGGTGGTTAGGTTTCAAGATTTTTGATCATTTTTATCTTCACGAGATTGAGTTCTATTTAAGGGTCGTATTTTAAAATAAAGTGAATTCACATTGGCATAAAAGGAAAGACTGCAGAAGAACATGTATTAAAGCCAGCCGAGCCAGTTTGGGACACATCACAACTCGGGTCTACTTCAAACTGATACAGTGAGGATCTGTTGTCTCATATAAGGCCCATTAGCCAGGATGACTAGGGACATTAAGCAGTTTGTCATCTCGCCTCAGGTGTCTGCAGAGAATATACTCCTGGAAGAGAGGAATAGCTGTACCTGAAAGAATATCTAAGGCAACCCAATGGTATTTGAGGAACATCACGTGAAAATGTAGGACAAGGTGGCTGGGGACAGCTACTTTGAAGATGCAGATTATATCTATAAGAATTGGTGTAGTTGTAGAAGCCATTGGAAGACATCATTATGCACAGTGGTCTGAATGAGTGAGTGCAATTGATGGCCTCCCGTAGTCTGGGAATTGTGTTGCCAATCACATTGCTGCTGTTGGTCAATGGCAAAACTGATGACGTTGTTGGCCCTGCTAAAGAATGTATCTGTGATCTTGATACATTGTGAACAGCAAACTGGCTGACACTGCAGATGTCCACACTTCTAGCCTGGAAGATTCAGGCATATAAAAACAAAGGGATGTGGTGACTTTGGTGGCTATGGCCGTTCGATCTTGTTTGCAGGTCTTCCTGAAGAAGATGGCCCAGCTCTGTCATGGCCTCCCTGCTAGTTCTCAACATCCTTAGGAACACCTCTTTCATCATTCCCAGTTAGTAGTCACTGGTACAGTAGACCTGCTGTATTGCATACTGGCAATACCTGATGGTGCCTCTAGCCTGTCACCTGACATCACAGACCTTTCCTGCTCTTGCTGGTCTTACTGCCAATTTCAGTACTATTTGAGCATCGAATCTAATCCCCATAGTGTCCAAAAAATGTAGGTTTTAGTTCAATATGCAGCAAACTCAGCTTTCAGTTAACAGACTGCAGCCTCCGGAGCAAAAGTGGTTAAATATGGGGGCTAACAATGCACCACATGAGTGATGCATCAGGATTGAAATTTTTTTTTATGATGCACTTTCCATTTAAATACCAATTATGCCACCAATAACCAGGTTAATTGCCGTAACAGACACTTGCATTGTTGCACCACACAGAATCAGCTTTGCCAAACATGAATTGACTATGTGAGAAAGATAGGAAGGGCACTGCCAAAATTCATAGCGCAGGTTTTGGGCTTAATTTGCAGGCACGAGAATGTCCATACATTACAGTACACCAGTAATTTATAGATTTTTTGAATGGTATCCCATAGAATCAAAATTAAATGAGTGCAGTGTTGTAAAGGGTAAAATGATTTTGGTGATTCAGTCAAATTACTGAAGTGCTTAGGTGTTAGGTAATCCTAACTGTACTGATGAAATATTTAGTTAGCAATTTGGGTAGAATCTCTCATGCACGTATGTCCGGATAAGTGTTGCAAATAATTCAGGCAATCTTCTTAATGCCCTCTGTCTAGGTCATGTTAAACCTTTGTAACTCTGCAGTTAGGATTTCAAAGTGATTATTTTTAATGAAGTTTCAGAATCTTGGCACCTTTTATGAACTCCCAGATACTGTGTGCCAATTATTGCATCATAATTGCAAATTAATATGGACCGTGAGTCATCAAAGTTGAATTTTCCTCTTAATATGTTTATCGGTCAACTTTGAGCAATCTTTATTGCATTAATGGCTTACGGTCGAGTTTCCTGAAGACAGTAAAACATTTGAGATGTTTATTTTCAAAGCTGGACATCGCTTTATTACCAAAAATTGTGGAACTATGTAAGCTAATTTGAAACTTCAGCATGGGACATGTTTTCTCTGGTGTTAATTGTATCAAAAGATTAATGTGAATAAACATATGAACAAGTTGAAAGTTGTAATGGACTTTTCGTTTGTTTCCACTGCTACTCTTGATTCTTGCTACTGTCCTAAAACATGTGAATAGGAATAGTGGAAAAATTGTTTGTTAAAGCCTTGTTAAAAGCCGGTTGGAGCAAACTTGTGCAGAATTGGGGGGAGGGGGGAGGGGGGAGGGAAAGGATTTTAAGTATCATCCGTATTGAAGATCAAAAGGAAAATGACATTGGTAGTGGTGGAAACTCCCTTGTCTTTTGGTTAATATTTAAGTTATTTATTAGCACTGCAGATCATGAATATGTAATCCAAACATTGGATTAGGCAGAATTTCAGCTACTGTTCGTGGTCTAGACTAAAGTTGCATAGTAAATATCAAAGCTGGAGCTGAATGCTTTTTTAAAAATTATTCTCCAATATGAAAATCTAGTTTACAGTAATATGTTTTTTTAAGAAAATACTTTTCAGTTTTGAAAACATTTAAACTCTCAAGTTTATTTTATAAATTTCTGTTTGTGACACTTACACCTTGTTTACACTGAACCAAGGCTAAGACAAAGAAATTAAAATATAAACAAAGTTGAAAAATGCATGTTTTACTTATCAATAGACTTTTTAATTGTGTTCTTAAAATGAAGTCATTGGGGTGATTTTGAGTACGGGCAGACTTCGAGAGGGTGGTGGTTGGAGCAGTTGCGTAGCCCGCCGATGGCGAGAATACCGAGCCATTTTGAGGGCCGGACCTCACTTTTTTTTCATCCCAGCGATTTGCAAGCACTGAACTAGCGCTCACAGGCAGCTTGTCAGTCAGGGTGGCGGGAAATCCGGCAGCTCCGCAGTGGGGTCAAGCCATCAATCTATTGTTAAAGGGTGAAAAGCAATTGTGGGGGTGGGGGAGCATGGATGAGTGGGGTGAGGGGTGGCAGTGGGCTGGAAGAGTTTTGTAGGACCTGTTTTCTTAGTGGCTGCAGTGGTTCCTTTAAGGACTGCTAGTAAGGCTGCTCTACATAGTGCATGCCCCACCCATTGGTACCTCAAAATTGCATTAGGATCCTACCTACTGCCGTAGGTCCCCAATTGCCTACAATAAATAGGCTTCTGCCTGAAGTGGGCCGGCCCTGGGCCACCTTGGTGAAGCCCCTCAGGAAAATGGTGGGTTGATCGGGAACAGGGCAGGAAGTTCTGCTACTGCCCCGTTTCTGCTGGGTGGTGGCCCTAAAAATTGGGACCATTGTATATTTTGATTACACAGTGCTTGTGGGAGGTGTGCATTAATACATCCAGCTTATTTGGCATGACTGTGCTTGGCTAGGAGCAATGTGGCCTAGGGATTGAGTCAGCTTGTTCGTTCTGGTTTCTGAGGATTAGTTAGGATTGTGGACGAGGGAGGGGGAGGCTCTGTTTACTCGTGGTCATACCATTTTAGGGTTGCTGACTTGCATGGTCAGTGGAATGTTCAAAACCAAAAGAAAGTGGTACAGTGTAATTCAGTGACCGGTTGAACAGAATGTCATTTATGCAATTTAGGAAGAGAAGCAAGGAGAGCTGAAGATGCTGAAAGTAACTCAGAACAACCACGTCCGAGCACGGAGAAAAAGAAAAGGCGACTCTGGATTATTGAAACAAAGTAAGTTGGTATAAAAAAAAATGCACAAAAAATAGTCAAGATCTAATTATTAATTGTTACCATGCAAGGTCACTGCTGCTACTTGGGATTTCTACTTTGTAGTCAACTTGAAATTGGTTTGGAAATAAAGCTAAAAACAGAACAAGGACTTTATAGTTGTTGAGGTAAATCAAAACTGTATTTATTTTTGCCCAGTTTAAAATGATTTTTATTTTTGGAGTCATTTGTATATCCATCTGTTTGCTAAGAAAAACAAGCTTTCAAGCAATGAAGACCTGCTTCTACAAGGTCACATTCAGTTTGGGTCAGGATGATCAGAATTGAATGTGTGCTCGCACTATTTACTGGTTGCTGTGAATTAGTTGATGTGCTGGACATTATGGAAAAAGCAGACTTGTAGGTATGTTTTCTATATGGAAGAAAACAATGGTTTTGCATTGATTTGTTTTGATCAGCTCCATGCAGTTCCCTGGTGCATAATTGGCTTTAAACCTAGTCTGGTAGGGCAGGGAGGGAGAGGAGCGAAGAGCTCTTTTTTTCCTTGCTGTTTATACTAGTAAATTTAAGTTGCTAACAAACACATATTTACAGCTGTAGTATAAATGCAGTTTATAATCTATATTGTTCTGGTTCTTACTATGGATATGCAGCAGAATCTGCTTTAAAAAAATTTTTTTTTAAATTTAATAAAAGCTCCAACTTGAAGTAGGGCCTTGTCTCTGCTGCAGGGAAACTGTGGAAAGTTGGTGTCATAAATGTAATAATATCTAGTGGTAGAGCAGTGCTGTGTTTTTAGCGCTTTGTGATATTTTTTTTTCAGGGCAACTTGGTAGCAAAAGAAACTTAGACTGTCAGCCAGGTAACCAGAGTTCACTTCTGAGCCTTGATTGATATTCAGGGGGTAATTTGAACCTATCTCTCTGGCCAGGAATCTCACGGGTTTGGGTGGAACGGCGGTTTTACACCCCGCCCGATAGAGTAAATTCAGGCGGGGTGTAAAACCAGCGTTGCACCTGATCCCATCAGTTTCCTGGCTGACGGGTTAGGTTAAAATTGCCCCACTTTGTGAGCCAGTTTTGCAGTGTTTGTCTGGGGCACTAGATGGAGCACTTAGTGCTGATTAGGGACTCTGTTGTGGAGTGGATGGAAGAATAGGAGGAGCAAGAGAAAAAAACACTCCGGGCCAGGCCGAACTCACAAACGTGTGCCTTCTGTCATTAGGGCAATGGAGTGGTTCTTATGGCAGCCACTCTCGGGCGTGAATATCTAATCTTTATTAACTATTTAAAAATAGTTGGCATGTAGTTCAATTTTGTGTAATTTATTTCTGCTTTGAAAATCCTGACAAAGTATATTTTGGATATCAAACCCATATTTGCCAAACTTATGTTCTATACCATGTTTCCGCAGCTTTAACTTTTGGTGGAAAGAGGAAAGCTTGGTGTTGGGCATCTTATTTGGAAGAGGAAAAAGCTGTTGTGGCACCTACGAAGCTTTTTAAAGAGGTTAGTTTCTAGATATATGATTGTTAAATTATACATCAGTGTCATGCAGTAGAATGTGAGCGTGCATGTTGTGTGGTAAAATTGTATGCCATGCTTACACATTCTCCATCCCCAAAAGGTGACCTGTAAGATTTTGTAGGCTTGACGTTTGAGTGCATCCTGTAAAGTAAACTGCATCTGTGAATGTATAACCACATTGAGCATGAGCAAATCTCCTTCACCTGCAGCAGACCAATTTCATTAGGCATTCTCACTACTGGCATGTAAAAGTGTAAAGCTCCCCTCTCTTACAATAAAAAAACCTCCCAAATATTTTAGTGATTCTAGAGTCAATAGATAATAACTGACATTAAAATATTTAATTGAGCGGAATTGGGGCAGATGAAATTCAATATGGACAAGTGTGTAAAGAATTACATATGAGGTAAGTTCAGCAGATCCAATGCAGAGCTTCACAAATTGGGAATGCTGAAGATGGAAATCTAATACATAGAAAGAAAAAAAGTGAGTGATGTAAGCAGTCTATGGTGTTGAAATAGTTATGGGTGAAGTTGAAAGAGATGCAGGGTGTTGGTGGATTCAACGCTGAACGTGCCCAATCACTGGGGAGCAGCTGTCAAACAAGCAGATTGCTGAACTATATAGAGAAAAAGGTACAGTAAGAGTTGGAGGAAGTCATGCTCAAACGGTATAGTGTTTTGGTCAGACTTCACCTTGAGTACTGTGTCCACTGAGACATTCAACCCCAGGAGATGGTGAAAAGAAGAACTGCGAGACTGATCTCTTCCTAAATCTCTCTGTCCCTCCACCTCTCTCTCCTCCTTTAAGACATTTTACTATTTTTGCTTACATTGACTTGCACAGTAATAGCCTGATCTCTGCTTAAGAGCATGTTTTTTTTGCTTCTGAAGTCCAGAAAAAAAATTACTATTTTGCGTAGATAATGTACACTTTTTCTTAATCTTATCTTTTATTTTATTCTAGTGCCAGTCATATCCACAGAGCAAAAATGGATTTAAAGTTGGAATGAAACTTGAAGGGGTTGACCCGGAACATCCATCCATGTACTGTGTTCTTACTGTGGCTGAGGTATGTCTTCAAACATCATCTATTGATAACGTAGCTACAAATAGAAAAGTATATTGCCAAGCATATAGGAGATAGCTGGGAGTAACCGCAAGGCCCATTTTCAAAACATTTGTGATATTGCATTTCAGTTCCAATTAGGTCTTGTCACATTTTGCTGCCTGCAAGTTATTTTATTTTTAAACCATGTTGATAGAGAGTTGCTAGCGATTTGTGGCATGTTACAGTTGGGAAGTGAGAATAAAAGTTAGGAACATAGAATGAAAGGCCATTCAGCCCCTCGAGCCTGTTCCACCATTCAGTTAGATCATGGCTGATTTGCATCTTAACTTAATTTACCCGCCTTGGTAGTGGAAATCTGGAACTCTAACCCTCCAAATAAAAAAGCTGTTGAGGTCAATCAAAAATTTCAAAACTGAGGTTGATAGGTTTTTGTTGGGCAAGGGTATTGGGTATCAAGGTTTACGGAACCAAGGCGGGTAAATTAAGTTAAGATGCAAATCAGCCATGATCTAATTGAATGGTGGAACAGGCTCGAGGGGCTGAATGGCCTATTCATGTTCCTATGTTCCTAACTTTTATTATTAAGTTACACTTATTTAAATTAAAACCAAATACTTTTCTGACAAAACAGCAAAGACAAATTAATGCAGAAGTAACTTGCTTTTTTGTATGAAAATACTTTGATCTTTGCAACATGACTTATTCACAAAAACAAAGCAAACTCTCCGACACCTCCTCCTACCTCCGCCTGGACCATGACCCCACCAGCAAACATCAAGCCATTGTTTCTAAGACTGTCACTGACCTCATCTCCTCTGGAGATCTTCCCTCCATAGCCGCCAACCTCATAGTCCCCCAACCCCGCACAGCCCGCTTCTACCTCCTTCCCAAGATCCACAAAAAGGACTGCCCTGGTAGACCCATTGTTTCAGCCTGTTCTTGCCCCACGGAACTTATCTCTTCCTATCTCGACTCTATTTTTTCTCCCCTTGTCTAGTCTCTTCCCACCTACATTCGCGACTCTTCCGACACCCTCCGTCACTTTAACAGTTTCCAGTTTCCTGGCCCCAACCGTCTCCTTTTCACTATGGACATCCAATCCCTCTACACCTCCATCCCCCACCAGGACAGCCTGAGGGTGCTCCGCTTCTTCCTTGAACCGAGGCCCAACCAGTCCCCATCCACCATCACATTGAACAACTTCTCCTCTGACTCCACTCACTTCCTCCAAATTAAAGGTGTTGCTATGAGAACCCGCATGGGCCCTAGCTATGCCTGCCTTTTCATGGGATATGTGGAACATTCTTTGTTCCAGTCCTACTCAGGTCCTCTCCCTCACCTCTTTTTCCGGTACATCGATGACTGTATTGGTCCATCTCTCGCCCTGAACTACATAAGTTCATTCACTTTACTTCCAATTTCCACCCTTCCCTCACCTTCACATGGTCCATCTCCGACTCTTCTCTTCCCTTCCTTGACTTCTCCGTCTCCATTTCTGACGATCGACTTTCGACAAACATCCACTACAAGCCCACTGACTCCCACAGCTACCTGGACTACACTTCCTGCCACCCCGCTTCCTGTAAAGACTCTATTCCATTCTCCCAGTTTCTCCGTCTCCGCCGCGTCTGTTCTGACGATGCCACCTTCCATACCAGTGCTTCCGACATGTCTTCCTTTTTCCTCAACCGAGGATTCCCCTCTACTGTGGTTGACACGGCCCTTGACCGTGTCCGTTCCATTTCCCACACTTCTGCTCTCACCCCTTCCCCTCCCTCCCAGAACCACGATAGGGTTCCCCTTGTCCTCACCTTTCACCCCACCAGCCTCCACATTCAACGGATCATCCTCCGCCATTTCCGCCACCTCCAACGTGATCCCACCACCAAACACATCTTCCCCTCGCCTCCCCTTTCAGCATTCCGAAGGGACCGCTCCCTCCGCGACACCCTGGTCCACTCCTCAATCACCCCAAACAGCCCTTCCCCTTCGCCCGGCACCTTCCCGTGCAAGCGCAGGAGATGCAACACCTGCCCTTTTACCTCCTCCCTTCCCACTGTCCAGGGCCCCAAACACCCCTTCCAGGTGAAACAGCGATTTACTTGTACTTCTTGCAATTTAGTATACTGTATTTGCTGCTCACGATGCGGTCTCCTCTACATTGGGGAGACCAAACGCAGTTTGGGCGACCGCTTTGCAGAACACCTCCGTTCAGTCCGTAAGGGTGACCCTGAGCTCCCGGTCGCCTGTCACTTTAATTCTCCGCTTCACTCCCACTCTGATCTCTCTGTCCTCGGCCTCTTACATTGTTCCAATGAAGCTCAACGTAAGCTTGAGGAACAGCACCTCATCTTTCGACTAGGCACTTTACAGCTTTCTGGACTCAACATTGAGTTCAACAATTTCAAACTCTAACCCCTGCCCCTATTTTTCATACTGTATGATTTTGCCATTCCCATTTGCAACATTTTATCTTTCCTGCCTCTTACCTAAGCACAGTATATTCCTTCAATTCCTTCCTCCCCTCCCTGTCTCTGCACCTGCTTAATATCTGTTACATCTCCAGCTTTTTCCAGTTCTGATGAAGGGTCCCAGACCTGAAACGTTAACTCTGTTTCTCTCTCCACGGATGCTGCCTGGCCTGCTGAGTGTTTCCAGCATTTTCTGTTGTTATAACAAATTATTTAAGCTACAGTAAGACCCTGCCTTACTGAAGTGAATGGGACTAGATCCTTTTTGATAGACTGGATGATACCATGGCTTAAAGGTTTAATTTGGGAGAACAGGTTACATAAATTTGGCTTGTCTTTCTTTGAGTATAGAAGATTAAGGGGTGATCTAAACAAGATGTTTAAAATGATAAAACAATTTGATAGGGTAGTTAAAGTGAAACTATTTCCTCTGGTAGAGAATCAAGAAAAAGGGGGCATAACCTGAAAATTAGAGCTAGGCCATTCGGGATTAAATCAGGACATCTTCAACCCTGCTAGTCTGAACCTGATTTCGAATTGGCGTCCTGACTGAGATGACTGCTGAGTTTGGAGCCAGCAAGCTGAAGCTGAAATGTATCCACCGAACTGGGGCCTGACACTGAGCTTGTGGTGGGTAACAGGAGTGAAGCACGGTCCCAGGTCTGGGTCTGAGGTAGAGCTAGGGCTAAGGTTGAATGTAGTGAGGGAGGGGTCTTGGTGCTAGAAGCACAAGAGAGGCAGGCCTTTTTGGCAACAAGTGAACTTTTGTTATAAAGAAGAATCCTTCTGATGTTGCCACTATCTTTTCTCAGATTGATTTACATTCAGAAACTGGCAATGTGGACCCATGTATTTAAATCTGGCAAGCAAAGTATGCCTGTATCATGAAGGCGTACTTTCTTTAGGGGCTGTTGGAATTTCCGGTGGGTGATGTCATTCTAGCAGTTCCACTTTCTTTTCTGACATCAATGCATGGCTGGGGTTGCAGATTCAAGAAGTACCTGACGCCCTCCTAATGGAATGTCACAGCTTGGGACAAAAAGGAGGGGAGACAAGATGGAACTGGGTTCCATTCCAAATTCCTTTTCCCCTCTTTCCCTGCCCCCTTCATTGCACAATTTTTTTGCTCAGAATTTGGTGTAATTTCAGTTTAAAGTATTGTTTAAATGGTAAGTTTCTGATACGCTTAATGTGTGATTTACAAATAAGCTAACTTTGCAGGTGTGTGGCTACAGAATAAGGCTCCACTTTGACAAATACTCTGATTGCTATGACTTCTGGGTAAATGCAGACTCATCAGATATTCACCCCGTGGGATGGTGTGAGAAAACTGGACATAAGCTTAACCCTCCCAAAGGTAGGTGCCAAACCAATTCAGATAGGTTTCTGTGGACCATTTGCAAGTCTTATTTTTTTAAGTATCGTTCAAATTATTATTAAACATGGGGAAAAGTTGTTATTGACCACTTTAAGTATGTTACAAAGATAACCCTAAACAAATATTTGCATTAAGTTCTCTTTCAAATAGAAGTTTAACCCGACTGTTTAATGCCCAACAAGCCGGAGTGTGTAGTGAAAAGTCTTTAATGGGTAGTGTGGAACACCAAAAAACAGCAGGAAAGTGTCATGGGTCATGGGTTTGTGATTTTCTTCACAGCTGAGTTTCAGTCTCAAGCCATGTCGCTGATAAGAACATATCAACAAGGACAGGAAAAGAACAGCTAGAAAAAGCCGACACCTACTCATTAAACCTTTACTCCATTTTTGATTTGAGTACATCTGTGGAATGTTTCACAAGTTCGTCATTAATGACCTCACTTTTTTGCTAATGTTTGTAAATCGATTTTTGGTGGGCTAAGCAATAAGCATGGGTAGATTTTAAAACACTACGGGGGTAAAATTCAATACTGCTAAAAAAAAAAACCAGGCGCGGGCACCATGATGTGAGATATGTCCACGCCCGTTCAGAAAGCGCAGGCAGCACGTCAGTTTGCTGCTGCCTGCTAATTACCATGATAGGAGCGCACAGCCTAGCGTGGAACGCGCTGCTGACAGGCTGTGCGCTCACCAGGGGGCCGAAGTTCTCGTCACTGGAGCGAGGCTGGTTTTACTTAAAGCTAGCCTGCTCATTTTCAAGGCAGTCAGCAGCTCTTAAACTGAACTGCCTTCTGCCCATCAAAAATGCTAAAAGTGCTTCAGCACTAACACAAATGGCTCAACAGGCCAGGGAAAGGGCACACAGGGTGTTGGACGGAGCACTCCAGCTTTGTGCAGGGGGTCAACACTGGAAGAGCGGTCCTCTACATCCAGGAGGCCCTCCAGAAAGAAGGATGTGGGACCAGATCACCGAGGGCTCATTGCCAGCAGGACCTGGCTCTGATGTACAAGCTGCACATGTGTATGCATGCAGCTCTTGCTTTACCCCCCTCCCCTCACCACAACCCTACCCTTGTGCCTTCCTCATTTCAAACACCCAAGAAATCCAGCCTGCCCAGCCAGGAAGAGGGAGAGGAGAGTGAAGAAGAAGAAGAAACACCATCACTCGATTTCACACTCCACCAGCTCCTCGCTCCTCGAGGTCATCCTGCAAGTCCATCTGCAGTGTCCCCCACTGAAAGTCAGCAGCCTTTCACCAGCCATGCTGTAACCACTGGGGTAGCACTGCGCAACATCAGTAGGATAGGCAAAGTCACTAAGGGAATGCACAAGGGTGATTAGTTGATTTTTGTTGTAATATTGGATGCATACATGGATAAAGTTGGATTGGAAAGTGATGGCTTTTATTTCAGCATTGTGCCCAAGAGGACGCTGTGATGGTCAGTAACAGAAGGAAGTTAAGGTGTGGGACAAATATTGAAAGGGGAATTGGGATTGTGTTCACTGGTACTGCAGGCTAATGATTTGATCCCGATAGTCCGGCCAGAAAGGGGCTGTCTGGGTTGCCTCCTTCCTTCTGCTTTTTCCTCTTCTACATAAGACGTAGGAACATAAGAACATAAGACGTAGGAGCAGGAGTAGGTCATTTGGCCCCTCGAGCCTGCTCCGCCATTTAATAAGATCATGGCTGATCTGATCTTGGCCTCAACTCCACTTCCCTGCCCGCTCCCCAAAACCCTTGACTCTCTTACCTTTCAAAAATCTGTCTATCTCCACCTTAAATATATTCAATGACCCAGCCTCCACAGCTCTCTGGGGAAGAGAATTCCAAAGATTCACAACCCTCTGAGAGAAGAAATTCCTCCTCATTTCCGATTTAAAAGGGTGTCCCCTTATTCTGAAATTATGCCCCCTAGTTCCAGATTCCCCCATGAGGGGAAACATCCTCTCTGCATTTACCCTGTCAAGCCCCTTCAGAATCTTATATGTTTCAATAAGATCCCCTCTCATTCTTCTAAACTCCAATGAGTATAGGCTCAACAAGCTCAACCTTTCTTCATAAGACAACCCCTTCATCTCAGGAATCAACCTCATGAACATTCTCTGAACTGCCTCTAATGCAAGTATATCCTTCCTTAAATAAGGAGACCGAAACTGTACGCAGTACTCCAGGTGTGGTCTCACCAACGCCCTGTACAGTTGTAACAGGACTTCCCTACTTTTATACTCCATTCCCTTTGCAATAAAGGCCAACATTCCATTTGCCTTCCTAATTACTTGCTGTACCTGCATGCTAACTTTTTGTGATTCATGTACAAGGACCCCCAGATCCCTCTGTACCTCAGCATTTTGTAATCTCTCCCCATTTAAATAATAATTTGCTTTTTTATTTTTCCTATCAAAGTGGATAACCTCGCATTTTCCCACATTAAACTCCATCTGCCAAATTTTTGCTCACTCACTTAGCCTATCTATATCCCTTTGGAGATTCTTTGTGTCCTCCACACAATTTGCTTTCCCACCTATCTTTGTATCATCAGCAAATTTGGCTACATTACACTCAGTCCCTTCATCCAAGTCATTAATATAGATTGTAAATAGTTGAGGCCCCAGAACTGATCCCTGCGGCACCCCACTAGTTACAGTTTGCCAACCTGAAAATGACCCATTTATCCTGACTCTTTGTTTTCTGTTAGTTAGCCAATCCTCTATCCATGCTAATATATTACCCCCAACCCCATGAGCTCTTATCTTGTGTAGTAACCTTTTATATGGCACCTTATCGAATGCCTTCTGGAAATCCAAATACACAACATCTACTGGTTCCCCTTTATCCACCCTGCTCGTTACATCCTCAAAGAATTCCAGCCAATTTGTCAAACATGATTTCCCTTTCATAAAACCATGTTGACTCTGCTTGACTATATTATGATTTTCTAAATGTCCTGCTACCACTTCCTTAATGCTGGACTCCAGCATTTTCCTAATGACAGATGTTAGGCTAACTGGTCGATAGTTGCCTGCTTTCTGTCTCCCTCCTTTCTTAAATAGGGGCGTTACATTTGCGGTTTTCCAGTCCGCTGGGACCTCTGCAGAATCCAGGGAATTTTGGTAGATTACAACCAATGCATCCACTATCTCTGCAGCCACCTCTTAAGACTCTAGGATGCAGGCCATCGGGTCCAGGGGACTTGTCCACCTTTAGTCCCATTAGTTTGTCTAGTACTTTCTCTCTACTGATAGTGATTGTTTTAAGTTCCCCCCCTCCCCACCCCAATAGCTCCTTGATTATCCATTATTGGGATGCTTTTAGTGTCATCTACCGTGAAGACCGATACAAAATATTTGTTCAAAGTCTCTGCCATTTCCCTGTTTCCCATTATTAATTCCCCAGACTCATCCTCTAGGGGACCAACGTTTACTTTAGCTACTCTCTTCCTTTTTATATACCTGTAGAAGCTCTTACTATCTGTTTTTATATTTCTTGCTAGCTTACTCTCATAAGCTATCTTCTCTCTATCATTTTTTTAGTCGTCCTTTGCTGGTTTTTAAAAATTTCCCAATCCTCTGGCCTTTCACTATTCTTCGCAACATTGTATGCTTTTGTTTTCAGTTTGATACCATCCTTTACTTCCTTAGTTAGCCACGGATGGTTCATCCTTCTCTTAGAGTCTTTCTTTCTCACTGGAATATATCTTTGCTGAGAGTTATGAACTATCGCCTTAAATGTTTGCCACTGCTTTTCTACAGTCTTACCCTGTAATATATTTTCCCAGTCCACTTTAACCAAGTCTGCCTTCTGCTTTTTCCTCTTCTGCTTCCTCCTCTTCCTGCTCCCTCCTCCCTCTGTGAGCAGCTTGTCCCCTTTGCTGCCTCTGCTTCATCTCCATGTGATGTTGCAGCCCAAGGGGGACTGCAACTAGAGCCTGCAGGACTGGGAGCAAGTCGTATTCTCAGAGGCCTTCCTTTAACAGCTAAAGTCTTGCAAACAACCAGCAGCACTCCCTGCACACTTTAACAACTTTTTAAATGTATTGCACGAAGCCACTACTACAATAAAATGTAAAAAAAAGTCCAAAAGCAAAAATCTAAGCTTACCTGAAAGGTGTGTGTGTGTCCCTTTAAGAAGCGCTGGCAGCGTCGCTCTTGTACTGCTGCACGCACTTCATTCCATGGTCAGTAACAGAGGGAAGGTAAGGTGTGGGACAAATCTTGAAAGGGGAATTTGGGGTTGTGTTCACTGGTACTGCAGGCAGATGATTCGATCCCAGATATCGCGGCAATAAAGGGGTTTGGAGAGGGCGGTAATAAGAGCGGCGCC
Source organism: Squalus acanthias (assembly GCA_030390025.1). Lineage (NCBI taxonomy): Eukaryota > Metazoa > Chordata > Chondrichthyes > Squaliformes > Squalidae > Squalus > Squalus acanthias. Next base: position 74,229,354 of record CM059433.1, on the reverse strand, counting down.
ATTGAAAATCACAGATTGTGTGTCAATTCGGGCATTGCACACCGATTAACGTCACGATCTGCATCATTTATATATGTGCGGCGAGCACAGGCAACAACAGCGCTGCCAACCTGCCCAAAATGGCGGCCGCCGTGTTCCGTGCCGGAAGCGGGTGGGCGGAAGCAAGGCAGCCGCTATTTTTTCTACCAAACCGGCCTTAATGGCCAGTGCTAAAGATCCCAATTTTGATTTCTTTTACAGTACTGTGTTGGGCTTCTGTTCCACACTATCAGTAAAGAAGACCAGCTTCTGTAATCTGTCTGGAACATTGCTGTGTTTCCATAGTTGAGGAATTTCAGCAGTCGATCTGAATATGTAATGTCTGTATTTAAAAAAAAAGGTTACAGACCACTTCTCATTTTATTTGCTAAAATTGCCCAAGTTTGCTACTGGAATTTCCACATATGCTGTTTCAGGACAGCCACATTCCAAAGGAACCAAGAGTTTTATTGATAGGAAGCCATTATCAAGTTTGGATGATACTTAAATGTTAAGATGCTGATTCACTCACCCCGATAATAACGGCGAGGCAGGAAGGGAGCAGGGGGAGGATTTGAGGCCGAGAAAGTTGGATGTACAGGTTCTCGGGTCCTGCTGAATTTAACGGCGGGACCTGTTTAAAATTTTTTCAACAAATTTCCCGGCCGCAGCCAGCCAGATTGGCAGGCTAGCTGCCTGTCGGGCGGGAAAGCAGCCGGGGAGTGGAGCAGAGATATGTCCGACATGGGCAGCAGGCGAGTCGGACATTGCGGGGATGGGGATTGGGGGAGGTCGGCCAATTGCGGGGGTCCGATCATGTGGAGGTAAGCTTGGTGGGCCGGGGGGAAGCACTCCTGCTCCTTCTGGCCCACAAGCAGTTCTAAGAACATAAGAAATAGGAGCAGGAGTAGGCATTTGGCCCCTCGAGCCTGCTCTGCCATTCAATAAGATCATGGCTGATCTGATCTTAGCCTCAACTCCACTTTCCCGCCCGCTCCCATAACCCTCGACTCCCCTGTAGCTCAAATATCTGTCTAAATCCGCCTTGAGTATATTTAATGACCCAGCCTCCACAGCTCTCTGGGATAGAGAATTCCAAAGATTCACGACCCTCTGAGAGAAGAAATTCCTCCTCATCTCCGTTTTAAATGAGCGACCACTTATTCTGAAACTATGCCCCCTTGTTCTAGATTCCCCCACGAGGGGAAACATCCTCCATGCATCCATCCTGTCAAGCCCCCTCAGAATCTTATATGTTTCAATAAGATCACCTCTCATTCTTCTAAACTCCAATGAGTATAGGCCCAACCTGCTCAACCTTTCTTCGTTAGACAACCCTTTCATCTCAGGAATCAACCGAGTGAAACTTCTCTGAACTTCCTCCAATGCAAGTATATCCCTCCTTAAATAAGGAGACCAAAACTGCACGCAGTACTCTAGGTGTGGTCTCACCAGCACCCTGTACAGTTGTAGCAAGACCTCCCTACTTTTATACCCCATCCCCCATGCAATAAAGGCCAATATTCCATTTGCCTTCCTAATTACTTGCTGTACCTGCATGCTAACTTTTTGTGTTTCATGTACAAGGACCCCCAGATCCCTCTGTACCGCAGCATTCTGTAATCTCTCCATTTAAATAATATTCTCCTGCTTTCTGTCTCCCTCTTTTCTTGAATAGGAGAGTTACATTTGCGGTTTTCCATCCGCTGGGACCTCTCCAGTAAAGGCACTTACCCGGTGCATCCAGCCATTCATGCCTCCCTTCAGCTGCCAGGTTTTCTGAGGGCCGGGAGCGCAACCTGCAGGCGTTAAGACTAAAAGTAATGTTAAATTGGAGGCATGCAGCCTCCTTAAATTATTTTAGTGACCGACCCGCCTCCCAAGTGGTTGCTGGGCACCCGCCCCCCCCCCCAACCTACCTCCGTTAAAACCGGAAGTGGGCGAGTTGGGATTGGGTTGCCCACTTTTTCATTTTAACACCCCACCTGCTCTGGAGGGTTAAGATTACCCCCAGTCTTTATGCAGACATTCCGAATTTTTGTTCAGTTTCAACAGAAAAGTAAAAGGAACTCACGGATATTTGTGAAAAAAATGAAAATTATTGAGAGAAGATTTTTGTGGACAAGAATATAGATGAATAAGCGTTTCTGCTGTACCTAGTTTGAAAATGTAGTGTAATTGGGAGGAGGAAGAAATTCCAATCATAATGGATTTCCATTTTTTGAACATGTTGATGTTTGAGGTGTGAATGAGAGCAGTTCATCAGATACTTGTTTTAGAAAGAGTCCATTGTCTGGTGAAAGAAATTACTTGTGAAAATTGGTTAAATTATAAGATATTGAAATTGACAGGTTTCTACTCAGGGACTGATAAATGGTTCGCAATGGAAATATTACGAATAAGTAGTTCAATATAAATTCCCAGCACCAAAGAACAGAAGGAAGCAAGCAGATAAAATTCAGATGAAGCAAATCATACATAGGAACATGGGACAACATAGAGAATAATTAGAGAATTTTATTTGTTTATTCGCATCTCGAATTTGTGCTTGATTGAAACAACAAAATAGTTTCTACAAATCTGATAAAGCATCCAGCTGATTTTAACATTTTTATTAATATAAGGAACAAAATGGCAAGAATATAGAGGTTTGATTTTAGAGTTAGTCCCATAGCAAGTACAGTAGGTCAAATAATGCTGTTTAGTAGGATATACAGATGCATATTTAAAAATAACAAAACTATGACCGGGATTTTACTAACCTCGCGGGTCCGTGGTGGGTCCCGACCCTGCTGCTGTCTTCATCCCGGCCTCTAAAATGAATTTCCCCTGATTGGGCTTGTTAAGCCCGCCCAGCGAGTTTCCCGGCCAATTAGAGGAAGCGGGTCTGATGACGTCATTTGATGACGCGTCATCAGCTGGTTTCCTTAAAGGGACCATGGCCAACTTTCTTTTGACAGTTCTGCTGTCACTGTTCTACAGCATTGAGGTGCTGCAAATACTGACGAGCACTGCACACAGGCGCAGGGCTGCACCCAGGCTCTCTCATGACTCCCTCCGTATGCTTATGGAGGAAGGCACAGCACGCAGGGAGGTCCTCTTCCCTTCCAATGGGTGGAAGAGACCTCCCCAGGAGACCAACACAGCCTGATTGCAGAGGAGGGCACAAGCAGGGATGTGGTCAGGAGGACCTGGGTGCAGTGCCGCAAACCTATCAATGATCTCAGTGGATCACAAAACATTAGTACGAAGCCACACTCAACCTCATCCTGCTGTGCCACTCATCATATCCCCATCACTCTGCCTTCCCTACCCTACTCCTGCACATCCTTACACAAACTTAACTTGCACCTCCACCCATCCCTCTCTATCTACATTATCACATCTCCATCTCACTAGCCACCCCTCACACTCGCCCTCATCCTAGTCCAATCATACCAACTAACAACACATAAGGGTAGGCATTTGGGTGTTTTATGCAAAGTTTCTGTTAATGTGGTGTCAAACATTGAAACCTTCATTTTCAACGTTTTGCGTTCTTGGACAGATTTCTGTGCACCTTTTTGAAAGTGGCTTAGTGAGTTACAGTGAATGGTGAGACATAACGGTACCCCTGCAATGGTGATGAGTGTGAAAGGAATGGCTTGGGCATTGTAGAAATGCTTTTTGGTGTGGGGTGGTGCTAACCTGGTGCATCATGTGGCAGCCAGGGTGTACAGCGTCAAGTGAAGTAAATCTGGCCATGGTGAGGCCATCCCTGGCCTCCCAGGCAGCAATGTGGCCAGGTGCTGATGCCCTCTGTCCTGTGCAGCAGAGAAGGTTTGTGGTGTTGTTGTTGGTGTGCCTGGTGCTGCTGGTGTTGGGGCTGATCGTGGTGGGATTCTGAGGATCAAGGTGAAAGAGTATAAAGGGTGTCCATGCTGATGGAATAGATGGCAGGTGAGGTAGAGATGACAGAAGCGATCTGTCAATGGTGAGAGAGGTAATGAGGTCAGACTGGATGGAGACTTGTGTAAAGACTTGCAGCATGGTGAATCTTTTGTGGAAATGCAGTGAGGATTAATTTGTGGCTGAGGGAAGATATCTCTGTAAGGTGGGAGCTTTTACTGTACATTTGAAACTGCCAACTCAACAGCTGATTCAATGGCCACTGAACTCCCGCCTCAGCTTGACAGATGTGGTCCATGAGCAGTCTGGACCTCGTGGGCAAGCTGTCAAATGCAGAAGGTGAGCTGAAATTAATTCTTAAGTGGCTCTAAACAAGCCAATAATGACCTGAATTGCGTCCCCTGCTGCTGCGTGTCGGGTCTGCTCAATGCTGACAGACCCGACATCGGGTAAAGACGCCTGGCGGCGGATTCACAGCGGGGTCTTGACCATCGATCGCGCCCGCTGACCCCCCGCAAAATCCAGCCCATTGCCACTAGCATGCACGCGCTGTACTGAATCATGATCTCGTGGTTTTTGAGGTGACATCTGCATTCATACCAATGAATGCCAGTAACACCATATGTGGAAAGTTTGGTGAGGTGTATAAAATTATGAGGAGCCTAGATAGAGTGGATAGGTAGTACCTATTTCCCATAGCAGAGAGGTCAATAACCAGGGGGCATAGATTTAAAGTAATTGGTAGAAGGATTAGCGGGGAGTTGAGAACTTTTTTCACGCAGAGGGTGGTGGAGATTTGGAACTCACTGCCTGAAAGGGTGGTAGATGCAGAAACCCTCATCACATTTAAAAAATACTTGAGGTGCGGTAACCTACAGGGCTACGGACCAAGAGCTGGAAAGTGGGGTTAGGCTGGATAGCTCTTTTTCGACCGGCGCAGACACAATGGGCTGAATGGCCTCTTTCTGTGCTGTAAATTTCTATGATTCTATGAACGGATAATGTGGCTCACTATTATGACTGGTCATGATTGAGTGAAGCTCAATCTCTTCAGAAGACCAATTGGGTTTTGTTGTTCAATCTCATTGTAAATGCTGTTTTCGGTGGAATTGATGCCATTTTTTGTTAACGAATAGGGACACGTGAAGTTGACTGTTCATTTTATCTGTTCTAGGATACAAAGATGATGAGTTTAACTGGCCGTCATATCTGAAGATGTGCAAGTCTCAAGCTGTGCCCAAATCTCTATTCGAAAACCAAAATACTGTAAGCACAAAATCTTATTCAACATAGTTGGTTTGGAAACTGGGGGGATTTCCACAACTGTCATGCTGTAAAAATGTAGTTTCCGTTTTTGTTTGTGAATTATGTGACTATCATGGTGAGGAATGATAGCGCTGGTGAATGGAACACTTTCAATTTGAGGCACCCGAACCTTGATTTTAAAGGAAGGGGGCGCGGGTATGGTGCGTGCGAGCCCCAAAGCGGGCAGCGCACTTGGAATCTGGAGATGTGGAGGCCTGGCCGATCTTAATGACTGGGCCTCATCGGAGTCCCACCCCGAATGAGGCCAGATGTACTACCTAGCCAGCAGGTGGGAGCAGCAGATCGCAGGCCGGAGACCGCAGCTGATGGACTTGCGGATTCGGTACTCTCCAGTCAGGCTTGGTAAAACTCCCTGGGATAGAAATTGGAATGTGTTGTGCCTGACTTTCAGGAATGAAACAAGCTTTTGAGTCAGAATCACTCATGGAGCTACTGATTTTATGCAAAGACAGCCATGGTACATCAGCTATAGATGGCTTTTGTAACTGGACTAGCATTGTATTAGGGTCATGCGTTGTATTTTTATCTGGTCAATAGGTTGATTCAAATATGTTAATATATAGATGTTTTCTGTAAATAGTGTATTGATTCTGATGTTAGAAGCTGTTTTTGAACACAGAAAAAAAGTCAGTACTGAGTTCCATTAAAAAAAATTAAATAGTAAAATGTACAGTACATTTGTATGTTCAATACAATAATGTAATACAAATTACTTTGAAACTGAGATTATTTAGACATACAAGCATAGAAAAGAGTCCCAGTCAGCTTCATAGCCCAATGTGTGATGGACATTAATGGTCACATGTATCACACATCCATTTATTAACTGTTGCTGGTTGATTTTTCTGCAACAACACTTTTCTTCTGTGAAACCTTTGTTGGTTTCAGAGTGTGCACACCATGTTTTTATAGCAGATTTCTAGAGAGGGATTACTGGTTTAATATTCCCATGTTTCTGGATGAATATTGCATTCCTTAAGGCTTTGCTTCAGGTTCGGACCTCTGCCACTGACACTGCCAGAGTTCATGGAGTTGGGGGAGATGCCCTATTTTGCATGGAAATAGTAGGTGGACATGCCACTAGGGGTGCATCTAGGGTGCCTGCCTTAAGACAGGAATCCCAGTGCATCATTGGGTGCCATGTTACCCTCCCTCACCAAAAGAGGTTTACAGTAACCCAAGGAGCCCCTTTTATAAGGGGGCTGCAGTTAAGTGATCTTCAAAAAAAAATGCCATTTTTTCTTCGAGGCCAAGCCATGATCTTGGCCCAGAACCCAACTGGGGCCCACTTTGGTCTTTCAGCGAGCCAGTTCACCCTGGTCTTATCACTGCCTATCCTATGGCGGTCCCGGTGAGGACCAGGATGTGGGAAATTCCAATGTTAGGAGGCCCTGCCCCCTCTTATGCGACTGACGTTAGGCAGGTAGCGGCTCCTCTACTAGGGCGAATAGGAGTTTCTTCACACGGCCAGGACCTGGGTCCGTGCCTAGATTCCGGCCCTTCTGGCGCACTCCTAGTGAAGTTACGGCAGGAATGTGCAGGAAGAGGTGTGGAATTTTAGCCCCTATATGTTTTGATGACAGTTTACGTTCTGATTTTTAGAGCTGACTTTCTCCCTCCGCCTGCTTACTTCTTATCAGACAGTGCACTAACAACAGCTACTGTAGCTGACTGCTTTGAGATATGCAGTAATGCCATGGCAATGACTCACCATTGACTTTCCTTCCCCTGTAGGCAGCTGCCTGGCCACCACTTTTAACCTGCCCATGTAATGCAGCTGGGATTGGGAATTCAGTGGAGTCACTGATCCTGCATCTCTCTACTCAGTGGTGCTGAATATTGCTGCTCCCATTTGTAACTCGGGCAAGTGACGTGACAAACCGTGACAAATCCCATCAGCTTCTACAGTTGCCATGTATGGCACAATTTGCTGCCTGAATATCTCAATTTTTCAAAAAGGATTCCTGGAGGCAGTAAAAGTGCTGATTTCTGAGCATATCTGACTGACAGCAAATTACTTGCCCTGTTTACAGCATAGAATGTGTTGTGACACATCTGATGCAAGTAACTTTGTTTTTACTTATTATTCCCCCACCCCCACATTTTATTTAGTTAAAAATAAGATGAAAATGTTTAAGGATCACCAATGTCTGTTTAATAATTTATACTTGGTTAATGCAGTTTGGCAATTTTAAATGTAATTCTTGGGCAAACATTCCATTCATGAACAATTGCAGAGAAACTGCAGACAGAAAGCTGAGCAGAGTTTTGTGAACAGCGAGCTAGTTAAGCTTTTCCGGGGCTTAGTGGTAGACTCCGAGATGGCAGTAGCAGATCTATAACCAATCTTATTACAATTTATAAATAAATGTAAATACGATAATGTGTCACACAATAAATATTTTTAAAAAATCTCTTTTTGTTTTAGACAATTACTCCATTAGGCTTCCGACTGGGTATGAAACTCGAAGCTGTTGATAAAAAGAATCCAGAATTTATTTGCGTGGCCACAGTGTCCGACATGGTAGATAATCGTTTCTTGGTGCATTTTGACAACTGGGATGAAAGCTATGACTACTGGTGAGGAAATCAGCTTTTTTAAAGACATGTTTTATATATGCTCAGTGCAGAAATTCCATTTTAAAGTGTTCTAATCACTAGAGGGTGCTCATACGCCAGTTTTTATACATTTTTATGATTGACTTGATTTATTTACAAGATCACAAAAGACAAGAGAATGCATTTGCTTGTCCATAGCTAATCCATTCAGAATTTAAAAAATCTTAGATTCCTCCAATCACACCATCTGTCCCGTGAATGAGGCTTTTGCCTCTATCCTCAAGACCATTCCAACTGTTGATCACTCCTGGCATAAAAAGGTTCTTTGTAGCATTTGTCCCTCTCAAGTTTTAACCTATAATGATTGGAGATCCACCCCTTCATGGATACTAAGGGCTCGATTTTGCCAGGCCCGAGGAGGCAGGATTGGAGGCGTGTGAAGTGGTAAAATCGCAAAAAATGGTGGGCGGGCCCGATCCCGCCTCCATCCCACCTCCAAGCAATTTTCCCAAATGCGTGTTTTCTGACCCTGTTTCCATCCCGCCTCCAAGAGGCGGGATAGGCCCTTAAGGCCCTTAACAACCAGTTAAGTGCCTCTATAATCCCATTTTGAGAGGCCTTTCATTTTACCACTTTTCCCACGTCCTGCACGTCTCCTCTGGAACATGCCAGTGAATCCTGGCGGCCTCACAAGTGGATTGCTTACTAACAGCTGCAGGTCCACCATTAAAAAGGAGTTTTCAGCAATCATCATTTGCAGGTGGAAGAACTTTGTTGTCTCAGGTCTGGGGGAACTTTTAGCAGGCATACCCATTGTTGTGGAAGTTTGGAGCCTGACACCCATCTCCAGTGTGACCTCCTGGGAAACCCCTCTCGCCACCTTGACTGAGCGCTTCCTCAACTGAGGCATATACCAGAAGCATGGGAACCATTTATTTCCTTTCCTCCTGGACATCAGATTCGGACGAAGACCAGCCGTGGCAACAGCAGAACCATGAACAACAGCACTACCAACAGCAGCAGCAACAACAGGAGCGCCAAGCTGCTGCTCACCCACCTGAAGCTGCACAGGCCAGAAGGCGCCAGCGCGCGACCACATTGTTGCCCGGGATGCAAGGGACGCACTCATCTTGGCCAGATTTGCTTAGCCTACACAATCAAACACTTTTGCCTCGCACCTTCAGACCATCGACAATGGCCAAGAACCTGCAGATTCCTATCACTCTGACCACCATACTGACAATTGCAAGTCGCCCTAAGCCCTCAATGTGGAAGTCCCATTAGCGAAATGACACACACCACAACTGCAACAGTTTGCCATCAGAATTTTTTATGACAATAAGCAACTGATGGCTTTTCAAAATTAAACACATTACACCCAAGTGACTACCCTTGTGACTGCTTGTGCATCATCTTCCTCTTACGTGTGCTCCTACGTGGTGCTTCCCCTGTGGCTTCAGCAGATGTGGAGGCCCCTTGCTCACTTTCTTGCTGCTCCTGTCTCGACACCTTTGGCGGCCGTCCTCTGGGGTTGCGAACCTGTGAGGGCTCGGCAACAGTCTGCTGCTCCTGCGGCCATCCTCTCCTCTATGGTAGCCAGCCTTACCATGGAGGTAGCCATCCTTTCCAAGGAGGTTGCCATCCTTTCCGTGGTGATGCGTTCATGCGCCAACGCCTCCACAAAGGCTCTGCTCATGTTAGCAATGGACTCCTCCATTCGCTCCACACTCGCAGCGACCCTGGAGACAAAACCTGCCAGAGACTCCTGCACCTCTTCCTGGAGTTCCAGCACCGCTCTCCTTCTGGATGGACCCGGAGGCACAGGGTCGACATGCAGCGGAGCTGAGCTGGGAGCGTCCTCTCCACTGCGACAAGGACTCTCCACTGCTGTCCCTGTCTCCAGCATCTGCTGATGCTCACTTGTGAGCTGTGATACACCAGGTGACAACTCTACTCTATGTCCCGAAGGTCCCACCGAGGTGTGAGTGTCTGTGCTGGTGCTGGGTGCGCTTAATTCTGCTGACGGAGCGCCCTCAGAGGTTGCAGCTTCCTCTGAGGAGTCTGGAAGCTCAGGCTCTTCCACCTGGACAGTGGGGACGGGGGCTCTCGATGGTCCTGTGGGGGAGTAAAGGAAAGAGTTAGAGATGTGAGGTAAAGGTTGCATGCACATTGAATTGTGCAGATGATCATAAGTCAATCTGTTAGAGCATCAGAATCATTATCAGTCACTCATGCAATGTCAATGAGAGAGATGCCGAACTATTCTGTCACCAGCTTGCTGTGATGCGCCCGCCTGTCCGTCCCCCACTTGGGAATCCTCCTCGATCCCGGCAATTTCCAGGGCCGCCTCCTCTGAGGTGGTGAGCTGGGCTACTGAGGGTGGCCCTCCCCCTGTCCTCGCACTTTCCCTCTTATTGTGGGCTCTCTTTTCCTGCAATGAGCGACACAAGTGGAATTTGAGTGATAATGAAGGAGTGAGTGTAGAGAATCCATAGCATAGAGGCTTAGAAGGAGACAAAGGGTGTTGTAAGTTGTTGTCATTGCGTCACAGTGATGGGGAGTGTGAGGGCTGCATGGTCGAATAGTTAAGTGAATGTGACCATAGAGAGAGAGGGAATGGGTAAGGGTGCAGGGATGTCAGTTTCAAGTGGGATGTGGAGGAAGAGGTTGGCAAAGCAGAGTGCTGGTGAGGAGAGGCGATGGGGATGAGATTGAGGGTGATGAGAAAGTCACACTTACTTTTCCTGTGCGGAGAAGGTCATGAAACCTCTTCCTGCACTGCAGCCAGGTTCTGCGGCACATAGAGATGGCATTGACTTCCTGGGCCCACGGCCCTTCTGGCACGTTCCGGCCATAAATCTGGCAGGAATGCAGCGGAAGGGCTGCGAGTTAAGCTGGGACCCGGATATACCGAGTCCACAGACGTTGTTACAGGTGGAACCACAATAAGAGGTGACATGGCTAAGGTCGGGGACTCCCAGGCCAAGAGTTTCCTCGTCTCCAGCCAAGTGGGACATTGGCAGGCCGGTACACCCAGTGAAATGAGGTGTACTGGCCTTCTGAACATCAAATGTGTGGCCCATCTTGGGGATCCATGTCTGGGACACGGCCTACACCTCTGAAGAGTTTGGAATTGTAAACCTTTTCTCGCTCGCCTTTAAAGGGGGCCAATGGGCGCTGTATTGAAATGTTTCCGGTGGGAGGGGGGTTCTCCTAGACCTGGTACCCTCCACAGCATTTTGTGGCTTTTCCCCTATGGCAGGTGCCCCACGATGTGTCCCTTGAGCTGAAAGCACCCTCCCGGTTACTACAAATTAGCATCAGCACCGGCAGGCACATTCCCCCATTAATGCCCGAATGAAAGGGCTGTGGATTCTCGGGCCTACCGTATCAAATATGCGCGTCTAGAAGATAATATCATGAAAATTTAATAAAGTTGCACAACAGCTGTGGCTCAGTTGGTAAACCCCTCGCCTCTGAGTCAGAAGGTTGTGGGTTCAAGACCCACTCCAGGAACTTGAGCTCAAAAATCTAGGCTGACACTCCAGTGCAGTACTGAGGGAGTGCTGCACTGTCGGAGGTGCCGTCTTTCAGATGAGACGTTAAACCGAGGCCCCCTCTGCTCTCTTAGGTGGATGTAAAAGATCCTATGGCATTATTTCGAAGAGAGCAGGGGAGTTATCCCCGATGTCCTGGCAAATATTTATCCCTCAATCAACATCATTAAAACAGATTATCTGGTCATTATCACATTGCTGTTTGTGGGAGCTTGCTGTGCACGTATTGGCTGCCACGTTTCCTGCATTATAACAGTGACTCCACTTCAAAAAGTACTTTATTGGCTGTAAAGCATTTCGGGGCGTCCGGTGGTCGTGAAAGTCACTATATAAAGGCAAGTCTTTCTTTCAAAGGATTTCAGTTGTGAATCGTGGTACAAAGCCATAACAATATTAATATCAGTTGCAATTCTGACAAAATGGTCCGGAATTTCCTCAGCTGCTCCCGCAATGCCACTGTAACTTCAGTGGAAGTGTGGCGGAAACCTTGTTTACATGTGTAACCTGGGTTTCTGCAGCACTTCCAGCAAGATTATGGCGGCGGAGCAGCAGCAGTTATTTGGTATTTACATTTATACCAATATACATGTTATGACTTCACTGGTGTACTGTGAATTGTTTGTTTTTCAGGTGTGATGCCACTAGTCCTTACATTCACCCAGTTGGATGGTGCCTGCAGCATGGGAAAACCCTTACAACCCCTCCAGGTGAATGCCCTCAAGACCCTGATTGTTGTGTTACGTTACATAGAGTAGATTTTATGAAGTTTCCCTCCTGGCATGGAGCTTCGCATGCCAGGATCACGTGTGGAGATCAGCAGGCCTTGCAGGAATTTCCATCCGTCAATTTTCATGAGCGGAAAATCTTGCAGGATTCGCTGACCTGTGTTTGAGTTGGCGATTTGCGATCCCAGCGCACAAAGCTCTGTGCCCAGAGTACAAATGCATCAAATATAAAGTAATCGTGTTTCGAATTCAAAAAAATATGTATCTATTGGCTTATCACCAAAGAAAGGAGCACCAGAATTGGACTGCTTCTATCGCGTCATTGTACAGTGATGCTTACCTGTTGAAATACAGACTGCACAGTAAGCGAGGTGTACTGAAAAAATGTCAATGTATGACCGTTCTGGGACAGGGGTGGATAATTTGTTACATGTAGATCGTCTTGCTGCTCCTTCCACATGTTTTGCTTACCTGATACTGATGTTGAAGTATTGCTATTGATGTCAGCAACAGTGGTGGATTCAGCAGTAGACAAGCAACACCGTCAGTATATTTGCAGCCCCTCCAGCCAATACCTTATGTTGGGAAACTTGCAACACATCTGAAAAAGTTAACACATCCTGACATATATTTTGATTAAAAATTTCACTGCATGTTAAGAGAAGAAAATGTAGTTAATTCTGAAATACTGGATTATCTAATCATCAATATCTTGTCAATGACCAGTTTATGCAACATAGCTGTTGTAATTTGCTGTCTTAACCCTCTGTAGGGCAAGCGAGTTATTTCACGTGGGCGTGATTGGGATATTTGTGCTGTAGGCAAGATAACTTCTCTTGTGGTAATCCTTAAACATATTAAAACACATCTAAAGTTGGTCTAGTTCGACGACTGGGCCTTAAAATGCTGAAAAATTGGTTTTAGGAGCTGGTTTTCATTCTCAATTTAATCAAATTTTTAGGTTTGTGTCACACATTCACAATGGGCCTTTGGATATGTGAAGTAGAGAGCAGGTGACTAAAAGTCTAAAGACTTATTTTAAGAAAAAAATAAAGAAATAGAACAGATGCAATGGGTATGTCAGGTGGAAATAAAGTTAAAATAATAAAAAGTAGCAGAAGGAAAATATTGAGAAGAGAAATGGAGAAAAAGAAGAAGGCAAGCAGAAGTGAAGTGCTAAATATTTTTAGAATTTAAGATTTTTAAAAAAGTTTATTTTAATTGGGTTAATAATGCAGTTGATCTTACTCATGACATATGAGTAGCTTCACTACAGTAATGCAAGGGTTTGTCGCAGTGCCAGTGAGCGAGCTGGAAACTGAAATTGCCTGGGTCTGCCAGTGTTGTGAGGGTTAATTGTAGAACTGGAAGCCTTAAAGAAATGCTTTTTGATCACTCATGAAATGTTTATTTCATTTATATAGATTATCATGATCCTAAGCGGTTTTCATGGGAGAAGTACTTAGAAGAAACAAACTCTCTACCTGCTCCTGCACGGGCATTTAAATCTGTAAGTAACTACAGAATACATTTTGCTCAGACAAATTTAATATATCAACTAAACAATTTATCTAAACACATTGAAATATTACAAATGAAATCACTTTTGACTTTACTGTATAAGCAAGTTCTCATATTCTGCCCAACGTCTGAGATGGCTGATCTAAAAATGAAAGTCCATGCTCGCATGAACTAAAAGTTGGTCTCATACAATGCAAGTTCATGGAATGTTTTGTTCATACAATAAAAATCTGGTGTATTTCGAATGCTGGTGTTAAATTCCAACTTTATGCTTTATGTCCGCTTGACATTTACAGTTCAAAGTTAAAATTGCAGGTTATGGAGTGTGACCTATACATTAGATTTTGTGGACACTGCCTGTGAAAAGTAAGTCTCAAACCAGTTATTGTTTCCCTGTATTGTTTCAGCGGCCCTCACACGGATTTCTGCCAAACATGAAATTTGAGGTCGTTGATAAACGGAATCCAATGCTTATCAGAGTAGCAACAATTGTAGACACAGATGATCACAGAGTAAAGGTGGGTTGTTGCATGTGGAATTTAAATTGCCTGATGTAGTTGCGGTTGAAATATACAGTTGTTTAGATAATTTTATTTATGGTTTATTAAGTGGATGTGATTTAAAAATTGTGTATCAGTTGGTCCAATGGATAAATGAAATGAGTGGTGTGGTGCTGAATCATACCGAACAGGAAGATCTAGGTTCCATCCCAGTTGTACGCTGGATAGAGATGGATGCTGTCTGTTTGAGGTATGGTAAAATTGGCCACGGTTTCTGATCCTAATTTCGATCTGTGCCCCAGAGCGTAGTAAATGAAGACAATATTGGGCCTGATTTGGTTTTGGGTTGTGGCTGAAAGCAAGCCTTTCAAACAGTGCTATTTTTGATGTTAGCCTAATAAAATCAACTTTGATTAAAATAATATTGGTCCATCCCAGCCCCGTGGCTACTGGTTGATAGAAGTGTCCGGCTTCAGAATCTGCATTGAATGCCATGGTTCCTTAATAGCAACAGAGACCCACATTGCCAGTCAGGTTGACCCTTAAAGCAGCACTGTGGGATTGCTGCACTGTCAGAGGTGCCATCTTTCAGATCAGACATTAAACCAGGGCCTCATCTTCCTTCTTAAGTAGGCATAACAGATCCCACAGTAAATTTGAAAAGCAGGAGAGTTCTCCCAATTTCCTGGTCAACATACATCCCTCAACTAACATCATGAAAAACAGATTATCTGGTCATTTATCTCATTGCTGTTTGTGGGACTTTGCTGTGCGCAAATTGTCTGCTGCGTTTCCTTACATTACAACAGTGACTACGCTTCAAAAGTACTTTGTTGGCTATAAAGCACCATGGGACAACCTGAGGTCATGAAAGGGGCGATATAAATGCAAGTCTTTCTTTCTATGCCATGTGCGAAACCTGTTCTACACTTGGGAAACAGGCCATCTGAGTGGCATTGCCAATTAGTGTCTAATTAGGGACAGTTTTGTGTTGGAGGCCAAGCCCACTAGAAATTGAATTGAGAGTGTTCCAATTCATTTCACATCGAGCACTACAGATCAGACAGACAGGGAGTCCTTTTTTACCTAGCAAGGTGAGTTGATGCAAACCCAGATTGTGGGGATCAAAAAGATTTCTCAGGATCCTAAGCCCCCTCAATTCACTGACTTAACATATGATTTTTAATAAGTTATAGATAGGTAAGTACATTTTCTGTCTACAAGGCCTTACTACTTGTCATTTTTTGTCACACTTCTGTGTCAACTTTTTTCATTATAAATTAATATCCATGTTTAAAATGGAAAAGTCCTATGTTAACCGGTTCCTGCAGTGTATAATTACAGGTTTTTGCCACTAGGTGATGCTGTATTATCTTTTACCCCACAGGTTGTTCAAAATGTTTTCTGAAAATTGTTCATTAGTAGCTAAAATTTCTAATGTCCAAAATAAGTGTTTTAAAAATAAAAATTATCTATTTCACATAATATGATTACATTTATCTACTGAGTTGTCTTTTGTGTTTTTTAAAGTTATCATTAACATTTTTGCTTGAAGGTCTCAAAAAAATCTGGGGATAAATTTAAGGCTTTTTCCCAAAGCAACACTGTTAGCTGAAGACTGGTCTTGCACTCTGAGCATGTGCAGTGTACACAATTTACAAGGGTGCATTAGTAGCATTCAAGATACCTAACTGATAATGAAACTCTCGCAAGCCTTGATTTAAACCTGTGCCCACCTCCCGCAAGAACCAGGCATACGGGGTTGTGGGGGTGAAAGTTAAAATTTTACTATAGAGTGTCTCTCCTTATCCTAATTTTACTTTATTTTTCAAAAAGAGAGTTGAATTTTGAAGAAAACAGAAAGCTTTTATTAATCTCATCTGTGTTTTGTTGACAATTAGAGAATATTAACATTCTAATTACTGATACCTGAGACAGAAACGGAAGGAGAGGGAGAAACATTAGTGTCTTTCCTCATCTTAATTTGATTTCTTTTTTTAATTAAAAAAAAAAAGTTAGCTGAATTTTGACAGCAAACAAAGCTTTTCAGAGGAAAATAGATAGATGGGAAGGGGAGGAGAAAAACAGATTGACAATGAGAGTTCCTCTGGCTTCTTGCCACCTGCCCGAGGAGAACAAGTGTAAGTGAGAGGGAGCGGGTGGAGGGTTAAGAATCAGGTGAGACAGAGAGAAAAGAAAGGTTAGTGAGTGAAAGAGAGAATCAGCAGCATGAAAACATCAGAGACAGGTAAAAGAGTGACCACATTCTCTGACTTAACATATCCAATGACACAGGAGATCCTCTAGAAAATACAGAAATATTGAAAGGTTGTTTATTGTTTCATGGGTAGATTGAAATTTTTGCCCTCGCTACATAAGTGGACTGAATTTAGGTGAGCACTGATCTTTAAAAACATAATTATCTTGCTGTGTTCAGCAAAAAAAATCCGTTACTATAATAACTTAGTGTGTTTGGGTTTGACTAATCTTATATTTTTTATCTAGATACATTTTGATGGCTGGAACTATGATTATGATTACTGGATTGATGCTGACAATGCCGATATCCATCCTGCAGGCTGGTGTGCTAAAACCGGACACTCTCTTCAACCACCTATCAGTAAGCTCCATCTGTTAAATCCTTCTTCTAGTAAGGTTCAAATTCTTCTTAAAAGCTAAGTGGTAGGACCTTAGCGAAACAATCAGGCCGTGTCTTTCCTTTAAATATAAACACTTGTTAATCTACACAATTGCTATTTGCACCCATTTGTTTATAATAGTCTCTCAGAAGCCCATGAAAGCAACTTCAGTGGTCATTCGGTCAGTTCTACATGAGATGGATGGATGGAAACACACACAGTATTCAAAAAGTTCCTTTTCTCCTGTACTGTCTTTTAAGCCATAACTTTAAAGCTTCAATAGAATTTCAACACTATGGAAATAAGAGGACTGCAGAATACAGTGTGCATCAACAAGGCTCCCGCAAAAGGCAGGCGGGGTCTAATTATCATTCAAAATTCGTGGCCCAATTACATAATCGGCGCGTGACTTAAATTTAACATTGAGTGAGGGGGATGCCCATGCTGTGGGATTCCTGACAGCAGATCCGAGATGGGAAGTGTCGACTGGCCAAGGTGGGAAGTGCTGAAGATCAGCTCCTTTTAGCACTCCTCGTAGGCCAGGAGAAGTGGGAGTGCTCCCCAGGCCTCACAAGCCTTCAGCTTCCCCCAGCTCCGATCGCGGCCGCAATGTTCTCTTTCCCTCTCCCCATGGCCCAATAATGGCCCGAAGCTTCCATCCTGTACTGACTGCTGGCGACATTCCCCACGGGTCCTCGGTTGCGGCCTCCTGTTTGCGTTCCCGCCCGCCGGCTGGGTTGTTAATTTGGTTGGCTGTCGAACGGGAGTCTGCAGCAGATTAATAAAATGAAGCCATTCGGATTGGCAGGGTATCCGCATCCCTGGCCTTGCCGGGATTTCCCCCCAGTACCACGCTCGCCCACACTCTCCCCACCTCCCCGTCGGGGCCTATGTATTTGATATTTGAAACAAATCTGAATGTCTGGTAGGTGATAGTTGGCAGTAATCCAATATTGGGGTTGTGCTCACATCATTTGAGCTACTCAATTGGATTGCTGCCAGGTAATCCTCTGCCATCATCTAGTATATTTTGTGTAGGTTTGTGAACACGCTTATCACCTTTAGTATGTTCAATATATACATCAGTGAAACAGTTATATATGTTCCCATTTCAGTAGTTTTGAAATTTGATTGTAAGTGCAGTTGTGGGATTGTAAACATAGTACAGTATTGGCTTTTGGCAGTTCCTTTCTATCTTCTGGACATCACTATGAAGCAGTTCCAGCATTATTGAAGTTGCAAATCTCCCAGATTTTGTGAGATTGCATGATCTTTGGAAATAATTCGTATACTACTATCTGAAGGTCAACAGTTAGGAGATTGACATATAATTGTAATGTTTAAACCGATATATCATTTTGGATAATAGCTTTTCTGAAGCACATTAAAGTTGTGTCTTCTCACATACAGATAATATGGGGGTAATTGCAGCATAATCTTTGCTTCAGAGTTAGCGGTGTTTTTTTTATTCGTTCCTGGGATGTGGGCATCACTGGCAAGGCCAGCGTTTATTGCCCACCCCTAATTGCCCTTGAGAAGGTGGGGGTGAGCTGCCTTCTTGAACCGCTGCAGTCCGCATGTTGAAGGTACTCCCACAGTGCTGTTAGGGAGGGTGTTCCAGGATTTTGACCCAGCGACAACAACAACAACTTGTATTTATATAGTGCCTTTAACGTAGTAAAACGTCCCAAGGCGCTGCACAGGAGTATTTTAAGACAAAAAAATTGACACCGATCCACATAAGGATAAATTAGGGCAGGTGACCAAAAGCTTGGTCAAAGAGGTAGGTTTTAAGGAGCGTCTTAAAGGAGGAGAGAGAGGTAGCGAGGCGGACAGGTTTAGGCAGGGAATTCCAGAGCTTAGAGCCTAGGCAACAGAAGGCACAGCCACCATAGGTTGAGCGATTATAATAAGGGATGCTCAAGAGGACAGAATTAGAGGAGCGCAGATATCTCGGTGGGGGGATTGTGGGGCTGAAGGTATTACAGAGATAGGAAGGGGCGAGGCCATGGAGGGATTTGAAAACAAGGATGAGAATTTTGAAATTGAGGCGCTGCTTAACCGGGAGCCAATGTAGGTCAGCGAGCACAGGGGTGATGAGCGAACGGGACTTGGTGCGAGTTAGGACACGGGCAGCCGAGTTTTGGATGACCTCAAGTTTACGTAGCGACTATGAAGGAGCGGCAATATCTCACCCTCTCTCTCTCACCCTGGCTGTTCCTCCTGGTACGGCCCTCATCTTCGCTCCCTTAAGTCCAAGGGATGCAGACTTGAATGGATATGGCGGACAACTGGTTTAGCCATTCACCGCCAGATCTGGCTGGACCACATAAAGCACTATTGGGTCCTGCTCTCATCTGCCAAACTGCTCACTATTCCAGAATCATTCTGGAATGCAAAGATAACCCCTCACTTCTTTTCTCTACTGCAAACTGTCTTCTAAACCCCTCTCCCCTGTGTCCTCCACCCTCACCTCCAACAACAAGTGTGAGGAGCTCATGGACTTTGTCTTTAAGATATTCCTGGATATAGGGTGTTCAGGAAAGATAGGAGATGGTGTGGCAGTATTGGTTAAGGAGAATGTTACAGTGCTGGAGAGAGAGGATGTCCTGGAGGTGTCAAAGACAGAATCTATATGGCTAGAGTTAAGAAATAAGAGAGGTGCCATTAAACTACTAGGTGTATTCTATAGGCCACCAACTAGTGGGAAAAATATGGAGGAGCAAATTTGCAGAGAAATTACAGAGAGGTGCAAGAATTATAGAGGAGTGATAATGGGGGACTTCAACTATCTTAATATAGACTGGGATAGTAATAGTGTAAAGGGCAGGGAGGGGGAAGAATTTCTGAAGTGTGTTCAGGAGAACTTTCTTGATCAGTACGCTTCTGACCCAACGAGGAAGGAGGCATTGCTGGATCTGGTTCTGGGGAATGAGGTGGGTCAAGTGGAGCAAGTGTCAGTAGGTGAACATTTAGGGAACAGTGATCATAGTATCATAAGGTTTAGATTAGCTATGGAAAAGCACAGGGAGCAATCTAGAGTAAAAATACTTAATTGGTGGAAGGCCAATTTCAGTGGGATGAGAACGGATCTGGCCTAGGTAAATTGGAATCAAAGATTGGTAGGCAAAACTGTAGTGGAACAATGGGCTGCCTTTAAAGAGGAAATAGTTCGGGTACAGTCAAGGTACATTTCCACTAGGGGGAAAGGTAGGGCAACTAAAGTCAGAGCTCCCTGGATGACGAAAGAGATAGATTAAGATGCAACAGAAAAAGAGCACGTATGACAAATGTCAGGTTCAGAATACATCTGAGAATCAGGCTAAATATAGAAAGTTCAGGGGAAAAGTGAAAAACAAAATAAGAGGGTATGAGAATAGAATGGCAGCCAACATAAAAGGTAATCCAAAAGTCTTCTATAAGCATATAAATAGTAAACAGTAGTAAGAGGAGGGGTGGGGCCGATTAGGGATCAAAAAGGAGACCTACGCATGGAGGCAGAGGGTATGGCTGAGGTGCTAAATGAGAACTTTGCATCTGTCTTCACCAAGGAAGAAGTTGCTGCCATAGACATAGTGAAGGAGGAGGTAGAGGAGATACTGGATGGGACAAAAATTGATAAAGACGAGGTAAAGGCTGGCTGTACTTAAAGTAGATAAGTCACCAGGACCGGATGGGATGCATCCTAGGATGCTGAGGGAAGTAAAGGAAGAAATTGCGGAGGTACTGGCCATAATCTTCCAATCCTCCTTAGAAACAGTGGTGGTGCCAGAGGACTGGAGAATTGCAAATGTTACACCCTTGTTCAAAGAAGGGTGTAAAGATAAACCCAGCAACTATAGGCCAGTCAGTTTAACCTTGGTAGTGGGGAAGCTTTTAGAAACAATAATCAGGGACAAAATTAACAGTCACTTGGACAAGTGTGGATTAATTAAGGAAAGCCAGCGCAGATTTGTTAAAGGCAAATCATGTTAACCATATTGATTGAGTTTTTTGATGAGGTAACAGAAAGGGTTGATGATGGCAATGCGGTTGACGTAGTGTACATGGATTTCTAAAAGGCGTTCGACAAAGTGCCACATAATAGACTTGCCAGCAAAGTTGAAGCCCATGGAATAAAAGGGACAGTGGCTGCATGGATACAAAATTGGCTAAGTGACAAGAAACAGAGAGTAGTGGTGAACGGTTGTTTTTCGGACTGGAGGAAGGTATACAGTGGTGTTCCCCAGGGGTCAGTTCTAGGACCACTGCTCTTCTTGATATATATTAATGAGTTGGAGTGGGTGTACAGGGCACAATTTCAAAATTTGCGGATGACACAAAACTTAGAAGTATAGTGAACAGTGAGGAAGAGAGTGATTGACTTCAAGAGGACATAGACAGACCAGTGGCAGATGAAATTTAACGCAGAAAAATGCGAAGTGATACATTTTGGTAGAAAGAATGAGAGGAAATATAAACTAGGGGCATGAACAGAGAGACCTAGGGGTATATGTGCACGAATCGTTGAAGGTGGCAGGGCAGGTTGAGAAAACAGTTAAAAAAGCATATGGGATCCTGCGCTTCATGAATAGAGGTATAGAATACAAAAGCAAGGAAGTTATGATGAACCTTTATAAAACATTGGTTCGGCCTCAGCTGGAGTATTGTGTCCAATTCTGGGCACCGCAGAAGGATGTGAAGGCCTTCGAGAGGGTGCAGAAAAGATTTACGAGAATGATTCCAGGGATGAGGGACTTCAGTTACGTGGATAGACTGGAGAAGCTTAGAGCAGAGAAGATTGAGAGGAGATTTGATAGAGGTGTTCAAAATCATGAGGGGTCTAGATAGAGGGAAACTGTTCCCATTGGCAGAGGGGTCGAGAACCAGAGGACACAGATTTAAGGTGATTGGCAAAAGAACCAAAGGCGACATAAGAAAAAGCTTTTTTACACAGCGAGTGGTTAGGATCTGGAATGCACTGCCTGAAAGGGTGGTGGCGGCAGACTCAATCACGGCTTTCAAAAGGGAATTAGATAAGTACCTGAAAGAAAAGAAATTACAGGGCTACCGGGAAAGGCCGGGGGAGTGGGATGAGCTCAGGTGTTCTTGCAGAGAGCTGGCACGGGCCGAATGGCCGCCTTCCGTGCTGTAACTATTCTATGATTCTGTAAGATTGAGACCATCCGATCAGCTGCCTCTGCCACTTCCCTTCCTTCCCCTAGCCCACCAGGCCAAACTTCCTTTAAGGTTCCCCCCTGCCCTAGCCCATAACTCGCATCTTTCTCCAGTTTCTCTCCAATATCCCCTCATGATCTCTCCGCGCTCATCTTGTCCATGAGACCCACTTTCTGCTCCCTCGACCTTATTCCCACTAAGCTGTTTACCACCCAACTTCCTCTTCCAGCTCCCATGTTTGCTGATATTTTTAACGGTTCTCTCTCCTCAGGTACTGTTCCTCTCTCCTTCAAATCTACTGTCATCACCCATCTCCTCAAAAAAAAACCCTTGACCCCTCCATCCTTGCAAACTACCACCCCATCTCCAACCTCCCTTTCCTCTCCAAAGTTGTTGAAAGTGTTATCGCCTCCTAAATCCGTGCCCATCTTTCCCGGAACTCCATGTTTGAATCCCTCCAATCAGGTTTCCACCCCTGCCACAGTACCGAAACGGCTCTTATCAAAGTCACAATTGACATCCTATGTGTCTGTGACAAAGGTAAACTATCCCTCCTCGTCCTTCTCGACCTGTCTGCAGCCTTTGACACAGTTGACCACGCCATCCTCCTCCAATGTCTCTCCACCATCGTCCAGCTGGGTGGGACTGCACTCGCCTGGTTCCATACTTATCTATCTAATCGTAGCCAGAGAATCACCTGCAATTTCTTCTCTTTCCGCTCCCACATCGTTACCTCTGGTGTCCCCTAAGGATCTATCCTTGGCCTCCTCCTATTTAACATCAACATGCTGCCCCTCGACGACATCATCTGAAAACGCAGTGTCAGTTTCCACATGTACACTAATGACATCCAGCTCTACCTCACTACCACTTCTCTTGACCCCTCCACTGTCTCTAAATTGTCAGACTGCTTGTCCAACATCCAGTACTGGATGAGCAGAAATGTCCTCCAATTAAATATTGGGAAGACCGTTCTCTAGCCACCAATTCCATCCCTCTCCCTAGCATCTGTCTGAGGCTGAACGAGACTGTTCACAACCTTGATGTCATATTTGACCCTGAAATGAGCTTCCAACCACATAGCCGCGCCATAACTAAGACCGCCTATTTCCACCTCTGTAAACTCGCCCATCTCCGCCCCGCCTCAGCTCATCTGCTGCTTGCTGAAACCCTCATCTATGCCTTTGTTACCTCTAGACTTGACTATTCCAACGCACTCCTGGCTGGCCTCCCACGTTCTACCCTACGTAAACGTGAGATCATCCAAAACTCAGCTGCCTATGTCTTAACTCGCACCAAGTCCCGTTCGCCCATTACCCCTGTGCTCGCTGACCTACATTGGCTCCCGGTTAAGCGATGCATCGATTTTAAAATTCTCATCCTTGTTTTCAAATCCCTCCATGGCCTCACCCCTCCCTATCTCTGTAATCTCCTACAGCCACAGAACCCCCCGAGATATCTGCGCTCCTCTAATTCTGGCCTCTTGAGCATCTCTGATTTTAATCGCTCAACCATTGGTGGTCGTGCCTTCAGCTGCCTAGGCCCTAAGCTCTGGAATTCACTTCCTCAACACCTCCACCTCTCTACCTCTCTTTTTTCTCCTTTAAGACGCTCATAAAAACCTACCTCTTTCACCTGCCCTAATTTCTCCTTATGTGGCTCAGTGTCAAATTTTATTTTATAACACTCCTATGAAGTGCCTTGAGACATTTTACAACATTAAAGGCGCTATATAAATACAAGTTGTAGATGTTGTTATATTTCCAAGTTAGGATGGTGTGTGACTTGGAGGGATGGTGTTCCCATGCACCTGTTGCCCTTGTCCTTCTAGATTATAGAGGTCACGGGTTTGGGAGGTGCTGTCGAAGATGCCTTAGCGAGGTGCTGCAGTGCATCTTGTAGATGGTACGCACTGCAGACACAGTGCGTTGGTGGTGGAGGGAGTGAATATTTAAGGTGGTGGATGGGGTGCCAATCAAGCGGGCTGCTTGATTGGATGATGACGAGCTTTTATGGATGGTGTCGAGCTTCTTGAGTGTTGTTGGAGCTGCACTCATCCAGGCAAGTGGAGAGTATTCCATCACACTCCTGGCTTGTGCCTTGCAGATAGTGGAAGGACTTTGGGGAATCAGGAGGTGAGACATTCGCCGCAGAATACCCAGCTTCTGACCTGTTCTTGTAGTCACAGTATTTATGTGGCTGGTCCAGTTAAGTTTCTGGTCAATGGTGGCCCCCAGGATGTTGATGGTGGGGAATTTGGTGATGGTAATGCCGTTGAATGTCAAGCTGCGTTGGTTAGACTCTCTCTTGTTGGAAATAGTCATTGCCTGGCACTTGTGTGGCGCGAATGTTACCTGCCACTTATCAGCCCAAGCCGTCCAGGTCTTGCTGCATGCGGGCATGGACTGCTTCATTATCTGAGGAGCTGTGAATGACACTGAACACTGTGCAATCATCAGTGAACATCCCCACTTCTGACCTTATGATGGAGGGAAGGTCATTGATGAAGCAGCTGAAGAAGGTTGGGCCTAGGACACTGCCCTGAGGAACTTCTGCAGTGATGTCCTGGGGCTGAGATGATAGGCCTCCAACAACCACAACAAATCTTCCTTTGTGCTAGGTATGACTCCAGCCAGTGGAGAGTTTTCCCCTTGATTCCCACTGACTTCAATTTTACTAGGGCTCCTTGATGCCGCACTCGGTCAAATGCTGCCTTGATGTCAAGGGCAGTCACTCTCACCTTGCCTCTGAAATTCAGCTCCTTTGTCCATGTTTGAACCAATGAGGTCTGGAGCCGCTGGTGTATAGATAGTAAACTTTGTAAGTTGCTCTTTA
The DNA here is from genome assembly GCA_030390025.1 of Squalus acanthias. Classification (NCBI taxonomy): domain Eukaryota; kingdom Metazoa; phylum Chordata; class Chondrichthyes; order Squaliformes; family Squalidae; genus Squalus; species Squalus acanthias. Next base: position 74,204,629 of record CM059433.1, on the reverse strand, counting down.
TGTTTTAAATCTTGCCACACACAAGTGAACCACAAACTGTTATCAAACACAAATTTATTTCTTTGGAGTAGATTCTGAGCCACTGTATCTATCTATCTTACAAAAATAATGTACCTAATGTACATTTCCTTTCAGTTACATTTTACTATCACGCTTTTTGTTACGCTGTGTGTCACACTTCAAAGAAACGTATAAGCAAGTAAAGGAACTCCCCAGGGCACAGAATACCAGAGCCAGGATGTCTCTTAATTGATGTATGTCAGAACTCACCCAGTGTTTACTTATAGAAGCCTTTTATAGATTTCTGTATGTCCCAATGTTTACTTAACAGCAATTGGATTTTATGGCATTAAGGCAACATAAATGCAAGACCCAGGAGCAAGCTGCAAGGTAGACCTGTGACAAAAGGGGGAAATAGTTGAACGGAAGGCGAGGTCAGGCCTATACTGACCTGTCATTGAATATATTGGAGGAGGAATCAGCCTCATGGCAAGTTTGCCTCTTTGCCAAGTCTTCACTTGAGGACCTGTATTAAACAATTGATAACGAGTTAGCCTGGTACATGGCACTGGACTGGAGCAGTGTGGAGCATCATGTCACAGGTGTGCTTCAGCCATGCTGAAGGCAGATGTTCATTGTATAGCTGATGAGGCAGTTCTGAGTCTTGAGAAGATGGCTCAACGCACATACCCGGAAATTGGAAATGAGAACAAACCCTCATATTTCAGAGCTCGGATATATGAAGGTTGCAGTGTAGCTAGCAAGTTCTGCAGAAGTTCCACACCTGCAACTAGTGGAACCATCATTTGATGGGGTAGAATGTGTACCCACATTATGGTCAGGAGGTGGTGGCAATACACTCGCACATTTCATGATTAGTTGTGCTTTTGGAACCTGTTGCCTGCCAAGCAAGGTTTCAAACATACACCTGTGATGAACTAATGACTGTCCTCCTTGGGGAGAAGATAACCGGAGTCTCTTTGAGGTCAAGGTGTGCTCCAAGATGACACGCCTGGTGATGGCAGTTCGAAACCAAATCCAACCTTTGTTGAAGACTATTAATGAGACATCTGAACCAGGCAGGTCTGCAGTAATCCAGGGCACTGTTGATTGACCAGCCAGCATGGCTTACCAATGGACTCTGTAGGGGTATAGCAGTCACTGAAGGCTGGATGGGGTTCTTCCCTCTCAGCTCCAGATAACAGTGCGTGGCAGTGCCCTAACAGAGTGGTCATGACTAGTCAAACAGTGGAAAGCTTAGCAGTATTGTGCTGGTGGGCTGCATGGTTTGAGCTGGAAGAAGACTTCAGGGTCATCTGGAATTTGTGCATCTCCTTCATAACTTGCATAAGCCATAAAACTGTGTCGTCAAAGTATTTCAGAGTAATGACTGGCATGGAGCAAAATGTTGCTGGGTGACTGAAGCATCAGTAGTAGTGTAAGCTTCTTGTTCAGGATCATTGGCTGATGCTCAGTCAGGAACAACATGACCAAGACACTGACTATGGCTGATGACCTCACATTCAAAAAAACATTCCTTTAAATCATTCTTTAGCTGGTATGATCCACTGGGAAAAATCTAATCATATTCTATTAAAACCTTGGCTTCTCAGGCCAGAAATACAAAGAATTTCCCTTGATACTATCTACAAGACAGCTGCATGGAATAATTTGCATGCTTTCATGAAGCATCGATAACTTAATTTAGCAGCTTAACCTAACACGTTCTCTAGCTGGTATCAATGTGAAGTTATGGAGCTTCCCATTTCTTTGCATTTTTACAAGCATTTGGCATTCATTTGTACCTGGAATTTGAATGAATAACATTAGGTCATCAAGCTTAATCATTCTTTAAAAGTAGCTCGACCTGCAGCGACAAAGTTTCGATCTTTCTGTCCCTCAACTCTCTATTTTACCTGACTCAAACGCATACCTTACTTTTTGTTGCATGGTGGATCAAATCAAATCAGTTCTTCTCTTGCTGCCTCCTTTCAAAAGAACTGAGGTATACTTCCAAAATCCAAAGTGTATAAGTGGGGATGGATAAAAGACCGTGTGCCCAAATGCCTAGTGTATGGTGCCAGACTCTTAAAAGGAGGCCCTAATCTTGAATATACCATCATCCAGTTTCCCAAATGGCTCAACAAGTGAATCAAATGAACAACTGATCCATACAAAACAGGAAGTTCTCGGGTTTAATCTCCAGCCTCACAGACGGTGGGGTAGCTATAAGTGGCCCAGTGCCTCTGATTTACAGGGGGGAAGATCAGAGTGAAAACTAGAAACAGAAAATATAGAATAGACTGTCATCTGGGGAGAGCGGTTCTTGATTTTCTTTTATATGTGGAGCTTGCATTACATTCAAACAAGGAGAAAATGCATATCTAATATACTTCTCATTTCTAACTTCGTCAGGGTTTGTGGCGTACATTTGAGATAGTTGCATGTATTGCACTGTTAAAAATGTTGATTGACACATTGCAGATTTAACAGTTGTTTTTTTGATGCAAATAGGCCCATTAGACCTGGTGGAAGCTTCAGAACAAGGAGGATGTCCTACACCAGGATGTAAAGGGATCGGTCACATAAAAGGAGTGAAACATTCGGGCCACCACAGGTAAAAGAACTAAGTACTTTAAAAAAAAATTAAAAAAATTGTACTTTTAAATTCAGAATCTGCTTTGATATGTTCTTTTTATTTTTTGTCTGGCACTCCATACTTGAGCACAAAATCCAGGCTGTCACTCCAGTGCAGTACTGAGGGAGCGTTATACTGTCGGAGTTGCCGTCTTTTGGATGAGACATTAAACCGAGGCTCTATCTGCCCTCTCGGGTGGACGTGAAAGATCCTATGTCACTATTTTGAAGACGAGCAGGGGAGTTATCTGGGTGTCCTGGCAGACATTTATCCCTCAACCAACAGTACTAAAACAGATTTTCTAGTCATTATCAAATTGCTGTTTGTGGGAGCTTGCTGTGTGTAAATTGGCTGCCGCGTTTCCTACATTACAACAGTGACTACACTTCAAAAAGTAATTAATCGGCTGTAAAGCACTTTGGGATGTCCTGAGGTCGTGAATGGCACAACATAAATGCAAGTCTTTCTGTTCTTTCTTTATAATCTGTTATCTATATGCCTTGGTGACATTATCTAGAAAAAGTGTTGTTTTATCAATGATATACATATTTTATGTAGTTTTTATAGTGTGATGATGTGCCAAAGTTTAATGTAGTCATGCAGTAGAAGCTATTTGAAGTGGGATTCAACATAGTAACATTCATATTAGCAAGATTGCAGAGTGATTTGGCCAGCCTTAATGGTAATATGCATTATTTACAAGCCAGTGAGGCATCAGTGGTAATTAGATTGTAGCCATTTGCCATGCTATATGGATCATTTTTGAGACAAGGTTCCAAGGAGAATTGCTTGCTATCATTTTGTTTATTTTTCAGTGTTATCCTTTAAAATATAGCATTTATACTATACGTATATTTTCTGGCATTGGGGATAGTTTATGGCTCATAAGTGTTCCTGTATTATGATCAGACTTTACATGCATTTTTGGGTTATTTGATCAGGCATACACACGAATGAAAAACAAAAATCCTAACATTTGCAGTGCCACTGATGTATAGGGCAAAGAGAGGATCTGGCCAGCAGTGACTGAATTTATTTCTTGCAACATCCAGTTGCCATAATTTTACACAACTAGAGTTCTCCCCTATTGTTGGAAATTTGGGTGGTATCAGTATGGCTTATTGGAAGATTCCACACCATTGTTTGTGTATTAAAGCAGGATCATGACCTTCAGCAAGGGATGGATTGCCAGTCAGGTTACATCTGAGAGGAATATGTAGCTCCGACATCTTGTGCTCTGGAGCCCTAGCCTTGGATTGACAGTTAGCTGGGAAAAGCCTGCAATGGATAGTTTCCCATTCTTTACATTAGTTCCATCTGTATTGCAAAAGATCCAGAATAAAGGGAGTGATCAGTGCGCATAGTAATCAGGTAGTCATGGCAGCCTCAGTATTCACACCTGCTATCATTACCAGAGTGATTTCCTTTCCCAGTAAGAAAAATCTCTCACAATTGCAGTTGAGTAGGTGCATTTAGCACCTCAGTTATTCTAGCGAATGATGGATTACCCTAAATGACGTGATAGGTTAAAAGCCTAGTACATTACTATGATTTAGAAAACTGCCCTCGACACAAGAAGTGAAAAAATGTGACCTTTGATGATGAATAGATAGGATACCATTATATGAAAGATCCTTGGTGTTTTGAAGTACGTACTTGGTCTGTGTGTATTGAATCTAACCCAAAGGCCAGTCCGGTCAGACTGTGTCAGTTTTTCTTTTTCCTGTCCAGTGTTAAACCATTAAAGGTGTGTTGTGGTGGTTTATAAAAGAAGCATGGAACATCAGATATCTTTATAGGACTATAATTTCCATAGTTACAGCTGAATGTTGGTTTTTAGAAATTCAATTACTGACTATTGTTACCAAAAATTATTGCCTAGGAAGATAGGCTAAATGGTAATGCTGATTCCTGCTGAAAGTCTGAGTTTCAGGCCCCAGTTCCTATCATATTCACTTTTCAAAGATTGAGTAATCTTACATGTTCATAGACGAGGGAACTAGATGTAATTTCTCCAAGTTTGCAGACGACACAAAGCTGGGTGGGCGTGTGTGCTGTGAGGAGGATGCAGAGAAACTCCAGTATGATTTGGACAGGTTGGGTGATTGGGCAGATGCATGGCAGATGCAGTATAATGTGGATAAATGCGAGGTTATCCACTTTGGTGGCAAAAACAGGAAGACAGATTATTATCTGAACGGCAATAGATTGGGAAAAGGGGAAGTGCTACGAGATCTGGGTGTCCTTGTGCACCAGTCGCTGAAGGTAAGCATGCAGGTGCAGCAGGCAGTTAAGAAGGCAAATGGTATGTTGGCCTTCATAGCGAGAGGATTCGAGTACAGGAGCAAGGATGTCTTGCTGCAGTTGTACAAGGCCTTGGTGAGACCACACCTTGAGTATTGTGTGCAGTTTTGGTCGCCTTATCTGAGGAAGGATGTTCTTGCCATGGAGGGAGTGCAGCGAAGATTCACCAGACTGATACCTGGGATGGCAGGAATGACGTATGAAGAGAGATTGGGTCGATTAGGCTTATATTCGCTAGAGTTTAGAAGAATGAGAGGGGATCTCATTGAAATTTAGAAAATTCTAACAGGACTAGACAGACTAGACGCAGGAAGGATGTTCCCGATGGCGGGAGAGTCCAGAACCAGGGGTCACAGTCTAAGGATAAGGGGTAAGCCATTTAGGACTGAGATGAGGAGGAATTTCTTCACCCAGAGAGTGGTGAACCTGTGGAATTCTCTACCACAGAAGGCAGTTGAGGCCAATTCATTAAATATATTCAAGAAGGAGTTAGATATATTTCTTAAGGCTAAAGGGATCAAGGGATATGGGGAGAAAGCAGGGACAGGGTACTGAATTTGGATGATCAGCCATGATCTCATTAAATGGCGGAACAGGCTCGAGGGGCCGAATGGCCTACTCCTGCTCCTTTCTTCTATGTTTCTATGTTTAAGGTCCATCTAACTCAAGTGAGCACTATTCCATATTTCTTTTCCATCTCTCTCAACTTAAAATTGGACCACAGGTTATGGTATATTGATGAGTGCAACAAAAAAGTGATCTTTCCCAGATCAAAATCTTCCCCAGATCAAAAAGACAGAATGGGGTAGGTTTTAACTTGGGGGTGGCCGATGGGCGGAGCACACCATCCATCTGTTTCTGCTGACAGGAGGACCGAGGCATTTTGAGGCCCAGGTCTCCTTTCCATGTTGCCACCCTGTTGCAGTTTGCACGCTTTGTGCCGGCACACTATCAAGTAGCTCGGAGGCCCCGCCTGCGGGTAGGTTCTGTGAGGAGGAGGAGGTGAAACGGAGAGGGGCATACCCGGGCTGCCAACAACCCACAGTATTTGTGTGGTCATCCTGGCTCCACAAAAATATAGCCCAGAAACTTTCCTGTTACCGTTTTTGGAGCATCCAAGTACGGATCTCGCTCCACCCAAGTGTCCCTTAAAATTGTAATCAGGGTCTTAACTACATCATAGGCCTCTAATTTGCATAGTAAAGAGGCAGGCCGCCCAAGGGATGACCTTTTTAACAATGGCGGCGGCATTAACAGGAAGATAAGTCTACTGACCCTATTTTGAAACCGTTACCGACCTGTTGGTGCTGAGTTTGCCTGGTTAAAATCGGACGGCTGATCCGCAACTGTCAGTTTTCCACCCGTGCTCAAAGAGAAAATTGCTCCCTACATGTTTACCTGGTCTGCTTTTGAGTTCCCCAACTATGATCTCGGTCTCCCCCAGCTGCAATCCCTCATCCCTTGTCAACGGCTTTTGCAAACGTAGCTACGAGGCTTTGTGCTGGCTCAATGAGTGGTACTTCTAATTATTCAGATAATGATGTCCTTATTCTTTTGTTTTTAAAAAACTGGTAATTTTTAAAATTTCTTTTATGCTTATTGACAATAATAGCATTTTTAAATGTAAGTTAATAGCTTTTATTTGAAAAGTACATATTTTGCTCATTGATGTCAAACGTGCTTCAGCTTTTGTCCATAGGGACAAAAACAATTGTGTTTAGTTTCTGAAGTATTGCATAATTACTCTTCATATTCACTAAGGGGAAAATATATTCTTACTGGTTGAAAGACTTATATAACATGACACAATGCCTGATTTGTTATCTCATACACCTTCAAGGAATTATTACATGTTAAAAAGATAACTACATTTAAAACAGCATTTTAATTCTCTATGCATTTTGGAACTACTTGATTAAATTAATTGCAGCAGACACTGAATATTGTTTACCGAAGCATAATTGTTTATGGTTGCCAAGGCACATAGGTTGCTCATTTGTACAAGTCTGTGCCTGTTTCAGAAACCATTGAAGCAAAATGAAAGAACCTAGGGAATTATTTTTTGCAGAAAAAAGAACCATGAGTTGCATTGATATACAACTAGACACAAGCTTTAGAGCTTCACTGTCAAAAAAATTAGCAACAATTACTCAATCGTTTTCTGCTGTTAAACTGCTAAAGGACAACAGACTGAATAGGAAAAAATCTCACTCGCCTGAAAAGTGCAACAAAAACTACAAGCTACATTGAATCCTGAACATAATTCTTAACAAAAACCTTAGAAGTATGTACCCTTGTTTTCCTTTCTAATAGCTGTGCAAAAGGGTATTAGAAAGCTAATAGAAGGTGTAAATGATTGATTATATTGCTTTACACTGCAAGCATTCCTGTCCCAAATATAACAGTTAGAAAATACATCCTGTATATTATTTTGTCTATGATTTTTGAAGTGCTCTTACAGTTACTCATAAGAGGGCTCTGTCTTGTTTTGTTTCTGTGTTTAAGCTTTGACTTTATTATAGAAAAATAGGCACAATATGACATATTTGATCTTGTGACAATTCTGTTTCCATAGAGCAGTGTTATTGGAGGACTAAATTTCCAATATTAGTTGTAGTTAATGGCCCCGATTTTGCGGTCAGCGGCGAAGCGACTCTGCTTGCCGCTGCCACAAAGATTTAGCGGGTTCTGTGGCGTCTATTTCTCTTATTATGATGTCAATTTCATCCTGGGGGCATTTATAGGGGATCTGTGGCATCCAGGAGCAGTGAAGTCATCAAGCAGGCTGAGCAGCCAATCAGACTGAAGAATTCTCACAGACAGCAAACCAGGATGTAAAAGGCACTGATTATCATTCACTTTTTAATCATTTTACAGCGAGAAAAATAAAGATTGGGACATACAAATGGGATTAAGGTAGAAGCTGAAATATCATAAACAAACTTTTTTTAAAAAAGTTAAAATTAATTTTTATTATTTAAAAATCTGTGGAATTTTTAACATGGAATGGAGGGAATGACACTCCACACTTATAAAATTACTTTTTCAGTGCCAGAGAGGTTGTTCAGCAGTAATTATGACTTAGTAATCTCAGTTACACCTTATTCAACAAGGCTTAACTTTTTCAATGGTTTTTACAGCAAGAATAGTGCATAAAAAGTTGAAGTTCACATCAAATCACTAATACTGTGTTGATTCCACTGCGAAGACTGCAACAGCGCACCCTGTGGAGGAGCAGGGAATCACTGACAGCAACTTCCAGATTTCCACATTTAGCTGCACATGTGCAGATGCCAGAAGTTGCTGTCCGTTTTATACAGTAATGACTGCGAAGGCTGACAGTTTTGCCTTCATTACAACTGCAAATTCCAGGCCTATAAATTGGGAGGAAAATCTGTTTTGGGAGGGCGTATTCCATGTAAGTGTCAGGATACACCAACCTGGATCTTTGCCACTCACACTGCGAAAGATCATGGGGTCGGGGAGGTCTCGTGTTTTACCAGTGGATTCCCATGCCACTAAGGACATACCTAAGAATGCCTGCCTGCCCCAACATGCCAGGAAATCAAGCACAACTTGTGGTTAGGGGGAGAGGAGTAGCTGAGTATCGTTTCCGCCCTCTCCCCACATTTTTGGAAAAACCTTCATGTGCCCCAACCACCCCCTTTGTAAGGGAACTGCTTTGATTTCTACATATTTATTCAGTTATTCAGACCACGATGCTGGCCTGGAAACAGGTGGGGCCCACTCCCATCGTTTGGTGGCATGGTATGCCTGGACTCACTGAGGGATGGGAACTCCCGTAAGTTGAAAGTATTTGCCCTCTCTTACACCACTGGCCTTGTAAGGGCCAGAAGGAGGCTCAATCCCTTAGAAGACCCACTAAAATCCCGACGTTAAGCCAGAGTCTGGCATATCCAGATCCTGGCTTAACTTCCCGCATTACCACCAAACGTTTTTCGACCTCTTAAGTTTTAAAGTAGTCCTGTACCATCAAAAATAAATGCTGCTAGACCATATTTTGAGTCCTTTGTAGTTCCTTTGCCAATTTTCTCCCCTTTCCACTTTTGAAGGCATTGACTGCTTCTGGAGTGTTGTTCCATGGGCACCAGCAGCCCTCTGATACTTTGCACATGGATCGATTCTGTATTTGTGAGAGTATATAGTAACTGGTGGCATGCTTTTCGACTGCGTGAGGACATTACAACCAAATCTGATACAGTCTTTCCACAACATCTACACACCTGTATTTTCCAACTGGGATCACTGGATAACAATCAGGAGTGGGAAGCCTGGTTGACTTTACACTCCCTAGTCCAAGGGTTGTAGGACCCCAACTGCTCTCCCCAACTGAAATCTGGTAACTTGGCATAGACACAGAGTCAAATCTAGGTGGGGCTTTCTAGTCTATATTGGCTCAGCTACACTTTGGGCTGGATTTTGTCTTGGGGTCGGGTTGGGGTCGTGTCATCCGCATTTCGTGTTCCCCCCCCCCGACTCCAGATTAATGTGGATGAATGATGCAATTTTCACTTAATTGGGCAATTGAGTTCCAGCATGTGGGAACCCATGAACTAATTAGTGGTTTCAGTCTGAAAGTCGCCTCTGATGATGTCATCATTGCTGCTGCATTGCAGGTCAGAGACTGACTGTCTGTTGGTGAGAGAGGACCTGCCTGGCTTTTCCTGTGAGTGGACCTGGATGCAAAATGGATAGAGAGAGAGAGAGAGAGAGAGAGAGAGAATGAGAATCGTTTTGCATCCAAGTTCTCTCACAGCAAAGGCCATGCAGTCTCTGAAGACATTCAATGCAGCAGCATCAGAGGCGACTTTCACACCTAATACTACTACTACCTTCATCACATCTCCGTTGTAATAGTGGACCTGCAGTTTATAGTCAGCTATCCACTTGTGCTCCCGCCAGGTTTCACTGGAGTGTTTCACATCAGGCGTACTTCACGTCGGAAAAGGGTTAAACTAGCTAAAACATTTCAAAATGGCATTACAGAGCCAATTTAGGGCTTGTTAAGGGCTTTAATGGCCTCTCCCGCCTCTTGGAGGCGGGACGGAGTCGGGAACCCCGCGACTGATTTTGTCAAAATTGCGTGGAGTCGGGATGGGGTCGGGACCCCCGACCCCGCAAATTTAACCCCTCACACGCCTCCAAACCCGACTCCATGGGTCATTCAAAATCCAGCCCTTTGACTTTACCAACTGAGCCATTGGGGTAACGTAAGCCCATATGTTCCTCTGGGCTTAAGTATTGCTGAAAAAGTAGTCATGTGTAAACAAGGAGTGCAGTAACGGGCTATTTGTCCACCAGTACTGCTAACATGAGTTTTGCTTCCATCTCTTATGTTTTCATAGAAATTAACTTCCTACTTGTTAAAAGCCTTGTTAACAGTGATTAAAGGGATGGAAATAGTTTGGTGTATCATTCTACTTGTTAATTTATCAGCTACTTACAGTACATATAGAAAGAAAGAAACCTAGAACTATGAAACAAAACAAAAAAAATACTAGAATTAAACAGCAGATGTATTCGCAAAAAGAAAGGTGAATTTACAGCTCTGACAAAATATTAAATGATAAGAAAAGCTCCACAAACAGGAATGAGATAAATGATCAGGTAATCTAGGGAGGGGGATAGGAAGAGGAAAAGTGGTATGGGATTATATTGTTAGCAAAGAATTCTATCACAGTGCTAGTAAGGATGAGCTAGGAGGTTGTGTTAAGACAGAATCCATATGGATAGACTTGAGGAATAGGAAGGGAAATTGCACAATTCTCAGTGTACGTTACAAGCCACCAAACAGTAGATGGCGTTGAGCTGGAGGTCTGTACACAGTTGAGAGCAATTGGCAAGAACAACAGGGTAATAATATCGAGCATATTTAAGAAGAACCAGAACACCAGAATGTTATTGGTAGGAGAGTAAAATAATAATCGAACATTTTTTAATTACTTTTCCCAATAAATTGATCCCTAGTGTTCAGACTTCACCTACTGTTACTGTGCTAACTGTGTATGTACATAATAGCCCTTAGATTACACTGTAACAAAAGGTCATGTTTTGAACACTGAGATTTAATTAGTAGGGGAAAAAATATTATAATCGACTGTCAATAACTGGTTTCCTCTTGTCATTCAGACATCTGTATCAGTATATTAACATCTCCTGGTGTTGAAGTCTATTACTGTGGAGTTTGAAATGACTGCATGTGATACTCTTTGGGTGGGTGAAATTGAACCGTCTCCAACTGGAAGGGCTGTTATTTTCACTGGGCGTGGGCGGAAAACTGGCAGTTGCAGATCGGCCGCCCGTTTCAAGCTATGCACGGAAATTGAACTTAGATATTTCTAATCAGTACCAACAAACTGTGGTACAGAAGGCAAACAGAAGGCACTCTTATAATATAGATCCTGTGATTCTGCTTGGTGAGAGGCTTTGATTAAACATAAGCTTGAGAAGCTCTTATCTAAATTATATGCTCCTGATTATATTAACTGCAGGTAGTACCAGAAGTGCTTCAGCGGGCAATTAACTGATCTCTAAAATTAGTTACATATAACATTAAACTCAACAGAACTCACTTAGTATCAACTCTGACAGCATTAAATCCCAAGAGTAATATGTTTTTAAATTTGGAGCTAATGTACTCTTATTCCTGAGGATGCCATTTATATTTCACATTAAAATAATTTTGGAATTGATTCCTTAATCCAGCTGGTTGTCTACTTTCTGTTCCCCTCCACAATGCTTTGCCATTTCTGTCACTAACATGCAGTACCTGGGAAAGCCTAAGAAATATAGGGGGAAAAATTCGGTATCGCCCATTTTGGGGCACTAATATCGGCTGGGCGCAAAGTTTAGCACCTGGCGCTAATTATCGCCTCCGACTGCAAAATTCGCCTCTATCGCCCCTGGAGGTGATTTGAGCGTTAAATCAGGCGCTACACACCTCTCTTAAGGCGCAAACATCAGGGAGCGAGGTGCTACCTCAGAACGCTACCGAAGCTCAGGCGATGTCAGTTACCATGGAAGCCAGACAGACTGGCACCGTCCAGTTCTATAAGGGGAAGGGCCATCTTGCTGGCCAGCCACTCCCTGCTCATTGCAGCCTTGAATCTCGGCCTGGAGAGACCTATAAAGCAATTGTGTTAGAAGCACTAATGGATAGGCCCACGGAAAGATCTCGGCACTTAGGAACCTCAAAAGTGGTGCTGAGGGCCAAAACTCCTTAGGACAGCGTTAAAACCCAAAATTTTGCCGACAAGAAAAGGCAGGAAGCGCCCGCCTTTAAATAGCGCTCCCCCAGCCCCTTCCCGACTTGAAAACGTTCCCCTCTACCTGTCGTTCCTAGCGGCAGACGCTAAGGCAGGGGGCGCGACTCAATATCCGGTCTGGGGCGTTACACGCTTGACTGACGTCACGATCTGCGGGCGCAGGAGATCATGGCGGTAGTGTTTAGCGCCGCCGCAAAATGACTGGTCAATTTCGCGAGCACCGCTAAAATCGCCACGCTCGAGCACTAAGTTCCTAGCGGCCCCTGGAGGCGCTAATGGGAGGCGCTAAGCAACCGAATTTCTCCCCTATAGTTAAGCTATAAATATATGGGATCATGTAACAGAGGTTAGCTCACTTGTCTACTTGCAGTGCATTTGTTGTCCTGGTGCATGCTTCTAATCTTTTCTATTTAAAAAAAATTAAATCTTGGGATATGGGCGTCACTAGCAAGGCCAGCATTTATTATCCATCCCTAGTTGCTCTGGAGGAGGTTGTGGTGAGCCGCCTTCTTCAACTGCTGCCGTGTTAATTTGAGTTTTATGAACCAATTAACACTCTGTTTGTCAGGGGGAAAAAACTAGGTTACTAAAAGAAAATCAGAGGTATTATGAAAGTGTTTTTACAATGTTGTCAACATATTTTGGTATATTCAGATTATTTTCTTGTTGAAGACTTTCTCAACAAGAAAAAGAGATCTTCAAAGTTGAGATAAAGCTGATCCAGACGTATTGTTCACACTGAAGAAAAATTCAAAAGCATGGGGATATAATGTTTTTAAATGGAGATTATAGGAGTAAATAGGCAATATGGGCATTTTTGTGCTGATGAGTTGACTGCCCATATGGACTAAGTTAAAAGTGCCCAGACTGATTTCATGTAGTACCTTTTAGGCAATGAGGATAAAAATTGTTTATCCTATCCGTTTGGGCTGGATTTGAAGCCAAGTCTCAAAGCTGAAAAAGCAGTGTTCTAACTTACTGTGCCATCCATTCCACTGAAATGGATCTTTATAGAGATTAAGTTGCATGCAGAATATAATTTTGGAATGATAAAAATCAGGCGACTTTCTTTATGAGATGATCATAACAAAGAAAGGAATTTGCTGTTCATTCATCCAGCTGTAAGAAATGTTTTTTCTTTACAGTGCATTAGGTTGCCCATACTCTGAGATCAACCTGAACAGAGAAAATGTGCTGCAGGATCGTGTGAGTGGAGAGATGCCAGTCTCTACTCCTGGTATACTGAAGAGCAAGAAAGTGGAAGCAGATGGAATAGAAACAGCCCCTAGTTCGTCTAACATCACATCTCATGGGTCTGAGATTTTTTTTCAGTGTTGTTTTGCAGTTGAATGTTTCATACTTCTGACATTTCATTTCTCTGTATCATTACCTTAGTTGATTTGAATTCTGTTTCTCATATGAATACCATGCTGATATTTGAAGGCTTTGAGTCACAGTTATACCTTTACAACAACACGTCAAGGGATTGAAAACATTTTACCTTCAAACAGTAGATGTTTAGTCCTTTTTTATATTCTTAATATTCTGCATTTTTATGTTTTACTTATCCTTTATTAATTCTACTTTTTTCTATCATTCATTTTTCTCTCTTTTTACTTCAAGTTTCAATTTTTTGTATTTAATTGATTTTTTCTTTGCTTTTTGCTAATTGTCTTAATATTTAAATTTTCCTTTTTTTTGCTTAAATTGTTGCACTTGCTCTAATTCACTTCACTGCATTGTTTCATTATTTAATTTCACTTTCTTTACATTAATTATACTGTACTTTTACACCAATTCCGCATACTTTACAGGTATCTCAACTGTATATATTAGTGTACATAGTTTTCTTAACTAATAGTAACTATTAATTACCTTAACTAGTACAAAGAATTTTTACAGAAATGGAAACATTTTACAAACATTACCATAACTAGGAGTTACTTTTCCCTTGTCCCTGGGATTTTCTGGTTTTTGCCTCTCCCAGGAGATTACATGACCGCGCTGTGGGGGGGGGGGGCAGCGGTTGTTGGTGATGTAGGGAGTGTCTAATCATGATGCTCCAGTTATCATGAGTGTGGGGCAGGCTTTTCCTGCACGTCATTTTCATATGTAGGAGACACCCTTTTCTAATAGCTCACTCCAAGAGCCTCCAATCTAGCTTCTTCCATGTCCTCATCCTCCACTTCTTTATAAGAACAGAGGTATTCCCATTGGGAAATCCATGTTCCCAATGCAAAGCAGTACTTTGAGCCGAACTGACTAAAATTAATTGTAAAAGTCCTGATTGAACCTCCAAAGTACTAACAAGTTCAATATGCAGGCAAAGTAACACTAACCTTCAGTAGCGGCAAACAAAATGGCTTCAGTGTAGTAACCACTTCAGGGATACTTTCCTGCAGCATCTACCCTCACTTATATAGTGGCAGTAATGTTTTGAGGCAGAAGTTGAAGGAAATGGGTTGGAAGGGTTACCTATGCTCCGTCGATTTTATTTACGTGTGGCAGATCGGGCTCCCAGCAGGCCTTCAGAAGGACTTCTGATTTGTTTTAGATGATACTTTAAATGCAGTTTTTAGCGGCGGTAGCCTCTAAAAACCCATTTTATCTGGTTTGCTATCTCAAAATGGGTGGTAATTCAGAGGAAAATCCAACCCATACTAATTTTTTCTTAACTAATTCTTCATAATCCTCTTTTTCTGTTCTCTGTACCTGGGGTGTCCTGCTTCCACTTAGTGGGAGTGAGTCAGACGACAAATATGGGATGAGAGGCTCATTTAGATGGTTGCGAGAATAAACAACTTATTCTCCCACTGAAGAAATCATTGTTTGTTAGTGAGTACCAAAGGATCGATGGATATGCCCAGTGACTCAATCTGGTCAGGTAAAGTTTTCTCTTTTGGTTGGGAAGGATCCTAAATAATGTCCCAGGAAACCCCAGAAACACAAGGATCTTGGACCGAACAAGCTAATAGTGTCAGAGGGCCGAGAGCAGACAGGCGGCGAGGTATGCATCTGTGTGAACTGTAGTAGAGTCAGAGCAGTGGTCATGGCTGACATAGGTTGGAAGTCAGAGAAATGTGATCGTCCCAGACTTGGATCAAGGAGGAAATGGATGGATTCTTCAGATTCTGGTGCCCCAAGAAAACATGGTACAGGAAACTCTTTATTAACCGGCACCGACGGGACCGGCGTGGTGCCGGTTAATCAAAAAGTCCGGATAATGGAGAGTTATATCTCCCAACGTACGAGAGCCCCGTACACACTGACATGCGCCTGCATTCGGAGCTCCGTCTCCCCGGGGACCGCCAGCTGACCATCTGTCGTGTCCGCTGCCTACCCGGGCTGCACATTCCCCTCCCAATCTACACGCTCCGATACAAGGCAAATGCCTCGGGGTTTTTTTCAAAGTTATTTTTAAAGGAGAGATGAAGGAAAACTCCGGTTACCTACTCAAGAATTTTGCCGGTTAAGAGAGATTTCCGGTTATTTGGGTGCCGGTTAAAAGAGAGTTTCCTGTACATGAGGGACAAAATACCTGCTGATAGCCAAAATATGGAGTTCAGATTTCCTCATCTCTGCTATTTGCCAGTCCCTGCCTGAGAGTGGCTAATGTCCCTTTTGGATCTTCATGGCCAACAATATTTGGGAACAAAAACTTGCTGCGCTAAAACTAGCTCAATTCAAGCCCTGGAAATGACGGTGGATTTACAAAATCTCATTAGAAGCTTATCCAAAAAGAACACCTTGTAGAATTGGAGCCAGAATGAACACATACACCTACAAGCAGTACAGAGGCAGTATTGGTCATGGCTGGCATAGGTTCGAGCTCATGTTATTGTAATAAATGCCTGTACTTGTGCAGAGGTGGTTGGTGCCAGCATGGAGCCCCTGTTTGAAATGTGGGAAATACTTTCTGTCGACAGACTACATGAGGCGCTGGGCATGGACTCTGTGGCAGAAATCTGGAAGTAATATGCTCCAGGATCTGATTAGTGTACATTTTAAAATAGTTTTAGGCTTTTAGTGATTTCGCTACAAATCAGACCCTAGGAAGAGTCAGCAATTATTTATCTTGTGGTCTGGCGGCAGACATTTGATATGCAATTATTGAAAGCGGACTACCATAACCCTTACAATGTTTAAAATGTTTAATAATGGTTGAGAAAGCCATTCTGTGTCTTTTTGGGAGTTCAATAAATTCTGTTGCGTCAGTTTAACTGCTCATTAATTTCCCTGAGTTCAGAACGGCAAAACAGCTGTTTTCCGTTCTTAAAAGGTCATGATCTGGCACTGACATTGATGACATTTTATTTTACAAGCTGAACACATCATTACCCAGGATCAATAGGAAGAGAAACCAGTTCCTGCTGTATGTGAAAATTGTGGCCTGTAGAATATATAGCAGCATCTTTGAATGTGAAAGAAAGAACATGCATTTTGAGAATTATTGCATCTGTTTTTGATGTCAGATTGACTTGTTTACTGTAACTGATTTTGAATTTATTACATCAGTTCACCAAATTATCAGTAACACACAATCAGCCAATTCATGATACAGCATTTTTCTGAGAGAGTTATTTTGCTATAAAAGGAGGCCAGTGCTTTTGCTATGTACGTAAGGTTCTAATTTTTATACATTGCGACAGTGAAAGGAAAAGTTTTTTTGTCCTGTCTTCAGTCATCATCATGATCATCACATTTTTTTTGCCTTAACTTAATATTTCTAGCTACAAGGTATTCAGGAAAGATAGGGAAGGAAAAAAAGGAGGAGGTGGCAGTATTGATCAAAGAAACTATTACAGCACTGGAGAGGGATGGTGTAGTTGAGAGGCCAAAGACAGAGTCTAATTGGTTAGAATTAAGGAACAATAGAAGAGCTATTATGCTACTGGGTGTGTACTATAGGCCAACCAATAGTGGGAAGGAGATAGAGAAGCAAATTACAGAAAAATGCAAGAACTATAGAGTAAGCTAATGGGGGACTTCAATTATCTTAATATAGACTGGGATAGTATCAGTGTAAATGGCAAAGCGGGGGAGGAATTCCTGAAATTTGCTTAAGGTAAAAAATCACGGGATTGGGGGTAATATTCTGGCATGGATAGAGGATTGGCTATCTAACAGAAAGCAAAGAGTTGGGATAAATGGTTCATTCTCAGACTGGCAATCAGTAACTAGTGGTGTTCCACAGGGGTCAGTGCTGGGTCCCCAACTCTTCACAATCTATATTAACGATTTGGAGGAAGGGACCAAGTGTAACATATCAAAATTTGCAGATGATACAAAGATGGGAGGGAAAGTAGTGAGTGAGGAGGACATAAAAAACCTGCAAGGGGACATAGACAGGCTAAGTAAGTGGGCAGAGATTTGGCAGATGGAATACAACACTGGAAAGTGTGAGGTGATGCACTTTGGCAGGAAAAATCCTAGAGCAATTTATTATCTTAATGGCAAGAAACTGGAGAGTACTGAAGTGCAAAGGGATCTGGGGGTCCTGGTGCACGAAACTCAAAAGGTTAGTATGCAGGTGCAGCAAGTGATTAAGAAGGCAAATGGAATGTTGGCTTTCATTGCTAGGGGGATAGAATATAAAAATAGGGAGGTATTGCTTCAGTTGTACAAGGTATTGGTGAGACCGCACCTGGAATACTGCATACAGTTTTGGTGTCCTTACTTAAGGAAAGACATCCTTGCTCTCGAAGCAGTGCAAAAAAGGTTCACTCGGTTAATCCCGGGGATGAGGGGGTGGTCATATGAGGAGAGGTTGGGTAGATTGGGACTCTACTCATTGGAGTTCAGAAAAATGAGAGGCGATCTTATTGAAACATATAAGATTGTGAAGGGGTTGGATCGGGTGGATGCGGGGAGGATGTTCCCGATGACGGGTGAGACGAGAACTAGGGGACATAGTCTTAGAATAAGGGGCTGCTCTTTCAAAACTGAGATGAGGAGGAACTACTTCACTCAGAGGGTGGTAGGTCCATGGAATATGCTGCCACAAAAAGCTGTAGAAGCTACAACATTAATTAAATTTAAAACAGAAATAGACAGTTTCCTAGAAGTAAAGGGCATTAAGGGTTACGGGGAGCGGGCAGGAATTTGGACATGAGTCTAGGTTCGGATCGGTCATGGCCCTGTGGGTAGTGGAGCGGGCCCAGGGACTGTGTAGCCTGATTCTGCTCCTATTTCGTGTGTGCAATTCTGTTAGATGCAGGAGATGGTTCTGTGATAGATAGTAGATTGGCGGTTAGGATCAGATCAGCCATGATCTTATTGAATGGCGGAGCAGGCTCGAGGGGCCGATTGGCCTACTCCTGCTCCTATTTCTTATGTTCTTATGAAATGTGTACAAGAGAACTTTCTTGATCAGTGTGTTTCCAGCCCAACGAGGAAAGAAGCTGTGCTGGATCTAGTTCTGGGAAATGAAGTGGGGCAATCGGAGCATGTTTCAGTGGGAGAGCATTTGGGGAACAGTGATCATAATAACATTAGGTTTAGAATAGTTATAGAAAAGGACACGGTACATTCAAGTGTAAAAATACTTAACTGGAGGAGAGCTAACTTCAGTGAGTTGAAAAGGGATCTGGCCCAGGTGGATTGGAACAAAAGTTGGTCGGCAAAACAGTAATTCAACAATGGGAGACCTTCAAAGAGGAGCTGATTCCGGTACACAGTAGACATAATAACATAAGAATTGGGAGCAGGAATAGGCCATACGACCCCTCGAGCCTGCTCTGCTATTCAATAAGATCGTGGCTGATCTTCTACCTCAGCTCCACTTTCCTGCCCGATCTCCATATCCCTTGATTCCCTAGAGTCCAAAAATCTATCTCAGCCTTGAATATACTCAACGATTCAGCATCCACAGCCCTTTGGGATAGAGATTTGCAAAGATTCACAACCCTCTGAGTGAAGAAATTCCTCCTCATCTCTTAAATGGCCGACCCCTTATCCTGAGACTATGCCCCTAGTTCTAGATTCTCCAGCCAGTGGAAACAACCTCTCAGCATCTACCCTGTCAATCCCCCGCAGAATCTTATATGTTTCAATGAGATCACCTCTCATTCTTCTACGCTCCAGAGAGTATAGGCTCAATCTCTCCTCATAGGACAACCCTCTCATCCCAGGAATCAATCTACGGACACATTTCCATGAGGGGGAAAGGAAGGGCATCCAAAGCTAGAGCTCCCTGGATGACTAAAGATATAGAGGTTAAAATGAGACAGAAAAAGGAGACTTATGACAATTGTGAGGTTAATAATACAGTAGAGAACCAAGCTGACTAAAGAAAGTACAGAGGAGATCTAAAAAGGGACTAAAAGGGGCAAAGAGAGAGTATGAGAATACATCAGTGGCTAACATAAAAGGGAACCCAAAAGTCTTTTATAAACACATGAATAGTAAAAGGGTAGTCAAAGGAAGGGTGGGGCCGATTAGGGACCAAAAAGGAGATGATTTTGTGGAGGCTGAGGGCATGGCTGAGATACTAAATGAGTACTTTCACTAGCGAAGATGATGCTGCCAATGTAGCAGTAAAGGAGGAGGCAGTAGCAATATTGAATAGGATAAAAATAGATAAAGAGGAAATACTTAAAAGGTTGGCAGTCCTCAAAGTAGAAAGGTTACCCAGCCTGGATGGGATGCATCTTAGGTTACTGAGGGAAGTAAGGGTGGAAATTGCAGAGGCTCTGGCCCCAATCTTCAAATTCGTTAGATATTGGAGTGGTGGCAGAGGACTGGATGATTGCAAATATTACACACTTGTTCAAAAATATTGCGAAGGATAAAGCCGGCAACTACAGATCAGTCAGCCTAACGTCGGCGGTGGGGAAAATTTTAGAAAAAATTGGCTAAATTTTGAAGTTTCCGACCCTCCCGGAGCGGGGTGGGTTGTGTGTGGGGGTGGGGGGGGAATGGCGGTAGACCACGGGAAACCCGGAAGCCCAACAGATAGATGTGGGGTCTGATCCCTGACCTCAGGTGGGGGAAGTTCAATCCTCGGGAGTGGGGTGGTCCGGTCCCCGACCCCGGGGGAGGAGTTTGATCACTGACCCAGGGGTGGAGGGGGATGGTGGATGGTGTTTGTATGGGGTGGGCTGCTGGTGGGGGAGCTTTGGGGGCTGCAAGGAAGCACTCCAGCTCCTCCCGGCCCACAAGGATTGCTCCCCGAGCTGTGCTTGCCTCACTGCAGCTACCGGGAATCCCGAGCCCCAGGATCCCCAGCCGGCCACAGTAAAACCTGCACAGCAGGTTAAGGCAGAGGCTTGAGGGCCTCATTATCATATTTAAAATGCCAACCTGCCTCCTGGCAGCGGGTTGGCTGCCTACCCCCTGTCCCAACTGAGTAACAGTTGAAAGTGGGTGGGTTGGAGGCTAGTTGGGGTAGGGATTTAGATTTTTTAAACTTTAACTTCCCCCTGCCTCCAACCCACCTGTTTTTTTTATGTTAAAATTCCCCCCCACAAAATCCAGGACAAAATTAATTGGCATTTGGAAAAGTCTGGGCTAATAAATGAAAGTCAGCACAGATTTGTTAAAGGCAAATCATGTTTGACTAACTTAATCGAGTTCTTTGATGAAGTAACGGAGAGGGTTGATGAGGGTAATGCGGTTGATGTGTATTTAGAATTTCAAAAGACGTTTGACGAAGTACCACATAATAGAGTTGTTAGCAAAATTAAAGCCCGTGGGATTAAAGGGACAGTGGCAGCATGGATACAAATTTGGCTAAGGGACAGAAAGGAGAGAGTCGTGGTGAATGGATGTTTTTCAGACTGGAGGGAATTATACAGTGGTGTTCCCCCGGGTTGGTATTAGGATCACTGCTCTTTTTGATATATATTAATGACCTGGACTTCGGTATACAGGGCATAAATTCAAAGTTTGCAGATGATACAACACTTGGAAATGTAGTAAACAATGAGGAGGATAGTAACAGACTTCAGGAGGACATAGCCTGTTAAAATGGACAGACACATGGCAAATGAAATTTAACGCAGAGAAGTATGAAGTGATACATTTTGGTAGGAAGAATGAGGAGAGGCAATATAAACTAAATGGTACATTTTCAAAGGAGTTGCAGGAAGAGAGAGACCTGGAGGTGTATGTACACAAGTCTTTGAAGGTGGCAGGACAAGTTGAGAATGCTGTTGAAAAAAGCAGGTGGGATCCTTGGCTTTATTAATAGAGGAATAGAGCAAGGAAGTTATGATAAACCTTTATAAAACACTGGTTATGCCTCAGCCATACTTTTGTGTTCAATTCTGGGCACTACACTTTAGGATGGATGTCAAGGCCTTGGAGAGGGTGCAGAAACGATTTACTAGAATGGTACCAGGGATGAGGGGCTTCAGTTATGTGGAGAGACTGGAGAAGCTGGGGTTGTTCTACTTAGAGCAGAGAAGGTTAAGAGGAGATTTGATAGAATGTTTAAAATCATGAATGGTTTTGATAGAGTAAATAAGGAGAAACTGCTTCCAGTGGCAGCAGAGGAAACAGATTTTAGGTGATTGGCAAATGAATCAGAGGCGAGATGAGAAAACACTTTTTTACACAGCGAGTCCTTGGGACCTGGAATGCACTGGTGGTGGAAGCAGATTCAACACTAACTTTCAAAAGAGAATTAGATAAATACTTGAAGGGAAAAAATTTACTGGGCTGTGGGGAAAGAGCAGGGACTAATTGGATAGCTCTACCATAGGGCTGACACAGGCACGATGGGCCGAGCGGCCTCCTTCTGTGCTGCATCATTCTATGATTGTAAAGTATTAAATACTCCACGACATTTTTCCCGAAGAAATAGCACTGTATTGTGTACAGTACTGTATAGTGTGAATGATTTGTGCATGTCCTGATTTTCCAGTGATTAATTTTTCTAATATTCACACCTGATTCCCAGATCCGCATTCTCTTCGAGCAAAGTTCTACATTGGGAGTGCAGCCTTGCAAAATTTAATCTCTAATGAATGCATTTTTATGTACATTAATAAAATAAACCACACAGTAATCGGACTTAAATTAAAACAAAATATTCCCTCCCTGATAATTCTTTTCATTTAACATAAAGAAAGTCTATCTATTTAAATTGAGTAGAAACATAAAAAATAGGAGCAGCAGTAGACCATATGGCCCCTTGAGCCTGCTCCTCCATTCAATAAGATTATGGCTGAACTTTTATATCAACCACTATCTCTGCAGCCACCTCTTCTAAAACCGTAGGATGATGGCCATCCCATCGGGTCCAGGAGATTTGTCAGCTTTTATTCCCATTAATTTCTCAGTACTTTTGCTTTACTAATATTAATTACTTTAAGTTCCTCACTCTCATTAGACCCTTGGATCCCTACAATTTGCGGTATGTTCTTTGTGTCATCTACTGTGAAGACAGAAACAAAATATTTTTTTAACATCTCTGCCATTTCCTTATTCTCCCGTTATAATTTCTCCTGTCTCTGAGGGATCCACGTTTACTTTCGCTAATCTCTTCCTTTTTACATACACTTGTAAAAGCTCTTACAGTCTGTTTTTATACTTCTTGCTAATTAACTCTCATATTCTATTTTCTCCCTATTTATCACTGTCTTGGTCATCCTTTGTTGATTTTTAAAACCCTCCCAATCCTCAGGCTTACTACTCTTTTTTAGCAACATTGTAAGCCTCTTTTAATCTAATACTATCTTTAACTTCTCCACAGGTGTACCACTTTTCCAGTGGAGTTTTTATTCCTCAAGGGAATTAATATTCATTGAGAATTATGAATTATTTCTTTAAATATTTGTCATTGCTTATATAATGTCATATCTTTTAACCTAATTTCCCAATCTACCTCAGCCAACTCGCCTTTCATACCTCCTTAATTGGCTTTGTTTTAATTTAAGATCCTAGTTTTGGACTTAACTAAATTACTCTCAAACTTAATATGAAATTCTGTCATATTAAGATCACTCTTCCCCAGAGGATCCTTTACTATAAGATTACTAAATAACTCTGTCTCAGTACTCAATACTAGATCTAAAATAGCCTGTTCCCTAGTTGGTTCCTCAACATATTGTTCTAGAAAACTGTCTTGAATGCATTCCATGAACTTGTCCTCCAAGCTACTTTTGCCAGTTTGGTTTGTCCAGTCTATATGAAGATTAAAGTCCCCCAGGATTATTGCATTACCCTTGTTACATTAATTGGTGGGACAGAGTGGTGCATTGGGTTAAACAATGGTCTTTTATCACTGGTGCTTGTGTCTAATCTAACGCAAAGTATTAGAATGAAAGTCTCCTCTGTGGGCAGTAAGATAAATGTAAAATGGGTTTGAAGAGCCTCAATGTAGTTGCTAGTTAACATGGCTCCACAGTACAAAACTAATTTGGCACAAATTGGCAATCACTCAGAGATCATACGAAGCTTGATGTGGGCAATAGAAAAATGCCTAACTGGTGCAGTAGGGTGTGTTCTTGTGTATATGTTGACTAAGGCAATCATGAGGGGTCTGGACAGAGTAGATAGAGAGAAACTGTTCCCATTGGCAGAAGGGTCGAGAACCAGAGGACACAGATTTAAGGTGATTGGCAAAAGAACCAAAGGCAACATGAGGAAACACTTTTTTACGCAGCGAGTGGTTAGGATCTGGAATGCACTGCCTGAAAGGGTGGTGGAGGCAGACTCAATCGTGGCTTTCTAAAGGGAATTGGATTTGTACCTGAAGGAAAAAAATTTGCAGGGCTACGGGGAAAGGGCGGGGGAGTGGGACTAGCTGAAGTGCTTTTGCAGAGAGCCGGCATGGGCTGAATGGCCTCCTTCTGTGCTGTAACCATTCTATGATTCGTTAGGGTAGCGGGAAGTTTACTTCTCCTCTAACCGTGGACACCTGATTTGGTATGCTAGATGCCTAAAGTAAAAAATATTTTACTCTGCAGCACTAACATGCTTCAATTTGATGACCATAAAATTCAATAAAAAATGTTTATTGATTCAAATTTAAATGTAACATTGTTTGATCAACAGGAAATGCTCGCAAGACCATTGGCTCTCAGAAGCTGCTGTTCAAGGAAAGAGGAATGCTGAGGACTCTGTCTGTCTCTGATGAAGAACCACCATGCAAAAAATCTCTTGTGTGTGCTAGCAAAGGAAGAAAATACCCCAGGTCAGTATCCTGTACACATAGTAATTATGATATGAATATCTTGTGTATAAAATGCCCAATACAAGATTGCTATTCTTGTTA
The DNA here is from genome assembly GCA_030390025.1 of Squalus acanthias. Taxonomy (NCBI): domain Eukaryota; kingdom Metazoa; phylum Chordata; class Chondrichthyes; order Squaliformes; family Squalidae; genus Squalus; species Squalus acanthias. Next base: position 74,180,181 of record CM059433.1, on the reverse strand, counting down.
ACTACAGTATTATTACTGAGTACAAGAATCGGTGTAACCTGTGAAAATCTCAACCATGACAAGGTACATGCCTGTGTAATCTTACATTTTTAGATATATCCTTCAAATATGTACGTATTGAATGGTACCTAATTGTTATTTAATCTAATATAGGATGACCTTTATCCTACTTTAAAATACACTCCAGCACACATGCCTGCAGCATACAACAGCACCTGCTGTGATTTTTGCTGACTGTATGCTGACTTTGTTGGATTTTAGAGGTCTATAGATGTTCATAAATTGTGCTTTGTAAACAAAATCATAAATAATAAATGTAATGATACGTGCCTATTAGCCGTTTTTGATTTTGTTTTAAGGAATTAACTTCTGTGGCAATTCCACATTCTACGTAAAACACATCACTGTGCCACTATCATACGTTCCATAGAATTAGCAACTGAAAGTCATTTGAAATTTAAAAAGTTGGAAGAATTACTGGGGGATGGGGGGTGAGGGGTGGTATTCATTTAGAAACTGAACTGTACCTCTGTGCCATAGCCTAGTATTAGGCATATAAGTAGTCAATTGATAAAAGGCAGAATTAACATTTCATTATGTGAACTAATGTCATAATATGCTGGGACCTTGTATACAGATAAATAAATGTATCTTCATTCCAGCATCCTCCACCTTTCATTGAGGAACACAGTACTTTTAAGATGTTTTGATGATGCTGGGATGGCACCCACATGATTCTCGATTATTTGCTCTTCGAAGTTTAATGACTAAGTTTGCAGCTCAAATTAAAATTTAAAAAGTGCCTAAAATATGAGACAAATCTCATTCACCTGCAGTGCTCTTCAAATTATCTGAACCCTATGATTGTAGAAATGGGGAACAAGTTAAAAGTACTTGATGCTGTGTTGATTTAGTTGATAAAATAGTTCCAATTAGTCCTGATTTGACTTGTGTCACTTTCACAGACATCATTTTGAAGCTCTCTAATATTTAATTCTGTCAACTAATGAGTTAGGTTACCAGTAAATGTAATCAGTGAAGGTTTGAAACCCACAAATTATGGGTCGGTCTGGCTACTTATTTACTATGTGAAAAATACTCAATAGGTGAAAATGGTCAGATTATATTTCATCATAAATAGTCATATTTATTATATTCTTTTTCAAAGTTGTTTAGTGAGACATATGTGTAGTCGGTGTAAAGATGTAGAATGTAGTAAACCCTGGTGAATACAAGTATTGAAACACATACACAGATCTTACCTGTGCCATTTCCCTGCCTGTGCTATAAAGAGCATGGGGGGAATTTTTAACCTAAAAAAAAAAACTGGGTTGGGGGCGTGGGGGTAGTTAAATTGTTAAAAATCGGATTCCCGACCGGAACCCACTTCCAACCCGCCTACTTCTGATTTGGACGGGTGCGGGTGACCAACCCGTTCCCAGGAGGTGGGATGTCAATTTCAATTTTATAATGAGGCTGGAAGCCTCTTTTTTAACCTCCATTTTGTTTTTAACTGCATGCGGATGGGTTTTACACAATTTGTAAAACCTGGCAGTTAAAGCATGGCGGGGACTGCTAGATCCAGGAGTTAAGTGCCTTTTTACCTACCTCCTGGATCCAGGGTCCCTACCTAACCCCCCCCCTCCCAAGTCGGAGACCTCCTCACGAGGCCTCTAATTGCCTTCCCAGACTCGCCCCCTTCCCACACCCACCGATGATGCTGAGGCTGGCCACGATCCTCCGTTGGCCAGCCATGATCTTCCCTTCACCACCTCGATCACCTACTGCCGCAGGCCTACCAGCCTGCAGCCAGTCAGCCTCTCAATCTATCGTATTAGCCCCTCAATCTTGCTGGCTGGGGGCGGGAAACCGAGGCCACGCATGCAAATCAGGCCCTGCCGTTAAAGTCAACAAGGCCTGCGGGAAACCCGGCCTCCCGGGTTTCCCGACCGCCTCGGACCCCCAACCCGCCCTCCTCCTTAAAATCCAGCCCCATGTCTCAGTTCCAGTTAGGACTACTCAGAAAAAGAATTGACTGAGTTCCAATTATTATTGGCTGATAATGTAACTTAAAAGTGTTTTGTTATCATCTGAGCAATGAGAAAAATTCTGAAAGCTGGATAGTAATTTATAACATACAAGTCTTGTTTCTGGTGCTTTATTCTACAATAACAGAAATATTTTTTTAAAAGCACAACTGATTGAGGCACTTAGTCAAATTATCATCAATTCTGTGGGATTAGTGTAGGTTAGTACTGGATTGGCCATAATCTTGTTAGCAATCTACTAAAAATATCAACAAAATTGATTCACAGTACTCATGTTATTTTATTAATAATTTTAATGCCAAACTAAAAAAAACTTTGGTAAAATAAAGATAAACTATGATTGGTCTTGCTGTTTCTGTGTCTGTCTCTGTCTGTCTTTCTTTTCTAATTCTTGCTTACTAGCTCTTCTTGCTTCTCTCTTTGTCCCCATCTGCTTCTTCTCTGCCTTTTTCTTTTTTTTTCATTTCCTTTTGGGTGGGAGGTGGTGTGTGTTATGGAGGGTAAGGAGCCACCAGCAGCTACAGGTTGCATTAGTGGTGGGACTTGTGGGGAAAATGTGTTCCTTAACAGCTCCCTTCCCATGCCTTTCCCTATATATCATACTTACCCTTACCTTTTCGCTCACTTTGCATCCCCTTCACATTCCCCGTACTCTTCCCCTTCATTACACCCCCTCACTCTCATCACTACCCCTACCTCTTTTTCTTTGAACAACCTGCATCATGCCTGTATTCTCTCCCTCCCCCCACTTCCAAATACTGTACTCCATTCAAGGGCAGGTGGTGAGAGGTCAAATGTTCCCTTCCCTTCAACCTGTTTCCCTCCCTATTCTGCCCCCTCCCTGTTTCTCTTAAAGAGACTTTGTTTGCTTTTAAAATTCAACTTGTTTTCTTTTTTTTTAATCAAATAACATTGAAGGAGGACACTCGGCATTCCTCTCATGCTCCCTTTCTCTCTCATAGTTAATAGCAGTTTGAATCTCTGGCTCAGAGGTATAGCAATTGTCATTTACCTTTTCTGATTGTCAACAAAACACAGATGAAATAAATAATTAGCTTCAAAATTCAACTAGTGTTTTTTTTTATTGAAAATGTAACTATTAGCATGAGAAAAGATACTCGGGTCAGTTTTAACTCCTACCACCCAGTGGAAACGGAGTGGTAGGAGCTCAAAAATAGCTTTGGGTCAGTTACCACCCATTTATACTGCCGCTCCGGCTACTGCCATCTTGGGTAGGACCCTGAGATGGGCAGCTGGAGAGGCTGCCTGTTTCAGGTGGGAGGCTACTTGTAATGTGCAAATAGGGGTCCTACATAGGACCATGATCGCAATTTCGAGCTGCAAATGGGCGGAGCACACACCCTGCTCATTTGTACCAGGCGGTGAGCGGTCTAACCAGCGGTCCTTAAAAGGATCACTCGAAGCCGTTCATGAAAAGGCTCAGGAATTGTCTATAATTTTTTTTTGACAAAGCCAGGAGAAACAGGAGGTCCACAAAAAAACTCCGGATCCGCTGCCTGCCCGCCGACCAAAACCCCTTCCCCCCCCCCCCCCCCCCCCTCCACCTCCCCCCCTGGAATGTAAATGAGGCTCAGACCTCAAAATGCCTTGGGCCTTTGCCAGCAAGAATGGGCAGGCAGGGGGCACACTCCCCAGGTCATTCAAATTGGCCCTACTCTCTCTGTCTGTCTCGTTCTGATCCTAGTCTCTTTCTCACCATGATCTATTTCTCTGTCTCTCCCTCTCTCATTTTAATACGGCTTCTAAAATTCATAGAATACAAAACAAAAGCTACACCAGGTGTGCAGTCAGTACACTGTTGTTTTTTTCTCACTTCATCTCTCATAGACACACACAGCCTCTTGTTTTATAGAAAAAAAGCAGTCAAACAAATTTTACCTGAGTAAAAGTTTTTGAAATTTATTCTCTTCAAATATTTTTGAAACTCTACTGAGCAGAAATTGCTAGAAGCTAAAGAAATATATTCAATCAATACATCTAGAATGATACCAGGGATGTGGGACTTCAGTTATGTGGAGAGACTGGAGAAGATGGGATTGTTCTCCTAAGAGCAGAGAAGGTTGAGGGGAGATTTAGGAGATGTATTCAAAATTGAGGGGTTTTGATAGAGTAAATAAGGAGAGACTGTTTCCACTAGCAGGGAGGGTTGGTAACCAGAGGACACAGATTTAAGATAATGGGCAAAAGAGGAGATGGGGAGAAATATTTTTACACAGCAAGTTGTTATGATCTGAAATGCACTGCCTGTAGGGTGGTGGAAGGAGATTCAATAGTAACTTTCAAAAGGGAATTGGATATATACTTGAAAAGGAAAAGTTTGCAGGGCCATGAGAAAAGAGAGGGGGTTGTGGGACTAATTGGATCACTCTTTCAAAGAGCTGGCACAGGCACGATGGGCCTCCTTCTGTGTCGTATGATTCTATGAATACAAAACATTCAAATTGGAATTTGGTTTTGAATCACCAAACCTGTATCTTGGGTGCATGTCTACAGTATTTCTTTTTATTTTCTTTTAATCGAAAAAAAAGTTCGAAGTGAGGATGCAGCTTCACCTGTTAATTAGGGATTTCTTGTTGAAAAAGTATTGGGCCGTATTTTCCGATCGGAGGCTTCCTGCGTGTGGAGGCCTCCGATCTGGGAAAAATCTACGGACTTACCTGAGGGCTCCCGAGGTCCGGACACTTCCGCTCCTGGGCCTCTCCAACTTGAAATGCGCAGGGCCCACGTATCCCAGAGGCGCATGCGGTTCGCAAGCATCCCTGGGATCACGTGGGCCATGGGGACCCAAACAAAGAAGGGAATCTCCCTTCATACACTTGACAGATAGACCTGTCAAATATATGAATGGAGATCACCCCAAAAACACTTTAAAACATGAAATAAAATTAAAAAAAAACATTACATTTTTAAAATTAGATGAAATTACAATAAATTAAATAAATATTTTAAACAAAAATGTAATTTTTTTGAAAAAAAATGAAGTTTTTTACGGGGCTAAAAATAAACTTACCTTTTTTTGAAGTATTTTTAAATGATAAATGAGTGAAAAAAATTTATTTATTTATTTATTTTTTTACTTTTTTTCAAATCTTATGCTGGTAAAAGCAGGCCTTATGCCTGCTTTTACCAGGCGTAAGATTTCTAAGGGTTTTCTGCGGGCGGAGGTGTTCCAGAAAGCGGAACTATCCGCCTGCAGAGGCCTTTCTCCAGGGCAGGTGTCCGATCTGTCAAGTGCATTCTTGACAGATCGGAAATGCCGGTTTTCAGCGCATGCGCTGTGTATGCCTGAAACCGGCATTTCCGATGTCCCTACGGGTGTGTACACAGCTTGTACACACCCGTAGGGATCGGAATATACGGCCCAATAAAAGTAGTTGTTTATCAGAAGTCTATAGAAAGTGATTTGTGGGCAAATGTGTTTGGACATGTATCATTAATTTCTATCACATCTTTAGAAACCAACAAAGCTGAAAGATTTATCCAGTTGTTTATCCAGTTTTTTCTCTATTTCTTTGGCTATCATGCGTGTGAAAGCTTGAAAAAAAGCATCTGGTTGTTAGCATGGCAGCGTCAGGAACAAATTACTTTGCTTCGGAGGTGAAATATTCTCCTGTTTCTTCCAGACAGCAACTCTCTTAAAAAAAACCCTCTGATTTAAAATTTAATTTCCGGCCTGCTCATTGATGAACATATTACCATAGGGCTAATACAGCTGTAATATCAAGGATCAGAAAACACTCTAGGGATAAAAATCACCTGATGTGAATATATAGACAAAAATGAGAGGAAGAAAACTATTTAACGGTGTAACACTGATGCTCTTGGCATTTACACTGACTGTTTGACATTAACTGAAAAGTCAAACTTGGACATGAAAGTGTAGAGGTAAATAATTTCAGATTATATTTATATTAATATAGAAGTCCATAGGGATATAGCAATGCATTTGATGGAAATGAAACCCAACTCTGCTTTCATGTGGCTTGTTAATTTTCAGAGAAGAATCATCTGCATATTCAGTGTCAGTAGGAGAGTGTTACAGAATTTGATTTTAAAATAACATGACAATTTTGTACTAGACTGGATAGCTACTGCAAATGATATCATGAATACATTTTAGAAAAATAAATTTTCCAGTGCTCATAGTAAACTTATAAAATGTATAAGTTGATCATTTTGTTTCTGCTTTATTTACTAACACATTCCTGAAGCTGTTGGCGTTAATTGTTCTGGAACATTGCAGATGAAACAGCCATCTGCTGTTGTCTTAAATAAATGACATTCATCATGGGATCAGGAATTACGCAGGTGGAGTTCCCACAGTGGCTCAGCAAATTTATTCAGTGTGTAACAGAACCATTAGCTAGATTTCCCAATTAATGTTAATGTTTAAAATGAATGGGATAAAACCATATTGAAGATCTAGGCCATATGGTCCATGTAAGCGACAAATTTGAACTCCAGCCTGTATTGAATTTACTGATCTCAGCTTGGACAGCAGTATGACCACTAAATTAGCTCCCTGGGTTAGGGAGGGGAAAAATCAGCCAAGCTTCTTACCTCTGCTGGAAATCTGTATGTGTGAACAGTATTGGGCTTGGTTGTGATGCATTCTGTGCTTGAATGGCCAATCAGCACTCGCTATTTAGGCTCACACATGAAAAATAGGCACTTGAACATGGTACTTGAGGATCCCAGTAGAACTGTATCCCAGTAAACAGTCAGTGCCTTCAAGTGGGGAGGAGAGGGAAAAAAGTTGGCAAGAAAATCCAAAAAATATTATCGGCAACAACAGTGGTTTCTCAGCACACTGCTGCCAGAATTTCTCATTAAATGACTAAAGGAGACAACTTAGGAACAATTATCCTGTTCATTAGACAGTATATTTGACAACCTGAGAGCTCATCAAAATACACTGGTATTAGCTCATTTTTTCCGCTGTCATGTATTTGCATACGTAATTGTATACAACCCAACTCAAACAGCTCTCATCACTTTTCTAAACTTTATTTTGCTGAAATACATATTTTTAAATACTTAAAGGAATATGTTAGTGAATAATGTTCAAAGATATATCTGTGATCTGAAGTAACATTTGTACAAGATTTATATAAATATGTCTTAATTTTTTCATTGTCCGTGATGTAAATTGTTTTTTTTGTTATAAAGTCTCTTTTCTTCTCATCACTTCTTAGCATTTGATGCTTGAATATTATGGAGTATGTTTTAGTTTTCACTACTAGTTGTTAAACTGGTAATAGTGAATCGGCCACCCGTTACTCCGCTGGATTTTGCTTTCCGTTGACTTCAGTGGGATCTATAACGGGGCAGCCAATTCGCTCCCACCCTTTTACCACCTAACAATGAAAGTTAAAAATCTATCCCAATATGTGGGGGTGTATCTGTGTTTGAGTGCTGTGTCTTGGTTCCTCCTGAGTCAGTATTCTGCCTTGATTGCTTGTGATACAGGGGTTTTAGAACTTATAGCATTATTTGGCAGTATCTTTTACATAATTGAAGAACAGTAGAGCCTAAAAATATTTTTCAAAAAATCTGGAACATTGGAAGTATATGTTACTGTGTTAGGTAGCAAGCTTTTAGGATCCTTATGTTAGTCTGCATGATATAAAACAAGAAAGACTTGCCTTTATATAGCGCCTTTCACAACCACCGGACATCCCAAAGCACTTTACAGACAATGAAGTACTTTTTGAAGTGTAGTCACTGTTGTAATGTAGGAAACACAGCAGCCAATTTGCACACAACAAGCTCCCACAAACAGCAATGTGATAATGACCAGATAATCTGTTTAAGTGATGTTGATTGAGGGATAAATATTGGCTAGGACAGCAGGAATAACTCCCCTGCCCTTCTTCGAAATAGTGCCATAGGATCTTTTACGTCTACCTGAGAGAGCAGACCTCAGTTTATCGTCTCATCTAAAAGAAGCCACCTCCAACAGTGCAGCACTCACTCAGTACTGCACTGAAATGTCAGCCTAGCTTTTGTGCTGAAGTCTCTGGAGTGGGACTTGAACCCACAACCTTCTGACTCAGAGGCAAGGGTGCTACCCACTGAGCCACAGCTGACATTTTATACGGAGAATAAAATACATTTTTAAAAACTAAGTGACATATAGGAACTCGGTGGCTGCAGTCATCTGGTCTGATGAGCTTGTCAACTTTTATTTCTGTAGCAGTTGGTACTTTTTTCAATGGCACAGCTTCATCCTTGCCCTTTGCTTGGAGACTGTTTTGGGCTGCCTTAATCCTTCTAAAGTCATTCAGTATTATCTGTAATTGTCTGAATCATTCTATGTTTTTGAAATTCTAATACTTCTGTTCCACTGTTAATTAAATCCAGGCACCCACGTGGTATAGGTATCTGGCTTTTTGAGCATATAATTTGTAATGAATTCTTTATTGACTGCAGGAAGCTCTCGTCCCATGAAATGCCCCTGTATGTTAGAACTGGTGGGCCAGGTCGACCAAGTGTCTGTGGGAGAACACTTGGGTACGAGTGATCATCGTATCATAAGATTTAGATTAGCAATGGAGAGGAGCAAGGAACAATCTAGAGTGGAACTTCTAAACTGGAATAGGGCTAACTTCAATGGGATGCAAAAGGATCTAGCCAGGGTAAAATGGAACCAAAGACTGACAGGAAAAACTGCAATGGAACAATGGGTGATCTTTTAAGGAGGAGATGTTCCAAGTACAGGCTAGGTACATTCCAACAAGAGGGAAGGATAAGGGAACCAAAGCAAGGGCTCCTTGGATGATGAGGGAGATAGAGAAGATGATGAAACAAAAAAAAGAGGGTGTATGATGCATGTCAGGTGAATTCTTCAAGGGAGAACCAGACCAAATACAATAAGTTGAGAGGGGAAGTGAAGATGAAAATAAGATTGGCAAAGAGAGAATATGAGAGTAGAATGGCGGTTAACATAAAAGAGAACCCAAAAATCTTCTAGCGTCATGTAAACAGTAAGTGGATAGTAAGAGGTGGGGTGGGGCCTATTAGGGACAAGGAAAGTGATATATGCTTAGAGGCGCAGGGCAAGGCTAAAATACTCAATGAGTACTTTGTATCGGTGTTTACTAAGGAGGTGGATGCTGACAAAATATCGGTAGAAGTGGAAAAGGTAGAAGCAATGGAAGGGGTGAAAATTGATAGACAGGATGTACTAGAAAGGCTGGGTATGCTTAAGAGTGGACAAGTCGCCTGGTCCAGATGGCTTGCATCCCAGGTTGTTAAGGGAATTGGGAGAGGAGATAGTGGAAGGGCTTGCCATAATTTTCCAATCTTCCCTAGATGAGGGGGAGGTGCCTGAGGATTGGAAAGTGGCAAATGTGACACCATTGTTCAAGAAAGGGTGTAAGGACAATCCTCGTAACTACAGGCCGGTCAGTTTAACATCAGTGGTGAGTAAAGTTTTGGAAACAATAATCAAGGAAAAAATGAACGGGCACTTGGAGAGGTTTAAGCTAATTAAGGAGAGCCAACACAGATTTGTAAAAGGCAGATCGTGTTTGACTAATCTAATTGAATTTTTTGATGAAGTAACAGGGAGGATTGATGAAGGGAATGCAATGGATGTTGTCTACATGGATTTTAGGAAGGTGTTTGACAAAGTACCACATAGAAGCCTGGTTAACAAAATTGAGGCTCATGGAATAGGTGGGTCAGTGGCAGCTTGGATAAGGAATTGGCTTAAGGATAGAAAACAGCGAGTTGTGGTAAATGGCTGTTTTTCAGACTGCAGGATCTTAGACAGTGGTGTTCCCCAAGGGTCAGAGCTGGGGCCACTGCTTTTTTTGATATGACCTGGATATTGGAATACAGAGTAGAATTTCTAAATTTGCCGATGACACCAAACTTGGGGGTGTGGCAAACAGTGAGGATGATACCAATCGACTGCAACAGGACATAGAAAGGCTAGCAGAATGGGCAGACAAGTGGCAGATGGAATTTAATACAGAGAAATGTGATATACACTTAATGGCACAGTTTTAAAGAGTGTGCAGGGACAGAGGGACCTGGGAGTTAATGTGCATAGGTCCCTGAAGGTGGCAGGACATATTGAGAGAGTGGTTACCAAACCATATGGGATCTTGGGCTTCATAAATAGAGGTATTGAATACAAAAGTAGAGAAGTTATGCTGAACCTTTATAAAGTGGTGGTTAGGCCACAACTGGAGTATTGTGTCCAGTTCTGGTCACCACACTTTAGGAAGGATGTGAAGGCCCTTGAGAAGGTGCAGAGGAGATTTACCAGAATGATTCCGGGGATGGGGGATCTTAGCTACAAGGACAGGTTGGAGAAGCTGGATTTGTTTTCATTAGAGCAAAGGAGGTTGAGGGGTGATTTGATAGAGGTGTACAAGATTATGACGGGTTTGGATAGGCTAGACGGGGAAAGGCTGTTCCCAGTAGTTGATGGTACAAGGACTAGGGGTCACAGATTTAAGGTTTTGGGCAAGAGATACAGGGGGGATGTGAGCAAAAACTTTTTTACACAGCGAGTGGTAAGGACCTGGAATTCGCTGCCAACGGAAGTGGTGGAAGCGGAAACACTGAATGTTTTCAAGGGGAGACTGGATAGGCACTTGAGGGAAATAAACTTGCAGGGCTACGGGGATAGAGCGGGGGAATGGGACTGACTGGATTGCGGATTGCTCTACAGAGAGCCGGCACGGACTCGATGGGCCGAATGGCCTCCTTCTGTGCTGTTATGACTCTATTAGAATCATTTGGTAAACTACATTTGGTTCAGTTACTTGCGGCAACAAATAAGTCACACTTGTTAAGAGGTTAAGAGGCTCATTTGTAGTTGTTCACTTTATTTAAATTTTCATTATTACTACATTCCGCTGAATTGTTTAACTTACAATCTATGACAAATTTACTGTGAGAGACTGGCTTATTAATGATCAATTATTTTATTATGACTGGCAAAAATCGCCTTGTCTAAAATATTATTATTACAGGCTATTTAACATTACAGGTCAATTGTACCCATAATATTTTTCAATTAAAGCTCTTTTTCTAAAGAATTGTTACAAGGTTTAAAGGCCGAATATCATAAGGAGACCGGGTACATCACTGAAGGGAGAGGAATATGGGCCGCGATTTCCCCTACTCGGCGGGTTCGGTGCGGCAGGGTCCCGACATCGCTGCTGGCTTCAGCCCGCTCTATAGAATGATTTTACCGTGATTGGGCTTGTTAAGCCTGCCCAGCACGTTTGCCGGCCAATTGAAGGAAGCAGGTCTGATGACGTCACTCGATGATGTGTCATCAGCCGGTTTCCTTAAAGGGACCGTGCGCAAATTTATTTTGACAGTTGTGCTGTCAGTGTTCTGCAGCATTGAGGTGCTGCAAACACTGACAAGCACTGCACAAAGGTGCACGGCTGCACCCAGGCTCTCCCATGCTTATGGAGACTCACAGCATGTAGGGAGGTCCTCTTCCCTTCCCATGGGTGGAAGACACCTCCCCAGGAGATCAACGCAGCCTGGTTGCACATTGCACAGGAGGGCACAAGCTGGGATGTCGTCAGGAGAACCAGGCTGCAGTGGCGCAAACCTTTCAATGATCTCAGTCGATCACAAAACGTTACTGCAAAGCCACACTCAACCTCATCCTGCTGTGCCACTCATCACATCCCCATCACTGCCTTCCCTACCCTACTCCTGCACAGCCTAACTCACATCAACTTACCTTGCACCTCCACCCATTCCTCTCTATCTACATTATCACTTCCCCATCTCACTAGGCATCCCTCACACTCAACTTCATCCTTGTCCAATCATACCAACTAACAACACACAAAGGTAGGCACTTGGGTGTTTTAGCCAATGTTCATGTGAAGTTTCTGTTAATGTGCTGTCAAACATTGAAATCTTTATTTTCAACACTTTGCGTTCTTGGACAGATTTGTGTGCACCTTTGGAAGTGGCTTAGTGAGTTGCAGTGAATGGTGAGAAATAACGGTACCCCCCGCAATGGTGATGAGTGTGAAAGGAATGGCTTGGACATTGTAGGGATGCTTTATGGTGTTGGTGTGGGGTGGTGCCAACCTGGCGCATTATGTGGCAGCCTGGGTGTACAGCGTCAAGTGAAGTAAATCTGGCTATGGTGAGGCCATCCCTAGCCTCCTGGACAGCAATGTGGTCGGGTGCTGATGCCCTGTGTCCTGTGCAGCATCAGGGAACGGTAGCGTAGTGGTAATGTCACTGGGCTAGTAATCCAGAGGCCTGGACCAATGATCCAGAGACGTGAGTTCAAATCCCACCACGGCAGCTGGGGAATTTAAATTCAGTTAATTAAATAAATCTGGAATAAAAAGCTAGTATCACTAATGGTAACCATGAAACTATCGGATTGTCGTAAAAACCCATCTGGTTCACTAATGTCCTTTAGGGAAGGAAATCTGCTGTCCTTACCTGGTCTGGCCTATATGTGACTCCAGACCCACAGCAATATGGTCGACTCCTAACTGCCCTCTGAAATGGCCTAGCAAGTCACTCAGTTGTAACTAACCGCTACGAAACATAATAAGAATGAAACTGGACGGACCACTCGGCACCGGCTACGGACACGGCACACCCAGCCCAGTCAACCCTGCAAAGTCCTCCTCACCAACATCTGGGGACTTGTGACAAAATTGGGAGAGCTGTCCCACAGACTGTCACAGAACCATACCTTTCAGCCAATGTCCCAAACTCCTCCATCACCATCCCTGGGTATGTCCTGTCTCACCGGCGACAGGGGTGGCGACACAGTGGTATACAGTGGGGAAGGAGTGGCCCTGGGAGTCCTCAACATTGACTCTGGACCCCATGAAGTCTCATGGCTTCAGGTCAAGCATGGGCAACGAAACCACCTACCGCCCTCCCTCAGAGAATCAGTACTCCTCCATGTTGAACACCACTTGGAAGGGCACAGAATGTACTCTGGGTGGAGGACTTCAATATCCATAACCAAGAGTGGCTCGGTAGCACCACTACTGACCGAGTCCTGAAGGACATAACTGCCAGTCTGGGCCTGCGACAGATGGTGAGAGAACCAACATGAGGGAAAAACCTACTTGACCTCGTCCTCACCAATCTACCTGTCGCAGATGCATCTGTCCATGACAGTATTGGTAGCAGTGACCACTGCACAGTCATTGTGGAGACGAAGACCCGCCTTCACACTGAGGACACCCTCCATCATGTTGTGTGGCACTACCACCGTGCTCAATGGGATAGATTCAGAACAGATCTAGCAGCTCAAAACTGGGCATCCATGAGGCGCTGTGGGCCATCAGCAGCAGCAGAATTGTATTCCACCACAATCTGTAACCTCATGGCCCGGCATATCCCTCACTCTACCATTACCACCAAGCCAGGTGACCAACCCTGGTTCAATAAGGAGTGTAGAAGAGCATGCCAGGAGCAGCACCAGGCGTACCTAAAAATGAGGTGCCAACCTGGGTAAGCTGCAACACAGGACTACATGCATGCTAAAAAGCGGAAGCAGCATGCTATAGACAGGGCTAAGCGATCCCACAATCAACAGATCAAATCAAAGCTCTGCAGTCCTGCCACATCCAGCCGTGAATGGTGGCGGACCATTAAACAACTAACGGGAGGAGGAGACTCCATGAATATCCTCATCCTCAATGATGGTGGAGCCCAGCACGTGAGTGCAAAATACAAGGCTGAAGCATTTGCAGCCAGAAGTACCGAGTGGATGATCCATATCGGCCTACTCCCAAGGTCCCCACCATCACAGAAGCCAGTCTTCAGCCAATTCGATTCACTCCATGTGATATCAAGAAACGACCGAGTGCACTGGATACAGCAAAGGCTATGGGCCTCGACAACATCCCGGCTATCGTGCTAAAGAATTGTGCTCCAGAACCAGCTGCGCCTCTAGCCAAGCTGTTCCAGTACAGCTACAACACTGGCATCCATCCGACAATGTGGAAAACTGCCCAGGTATGTCCTGTCCACAAAAAACAGGACAAATCCAACCCGAACAATTACCGCCCTATCAGTCTACTCTCAATCATCAGCAAAGTGATGGAAGGTGTCATCGACAGTGCTATCAAGCGGCACTTACTCACCAATAACTTGCTCACTGATGCCCAGTTTGGGTTCTGCCAAGACCACTCGGCTCCCGACCTCATTACAGCCTTGGACCAAACATGGACAAAGGAGCTGAATTCCAGAGATGAGGTGAGAGTGACTGCCCTTGACATCAAGGCAGCATTTGACCGAGTGTGGCACCAAGGAGCCCTAGTAAACCTGAAGTCAATGGGAATCGGGGAAAACTTTCCTCTGGCTGTAGTCATACCTAGCACAAAGGAAGATGGTTGTGGTGATTGAAGGTCAATCATCACAGTCCCAGGACATCGCTGCAGGAGTTCCTCAGGGCAGTGTACTAGGCCCAACCATCTTCAGCTGCTTCATCAATGACCTTCCCTCCAACATAAGGTCAGAAATGGGGATGTTCGCTGATGACTACACAGTGTTCAGCACCATTCACAACTTCACAGAAAATGAAGCAGTCCATGCCCACATGCAACAAGACCTGGACGACGTTCAAGCTTGGGCTGATAAGTGGCAGGTAACATTCGCGCTACAGAAGTGCCAGGCAATGACTATCTCCAACAAGCGAGAGTCTAACCACCGCCCCTTGACATCAACGGCATTACCATCGCTGAATCCCCCACCATCAACATCCTGGGGGTCACCATTGACCAGAAACTTAACTGGACCAGCCACATAAATACTGTGGCAACAAGAGCAGGTCAGAGGCTAGGTATTCTGTGGCGAGTGTCTCACCTCCTGACTCCCCAAAGCCTTTCCACCATCTACAAGGCACAAGAAGGAGTGTGATGGAATACTCTCCACTTGCCTGGATGAGTGCAGCTCCAACAACACTCAAGAAGCTCGACACCATCCAGGATAAAGCAGCCCGTTTGATTGGCACCCCATCCACCACCTTAAACATTCACTCCCTATACCACCGGCACCTCCCAAACCCGTGACCTCTTCCACCTAGATGGACAAGGGCAGCAGGCGCATGGGAACACCATCACCTTCAAGTTCCCCTCCAAGTCACACACCATCCTGACTTGGAAGTATAATGCCAATCTTTCATCGTCGCTGGGTCAAAATCCTGGAACTCCCTACCTAACAGCACTGTGGGAATTGCTTCACCACATGGACTGCAGCGGTTCAAGAAGGCGGCTCAGCACCACCTTCTCAAGGGCAACTAGGGATGGGCAATAAATGCTGGCCTTGCCAGCGACGCCCAGATCCCATAAGCGAATAAAAAAAAAAAGTTGATTGCGGAGAAGGTTGGCGTTGTTGTTGGGGCTGATCTTGGTCCTCAGAATCCCACCACGGTGAGATAGTTCCAAGGGCACCGATGGCAATGTAATAGATGGCAGGTGAAGTTGAGATGACAGAAGCAATCTGTCAATAGTGAGAGAGGTTGTTCCAATGAGGTGACACTGGATACAGAGTTTACTCCAAACACTTGCAACCTGCATAAAGCTCAATCTGTCTTCCAAATGCAGTAAGCAACAGCTTCTGAGCTTGGAAAGTGAACAGCTGTGAGATGGGAGCTTATATAGCACATTTGCAGCTGTTAAGTAAAGAGATCATTTCATGCTAACACAATTCCTGACCTCCTTACCTGATGTGATCCCCGAGCAGCGTGGACACCATGGGCGACCTCATAAAATTTAAAGGTGATCTCAAAATACTTTTTAAGTGGCTCTTAACAAGGTCATAATGACCTCAATTGCCTCTCCCGCCGCTGCGTGTCGGGTCTGTTCAGCGTTGACAGACCCGACATCTGGGAAAGTCACGTGGCTCCCCCACCATTTTTTCCACACCCGACCCGCCACCAAATGCGCCCACTGACCCCCCAAAAACATCCCCCCTACGTCATAAATCTAATCCTTCTACAAATAATTGTGTTTTATAGTTAAGTGACAGGATGATCTGAAAACTAGAAATGCTACAGTTGCTTTTCAGTATCCTTGGGTTAGGGAGGGGGAAATCAGTCCTTGACTCCGTGAGGGCACTTTAACTGAGTCGTAGTTTGTAGGTTCAAGGTAGTGCACAGGTACAAAAAGCAATCAAAAAGGCTAATGAAATGTCGGGCTTTATCTCAAGGGGTTTGGAATACAAAAGTAAGGAAGTGATGTTGTCCAGAGCCTTGGTCAGACCCCATTTTGCATACTGCGTTCAGTTTTGGGCAATGCACCTCAGGAAAGATAGGCCTTGAAGGGGTACAGTGCAGATTCACCAAAATTATACCGGGGCTTAAAGGGATAAATTATGAGGACAGGTTGCATAAACTTGGTTTGTATTCCCTAGAGTTTGGAAGGTTGAAGGGTGATATAATCGAGGTGTTCAAAATGATAAAGGGATTCGATAAAGTGGATACAGAGAAACTATTTGTGTGGGAGTCCAGAACGAGGGGGCATCATCTTAAAATTAGAGCTGGGCCAGTTCGGAGTGAAATCAGGAAGCACTTGTTCCACATAAAGGGTAGTAGAAATCTGGAATACTCTCCCCCAAAAAGTTGTGAAAGCTGAATCAATTGAAAATTTTCAAGACTGAGATCGATAGATTTTTGTTAGGTAAGGGTATCGAGGGATATGGAGAAATTGTGGGTAAATGATAATGAGATACAGATCAGCCATAATCTAATAGAATGTCGGTACAGGTTTGAGGGGCTAAATAGCCGACTTCTGTTCCCATATTCCGATGTTCCGAAACCCCACTCTAGGTACTTAAGAACATAATCGAAGCTGACATTTCAGTGCAGTACTGCATTGTTGGAAGTGCTGTCTTTTGAATGAGATGTAAAGTGAGGCCCCATCTGCCTTCCCAGGTGGTTGTAAAAGATCCCATGGCAGTATTTGGAGAAGAGCAATGGAGTTCTCCCAGTATCCTGGCCAGCATTTACCCTCAATCACAGTCATCAAAACAGATGATCTGGCTATTTATCTCATTGCCGTATGTGTGACCTTGCTGTGTGAAAATTGGCTGCTGAATTTCCCTACATTGCAACAGTGACGACACATCAAAAGTACTTCATTGGCTGTGAAGTGCTTTGGGGCGTCCTGAGGCCGTGAAAGACAATATATAAATGCAATTTCTTTCTATCCTCTCAGATTGCTATCTAGTTGTCCCTGCTAGGTGTGCACCCCCTAAGGTGCGCGACCGTGCACCAATCGCGAGGTCCTGTGCAGGCCGCTCACCAAGTGCTTCCGCTAGAAGAGATACCACGCATGCGCGCTGCAAACTTAAAGGGCTGGATTTTCATTGACCCGTGGAGGCGGGTTTGGAGGCGTGTGGGGGGTTAAAATTGCGAAAACTGGCGGGCGGGCACAAGTCCGCCTCCATCCCGCCTCTGCGCAATTTTCATTAAATCGTGTCTGCTGGTCCCGACTCCGTCCCGCCTTTAAGAGGCGGGATAGGCTGTTAAAGCCCTTAACAAGCACTAAATTAGCTCTATAATGCCATTTTGAGAGGCCTTTGTGATTTTAACCCTTGTTCTACGTGAAGCACGCCTGTTCTGAACCACGATTGTGAAACCTGGTGGGAGCACATTTGGATAGCTGACTATCAGCTGCAGGTCCACTATTACAACGGAGATGTGATGAAGGTAGTAGTAGTATTAGGTCTGAAAGTCGCCTCTGATGCTGCTGCATTGAAAGTCTTCAGAGACTGCATGGCCTTTGCTGTGAGAGGACCTGGATGCAAAAAATCTCTCTCTCTCTCTCTCTCTCTCTCTCTAATGATGACATCATCAGAGGCGACTTTCAGACTGAAACCACTAATTGGTTCATGGGTTCCCACATGCTGGAACTCAATTGCCCAATTAGGTGAAAATTGCATCAATCTCCCACATCCAATTGCAGTCAGGTGGATAACAAGACCCCAACCCGCCAGGGGGCGGGTTGGCAATTTAAATATTATAATGAGGCCGGAAGTCTCTACTTTAACCTGCTTTGCCGGTTCTGCTGCAGGCGGGAGGGGATCCCGGGGCTTGGGATTCCTGGTGGCTGCAAAGAGGCGGCCTCAGCCTCGGGGAGCAATCCTTGTGGGCCGGGAGGAGCAGGAGAGCTTCCTCCCAGCCCCCCAAACTCCCCCACCAGCAGGTTGCACCCACCCGGGTTGGGGATTGTAACTCGGCCCGGGGGTCAGGATCGCAACCCCCCGCCCCAGGGACAGGGATCGGACCCCTCCCGGGGATTACGACTCAGCCCCCAGGGGATCAGATGGCTTCAAACCCCACCACCACGATTCTGGGCCCAGCACTTACCTGGTCCTGCGGTGTCCAGGTCCGCATTCCCTGCACGGATGGGGAACCCGCCCTTCACGTCGCGCGCACGCTGTGGTCCCACCGTGCGGGTGAGACCCAGGAAAATCCAGCCCCACAAGTCTATATCAAGTAGAAATATGAGTTGTAATCTATAGCAGTTCATGACATTTTATTTATTACCACCAGTATACTTAAAATACCGAACTCGTGTAGTCTGCCAATTGTGGAAGTATTGGCCCAAAAATTGCAGTCGGTGGCGTAGCTACGAAGTACGCCACCGACCTCCGAAAAGAATACGTACTTACCTCGTGTGAGGCCCAGAACATAGACTTGCTGTTCGGCGCTGCAGAGTTGTGTGCAGCGTATTACATCACCAAGGCCCAGAGCGCAGCGTACAGCCTATGCATAAGGGAAGACGCACCCACAAAATCTGTCAAAACTAAGCCTCGTCCACAGTAACTTCTTTCAGTCTCTTCCATTGAAATTACATTTTAAAAACTTTTAATTAAACTGGTACTTGGACTTATTTCATATATCAGCATTTTGTTAAAATTATGTCACAAAATACAAACAATAATTTGGCATCTGTTTTCCATTTTCCACTTTGAAGATTAAGAAAGATAATTTGAGGCCAATGGAAAGATTCTTGTCCTTTGACCGTTTACTAAAATGAAATAAATCCCTCCATGGCTGTCAACCTCATAGTCCCCCAACCTCGCACAGCCCGCTTCTACCTCCTTCCCAAGATCCACGAACAGGACTGCCCTGGTAGACCCATCGTTTCAGCCTGTTCTTGCCCCACGGAACTGATTTCTTCCTATCTCGACTCTTTTTTCTCCCCTTGTCCAGTCTCTTCCCACCTACATTCGCGACTCTTCCGACGCCCTCCGCCACTTTAACAGTTTCTAGTTTCTTGGCCCCAACCGTCTCCTTTTCACTGGACGTCCAATCCCTCTACACCTCCATCCCCCACCAGGATGGCCTGAGGGTGTTCCGCTTCTTCCTTCAACAGAGGCCCAACCAGTCCCCATCCACCACCACCCTCCTCCGCCTGGCTGAACTTGTTCTCACATTGAACAGCTTCTCCTTTGACTCCACTCACTTCTTCCAAATTAAAAGGTGTTGCTATGGGAACCCGCATGGGCCCTAGCTATGCCTGGCTTGTCATGGGATATGTGGAACATTCTTTGTTCCAATCCTACTCAGGTCCCCTCCCTCACCTCTTTTTCCGGTACATTGATGACTGTATTGGTAGCGTTTCCTGCGCTCGCCCTGAACTAGAAAATTCCATTCACTTTGCTTCCAATTTCTACCCTTCCCTCACCTTCATATGGTCCACCTCCGACTCTTCCCTTCCTTCCTTGACTTCTGTCTCCATTTCTGGGGATAGGCTATCGACAAACATCCACTACAAGCCCACTGACTCCCACAGCTGCCTGGACTACACCTCCTCCCACCCCACTTCCTGTAAGGACTCTATTCCCTTCTCCCAGTTTCTCCATCTCCGCCGCATCTGTTCTGACGATGCCACCTTCCATACTAGTGCTTCCGATATGTCTTCCTTTTTCCTCAACCGAGGATTCCCCTCTACCGTGGTTGGCATGGCCCTCGACCGTGTCCATTTCATTTCTCCCTCCCAGAACCACGATAGGGTTCCCCTTGTCCTCACCTTTCACCCCACCAGCCTCCACATTCAACGGATCATCCTCCACCATTTCCGCCACCTCCAGCGTGATCCCACCACCAAACGCATCTTCCCCTCCCCTCCCCTTTCAGCATTCCGAAGGGACCGCTCCCTCTGCGACACCCTGGTCCACTCCTCAATCACCCCCAACAGCGCCTCCCCTCCCCACGCCACCTTCCCATGCGAGTGCAGGAGATACAACACCTGCCCTTTTACCTCCTCCCTTCCCACTGTCCAGGGCCCCAAACATCCCTTCCAGGTGAAACAGTGATTTACTTGTACTTCTTGCAATTTAGTATACTGTATTCACTGCTCACGATGCAGTCTCCTCTACATTGGGGAGACCAAACGCAGATTGGGTGACCGCTTTGCGGAACACCTTCGTTCAGCCCGTAAGGGTGACCCCGAGCTTCCGGTCGCTTGTCACTTTAATTCTCCGCTCCACTCCCACTCTGACCTCTCCGTCCTCGGCCTCTTACACTGTTCCAATGAAGCTCAACGTAAGCTCGAGGAACAGCACCTCATCTTTCGATTAGGCACTCTACAGCTTTCTGGACTCCACATTGAGTTCAACAATTTCAGACTATAACCCCTGCCCCTATTTTTTCACATGGCAGCTGTTGATGATTCTGCCATCCCCATTTGCAACATTGAACCATCCGGCCTTCCATCATAGCACAGACCGTTTCTTTTGTTCTTTCTTCCCTCCCCCTTTCCCTGCCTCTGCACCTGCTTAAAACCTGTTACATCCCTAACTTTTTCCAGTTCTGACGAAGGGTAACAGACCTGAAACGTTAACTCTGTTTCTCTCTCCACGGATGCTGCCTGACCTGCTGAGTGTTTCCAGCGTTTTCTGTTGTTATTTCAGATTTGCAGCATCCACAATATTTTGATATTGTAAATCGTTTCGCTGTTCGACCTTCTATTAAGTTTAAAACAGTTTCTATCACTTGGGAAGTTTATTAAATGTTATGTTATTTATATTTTATACTAAGAAACATGTTCCTTTTCTTATTTGCACTAAGGAGCATTGTAAAGCGTTGTAGAGTGTTTTGCTAGTCCAAAGAATTATCTGTGCTGTACTTCAAACATCCCGGCTTTTTAAATTAAGGATGTGTTCGGATTTATTTTATGTAAATCAGGTAAGTTTTTTGTTCTTTTAAGGCTAGCATTTAATAGCCTGTTAAAGTTCATTACAACAGATTGCGATTCAACAGCACTGAAAGGCATTGGCAGTGATCCTTTTGATTTACTATACCAGGCACGTAGCACACCAGCTGTGGGGCAGCTTTAAATGTATTATATAAAATAATTAAATAGCAAAATGGTTTTATTTCATACATTTGGAGGAAGTATAAATGAGCTGTGCCGAATGCCCAGTTCTTGATCATACAATTGGAGTGCAGAAAACATTGATAATTTTAAATATTAATTGTCATATTTTATATTTTTAATGTTTCTAAATGTTGCCACTAGGTACATGTATTTTATTGTGACGTGATACCAGAATGGTTAAAAATCCTTTCAGACGCACTCAAGTGGGTTACTTTCACAGTGAAACAGGCTCCTGCGCCTGCTTTCACTTAACCATAAAAGTTTTGGACGTAATTGCTGGGCAGTTGGTGGGCAATTAGCCCAACTCTGCACCAGCAATGAGGATTTCCCCATCGGTGCGGATCACCTGTCAAGGCGTACCTTGACAGATCGCAAGTTCGGGATTTATCACATGCTAAGTAAGCCAGTGCATGCGGAAATCCCAAACTTGCAGTCAATTTCAAAGGCAGTATGACGGCGTATCTGCCCCAATAAGTAATGTTTCCAAAGTTACTGTATTGTCAGTAACCTTTACCATTTTCATTTCTCCATGTGTGCTTCTGTCTTTAAGGCCATGTACAGTCTAACAAGACTGTGGGTTCCCTCAATGGGGTAAAGACCAGTTCTTCTCTCCCTGCAGCCAAAGCACTGCCACTTTCCTTGTGGGCCCACACTTTCCTAATTCAAAAAACTGATTAACTTACTGTATACTACTTAAAAGAAAAGCACACAGAAGAAGGGAGGTGGGCGGAATTTCCCAGCGTTACCTTGTGTTAACTACATTGTAAACACAGCTGGGGGATTTCCTGTGTTGATTATTTCAAGCAAAATTGTAAATGCATTCCAAAAGCATGGGTTAATGATTTTGCTAGAAATAGAGACCAGAGTGGTGACTTTGAACCTGGTGAGAACGTAACCCAGTTCCCACGGCTGAATAAATATTTTACTTTTTGTGCATTTACTATTGTGACATGATGGGCAGATTTTACTTTTAGCTTGTTTTTTTCAATCATATTATGATTATAAATGTTTTGATGAGATTTATATGATGCTATTTTGACTTTGTCTCCTCTCTTCTAGAGCTGGAAGGCCTTTGAAGCATTCAAGGATAAAGGAGGAGGAGGAAATTGCAAATAAGGTTAACTGGCAAAATGAAAACAAGGGTAAGGGAACTGATTATGGGATATCATATTGAACAAACCAAAATTAATTTATTTGTAAAGTTGAAATGGTTGCGCGAACACTTCTCCATGTGAAAGTTTTAAACAAATGTTTGTTAATATTGGATGATCAGCAGCATCGGCAAAAGCAGCTCTGAAGATTTCACTGTTGAGTGCAAAGAGTCGCACATGTTATCTACGCAGGCTCAAGGTGTTAGATCAGCCAAGTACAGTAATCCAAATTATATAAATTCGGACACCAGGTATGAAATCAACTTGTTCAGTCTATTAATAGCGACAGAAAGTACAAGCAAGTTATACATCCATATACTTACGAGTAAGATATTCCTCGGGGTCTGCCTTTAACGCTAATACTAATCCAGGTGAGTTCTCATCACAGAATACCAAAGAATTACTGAAAGTGAGCTTATTTATACACTTGGCTGGATAATGTCAGATGACTTGCTCTGAACCTATCAATTCTAAGATTATTATCATGTGATTGTTATGTGTCATATGCTACCAAACCAGTAGATGTCAATGTCACACCACATACACTCCACACTGGAATGTAAGTGTTGTTATCATAGAATCACATAGCCATTCGGCCCATCATGCCTGTGCCGGCTCTTTGGAAGTGTTATCCAATTAGTCCCACACCCTGCTCTTTCTCCCATCCCTACATATTTTTCCCTTCAACTATTTATCCAATTCCCTTTCCCTTTTGAAGGTTGCTTTGAATCTGCTTCTAACACGCATTCAGCCATTGATTTCCAGATCATAACAACTCACTACATAATTTCCTTTTCCTCATGTCGCCTCTGGTTCTTTTGACAATTACTTTAAATCTGTGTCCTCTGGTTACTGACCCTCCTGCCAGTGGAAACAGTTTCTCCTTATTTACTCTATCAAAACCCTTCATGATTTTGAGCACCTCTATCAAATCTCCTCTTAACCTTCTCTGCTGTAAGGAGAACCACCCCAGCTTCTCCAGTTTCTGCATGTTACTGAAGTCCCTCATCCCTTATGTAGAAAATAAGACAATTCTGCATGGTTATAAGCTTCACACCTTAATAGAATGATAACAGCTGAAACATAGACATGTCAGCTCTGAACTAGCTATAAGTCTTACACAAACTCTTTGATGCTTCTTAAATTGTATTAACCTGGCACCGCCTCCTTACTTAGCATTCCCCTGCAGAATCCTAACGATCTAATCTAAACCATATGTTAGCCTCTATCACACAGAATACATTCTCATAATACAGTGATATTAATACTGACTTCTGTATTGTTAAGCTATTTTCCTATTATATTATACACTATCCTACACAAAGCTCTTCATATCGACCCCATTGGCATGAACAGAAAGAGTTTGCACTCAATTAATGTTCAAATGCTACATGACTACAGAAATAAAATCATTATCTAGCAAGTATTCTTGATGCCTGCATTTTTTTACTCATTCTTGGGATGTGGGTATCGCTGGCAAAGCCGACATTTATTGTCCATCCCTAGTTGCTCTGAAAAGGTAGTGGTGGCCCTTCTTCTTGAACTGCTATAGTCTGTATTCTTTGTAATGGTTTGATACAACTGAGTGGCTTGTTAGGCTACTGTAGAGAGCAGTTAAAAGTCAACCATATTAGTACTGGAGTTGTAAATAGGCCAGGCTGGATAAGGGTGGCAGGTTTCCTTCCCGGAAGGACATTTGAACCAGTTTGACAGCTTTGTGATCACTTTTACTGATTATTTTTTTTTATTTTCAGATTTTTTAAACTGATCATGGTGGGATTTAAATTTACATTCTCTGGATTACTAGTCCAGTAACATAACCACTACACTACCGTACTCACATTGTGCAGCAATCCACAGTGCTTTCATTATTGGAGTGGGTGGCTATTAGGTGAACAGATTTATCCCCTGCCTCCATAGTTGCTGACCCCACTGAGAAAGCTCTTAACAGCAGAAGAGCACCTCCCTCTGCCTGGACATCTCGGTATGTTTGCCCTTCCTCAGGTGCCTGAACGTGCATGTATGTAGGAACATTGGAACATGAGTAGGCCACTTAGCCCCTCGAGCCTGTTCCACCATTCAATGAGATTATGGCTGATCTGTGACCTAACTCCATATACCCGCCTTTGCCCCATATCCCTTAATACCTTTGGTTAACAAAAATCTATCAATCTCAAATTTAAAATTAACAATTGATCTAGCATCAAACTGTCGTTTGCAGAAGAGGGTTACACATTTCTTCTACCCTTTTCATGTAGAAGTGTTTCCTAACTTCACTCCTGAAAGGCCTGGCTCTAATTTTTAGGCTATGTCCCCTAGTCCTAGATTCTCCAACCAGCGGAAATAGTTTCTCTCTATCTACCCTATCAGTTCCCATTAATATCTTGAAAACTTCAATAAAATCATCTCTTCACCTTCTAAATTCCAGGGAATACAACCCTAGTTTGTTTAATATCTGCTCGTAATTTAACCCTTGGAATCCAGGTATTATTCTGGTAAGTCTACGTTGCATTCCCTCCAAGGCCAACATTTCCTTCCTGCGGTGTGGTGTCCAGAACTGAACACAGTACTCCAGGTGTGGTCTAACTAGGGATTTGTGTAGATGTAGCATAACTTCTACCCCCTTATATTCTAGCCCTCTAGATATAAAGGCCAGCATTTCAATAGCCTTTTTGATGATTTTCTGTACCTGTCCGTGACATTTTAACGATCTATGTAAATGGACCCCTAAGTCTCTTTGGACATTCACTGTTTTTAGCTTTTCACCATTTAGAAAGTACCCTATTCTATCCTTTTTAGGTCCAAAGTGGATGACCTCACATTTGCCTATATTGAAATCCATTTGCCACAGTTTTGCCCATTCGCTTAATCTATTAATATATCGTTGTAATTATATACTTCCATCTACACTGTCTACAATGCCGCTTATCTTTGTGTCATCGGCAAACTTGGATATGTGGCTCTCTATCCCATCATCTAAGTTGTTAATAAATACTGTGAATAGTTGAGGCCTCAACACAGATCCTTGTGGGACACCACTTGTCACATCCTGCCAATTAGAATATCTGCCCATTATTCCTACTCTCTGTCTCCTGCCGCTCAGCCAATTTCCTAACCAGGTCAATAATTTGCCTTTAATTCCATGAGCTTCAACTTTAGCTAACAGTCTCTTATGAGGGACTTTATCGAGTGCCTTCTGGAAGTCCATATAAATAACATCCATAGACATTTCCCTGTCCGTTACTTTAGTCACCTCTTCAAAAAATTCAATCGAGTTCATCAGACAAGACCTACATGTGGATGTTGGATGGAAACAAGACAGGTTGTGATGTCTTCCACAGCTAAATAGCCTGTTGACACTAACAGTACAACCTCATACATGAAGAATGGCTTATTGAGCGATGAACGAAAGGTAGTTTGGCATGAAAGGAACTATACCCCAACATAAACCAGCACCATTAAGAGAGAAAGGGAGAGATTTAGAGGGACAATGAAATAATAAAGCATTACTCGGCAAAACTATTAAGTAGTCTCCAATTCTAGATTTATTTAATAAAACTCAAATTAGTTTTGAGATTATAGACTGTTACCCCTTTTAGAAAAGCACAATTTGGAGAGATGTACATACATCTGTAATGTTTTGTTGACTCTCATTTTTAATGTGAATCTGTTAACATTCTAACACAATATACTCTCTCCACAGAAAATGATGATTTCAACCTGCAGCAGGCATTGCACCAGTCAGTGTTTATGTCTTCAGCATCTCCAGTGCCCAGTCTGCCTCTCTGTTGGGAACAGCACAGCAAGCTATTACCTGGAGTTGCTGGAATCACTGCCAGAAAAGTAGCAAAATGGACTATTGATGAGGTATGGAAGAAAGCAATTAATCTTTTTTACAAAATTGCACACCATCTATCTATATTAAAAGTCTTGCATGCAATGTGCACTTGATGTAAATATCATACTTATTCCTACAACACTTTCCCCTCACAGTTTGTTGATAATACCCCATTGTTATACAATTGTTAGCCCTCCTACTAACCCTAAGCAACACCATGGGATGGCTTGTAAGAACAATGGGATAGGTAAATTGATACACCTTGTAAGAAATATTAATCAAGAGCACCAGACAAACCCTTATTCCCTTCAGCTTAACTCCTTGTCAAAGTGGGAATTTACTGTCTACATTTACAAAGTACTAGAGCTTCAATTGTAATCCAACCCACCTGGTGGGGCATTAAAATCAGGTTTGGGAACTACCCAAACCATTCACAACGCATACCATTCTAACTGGCGATTTTCCGGCTTCGGGACAGCTGCCTGCCCCAGACAAGCAGGGGCCTAATTAGAGGCAAAGCCACAGTCCGATGTCATTGCGACACACACGCGCGATTTTAACACAGATTGACTAAGGCTCGCACAGTCCCACACTCATCAGCGAAAGCTGGCGGCAGGGAGGATCTTGGCCAGAAGAGGCCCAGGTAAGACTTTATTTTTTTTTTAAAGGTTTCTTGTGGGCCATGAAGAGCAGGAGTGCTCCTCCTGGCCCCACATTGCGATCTTGGGTCTCCCCTGCTACTGAGTACCTTCGACAGGCACAAGGCTCACTTATAATGAGCAAATTTTTAATTACTTGAGAAAAGCCAGATCTCCCTATTCATTGCAAACTTTTTACTTTGCCTGGCCTTAAATAATTGTGGTAAGACAATCCAGATAAGGATTAGGTCTAGTTGTGAAAAACTTTCACTTTTTGGCTTTAAATATTGACAAAACACATACAATACAAGAATGACTTTGCTCTAGGTCATCCTAGGCATTTCTTAACATAACCATCCATTCAACCTTGACAATCTGGGATGTACCTAACTCCAGCCACTAATAAGAATCAGCTGCTAATGATGAAAGAAACCTTTGCTCTCACAGTGCTGGCTTGGAGTACCCATTTTTAACATTAACCTTTTCCCAGAGTTCAGCAGGATTGTTACAAACTCCATTTCTGGGACACTTCTGGGGTTTGTTTACAATATGCTAGTAATATATTAAGGGGGAAAAATTCAGTTGCTTTGCGCCTCCCGTTAGCGCCCTAAGAGGGCGCATAGCAACTAGTGCCCGGGCGCGGCGATGTTTGCACCACTTGCGAAATTGATCAGACATTTTGCGGTGGCGCTGAACACTACCGTCACGATCTCCTGCGCCCGCAGATCGTGACATCAGTCGAGCGTGTAGTGCTCCGGGTCGGATATTGAGTGGCGCCCCCTGCCTTTCCGCCTGCCGCTAGCAACGACAGGTTGAGGGGAACGTTTTGCAGTCGTGAAGGGACTGGGGGAGTGCTATTTAAAGGTGGCCGCTTCCTGCCTTTTTTTGTCGGTGACATTTTTGAACCACGCATTCTGAGAGAGAGAGAGACTTCTGGAGAGATTCAACGCTGTGTGAAGGAGTTTTGGGTATTGAGCAGCACTTTGCAGGTTCATTTTGATTTGACCTTCCTTGCAT
The DNA here is from genome assembly GCA_030390025.1 of Squalus acanthias. Lineage (NCBI taxonomy): Eukaryota > Metazoa > Chordata > Chondrichthyes > Squaliformes > Squalidae > Squalus > Squalus acanthias. The sequence continues at coordinate 74,152,110 of CM059433.1, read as the reverse complement.
CAATTTAGAAGAGACTATGGGGGCTGCACTCTGAGCTCTTTCCCTGGGCCTCTCCATTGTTCTTTCCAGCAGAATTGATGTACAGGTCTCTCCAGGCCGAGATTCAAGGCTGCAATGAGCAGGGTGTGGATGGAGAGCAAGATCGACCCGGCCCTTTAAGAACTGGCCGGCGCCAGTGTGTCTGTGTTCCATTGCTGACTGACATCACATAAGCTTTGCCAGCGCTCTGAGGTAGCGCCTCGCTCCTCGGCGTTAGCACCTTAAGAGAGGTGTGTAGCGCCTGATTTAGCGCTCCAATCACCTCCAGGGGCGATAGAAGCCAAGTTTGCAGTCGGAGGCAATAATTAGCGGCAGGCGCTAAACTTTGCGCCAGGCCGATAATTGCACCCCAAACGGGGCGATACCGAATTTTTCCCCCTAAGTTTATAGTGTGCGTTTCCTATCAGTGTCGAGATTTACTTCCAATTACACATTCCCCATCACTCTTTGTTCATCATATTTTGCTGCCAACAAGCCAATTGTCATGAAGCCGCGTATCCTCTGACTCACCACCAGCAGAGACATGGGAGATCTGCTAGTAAATGATAATAGTCAGAATGGTAAAAACTAAATATTGTGTAGTTATTTGAATATTTATGCCCTAATTGTTAAAGTTCAGTAATCTCTGGTTGCTATTTATTGTGAAAGTAATGTGTCTCTGGTATTATTTGTAGGTATCTGAATTTATACTGAGTTTGCCGGGTTGTGAAGAACAAGCCAAAGCGTTTAGGCATGAGGTAAGTAGAAGATGATAATAGAAAATAAAGGTAAATATTGCTTAAATTCCTTAAAGAAGGAAGGATATATAAGGAAAAGGGATGTCATCTCCCCCATCTGAGTAGAAGGAAAAACATTCCAAAATAATCATCCAGTTGATTAGGAAACATATGTTTTATTTTTCAATCACTCACCATTTTGGCTCAATTTCTTATCAAATAGCTGCCTAGCTGACATTATTTGCGTGAACAATAGCACAATACTCAAAGCCACTGCTTTCTATTGTTATGTATTGTGAGCCTAGTGCGACAGAACAACAGTGACTGCACATCAAAGTAATTCATTATATATGAAAAATTTTGAGTGTTTTTTGTCAGGGGATTTGTTAAAATTAGTGGGGAAAAAGGAAGATTATTCAAAGTTATTAAATTTGGGGGGAAATGCTCAAAAAAAAAGCAAATCAAAACTTCCAGATTTATACTGCACTATTTAAAATAAAATCACCTTAATCTAGTTTATTTTTAAGGAGACGTTGGTGTGACTGCAAAAGATAACCATTTGTTAAATGAAAGGAAGCAAAAAGGAGTTGGGTAGTATGCCCTTTATAGATATTTCCATATAATTTTGCAGACTTAATTATTAAATAATAATGAACATCCAGCTCTATTATTAGCAAGAGGCATGAGTTCTTTGAAGTATGTCAGTTTTGATTGAGGACAGTTGGCAAATGGTGATGTTGCTGATTAAAATCAGACGGTTTACTTAAAACAATGAGGCAAACAGTCTTCATCAGTATAATTCGTGACATCGCATGTGGTTTTCCTAATTTTCCAATGTCATACAGAATAAATATGAGAATGATGAAATAGCACCTCTGGCCTTCCCCAGCGTTCAGCAGGATTGTTACAAACTCCATTTCTGGGACACTTCTGGGGCTTGTTCTAGTCTTTCAGTATTATATTAAGTCTTGCATATAGTTTGCGCTTCCTATAGGTATTCCTTTCTACTAGTGGTATTCCCTTTGGCTTAAAAATGACAGCAACGTGTTTAAATACCAGCAGATCTCTTATGGCGTTGTTCACAGTGAGTCAGAGGATACACTGTTTTGTAACAAAAGGAGTCTTACGCCATGTAGGCAATATCATCAGGGCCACTAATTTACGGTGACTGAATGAATCACTTTCCATTTTTCTAGATACATGCTATACAAACAATAAAAAAATCTATGTAAATATCACCGCAGTATAGCAAAGCAACACTCAAGTTCCACCTGTTCAATGGTTCACATGTGTATGAAATGGAACGTCACAGGGGAATAGGTTAAAATTTCAAAATTCTGACTCCCGACCCCAACCTGCCTCGAATGCACCAACATCCAGTTTTAACGGAGGCGGATTAGGGGTCGAGCGACTAACCTGCACTTCAGAGGCGGGTCCGTTATTTAAATACGTTAATGAGGCTGTGTGCCTCAAATTTTAACAGACTTTTAGATTTAACAGCTGTGGGCCCGTTTTCCAGGACTTGGAAACCCACCAGCTGAAGGGAGTCGAGAACGGCTTGATTCAGCAGGTAAGTGCTTTTCCAGTGCTGCTTGTGGGGCAGGTGGAGCAGGAGTGCTTCCTCCCGGCCGCCCAAACAAACCTGCTTCCCTCCAGACGCCTCCTCCCCGCCCCCGCTCCCGAATCATAGGCATCCCCACAATCTTCCCGCCGACCTATGATCTCTTCAAACTCTCCCTCCCCCCCCCCCCCCCACCCGCGATGTCCCCGTATGACCCGCAATCTCCAACGAACCCCCCCCCCCCCCCTCCTCAAAGAGCTTTCCCTCCCTCCTCTTCACTCCCCGGCTGTGGCCTTCCAGCGCAGGCCATCCCACCAGCCTCCCAATCTAGCTGCTGGCCAGAATACGGGGGGAAAAAAGTTCAAATGAGGTCCCACCGCTAAATTCGGCAGGACCTCTGAGTTACCCGGATTTCCGTGTTTCGCGACCTCCCTCCCCTCATCCCCGTAAACATCGAGGCCCATATGTTAATTCAGGTGGAAGAGCAGCGAACTCCCCAGGATGGCAGCCTGTGATTTCCCCACTCAGGCAGCAGTGCTAATGGTTGAATATGACAAAGAAACAAAGGATTGTAGGCACAAATAATTGGAATGAAAATAATTAGCAATCCAGGGAATGCTTATTTCTGATTGTTAAGTACAGGAAATATGAGACCTGTGACACTGGGCCTCTCATCCCTTTATACTCCAAGAGTTCTGGGGTTTCCTCTGAGAGATGATGTGAAATGCCTGCTATTGTAATAGATGCAATCATTCAAATGTTCCCGGCCCTTCTGCCTCATTTTCCTGTTCCTTTATCAACTGCAAAGGTAAGCTCACCCTTAATTCTTACGCCACGGAGTCATTCCAGGATGCAGCAGGTGACATCAGCAACATCTCCCAGTTCGCTGTACACTGCTGCAACAGGAAGAATATCTACATCTCCTCAATGGCACTCACATTGCCCTGCGTGCTCCCCATTGCCTGGCATCTTCCTCAACAGAAAGGGATACAGCTCCCTCAACGGGCAGCTCATTTACGACCACAGGCAGTGCATCTTGCGGGGCTGTGTCCGATTTCCTGGGAGAAGTCCTGATTCATTCATCCTGCACCAGTCCTTTGTCCTACCTCTTTCATTGCAAGAGGATTTGATTACAGGAGCAAGGATGTCTTACTACAGTTATACAGGGCCTTGGTGAGACCACACCTGGAGTACTGTGTGCAGTTTTGGTCTCCTTACCCAAGAAAGGATATACTTGTCATAGAGGGAGTGCAGCGAAGGTTCACCAGACTGATTCCTGGGATGGCAGGACTGTCGTATGAGGAGAGATTGGGTCGACTAGGCCTGTATTCACTCGAGTTTATAAGAATGAGAGGGGACCTCATTGAAACGTATAAAATTCTGACAGGGCTAGACAGACTGGATGCAGGGAGGATATTTCCCCTGGCTGGGGTGTCTAGAACGAGGGGTCACTGTCTCAGGATACGGGGTAGGATATTTAGGACTGAGATGAGGAGAAAGTTCTCACTCAGGGTGGTGAACCTGTGGAATTCTCTACCACAGAAGGCTGTGGAGGCCAAGTCACTGAATATAATTAAGAAGGAGATAGATAGATTTCTAGACACAAAAGGCATCAAGGGGTATGGGGAGAGAGCGGGAATATGGTATTGAGATAGAGGATCAGCCATGATCATATTGAATGGCGGAGCAGGCTCGAAGGACCGAATGGCCTACTTCTGCTCCGATTTCTTATATGTTCTCTATTCCAACCAGACTGCCAGGCCACAAGTTGGCTACTTGGCGACAAGGGATATTCCCTCCAGATATGAACCCAGGCAGAGACACAGAGCTGGCCTACAATGAGAACCATGCTGCCACCAGAAATCTGATTGAGCAGACCATCGGTGCGTTGAAACAACAGTTCTGCTGCCTGGACCATTCTGGACGAGCACTGCTGTACACCCCATCAATGTCTCCAAATTTGTCATGGTGTGCTGCATAATTTTGCCATCGAGAGGGACCAATTGTTACCACCACCTGGGCAGGAACAAGTGGGGGAGGAGGAAGAGCAGGAGCAACAATGACCTCCTATCCTGCGATGTGTGCTCATCTACCTATCCCAGTGCTCTTAAAAGGTGTTTCCCCAGTGGCTACAGCTTGGGAGGTGGAAGGCTGCTGTGCTTCCGTTGAGGACACTTCAGATGGCTGTGGTGGGTGATCTCGAGCAGCGTCTCAACCTGGGCCGCTGTGGGCAGTATGGCCCAGCTGGCTGTGCGACACTGACATGGACACTTGCAGAGTGGGTGGCAAGGGAGCAGGCATGCTGTTCCCTAGAGAGGACAGCAAGAGCTTCTCCCATAGGGCCAATGCCATTGTCTTGGGGCTGCGACTCCACACACCTACGGCTAGGTGTGACAACAGGGTGCAGGAGGGATGTGATGTTCTGGAAGCCCCTGTCGAAAGGTGAGGTGAGAGTGACTGCCCTTGACATCAAGGCAGCATTTGACTGAGTATGGCATCAAGGAGTAAAACTGAAGTCAATGGGAATCGGGGGGAAAACTCTCCACTGGCTGGAGTCATACCTAGCACAAAGGAAGATGGTTGTGGTGGTTGGAGGTCAATCATCACAGCCCCAGGACATCACTGCAGGAGTTCCTCAGGGCAGTGTCCTAGCCCCAACCATCTTCAGCTGCTTCATCACTGACCTTCCCTCCATCATAAGGTCAGAAATGGGGATGTTCACTGATGACTGCACAGTGTTCAGTTCCATTCACAACTCCTCAGATAATGAAGCAGTCCATGTTCGCATGCAGCAAGACCTGGACGACGTTGGGGTGATAAGGGCAGGTAACATTCGTGCCACACAAGTGCCAGGCAATGACTATCTCTAACAAGCGAGAGTTTAACCATCGCCCCTTGACATTCAACAGCATTACCATCGCCAAATCCCCCACCATCAACATCCTGGGGGTCACCATTGATCAGAAACTTAACTGGACCAGCCACATAAATACTGTGGCAATAAGAGCAGGTCAGAGGCTGGGTATTCTGTGGTGAGTGTCTCACCTCCTGACTCCCCAAAGCCTTTACACCATCTACAAGGCACAAGTCAGGAGTGTGATGGAATACTCTCCACTTGCCTGGATGAGTGCAGCTTCAACAACACTCAAGAAGCTCGACATCATCCAGGACAAAGCAGCACGCTTGATTGGCACCCGATCCACCACCTTAAACATTCACTCCCTATACCACCAGTGTACCGTGGATGCAGTGTTTAGCATCTACAAGATACACTGCAGCAACTTGCCAAGGCTTCTTCAACAGCACCTCCCAAACCCGCGACCTCTTCCACCCAGAAGGACAAGGGCAGCAGGCACAAGGGAACACCACCACCTCCAAGTTCCCCTCCAAGTCACACACCATCCTGACTTGGAAATATATCGCCGATCCTTCATCGTCGCTGGGTCAAATTCCTGGAACTCCCTCCCTAACAGCACTGTGGGAGTACCTTCACCACACGGACTGCACCGGTTCAAGAAGGTGGCTCACCACCACCTTCTCGAGGGCAGTTAGGGACGGGCAATAAATGCTGGCCTTGACAGCGACACCCACATCCCAGGAACAAATTTAAAAAACTGTGACAATTTGACCTTTCCAGGCCCTGTATTTTAAACAAATATGGTAAATTCACTGTTGGCGGTAGAGCAACAAAAAGTTTATAATGTAAATAAGAATCAGAAATTTCAGAGAGGGAAAAGCAATTTACAGTACTTGTATTTTGTAAAGTGATAAATAATATATTTGTGAGGCCCCATATCTTTCATTATCAATAACCTTAAATACTTTAACCTTGTGTAAGTTATGTGATATTTTAATGTGTTCCAGTGATGGCAAATCACTGTCTTATTTAGGCTGTAACGACCATGGTAAACATCAGAAACCATGTCCAAGTCTACCTGTGAACTATGGCATGGAAGATAATTAAAGATAAGAATTTAAAGTGCAAATGATCTTTGAGTGTAATTTGCATATAAATATGGTAATTATCAACATGAAGAGGAGGTAGTTAATAATTAACATTGCTCTTGTCTGTTATAAGTGATGAATTCCAGATAATATGTGCTATTGTCTTGTCAAATATTTTGACAGTGAACTTCTCATCTATGTAATCAGTTTCATTTTACAGCATGCATAATCTATCTCGCTGGGGAATGGGGACAGTTAGCTAATTGCACAAATTCACCAGTCCATCACCATTAACCATTGCATGCCCAGATACATGGGGGGAGAAATCGGTATCGCCCCGTTTGGGGCGCAATTATCGGTCGGATGCAAAGTTTAGCGCCTGGCGCTAATTATCGCCTCCGACTGCAAACTTGGCTTCTATCACCCCTGGAGGTGATTGGAGCGCTGAATCAGGCGCTACACACCTGTCTTAAGGTGCTAACGCCGAGGAGCGAGGCGCTATCTCAGAGCGCTGGCGAAGCTCATGTGATGTCAGTCAGCCATGGAACACAGACACACTGGCGCTGGCCAGTTCTTAAAGGGGAGGGTCGATCTTGCTCTCCATCCACACCTTGCTCATTGCAGCCTTGAATCTCGGCCTGGAGAGACCTGTACATCAAATCTGCTGGAAAGAACAATGGAGAGGCCCAGGGAAAGAGCTCAGAGTGCAGCGCCCTGAGTCTCTTCTAAATTGATGCAAGGAAGATCAAATCAAAATGAACCTGCAAAGTGCTGCTCAGTACCCAAAATTCCTCAACACAGCGTTGAATCTCTCCAGAAGTCTCTCTCTCTCACTCAGAATGCGTGGTGCAAAAATGTCGCCGAGAAAAAAGACAGGAACCGGTCGCCTTTAAATAGCGCTCCCCCAGTCCCTTCCCAACTGCAAAACACTCCCCTCAACCTGTCGTTGCTAGCGGTAGGTGGTAAGGCAGGGGGCGCCACTCAATATCCGGTCCGGGGCGTTGCACGCTCAACTGACGTCACGATCTGCGGGTGCAGGAGATCGTGGCAGTAGTGTTTAGCACCACCGCAAAATGTCTGGTCAATTTTGCGAGCGGCGCCAACATCGCCGCACCCGGGCACTAGTTGCTTTGCGCCCCATTAGCGTCCTTTTAAGGTGCTAACGGGAGGCGCAAACCAACCAAATTTTTCCCCCATGGTATTTTTTGTGCTAGAATAGTGAAGTGTTAAATTTGAAAATATTGGATGCTATTACAATTGGTTCTGAGATCTAAGGCAGTATTTAGAGGTTGTGAATATATTATGAATCACAAGTTCAAAGTTCAAGTGATTAATGAATGTCAGCAGAAACCCAAGCTTTAGTTTCTTAATTTCACTGCCAGGCATTTGATATTCTTTATATTTTAACATCTAAGGTTCATTTTCAGATATTAATTTTGGGATTTTTTAATCCAATTATAAAATAGCACAAAGGTAATAAAGATAATGGGCCATCATTTGCTGTGGCAGGGCATCTAACGGCGTCTGCCATTAGTTAGACTTTCCCTTACACATTTAGGTTATTAACATTTTTGCGTGTCAAATTGCTGAAAGTGTGAGCTGATAACGTCGCAGCGAGGGAGACCGGGCATCTGGGACCTGAGTAAACAGGATAAGCTACTGTGTATCTCCTTAACCAACCAGATTGAAGGATTGTGAAATTAACAGCTCAAGGACTGAGAGGAAGTGTAAGTTAGAATGGATGAATTCAATGTCAAATCAGGTACAGAAAGAGAAATAAAGAGAGGGAAAGAAAGATTGGATTAACAGAGAAAGAAAAAACAGGCAGAAAGCAAAAGTAAAACAATACTTTTCATTTAAAATCTTACAGTTTTAAATTCTCCCACAACAACAACTGATATTTATCTAGCGCCTTTAATGTAATGAAATGTCCCAAGGTGCTTCACAGGAGTGTTATCAACAAAAAGAAATTTACACCGATCCATATAAGGAGATGTTAGGGCAGATGACCAAAAGCTTGGTCGAAGAGGTAGGTTTTAAGGAGCGTCTTAAAGGAGGAAAGAGAAGTGGAGAGTCAGAGAGATTTAGGGAAGAAACTCCAGAGCTTAGGACCTAAGCAACTGAAGGCATGACCGCCAATGCTGGAGCATTTAAAATTGGGAATGTTCAAAAGGCCAAAATAGGCCGAACACAGAGGGAGGATTATAGGGCTGGAGGAGAATACAGAGATAAAGAGGGGCGAGGCCATTGAGAGATTTGAAAACAAGGATGAGAATTTTAAAATCGAGGCGTTGCTTAATTGGGACCCAATGTAGGTCAGCAAGCACAGCAGAGATGGGTGAGCGGGACTTGGTGCGAGCTAGCCCACGGGCGGCAGAGTTTTGAATGACCTCAAGTTTATGGAGGGTAGAACTAGGGAGGCCGGCCAGGCGTGCGTTGGAATAGTCAAGTCTAGAGGTGATAAAGGTATGGATGAGGGTTTCAGCAGCAGATAAGTTGTGGTAAGGGAAGAGACAGGCGATGTTACGAAGGTGGAAATGGGCAGTCTTAGTGATAGAATGGACATGAGGTAGGAAGCTCAAGTCATGATCAAATATGACACCAAAGTTGCGAACACATTTGGTCAGCCTTAGACAGTTGCCGAGGAGAGAGATCGAATCAGTGGAAAGGGGATGGAGTTTGTGGCGTGAGCCGAAGACAATGGCTTCAGTCTTCCCGATATTCAATTGGAGGAAATTTCTACTCTTCAGGTGCTGGATGTCGGACAAGCAGTCTGATAGTATAGAGATGGTGGGTATAGAGGGTTCAAGAGAGGTGGAGGAGAGGTAGAGCTGGGTATCATCAGCGTACATGTGAAAACTCACGTTGTGTTGCTGGATGATGTCACCGAGGGGCAGCATGTAGATGGTAAATAGGACGGTGCCAAGGATAGATCCTTGGTGGACTCCAGAGGTGACCATGCAGGATCGGGAAGAGAAATCATTGCAGGTGATTCTCTGGTTACGACTGGAAAGATAGGAATGAAACCAGGCGAGTGCAGTTCCATCCAGCTAGATGATGGTGGAGAGGCGTTGGAGCAGAATTTTGTGGTCAGCCGTGTCAAAGGCTGCAGACAGGTCCAGAAGGACAAGAAGGGATAGATTACCTTTGTTGCAATTAAGATGTCATTTGTGACCTTGGTAAGAGCAGTTTCAGTACTGTGGTAGGGGTGGAAGCCTGATTGGATGGATTCAAACAAAGAGTTCTAGGAAAGATGGGCACGGATTTGGGAAGCGACAATACGTTCAAGAACTTTGGAGAGGAAAGGGAGGTTGGAGTTGGGGCGGTAGTTTGCAAGGACGGAGGGGGCAAGGGTTTTTTTTTGAGGAGGGGTGGTGACGGCAGATTTGAAGGAAAGGAGGAGAGTACCTGAGGAGAGAGAACCGTTAACAATATCGGATTACATGGGAGCCAGGAAGGAAAGTTGGGTGGTCGGCAGTTCAGTAGAAATAGGGTCGAGAGAGCAAAAGGTCGGTCTCATTGACAAGATGAGCTTTGAAAGGGCAAATGGGGAGATAGGAGAGAAATATGCAAATTTAGGGTTAGGGCAGGGGGAAATCGGAGAGGAAGCAAGGTCCGGTGGGCTAGGGGAAGGGAGGGAATTGAAAGCAGAAGCAGTTGAACGGATGTTGTCGATCTTTTTAACAAAGAAGTCCATGAGCCCTTCACATTTATTGCTGGAGGTGAGGGAGGAGGAGGCAGGGGAGGGTGATTTGAGACGACGGTTAGTGGTGGAGAAGAGAAGCCTGGTGTTATTTTTGCCATCCTGGATGACCTTAGAATAGTGGGCGGTTTTAGTGATGGAGAGCAGGACCGGTAGTGTTTTACATGATCTAGCCAGATCTGGTGATGGATGATTAGAAGAGTTGTCCGGCAAAGACGTTCAAGTCTGCGTCCCTTGGACTTAAAGGAGCAGAGAGAGGTGTGTACCAGGGGAACGACTAGGGTGAGAGATTGTAATGATTTCAATAAAGCAGCAAATACCATCCAGACAATTTTATGACATTAAGAAAATAGCAATATAATGCAAGAGTACTGTATATTAAAGAATAATTTAATTTTAGCTAAAATAGCTAAAAATCAAAATTAACATAAGGAAATTACACCAACACAAACCAGGACACAGGATTACATCACTGTTATACAATCATTGCCATCTCTGAAGTCATGGTATTTTTAAAAGGGGTTGAGCACATTGTGTTTCCATATTAATGCTGCTGTTTCCATACATTCCCTTGTCTTCATGTTTGGGTGTATAATCACACAGTAACATATGCAAGACTTAGAGGAATAACAGACAAAGACAGAGAGTAAAAAAACTGACTGTGATCTGAGAACACTGGCCCATGAGCACAACTTGTCAACTCAATATAAACAACAATTAAAACCTGAAGGAATGAGACTCCACACTTGTGATAGGTAATTTTCAGTGCCAGAGAGGTTGACTGGCAGTAATTAACACTTATCACGTTGTTAAAAGGGTACTTAGACTGAAATGGACAAGACTTAACTTCCTGTGGCGAGTTTATTTCATATCTACTGTGTGAATACAGGAACTTAATGCCTTTCAATGCATTTCAATGGAGAACCAGACAGCAAGGTGCCATTTTTGCTAATGGCGGAGTGGCAAAACTTGGACAGCAACTTTTGGACTTCTTTGTTTAACCTCGCATCTGCCCCTCACCAGAGTTGCTGTAGTATTTGCGCATTAATAGCAGGGAGTGCTAGTAGCCTCACTGTTATTTTGACAGCAGATTATGGGCTCATATTGTTGTGGAGGTGAAGTAATATGGGACTTCAAATTCCTGCCAGCAATCCTGCCTTCGCTGGTAGGAAAAGTGCAGTCAGGGGCAGGGAAAAAGTGAGTTCCTCAAGTCACTGAATCATAGAATCATAGAAGATAGGAGCAGGAGTAGGCCATTCGGCCCCTCTAGCCTGCTCCGCCATTCAATGCGATCATGGCTGATCATCCAAATTCAGTACCCTGTCCCTGCTTTCTCCCCTGATCCCTTTAGCCTTAAGAAATATATCCAACTCCTTCTTGAATCTATTTAATGAATTGGCCTCAACTGCCTTCTGTGGTAGAGAATTCCACAGGTTCACCACTCTCT